>JADLZK010005511.1:0-600000 GCA_015847255.1 Hyparrhenia diplandra
ATTTGGCTATTTGATTCTATTACAATGTGCATCTTTAAAAACAACAAAATATATTGCCATAGGAGTAACCTTTAGGCTAATTTAATCACACCCATTATATTACATTGATTCAATCAAAAGTACTCATAAACTTACCGGCTGACCATGAGAGGTTGTCCTGCGTGCTCTGCTCTAAAACAAGTTCACTTTTACCCCGAACCGAGGAAATCACCAAGGGTCCAAAGCGAGAGGAGACCAACAGAGACATGAAAGAACCGAGTAATGAACGACCAGGGAGTTTAAGAGCCACGATTTGTGTTCGGCTGGTCCAATAAACAAAGCGACGTAGTAAAAAAACATACCTGTTTGTACGTGAACCTCTGAAATAGTAGCTAGGATACAAGCCTTATGCATTCCCTCTCGGTTACAATTCTTTTGCCAAGAGTCTTGCCCGCCTGTTTCAAACAGAACCTTCTAATGTGGCTAATCCTCATTAGCTCTTCATTGCATTCATTTGCTTCACCTTCCCTAAGATTCTTGACAAGCCTATCGCAGAAAGATCTTCCAAATATAATTCATCAAGCCGTCATGAGGTACTCAATGCCACGAGGGAGCCGCTTGTTACAGGCACCCCGCAAACAATAGCTTCACAAGACTTCCCAAAGGCATCTTCTTCTATTTCTATTTATCGAGATGCACGAGCAATCTCCTATTATGTGTAGTCCCTCAGTTTAGAAAACAGCAGAAGCATAATGTCTTCTCCATTGTATGCCTTTAGAAAGCGATAGAGAGCATAAATTACGCAACACCATGAGCTTAGGAAATGAGTTTTCATCGTTTGGTGAACATCGGGTATAGATAAGTGAGATAGTTAAGGTGACCAGGAAGAGCAGAATGAGGCCCTATTAGTCAGAGTTTAGAAATGGTTTCCGGCAAAAATAAGTTGTTCCAATGGCAACGCTCATTTCCGTTGACTTGTAGTAATTGACAACCGACAAGATTGCTCATGTTACGTATATAGTGCTACACAAGACATTGAGTGCTCGTTGTCACACCGTCAACTGCTCAGAATGCGCTGTAAAAAAAAAAAACGCAACCTCACGCAAAGAAATGACCAGCGTTAATGCTTTGAAGAGCATGCAAATCCCCGTGAGGTTCTTTATTATGCCCGAGGCACTTTACTCCTTCGGTCACGCCGTAAAGATCCTTCATGGACCAATGCGGATGCATATAGGTACCTAAGTTTCTTCAGTTTTACTACATCCTTAGGGTGAAGATTGTGAACAAGATAACATGCATCCAATACTTTAAGCTCTCAATCTTCCAACTACTTCGGTAGAATCTCAACTTGAGTATGTCGAACCCGTGCGATAGATTAAACAAGTTGAAGACCTCATTAGGCGGCATCTTGATTTTAGTATCTTGCAGATCCAATGTTGACAACAATGTTGAGGTTGTAAGGATAGATCTCAAAGCAAATTGATGTCGGCAAAACTTGTAAAAACATAGATTGCACGGAGATGTATCGCAGATGGATTCAATGCCACATTGTTGCGAGTTTGATAGTCCAGATGGTTTTGTCCCATCTGCAGTGTCCCAGTAACGCTCATAAATATTGCCAAAACATTCTTTTGCTGCATTGTCAAGGGCAAGACAGCGGATAACATCATGCATTCCTGCAACATTTCACGGGTCTTCAAATGCCATTTTTCCTCACAACATTCTGCGCAGGCCGGTACAAGATCATTCAAGTACCCCTCTCCCACTTGTTCTAGTGTTTTGTTCTCCTTTTCCTTGATAAATCAGAAGTAATCCGGTGCCTAATTAATCTTCGCCTCTTCAGTTTTATGATCCCTGGAAATATTGCACAATGTAAGAAGCAATTCTTTAGTTCAAATGGAAGGTCCTCCAAGCTGAGTTTTAGAATACTATCGACACCTTGGATCACATTATGAGTTGATCGCAATTCTAACTCATTGTACACACTATCCCATTCAAAGAGTATATCGCTGGTTTGAAAAGACAATAGACGCCCTATGCATGCAATGGCAATAGGCAAGCCTTCACACTTTTGTAAGAACGTTGCAGCAAATCTAGTAAACTGCCCGGGCACATTTTGTCATCTTTGTTCTAGTCGCTTTAATAACCCGCTAAGAGTGCTTATCTCCTAGAGGTTCAACCTCAATTCTGAAATCGCTAGTTGCCAATGATGCAACTTCAAACTTTCTTGATGTGAGGACAATCCGCTAGTACGGTTTGTTGGAAAGACTTCCATGACATTATTAATCCACACATCCTTTTTCCCAAACATCATCAAGTACCAAGATATAACTTTTGCCTTCAAGATGTTTTAGGATGATCTCTCAACAAGCTTCCTAATTTCCATGTTAGTAGTATGAGTTATGATACCAAACTCTCTTTGCAATCCTCTTTAGAAGGTCTTCAACATGGCAACTCGGCGAGCCAGATTACCCGGTGCCGCAACTTGAAAATCTAGTTTCACAATCTTGTAGACATGGTCAACCAAAGTAGTTTTACCCTTACGCCACCCATTCCCCACACCGTGGCTATTTTGTAGTTCTTTTCTTTCAGGATCACCCACTAGCCACTGCTTCAGCTTGGTTGCATTATCTTCAATGCCCACTACATCCTCTCTCCCTTGCAAAACAGATGGTATGTGATTGGTGGATCTCGCAAGATGGTCGCATTACCCCGATGTGTCCCGCATTCCCGGGATGAAATAACGGGCCCCTCCTTTTTGTAGCTTCTTCAAGTCAAGATTGATATCATGAAGTTTGTGGGCTAGACGGTGCCATGCCTTGGCATGCTTGATCCTCCTCATCATGTTTCCTCGCAAATCCTCCATGCCGTTGTCCTCTAGCTTGTACATGAACTCATCGACAACATCCTCGATCCGAAAGATAGTTTCTCGGATCTTGCCGATGAAGATGCCGTGCCGCCTTGTCGATATCCTTGAACTTCCTCCGACTCATGAAGGAAGGATTCCATACTCTCCGCTCTCCTCCTTGGCTTTCCCCGATCTCACCATAGAGACCCTTGAGAGCATAAGCTTCCATGGAAAGCCGAGATGCACCATAGTCTACCTGGTTCGGCCAAGGCCACACCGAGCTTGGCCATGAGCACCCCACAACAGCCCCGGCCATGGTGGTTGTGTGGACTTCCTTGAATGCTGAGAATCACGGTGTCAGCACGAGGCTGCCATAACCAAATTTCATAAATCAGTTCAATTTTTATAGCTAGCTTCTAGTGGATAATCTCGACATCCAAAGCAAAGATTCCAAACTTTATTTTGAACTGGTGAAATTAGGTGGTGGGTTACCTGAAAAGAAGATGCAAACACCGGAATGTCGAAATACAAGTACGCAGGTGTTGTTGATAGTATGCTTCAAGGCTTCAACTAGTAGGAGGTATGCCCGGTAGAGCAGCAACTAATAAAGTGGTTGATATTATGCTTGAAGGCTTCAACTAGTAGGAGGTATGCCCGGCAGAGCAGCAACAAATAAAGTGGTTCTTCTTTAACTTGTTGAACAGAGGAGACACGTAGAAAAAACCCTCAACCTGTACATGCGTGAATTTTCACAAATGATGTCAATTTCAGAACTTGCTTTCAGCTTAAGAATCTAGACATGCAAATGGGTACTGAACTTTGACACCGGATGATACCCAAAAATGAGGAAGCCAGAAAGAAAGCAGGAATGGATGTAGGTCAGTTTTGTTTGCTGCATCCACAGTCAAGATGGAAGCCTCGACGGAGTGGGAGGAGTTGCATATTTGACAATCAATGGCTATGCAGGGCCAGAGGATGATGTCCGGTGACACAACCAAAAGAGAGACTAGGAAAAATCTCTTGCTGGTTGAATGCAATCAGTGCACTAGATGCGCTCTTTCAACATCGAATTTAGTCTACTTTTGTGGAGCTTGTTTTCTGGTCAACAATCTGAACCTTGGAACCAAAACTAAACAAACTTTGAACTGGTTAAATCTGATACCTGAACAAGCTGTGAAGCTAGGGAAACAAGCATGCGTTGCAGATGGATTTGCTGTTGCTGAATCCAATTGCAACCTTAGTCTTTGGAGCCAATGAGTTGTGTTATGTGAGAACATGCTGCATGAGGCCCTTTGCAGCTTCGTGGGAAGTGTCTTCACCATGTTGGTCCAACACTAATGCTAGTTTGATTAATTATCCTCTTGTCCTTTGTGCTGATTGACTTGGGTAACCATCAACAGAGAAATGAGTGAGATGAAGGAGAAACCAATGCCAGGATTTATTTAAGGGTCAGGTGATAGGATGTAACCCTTTATTTTACTAGTGATTGTTCTTGTATCCTTTCAGACTTACATTTCTTAGTAGCTAGGCGTTGAGATCATTGTTTTTCCAATGGACCATTTCTTCACTAGTGCTTGTTGGTCATGGCAGTTCATGCTAGCTTTGGTGCATTGTTATGGTTGGTCTTATATATTTGTATTCTTCGTTCATCACATAGTAAAAAGTGGGCTATGTATATTATACAAGCAGGCAGTTTACAGCCAACTAGTAGGACAAATAAATGGGCTAGTCCAAACGAAGAGGTATACAGATATATGCTGTGTTTAAAATCAGAATCGGTGCAGTAGTTGACAAACTAGTTATTTCTTGAATCGGTGCACCCAAACTTGCTCTGTTGCCAGAAAATAGAGCATATTTATGTAGATGCGCTTTTTACCAATAACGTGTTACTGCTTATCACTGCCCAATATTGTAGCAAGATTACAAAAATCAATACCACATTTAGCATGTGCTGGTTAGGCAGAGAGGGAGGACATTTTGCTTCATTTAGCAGATGAAACTGAAGGACTTGTAGGATAGGATCAAACCAAAGATACAAGACGTTTTCCAACAAAAACACAAACGGGAAATTGAAGGCTCTGGGACTTGATTACAGACCTGGCAGAGGCCTCAACCACGAAATGCAGCATCCCAAGCTTGCGTCCCTCCTGGTCCTCGCCAACGATGTCACGACGAGCACATCTGGAGTGAATGGACACATACATAGAAGAACGTAACTCTGTCTTCTTGGCCTTCAATCTTCATGGTGTGTGCCTTTTTGGTCCAGGGACTGGGGTTGGGGCTAGCTGGTAGGGCGGACTTGGTGCTGCATCTACGGAGGAGAACCCGGAGCCAGGCTTGGGATGGGTGGGAGTGGGGAACAGGAAGGTGGATGGAGTGGAGACAGGGCGGCGGCGGCCATGAGCAGCAGTGGGAGGAAGATAGGGATGGATACGTCATCACCTTACACGCTGGTCCCACCTGAAAGGAAGGTGATTCAGTACATTTATCCTTTTTTTATTTTTTGAGAATTGACTACTATTTCTGCCCTACAACCTTAAACGGACGTGGAAATTTGGACTCGTGAAAATACCAGACATGAATTTTTTTGAACGTAACGGGAGGAACTCTACTTTTCAATTAAGTAGAATATAATTGACCTAATTTTTTAAGAAAAACTAGGCCTAAAAACCTTACCCATACATCCTCCCAAGATCACAATAGCCCTAACCTAACCCATGACAGACCTCTTACACGCCATATCTATCTACCTATAACACCTATATGAGAAACCCCCACTAGAAATTCTCCTGGCCTGTGGTGAAGCCACATCATCATGAGAACCCCACCATCCACTTGACCTTGCATGCATGATGTCCGATCATCTCTCATGGATCCTTCTGCTCCTCCTACGCTTCCCCTTCTGCTCCTTCGAATTATTTAGAGGTTGAAGAAACGAAGAGGCAGTGGGCCTCTAATCAAAAACTGATCCACTGAGATTAAAGAAAAACGATCCACTAAGCTGACTCTTGGCTTTTCATATGGCCACACCCGCACCACCTCACACAAGCTGCCCCTACAAAATAGACCTGTCCATCTCTCTTTTTCCCCTGCCTCATCCCACGAGCATCACTCTTGACAGAGCTAGACAACATCATCCAGGCTGTGTTTGTTGGCATGGGCCATGAGGTAGGTTGCCAAGGAAGGTTGCCAGGAAGATCCGCAACCAGAGCGGGGCGATCTTGCGGCTTTGCTGCAGGGCGAGGTGGACCAAGAGCGGCAACAACAGAGGAGCCTCCGTCAAGCTTTGTAGTGAGAGTGAGCTTCTTCCGAGTCTCCGACGAGTCACAAGACATCGTTGCAAATCCCACGGCGGCAGCCAATACTTATCATAGCTATAGCCTATATTAGTCGTGATCGTTGGTCTTTGACAGGAGCATGAAGCCGTGAAGGATGAGGCTGGGCCTCGGAACCTTCATGGGGCCTGCAAGCCATACTGGCTGAGGTGCTAAAAAGGAATTCCGTATAGCAATAAAAAAACAAACAACGCCCATCGCATGTTCTCATTGTTGAGCTTGTCACAAGTAGAAAAAGGCAGCTCGGACTTCTCATAGTCATCCAATATCCCCTCTGTAATAGCTTGGCCTAGCATGGCGTGAACGATTCTTTGATTAGCTAGCGCCAGATGGTGCAAGGGAGTATTACGTCACGATCTGCCCTGACATGGTTGGTCGATCGGCCCACTGGGGTCCACTAGCGCCTTGAAGACAATGTCGGACATCGAGCCTTTGATAAGTTTGGCACAACGTAGGAAGACCATCTCCCTAGTTTCACCTTCTTCATGTGTGACGCCCAGCCTCTTCATGAGCACTTTCCTTGCTCTGCTTTGTGCATCACCACGTGGGCAAGCAATGGCTACTAGATGTGCTCTGCGCTGGGGTGGCTTGCTCGGTCTCATCTTCTCCCTTCGTGGCTGCACTAGCCCATGTTGCTGTAGAGGAAGTAGGGGTTGCTGGATAGGTTTGGTTATTGACTAGATGAAGATCATGAACAATCTTGCTACTCCTCTGGTGAAGGTGGCGTAGTATCCCCTTGGCCTTCAATGTCCATGCGTGGCATGACATCAACAGTAGCCCCAAAGTCACGAGTCCATGACGAGGGCACCTGACCCCGCAGCTTGGATGCCTGGTGCACACAGCCCTACTGAAAATGAAACCTTCTCCATGTGACCCTTGTTGTTGCTTCTGAGTCTAGGTGGAAGTTGGATGTCCATGGATGTCCAATGGATACCCTCTAGTTCAAAAAAAAAAGAACTAGGAAGAGATGGTTCCCCACCAAAATTTGAATTTCTAGGTCAATTGTCAAAATCCATGGATGTCCAAATTAGATTAGGCTTCCACCTATGCTTCTGAGGTCGCATTTGCCAGGTCTGTATCCTCGAGCTGGTGGCCCGTTAGAACATGATGGGAGGATGCATCAGCGTTCTGTGTGGGTGTAGTGGCCTCAACATCCCCTGGACCTATAGCATTTGAGCTGGCGAACCTGTTATCTCTGCAGACTTGTTGATTGTTGACACCACTTCTACTATGGAGCCACTAGGGGCAATCTCCTTGGGCTTGTGATGTTTGTCTCCTAAACTTTTTGGTTCCTTGCTCGGGTGTCGTGATTGTGGCTTCACTTTTGGCGACTTGGAGATGGAGGGGCGTGTCATGCAGCTCGTTCAGCTTGTCATCATGTGCTTGCATACTAGCTATCGTCACCTCGTCATCCAACACTGAAGCTATGTTCTGCTCCTCGGCAGCATGAGTAGGTGAGCAACATGAAACCAAACTCAAAGGGGGCTCCTTAGTTGCAGCATTCTTATTTGGAGAAGGACATCCTCAACATCCTGGATTGTTACCTCTGCAGACTTATTGATTGTTGACGCCACTTCCACTATGGGGCAATCTCCTTGGGCATGTGATGGTCGTCCCCAAACTCTCTGGTTCCTTGCTCGGTGTCGTGGTTGTGGCTTCACTTCTGCCAACTTGGAGATGGAGGGGTGTGTCGTGCTGAATGCATTCTTTAGCAAATGTCATATATTCAAGGAGGTATACGTGCTGAGTGCATTCTTTAACAAATGTCATATATTCAAGGAGGTATACGTGCTGAATGCATTCTTTAACAAATGTCATTAGGCATACAGCTAGAACGAAGTAATATACTCCCGCTACCAATTAACAAATTGCCAATGTTTGAACAAAGGGGCAGCTTAAATATACATGTTCAGTCTTTAATTTATACTACAATGTATAAATTACACCCATATTCAATTCATATGGTCAAATCATTCATAAAAAAAATGATGACTGAAACTTTTTTTTTTTTTGCTCCACACAATATAAAGGAGAAGTATAGATTTTTTTTTTTTTTCGACAAGGAGAAGTATAGAATCTGACTAACTTATTACAGACCTGGGAGATGCCTTACCCATAAAAGGTCATTAGGCCAATCCATTCCGACCAGACAGACTGAAATAAAGAAAATCCAAAGCAAGCACACTCTAGTCTCTGCACCAGGCACAGATTTTTTATTTTTAGATGTACACAACAAATAACATGACAAAGCAGGTAAATCACAACAGTGTTTGAGATTAACTCACAAACTGATTTACTAAATTCGTATTGACACTATTTTGTAATTTTCACCCATGCAGAATTCAGGCATTTCTCTTCGTGATGGGCGGATGTCCTGTCCTTCCTCTGTCACTAGCTCAATACATGTTCACTTACCGCTGAACTAAACCACCAAAGGTCCAAAGCAGAACAAAGCCAGCAGCAGCCTAAGGAAATGAAGCGAACGAGGCATTTTAAGAGCCACAGTTGTGATCCGGAAGGTCCAATAAACAAGAAACAGCGTAAAAACCATACCTTGTACGTGAACTCCTGAAATAGCAGCTAGGATCCAACCTTCAGCCAGCGATTGCATTCTGTTCTCTATTTACAATTCTTCGCCAAAAAAGTTTTCCCCAGTTATTTTGAAAACAACCCTTCCAATCTGGCTAAACTTCATTAGCTCTTCGTTGCATTCATTTGCTTCACCTTCCTGCCTAAGGATCTTTATAAGCTCATCTGCAGCATCTTGGAAACATAATTCATCAAGCACCTTAAGGTTCTCAATGCCATGAGGGAGGCACTTCAGTTCAGGGCAGCCTGCAAACCATAGCTTAACAAGGCTTCCCAGTGCATCTTCTTCAATTTCTACTTGGCTGAGTCGTGGAGCACCCAATATATGTAGTTCTTTCAGACTAGGAAATGACTGTACAGAGAAGCATAATGTCTTTCCATCGTAAGTCTTTAGCAAGCTCAAGTGAGCATAAATTGCAAACACATTGAGCCTAGGAAATGAGTTCTCATCAAGTTTGAGAACGCCAGAGACAAACTAGTGAGATAGTTAAGGTGTAACCAGGAGGAGAGAATCTCAGGCATCCGTTTCTTTTCCAGCTGCCCTGTCAATTCAAGTTTATAAAGAGTTACTGGTAAACTAAGTAGTGCCAATGGCAACACTTCATTTTCATTTGACATTTCAATTGACAAATGGACAAGATTGCTCATGTTCTGGAGAGCACTATGCAGGACCAACAAGTGCTCACTTGTCACGTCATCAACTGCAAACGTTCAGTAAATCCGTCAAAGCTGCAACATCACAAAGAGTCTCCTCGAGCTGGCTTTAACCTTTTGCAGAGCATGCAGTCCTGTCAGCTTCTTTATTATACCCCTAGGCACCTTTACTCCACGATGATGCAAGAAAAATCCTTCATTGACACTTACAGTTGCATACAGGTACCTAAGCTTCTTCAGTTTGCCTACATGCTTTGGTAAAGATAGTAGAATCAGTGTTGGCTGCATCCAGTACTTCTAAGTTTTGCAATCTTCCAACAGCCTCCGGTAGAGTCTCAATTCCAGTACCACGGAGACCCAAGAAACGCAGATTAAACAAGCTGAATACCTCATTAGGGAGTATCTTGATTTTAGTACCTTGAAGATCCAATGTTGACAACAATGTTGAGGATGCAAGGACAGTCCTCAACAAATTGATATCAACAGAACTTGTAAAAACATAGATTGCACGGAGATGTGTCACACCTGTAGATGGATTCAACGGTACAATATTGGTGCTCTATTTATTAGTCTGTGTGTTCCATCTACGAAAATGTCCCATGGCCCTCATAAACTTTACCAAAACTTTCTTTTACTGCTTTTTCAAGGGCAAGATGGCGGATAACATCATGCATTCGACAAAATTTCAGTCTTCCAAACTCATTTTTTCCTCACAACTTGTAGCAGGCTTCGATTTACAAGATCACTCAAGTATCCTTCTGCCACTTGTTCCAATGTTTTGTTCTCTTTTTCCTTGATGAATCCAGATGTAATCCAATGCCTAATTAATCTTCGCCTCCTCAACTCATAATCCTTCGAAATATTGCACAATGCAAGAAACAATTCTTTAGTTCATATGGAAGGTCCTCCAAGCTGAGTTTTAGAATACTATCGAAACCTTGGATCACATTATTAGTGGATTGCAATTCTAAATCCTTGTACACACTATCCCAGAGAGTGTTGGTTGTTTGAAAGACAACATACGGCCTATGCATGCAATGGCAATAGGCAAGCCTTCACACTTTTGTAAGAACTTTACAGCCAAATCATGTAACTCGACAGGCACCTTTTTTTCTTCACTATTCGAAAGCTGCTTTGCAGAATAACTCCCAAGAGTGCTTATCTCCTAGAGGTTCCAACTCAATTCTACTACAATCGCTAGTTGCCAATGATGCAACTTCAAACTTTCTTGATGTGAGAACAATCCTGCTGGTACAATTAGTTGGAAAGACTTCCATGATATTGTTAATCCATAGGTCCTTTTCCCCAAACATCATCAAGAACCAAGATATACCTTTTTGCCTTCAAGATGTTTCGGGTGATCTCAACTAAGCTTCTAGTTTCCATGTTAGTAACATCAGTTATGATGCCAAACTCACTTGCAATCCTCTTTAGAAGGTCTTCAACATGGTAACTCTGTGACACGATTACCCAGGCTGCAACATCAAAATCTAGTTTCACAATCTTGTAGACATGGTCAACCAAAGTAGTTTTACCTACACCTCCCATTCCCCACACTGTGGCTATTTTGTAGTTCTTTTCATTCAGATCACCTACTAGCCACTGTTTCAACTTGGTTGCATTATGTTCAATACCCCACTACATCATCTTCCCTTGCAAAACACAAATTTTGATTGGTGGACCTGCCATGATGGTCACTACTCCTAGGCTGTCCCTGCATTCCAGGAATGACATAACGGGCCCTCCTTTGAGCAGCTTCTTCAAGCTCAGCATTGATATCACGGAGCTTGTGAGCTAGACGGTGCCAAACCTTGAGATGCTTGATCCTCTTCTTCATCTTGGCTGCAAATCCTCCATACTTATCGTCCTCAAGCTTGTACATGAACTCATCAATAACATCCTCGATCTGAAATGATAGTTCCCTGATATTCTTGATGAAGATGCCAGTGGTCTCATCGGTATCCTTGAACTTCTCTGCCTGACGCAGGTAGGCGTTCATGCTTTCCAACTCCCTCTCAGCTTTGCGGATCTGGCCAAAAATACCCTTGAGAGCAGAAACTTCCTTGCAAACCATGGATGCACCATAGGTTGCTGCTTCTTTTGCCAAAGCTGCACCTAGCTTGCGAATCACCACTCCAACAACAGCCTCCGCCATGGTGGTTGTGTGCACTTGCTATACAAGTGTAGTTGCAGGCTGCTGCCAAAAGCCCAAAACAGAGTTCAGGAATCAATAACACGATCTTCAAATTAAGTTAATCAGTGTGAACGGCCAAACCAACAATAATGTTGTAGACTTGGAATGATGAAATCTTGCCAAGGATTACCTCAACAGGCGAAGAAAACAAGCAGTGTTGCAGATCGAGGCTTTGTTTGAGGCCACGGTCAGCTTCCTTCGACACAGGCCTGACCGAGTCCGGAGGAGTCACATCTGGTTGCGAGAAACAGGGCCGTACTGCTCTGAGGCTTAATGGAAGGTAAGAAACCAGGAAAGAAATAAAAAGTTAGAGTGTGCTTGCTCGATTTAAAAGCAGAATGTGGATGTTCGAGGGTATGACAAGGAGGAGCGCGGAGGAGGCCAAGGAAACGTGTTGCCAGTGCGGTAGCCGGCGATCTCTTGGAGTCCGGCGAGGCGATCTCGTGCTCCGATCCAAACAGCAACCGGACACTATTGGGGCCTCAGAACTCAGAACTCAGAACTCCGGCGAGATGGGCCTGCTCTGTGGGGAAAGAACACAGTGTATATAGTAATTTGCTCGGGCATGGACTGGTCATGGACTGCTAGTAAAGGATGGAAAGCATTCGTGCAAGATTGGTCGGGCAATCATTGTAATAGTACATCACTCCCGGAATATGGATTAAGCTTAAGCATGCATACTTGTATATAGTAATTTGCTCCCTCCACGTAAGAATGCAATTTTCGCTTTTAGACAGTCATCATCAAACAATTTTAAGTTTAACCATAATTATATAAAAATATATAAACAATTAACATAATAAATAAATATCATTCAATTAGTTATATGATGAAATATATTTTTACAATAAACTAATTTTAAAACATAAATGTTAATACTATTTGCACGCACTTTGGCTGTTGAGGTTTCCCATGAGTTTTTAGGAGTATAGGACTGCTTCATTCATTTTGGGTTTTTCAAGATGACACTTTCGTATTTAAGGCAACTAAATAAAGAATGGCTGGAACATAAGGTTAAATAAGTTTATTGTATGTCAGCAGAAAAACCAATCCAATACAAGAAAAATATTTCTTTTTTTTCCTTTATTGCTTGGAATGATTCATAGTTAACTACAGTGAATAGAAATGATTCGAGGTAGTCATGCATCAGAATTGCTGTTTGTTGGTGACTTGTCAGGGCAGATGTGGGGGAGTGTCAGGCACTCTGAGGCCCCATCCTGCGTATAGCTTCGTGGAAACTACGCTTGCCACTCAACTTGATGCGGTTTAAGCTGCCAGAACTTCATGCTTTTGAACTTTTTTATTCTAAACAGGAGGGGATCCATACCGGACTTTTATTGAAAAACTTCCAAAGGGGCATTTAGTTGGTGAAATATTTTTTTTAAAAGTGTACCTGTATTAATATGGATAACAGAACAGTACAAATACGAGTACACTGTAGAAGGCTACGGAGGACATATGTCCAAACCTACAAGTGATAAGGACCTTAAAAACAGAAATTACAAACTGGTCCTCAACCCAAGCGAAAGCACGGAACCCAGCCGCGAACCGTCGGTGATGAAGAACACCGCCTCCACCGCCGTCGTCGAACTTCGAAACCGAGGAAACCACCCGGCGTGGACTGTAGTAGATGCTCAATCTCGCGAAGCGAGCGAAGTTGATGAACGTCCATCCGTCAAGGCCACACGCCGAGATTTGACGACGTTGGAAGCACCGGCGGTGAAATCCGCCGCCGTGAGTGAAGCCAAGCCCGCACCCACCACCAGACCTCCTCTGAATCCACCGCCCCCACGAAGCCCCAAACAAGGCAGCCAATATATGAAGCAAGAGATGAAGAACACGGGCGCCGCCATCGCGCCGGTTCTTTGGGAAGCTCGCACAGACCCGTCTAGATCCGGAGCTCCAACCTCTCCCAAATCCGACAAGGACCAACCCCACAAGCTCATGGTCGTCCCCGGAGTAGAGGGCGGCGAGGTTGAGGAAGAGCTGGGGGGACTTTATTCCACGTGGGCGCCGCCGCCCTCACCTTGGAGGCGCCAAGGTCGGAAATGAAACCCTAGAACTACAAGGACCTATTCTACATTGCCGGGTTAAGAGAACCACCGTTCCCCATACCTCCGAGGGCAGAAAGCCCGCCGGAGGCGGAGGGGAACGGCGGCCTCACCGGCTAGAGCACAGGTCGCCCTCCCTTTCGCCGCTCACTTTTGTAGTAGGGGGGTTCGATTGAGACCACGCAAGGCGGTTTGGTGAAATATTTTAGATTCGATACTGTAGCACTTTTCGTTTGTATTTGATAATTATTGTCCCATCGTGGACAAATTAAGCTTTAAAGATTGAGGTCGTACTTTCCAAAAGCTCAACCGTGAAATTAATTTTTTTGTTTATCTACATTTAATACTCCATGCATATGTCAAGAGATTCGATGTGCCGGTTACTATAGTATTTTTTTTGGTTCACTTTTCGTGAACTAAATGGGTTCAAAAGTAAAAGGTGCGGAGGTCGAGTCTAAAACTAATGTCTTATCAACTTTACCCTTGGCGTTCACACTCGACATGTCTTTTTACCCAAAGGAAAAGTGGGAGAATGCGCTATCAAACTTGATATGGTGAAAGCTACGATGTGGTCGAATGGCGATATCCGGAATGCATCATGAGAGCTACGGGTTTTTTAAAGCTTGGTGCACTCGGGTGATGAAGTGTGTTACCGGTGACCTTCTGTCGGGTCAATGGGGTTTTCTTAGAGAATTTCCATTTGTCAAGAGGCATCCGGGCGGGGATCCGATCTCTCCATATCTGTTCTTATTATGTGCGAGAGGGCCTCTCTTCGATGCTCAAGAACATCGACCCTCAATATATCTCACGGGGGTGAGAGTCACAGACATGCACCATGGATATCACACCTTTTATTTGCGGATGACAGCTTGATTTTCACCCAGAGCTCTTGGCGAGGGGCTGAACGAGTTGAAGGTATTCTAGATGAGTACAACAAAGGTTACGTCAGCTTGTTAATAAGAGCAAATCAGCTATTTTTCAGCTCGAATTGTGAGCAGGAGATTAAAGCCATAGTGCATGAGAGGTTACAAGTCCCTACCGAGGCGTTGGGAAGAGATACTTGGGCCTCCCGACTAATGTTGAAAGAGGTGCAAGCGGGGTTTTTAACTTTGTGCATGGAAGATTGCGGGGGATGGTTGGAGGTTGGGCCCGAAATCGTTGAGTGCGGCAAGAGAAGTACTACTCAAAGCTAATGCTCAATCGATGCCTACATATGCTATGTCATGTTTCCGACTACCTCGGGGCTGTGCCAAAAGATGACCTCGGCAGTTTCAAACTATTGGTGGGGAGCTCCGGCCTCCCTTGATAATCACAAGCTACATTGGCTTTGTTGGGAGCAACTCACAAGGGCGAAGGTGGATGGTGGCATTGGTTTTGAGAGATTTTTTCTCTCTTTAACATGGCTATGTTGGGAAGCAGGGATGAACATTGATCACTAGGCGGACTCGCTATGCGCGCGAGTCTTTGAAGGGAAGTACTATCCTAACACGACTTCCTCTTGGCGACCAAGAAAAGGCGTAGCTCGGCCACTTGGAGGTCTATTTTACGAGGGGACGGGATATATCGCCGGGGGTCTCATCAAAAGAATTTGACACGGAGATTCTAATATATGGGAGGAGCTGGATACAGGTTGGGGTCACTTTGAAAACACTAGTGAGGTCGGCTAATGCCACGATGGAGAGGGTGCAAGATCTCTATATACCAGGGAACTCGATCTTTGGAAAGAAGAGGTGGTCCGTGGGAATTTTATGGCGATTGAGGCCAATGAGATCCTAAAAATCAAGCTAAGCATGCAACTCGAAGAGGATGTCTTTGGCATGGTGTCACACCCCACTTTTAATGGGTCGTTAATCACATGTGTTTGCGCCGGGATCACGCCACAAACACGTCTATTAGTCACGGATAATGGTAGATAGAAATAATAATAATCCGAGCTATATAATTATAGGATGGAAGGGGCTTCTGATGGCGACGAAGGGGTCACGGTCGGGTACAATATCGAGTTGGCCAATCGAGAAGCGGTGGATTATCATGATACTGCCCCGTACTCCACAGGCAGACTTGTGCATGGATGAATTCTGGGCTTCAACGTCCTTCTCCTAAGAAAACACTTTGCGAACTCATACGATACGCGGGTCCTCTACCTTGTCGTCGATCTTACCTTCACATGTGCGATATACGTAAAAATAGAGGGGTGAGTACAAACATACTCGACAAGTCCAAACCAAGGCGGATGTAATTTTTAAGGGTTTGGGCCCAAGCGAGAAGTCTCTAAAAACGCTCTCGCTAGTTCGGGTTATCTCATATCATCACTGCTGTCATGGTCACCACATGTTAGTCTTCATCAATGTGTATTCTAATCATACATATTCAGGCCTAGCATTTGCCCATTCCAAGGACGTGGCTATTCGAATAGATTTAAATAACTCTGCAGAGGTTGTACAATTTCCCCACACAATAGGCCTTTGCCCTCACCATGTAAGCCCTTGGCTTAAACAGGCCCTAACGAGATCCGTACCAGCTTGGGTGCTACCTAGGTGTATTAGTATAATCCTACCAAGATTTCTCGAGAGTTGGAAGTGGGAAGATCACCTGACATCCCACTAGCACACAACATTGGGGCCACTTTCCCCATTCAAAAATGCAGGGGCCACTTTCCCATTCATTAATTCATAATTCATAATTCATAATTCACATAGTCAATATCTCAATTGTTTTACGTAGGGCCACTTTCCCTACGCCAACCGTACCATGGGGCCACTTTCCCCATGTGCGCTCCCGATAGATCCTTGCTGCGCCGGCCACCTAGGATCGAAATTATACCGCTAACCTAATGGGGTGTGAATCAAGCGCCCCATCCCCGTGTGGGGTCATGCGTATTATCGCACTAGGTAGAGGTCTATGAACCGGTCCTTAGGGGGCGAGTATCTCTCCGGGAATCCCACACAACGATTCGTAGTAATCCATCTCACTATGAATTACTATCACCCACCTCTTTTGTTGGTTAGGGTTCATTAGGCGATCTCATATTACTCTTAATTATAAACGTATGATTGTAGATAACGTGGATGAGTGCGTCATCCGCTTAGCTCCATAGCTACGTTATGGGGCTCATACCACACTATACTAGTAGGGTTATCACGGTGAGCATCATGTCTATTATCGTATGCTTTCCATATCTCATCAATAAAGCGGGCACCTCGCCCCTCAATAATATCGAGCACTTTCGGCTCCTCAAATACATCAAGCACATAGCATTGCGAGAAGATCACCACGGCATCCACTTATCATCATCTCATATCCTACCGCATACGATAATAGCCCATGACCTCAAGATCTTATATCATCATCATTAACATCATATTAATTAAGGTCATGATTAGGGGGTAAGGATTTGCTTGGAAAATTCTTACGAATCGGCATGATGTCGAACGTCTCTAGCTTTCCTCGGACGGAAAACTCCAAATCGGGTCGATGTAGAACTATAGCGCGAGACGTCGATAACCTAGCTTGAACTATGGCACACAAAACAAACATAGAACATTATGGTGGCAATGGGTTAGATGCATAGAGCTAGATTTTAGATGAATTATGGAAGTCGTTTCACGCGTGAAACGGGTTAATTTGCATGAGATATGGATTTTATAATATTAATCCCTAATTAAATCATTAGGGTAATATTATAATATAATTTTATCATATAATAAAATTGGAACTAATTACATGATAAAATTACATAAATCAAATAATGAATTTACAAATTTTTTGGGAATTTTTCTAACATGGGAAAGTATACTTTCAAAGCTCGTGTAACAATTACCAGGGTGTACATAGCAATTACGAGTGCTGAAAAGCCCCTATACACGTGGGTACCACGTGGGTCTAGGTGGGCGCCTACGCTGGCCCACGTAGGCACCACGTGGATGACGGGTCGCCCTAACTGGCAGATTGACGGGGAACCGGATGGCGACGTGGCGGCTCCCTATTGGCCTGCGGCCTTGGCGGCGTCCGCGGCCTCGGGGCGCACGCCATGGTTGTTCCCGGCCCTCACGTGCCCGCACGGCGGCGCGTCGCCGAGACATCGCCGGAAACGGCTTCCTCCACTTAGTGCTCGCCGCGAGAAGCTCATTCAGTTTCCCTTGTCGTCCCGAACTTGACGGTGGCGGTCGTATTGGCGGCGGGGAGTCTCGTCTCCCTCGGGCGTGTCTCGGCCGTGGCCAGCACTACATCATAGGGAGAAATGGACAAAGGCGATTGAAATTTGGGGGACTGGGAGGCGTATGTTGACACCTGTTATAGCATAATATTACTAGTCAACTAAACATGAATAAGGGCTTAAAATGAATATCAACATAAGTTTAGGGGTCTAACTAACATAATTCTATGAGCTTTGGTGATTTATATCTTTTCATGGATTAAACAGATAAAAGCGAGAAGAACGGTGAGAATCAGAAGAGTTTACATCCCATACGATGACAAGACTTAACCGTGAAATAACTCAACCCAAAATGTGGACAAAACACTCTAGAAGATACCGAGGAAGACACCGGAAGAAAGCGAGAGGCCGAGAGGATCTCATCCCCCTCGGCCGCCCGAGAGGCATTTAGGCCGGCCGCCATGGAGTTGTGGCCAGTCAGCTTCATCTTTTTATGTCGGTTTACCACCGACCTTGAGGTTGTATCTACACCGTTATTGAAGGTCGGTTTGATCCAATGGTCATCGTTCATCGCCAAGGCCTATATAAGAAGACCCCCACGACCCTAGGGCTAAACCCTAACTCATTCTACTCATTATCTTTTGACTGTTGGTCGAGGTGTCCCAATGTGAGGTCAACCTCTTCTCTCTAGTTCCAATCTATATTAGAAGATCATGTAGAACTAGAAGTATTAGAGTGAGTTGAAGAGCAAAAGCATATCGAGTTGATAGATTAGATCTATAGTACCCCATGAGAGTGACTAGATCTAGTCTTGAGAGCTAAAGAGTGGGTGGAGGAGAAGAAAGGGGAAGCACCAGGACTGTCGGTGACTCCTCTACGCTTGTACCTCAGGGATCAAGGGCATCATGGCACTTGATCCCGAGACTTCTATGGTGGATCAACTTCTTATTTAAGTAAGTAAATATTCTTATTGTTCACAACTCTTGTGTGAGTACTTTAATCTGTAGGACCCTATAGATTAGAGGAGTTAGCTTAGGTTTAGGCGTGGTGCTTAGACCGAGGTTGCTTGTGAATGCACCCTACATTTCAGTCGTGTGGTAGATCGTGGGAGTAATGCTTGGTCTTGTTGAGTCCTTTGTAGTCCACCCCAGAATGATAGGCCAAGCGGGACCATGTTCTTTGGAGGATTGCATGTTTAGTCCATGTTTTCCTTTGAGTACGTCCCTCTAAGACAATATCAACATAGCTTATAAGAATATAAACTAGACAAGCCGTAGGAATCTCCTTACCTCTTTATCCTCTCCGGTTCCTTGATTGCTTTCCGGGATTAGTTATACGCCTTAGTTATCCTCACACCATCCTCCTCTGTGGATTCGATATTAAAACCCTCTCCGGATGAAATGCTCACCGGTATCCGTTAAACTTGCGGATTATTATAAATATTTCTATAGGCTTATCAAATACCACAATGGGTACCCGGCAAGATAGTTGGACCCGAGGGGCGACTACGACGGGCGGCAAGCTTCGTGACCTAGCGATGGCGGCGGCGGAACTCGAATTGGGGAAAACCGATTGGTGGGGGCGAGGGAGAGGGAGGGAGGGGGGAAGGAGTGCGAGCACCGCGTGTTCAGGTTCAGCCCAGAGCTTGTGAGGGAAGGGGCAAGGGATTGGTGCTCGGAGAGGGGTATTTATAGGCCGCACCGCGGGGGCTCTCACCGATATTTTCAGTGCCGCCCGATCTTTTCCGACCGCGGTTTTGTGGGCGTCGACCGCCAGGCTGGTACCCAACTAGAGTCGGTGTGATCGCGTCGTCTTTTGTGTGTTCCACGTGCTCCGGCGTGGCTGGCTTGCCCAGGTCGCCGCCTTGGACGCCGGGTTGCGGCCACCATGGTAGCGGCCGACCAAGCTCGCTCGCAACGCCCCAATGCTAGTTGACGCCAACCAGCTGTGGGTCGGCGGTGCAAGGCTGGCGGCTCGCGTGGTGCCTCCGTCCACTTGTGGTGAGGTCGGGTGGCGTCGATCTCGTCGTTCGGGCATAGGTGTCCGCTAGCTCGGGTCTTGTCGCGGTAGTTTCGACCGCCGGGGAGGGGTGTTAGTGTATATGAGATATGGCCCAATAGAAGCCCATGTACAGCTACAATATACCCACCCTTCTAGGGTTTGGAGGAATACACGAGATTATTCCCAATCTAACAATCATCAAGCACTAAGATGTACCTTTTACCATCTACATGGTTATGGATGGCCTCAACTACAATTCTCATTTCCATATTGCTAGAATGGATCGAGATGTTAAATGCCCTAGCAATTCTTTTCAACAAATCCTCAATTTGGTAATGGAAGAGATCACTTAAATATGGACCATACGTCATGACTATTTTTTTTTTACATGCTGGTCCCACGTAAAAGAAGGTGATTCTGCCCTTCTATAGTTCTATCTCTCTTTTAAATTTTTGGTTTTTATTTATTATTACTTTTCTATCTTTCTAACCAGCAACATTAAATGGAGGTGCAAATCAATTCCATAACTCCCTAGCAGGCAAACTTTCGCAAACGAGAAAGAAATTGAACTCAGGCTTCCAAACGGTCCAAGTTCATTGGCCACGTCTGCGATATCGAGACCTAGTTGGCCCTTCATCTAATGCAAGGTAATCACAATATATTGTGCCCTCATGCAGATCAACATAAGCCTTTTAAACATGGAGATTAGATAAATGTGGATGTGCCTTTTAAACATGGAGATCAGGTAAATGCGGATGTTATTGGCTAATCTGGCTAATCTAGTCTTCTTGCCAAGATTATTAAGACGAATTGGGTTTTTGATAATTTAGTGGTGCATAAAAAAAATTCACTCTTGATAGTTAATAGACTGTTTCTGGAGACAGGAACTCTAACAACCACGGACAGTCCATGTCCCAAAATTGATGCCGGTGCTTAGGTCAGTCTCAATGGGGGTTCATAAGCGCGTTTCATGCACATTAAATAGTGCGCCACATCAGTAAAAGTCCACTTTTTGCATGAAACTCGAGGAGAGAGAAGGGAAAAGTTTCATCTTGGTGAAACTCTCTTCAAGACGAATACCAACTATCTCTCGATTCATGAAATTAAATGCCTATGAAACCACAAGATGAAACTCTCCATTGAGAGTAGGGGTTTCATCCAAGTTTCATTTCATTTTATATGACATGGCAGTCTTGGAAACAATGAAATGAAACTCACCATTAAGACCGGCCTTAGAGTCATGCTAACTCTTCCAAACCTCCTACTTTCAGAAGAGCAGTATTGCAAAGCATTCTCCAACTTGATGACACCTCATCCGCTTCATCAGGTTGATAGCCGTAAAACTAAATGCTTTGCTTCAATTAAAAGAAGCTAAACGTATGCTCCATATACCTAGTAATTAAAACTAGAGTTAAATACACCGGCAGCTCTAAACCTGTGGCGTTGTGCCACTTATATCCAAGAACTCTCAAAATCGAAATCGACTCCCTAAACTTGTTTTGTTGTGCCACTTAGGTTCACAAACTCTCAAAATCGAATACAACGTGTCACTTATGTCCACGAACATGTTAAGTTGTGCCACTTAGGTCCATGAATTTGTTTAGTCGTGCCCGCGTAAAATATATATCACCAATTTATAAATAATTAAAGTATATAAAATTAAAATGATTTTTAAATTAGTATCTCTTAAAACTAAATGTATATTAACCGACAAGGATAATATGCTCAATATACCTAGAATGTAAGCTATATACTCACGTTACAAATCTATAACCCCCTTGTAAAGGGAACCCAAATAGAGAGTTCTCTGGCCGTGGTTGATCCACGTCACCTTCCCCACCGTCCACTCAAAGTCCGGACCCGAAATTTTATTTGATTCCAGTTTTCGGCTCCTTCTCTCGGGTCCGCCCTGGCACCCCTCCTCGCGTCCGCCGCCTCGGCTCCTCGAGTGCGCTCGTCATCCCCCTCTCCACTCTTCTCTCTTTCTCCCCTACCCGTCTCTTCGGCTGCCGCCGCCGCCTCCCTCCCTCCCTCCAACCGCGTGCTCCTCCCTAACCCTAGGCAGAGGGCATGAGGGCGATCGAGATCCAGATATGGAGGAGCCACGCCATCGCAGTCCTCCACGCCGTCCTCCACACCGTGGCTTCCCGGACGCCGGCACCGCGGGAGTAGAGACAGATACGCAACTCTGACCGCAGCTGCGGCGGCGACCCAACTCGATCCCACCTGCCTCCGCCGCCGCCACCATCGTCGTCGCCGTACAGAGCAAGGTTCCCGGCGGCCACGAGCACCCAGCGCTGCCGCCTCCATCGACGCGCTACCACCTGAACCCGTTGCGCCCTCGACTCCTCCGCCCGTCCCCGGCGGTGATCCGACTGGCTCAGGAACGGTTCCACCGCAGCAGGTAGTTGACCCCCCTTCCCGTGGAACCCTAGGGCGCCCCGTGTTCGTCATCCTCGCGGTCTTCTTCCTCCAGAGGGGCCTGCGCCGCTGGTACCTGTCATGGAAGGAGTCGTCGCCGCTGCGGCTGATGGCCGCCACCGTCACCGTGCAGGCGACCGTCGGGCTATGGTGGCGCGGCGCGAGCTCTCTGTCCGGAAGCAGACCAAAGCTGCCACACGCATCCAGGTACTAGCGTACAATGATGTACTGTAGCTTCACTGACGCAATGGCTGCACACACACTAGCAATGATTTCTGATTTTTCATCATGTCGTGTCTGAAGGAGAGAGCCGCCCTCATCTGCCAATGTGCTTGAGGCGAAGCATTGCAAGCAAGGAGCTCACGAAGCACAGACAGGTCCAGCCTTCATCTTCTACTGCTGAAGGCCTCATGGGTGCCTGGCTTTCTTGTCTTCTCCACTTGATATATATGAACAATGTGCAGGAGAATCTTGAGAGGGAAATGCTGGATGAGATGTGCAGGCTGCATGATATGGTGGACGTGCTCCAGCAGGCTGTCAATGACCCCGAGACAAGAGCCACTAACGAGAGAGAGGCGGCCAAGGACGCGATAAGCGCAATTGGAAGCAGCCTCGATGGAGATGGTTGAGGACACTAAGAAGGTCAAGGCGTTTTATGCTGAAGTTGAGCGCCTCAAGGTCTCTCTCCTTCACACCAATTTCATTCAGAGATTGTTGAAGCTGAATTGAGGAATGAGAAGCTGGCCAGGATGCTTGGAGTTGAGGCAGTTAAGAACAAACAGCTTCAAGATTCCCTGAAAAGGTGATTATCCGAGTTCACGATCAGATAGCACTTGGCCCTGTCCTCTTTGCACAATGCACGCTTCCAGTGAGTTCATGATGGAAATTCTAATGTTTTGCATGGTTGTTTTGTTTCATAGGATGGAGAAGGCTTCTAATCTAGATGAGGAAAACAGAATGCTTCGACAGGCTGTGGCGTCAAATCCTGCTATTACCAAGTTGCCATCGAGCGAAAACCATGAAGTACCTGGTATTTAGGTATGTCCAATCATCATATCATTGACTGATTAGTGATGCCATGCCAAGTACTAAGAAATCATAGTTTGTTGTAGTTAATAACTTAGTTGTGTACATTTATGTTGGCACTTGGCAGACAACTCCAGATAACGACAAATCAGCAAATGGTACAGTGAAGCCCATAATACTGGATAGGGAGGCTAATATCCATGTATGTATGATCCTATAACCATTTGAGTCAATTACTTCTTTTTGTGAATTGCATATGCATTCCTGACATGACATAATGGATTTCTAAATAGGACAAAAGTGCTGAACAACCTAGCTCAAATGGTCATGAAGCTGAGAAGCAACAACAAGTATGACATTAGCACTGACCTTTTCAGCTTCACCTTCATGCCATGCTTCTGAGCATCATTTTAATATTTAAAAACGTCCAACAGCTTCTGATCAAGTGTCTATCTGAAGATCTGGGTTTCTCGATCGGTAGGCCTATTGCTGCATACCTCATATAGTCTTTCATGGTGTTCCTGATTTCTAAAGAAAATTGTTTGTCGATACATTTATTCTAAGTAATAACTTTCTCTCTTCAAGGGCTACCTTGACCCAGTTTGTTGTCAGCTGTGGACCTCTGCCATAGATTTTCAAAGACATTATTATATATGCGTGTATCTTTATTTTAAGAAACAATTCAATTGGTAAATATTATATTTTGTTTTAGCAATATTGAGCAGGGGAATTAGACATTTGTTCATCTGGAACAGAAGCCGTAGCTATTTTTCTTTCCTGATTACTTTCTGCAGATTACGAATCTTGCTTCTTATTTGCCTTTTGTAACTGTTTTTTACTGTTAAAGGACAATAAAGAATTTCAGTCAATGATATGATGACAATAAAGAATTTCAGGTATGTCCCATCATCATATCATTGACTGATTTTGTGGTGCCACGCTGGACCAGGCTTTTGTGCTGTGGCTATGAACAAATTTACCTGTAGTTCAGATTGGCGGTGCACGGTGCAGTGGGGAGTTGAAAATAGGTGTTAGCAGCGATCATAACAATCTGTTTATGAAAACCTATGTACTATTATGTATTAGTTTCTTTTTATTGTATGAATTGAACAAAGTAGACCATATTTTCAGCATGTGTAGATGAAGCGAAAAGCTTTGTTGTCTGAATATATGAATGTGTTCTGACTATTTTTAAGAGAAATATATATGAAGGTGTACTAACATCACAATGAGTATATACTCTGTTAATACATTTCTTAGTGATTATGATCGTATTTCTTACTAATCGTATTTCTTAGTAATTACAATTCAATCCTTCTCGACGATACCATATGCAACGCCGGGGAATCCTCCTAGTTTAAAAACATACTAATTGCCAATTTCTGAACAAGCGCCGCTTAAATATACTAATTTGGCTATTAGATTTTATTACAATATATCTTTAAAACAACTAAAATTATATTGCCATAGCAGTAACCTTTTAGGCTAATCACACCCAATATATTCCATTGATTCAATCAAATTATCCATATACATACTGCTGACTGGAACTTAGAGTTTTGGATCCACACAACAGAAATCATCGACAAACAAAAAATTATGTTCAACAAAACTGAGAAGTAAACTTATGACAAACCTGGGAGATGGCAAGATGCCTCACCCGTAATTCCATAATAAAGTAACAGAGACTAAACAGAATCCCAGAGCATGGACTTTCTGGTCTCTGACTCTCTGCATCAGGCACAAATGACATGACCAAGCAGCTAAAATGACAACTGTATTTGCACTTAATTCGCAAACAGAGAATTCATTCACTTCCCCTGCTGATGATGGCCAGTTACTGTGCTCTGCTTCCTCGATGGCTAGCTTAATAAATGTTCACTTACCCCTGAACTGATTATTCTAAGACAACAGAATCCCAGAACGTGGTCCAAAGCAGAGTAGCAGACCAACAAAGACAACAGCAACCTGAGGAAATGAAAGGGATTAGGCATTTCAAGAGCCACGGTTGTGTTCTGGCTGGTCCAATAAAAGAAACAGCGTACGTAAAAACCATACCTGTTTGTACGTGAACTCCTAAAATAGTAGCTAGGATCCAAGCCTTCAGCCAGCGAATGCATTCCCTTCTCTGGTTACAATTCTTTGCCAATAGTCTTGCCCAGTTGCTCTAAAAAGAACCCTTCTAATGTGGCTTATCTTCATTAGCTCTTCCTTGCATTCATTTACTTCATCTTCTTGCCTAAGGATCTTTATAAGCCCATCTGCAGCATTTTCCAAATATAATTCATCAAGCGTTGTAAGATTCTCAATGCCACGAGGGAGCCACTTCAGTTCTGGGCACCCTTCAAACTGTAACTCAACGAGGCTGCCTAGTGCACCTTCTTCTATTTCTACATGGCTGAGCTGCGGAGCACCCTTTATCCGTAGTCCTCTCAGTCTAGGAAATGACTGTGCAGAGAAGCATAATGTTTTCCCATTGTAAGCCTCAGAAAGCGATAGAAAGCATAAATTACGCAACACCATGAGGCTAGGAAATGAGTTCTCATCAAGTTCGAGAACCTGAGCCATAGAGAAGTGAGATATTTAAGGTGCAACCAGGAAGAGAGAATCTCAGGCATCCGTTTCTTCTCCAGTGGCCCTAGCAGTCCGAGTTTAGAAATGGTTTCCGGTAAAATAAGTTGTTCCAATGGCAACGCCTCATTTTCGTTTGACATAGTAATTGACAAATGGACAAGATTTCTCATATTCTGGAGAGCACTGCGCAGGACTAACGAGTGCTCACTTGTCATGTCATCAACAGCAAACGTTCGTAAATCCATCAAAGCTGCAACATCACGGAGAGTCTCTGAGCTAGCTTTAACCTTTTGCAGAGCATGCAGTCCTGTCAGGTTCTTTATTATGCCCCTAGGCACCTTTACTCCACGCTGACGGAAGAAAAATCCTTCATTGACATTTACAGTTGCATATAGGTACCTAAGCTTCTTCAGTTTTCCTACATCCTTTGGTAAAGATAGTAGACAAGTGTTGAATGCATCTAGTACTTCTAAGTTTTGCAATCTTCCAATGGCCTCAGGTAGAACCTCAATTTGAGTATGTCGAAGACCCAAGAAACAAAGATTAAACAAGCTAAAGACCTCATTAGGAAGCGTCTTGATTCCAGTACCTTGCAGATCCAATATTGACAACAATGTTGAGGTTGTAAGGATAGACCTCAACAAATTGATGTCAACAGAACTTGTAAAACATAGATTGCACGGAGATGTGTCACACCAGATGGATTCAATGCCACATTGGTGCAATTTATTGATAGTCTACGTGTCCCATCTACCGAAAGTGTCCCGGAACCCTCATAAAGTTTACCAAAGCATTCTTTTTGCTGCTTTTTCAAGGCCAAGATGGCGGATAACATCATGCATTTCGGCAACATTTCACTTCGCCCGGATGCATTTTTTTACCACAACTTGCAGTAGGCTTCGGTTTAAAAAGATCATTCAAGTAGCCCTCTGCCACTTGTTCTAGTGTTTTGTTCTCCTCTTCCTTGATGAATCAGAGGTAATCCAGTGCCTAATTACTGTTCGCCTCTTCAGTTTATAATCCTCTGGAAATATTGCACAATGTAAGAAGCAATTCTTTAGTTGATATGGAAGGTCCTCCAAGCTGAGGTTTAGAATACTATCGACACCATGGATCACATTATTAGTTGACTGCAATTCTAATTCTTTGTACACGCTATCCCAATCAGAGCATGTTGGTTGTTTGGTAGACAATAGACGCCCTATGCATGCAATGGCAATAGGCAAGCCTTCACACTTTTTAAGAACTTTGTAGCCAAATCATGTAACTCCGATGGGCACATTTTATCGTCACTATTCCGAAAGCTGCTTTGCAGAATAACTCCCAAGAATGCTTATCTCCTAGAGGTTCCAGCTCAATTATGCAATTCCTAGTTGCCAATGATGCAACTTCAAACTTTCTTGATGTGAGAACAATCCGGCTGATACAATTAGTTGGCAAGACTTCCATGACATTATTAATCCATACATCCTTTTCCCAAACATCATCAAGAACCAAGATACACCTTTTACCTTCAAGGTGTCTCCGGATGATCTCAACTAAGCTTCTATTTTCTGTATTAGTCGCATCAGTTATTTATGCCAAACTCTTTTCAATCCTCTTTAACAAGTCTAAAGGCTCGTAACTTTTTGACACTTTGTTACCCAGCGGCAAACATCAAAATCCAGTTTCACAATCTTGTAGACATGGTCAACCAAAGTGGTTTTACCTATGCCGCCCATTCCCCACACCGTGTGGCTGTTTTGTAGCTCTTTTCTTCCGGATCACCTATCAGCCACTGCTTGAGCTTGGTTGCATTATCTTCAATACCCACTACATCATCTTCCCTTGCAAAACACAAAGTTTGATTGGTAGATCCGGCATGATGGTCACTGCTCCCGTGGTGTCCTTGCATTCCTGGGATGACATAACGGGCCCTCCTTTTTTGCAGCTTCTTCAAGCTCAGCATTGATATCACGGAGCTTATGAGCTAGACGGTGCCAAACCTTAACATGCTTGATCCTCTTCTTCATCTTGGCGGCAAATCCTCCATGCTTGTCATCCTCAAGCTTGTACATGAACTCATCGACAACATCCTCGACCGGAAAGATAATTCCCGGATCTTGTCGGCGAAGATGCCGATGATCTTGTCGGTATCTTTGAACTTCTCGACTCCTGCAAGTAGGCTTTCATGCTCTCGGCTCCACCTCGGCTTTGCGGATCTCGCCAAAGAGACCCTTAAGAAGCGAGAAGTGTAACATCCCCCGATTTTCCTCGAAGGGAAAATACACAGAATTAAATTATAATGTGAAAGTACCACAAGATAACTCCATCACATTATTATTTACGATTAATATCATAGTCAAGCTTCGCACAAATACAAGAATACAAGATTATACAACTCTCGGGGACTCACCTATTACACGATTAACCTAGCGGAAGCGTAACTTCGGGATCTCGGGGTAGGCGTAGCACGTCGTGAGTGAAGGCTCCTCCTTCACGGACTTTTATCGAGCCGGCGTAGAGATTGGCGGAATCAAAACATCTTCTTCAATCCAAGCTTGAGCGTGAGGCACGAGACCACCTAATCCTTCTATTTCTTTGCGAGCGGGTAATCGCACACCGCCCGGTATGTGCAGGTCATGGTCGACACCGAATGAGCTTTGGTGGAAAACAGAAAATAAGGGATCTGGCGATCCTAGTACTTGGTTGTGGTTTGCATCCTTAGCGCATGCGAAGCAGCAGTAATAATAATAATATTATTCACATTTTAACTCATTCCCACATTACCCCAAAGTCCAACTCATCTCAACACGGCCTCACGGCTCACACACAGGTCGACAAGACAAAGACGCTCCTTTGCCTTGCCTAACCAGCTCCCAGCCCTCCGGGCTCTCCGTAAACACACTCACCACCACACCACACTCGAGGTAAGGAAAGAAAACACCCTCTCTACTCGGAGAAGTTGAATCCAGGAAAAACCTGGTCAAAAGACCGGCGCAGGCCGCAGGAGGTTCCGGCAATAGGCCAGGGTTACCTTTAGCGAGTCCAGGTCTAGACAGGTCCTAGCCCGAAGGCCGGACTATACGTATAGATTTACAACTCTGCAGAGCGTGTACTCAAGACCACACGGTCGCCATCATCGGCATAGCAAGTGCCTAGGCCGACATACGGAGACCTCCTAATCCGACGATGCCACCCAACCACTCAGCTCTGAGAAGCCCCGGAGTATCACCAGGACGCTGAGACTGTAAGAACAGGTACGAGCTCAGACTCCGACTACACTGCTGTCTCGGGAGGATGGAGGCGCTCTACGCCTGTCACTCCTATAATACTATCCGCTAACCTCCAAGAAGGTATGGCATCGCCTGACTAAAAGGGGCAATCCGCAACCCGCCCATAACGTAAGACGTGAGGTGAGCACCAATTTCCCAGATCCCAGGTCCTCGAAGACAATAAGTCCTTAGGTAATGACCAAGCAAGACACCTTCACACTCCCTTTCCGGTCTTCGTCCCATCACAAGAGTCAGCACCGGATCTCCATATCCGTACACAGTTACCCGCCACAGGTAGGATAGAAATGGGGACGCCCAGAAGTATCCCCGGCAAGACTGGCCTCTGCGACTCGTCGTAGATCCTGCCTGGTCGACTCGACCCTCACCACACACCCAAGTCTAGACAGAAACTCACCCCCCAGATAGCACAAGTCACCGGGCACCGAAGTCACCCGACACCATACTCAACGCCCGGCACATATATCCCGGTTCACATATATAAACACGTAAGTGAGGTATAGCCACAAAGTGGCAAGTGCAAGCAAGCAGGTAGAAAATATATAAGTGCGAGCGCAAGCTGGGTAATTGTGGTGGATGGGTTTTAAGCATGGCATTCAAGGCTCAGGCAAAAGCATGCATCATATACTAGCAAAGGAATAAAATGAAGCGCTAGCATATCTATTTGCAATATGTCTAAATAGGATTCTCTAAAATAAAGTGCTGCCATGACACTTGCGATGTCGAGGAAGTAGTGGTACTAGCTTCATCAGCGGGGTAGTCGCATTTGCAACGGGGCCTCCTCCTGGGGCAATTCCACTCCACGGTCCTGTTGCCCTCCTTGCTCTCTTCCTCCATCGAGCTCTGGTCCAACGCTAACCTCGATGAATCTACCTCGCGAGACTACACGTGACAAGAGAGCAATCAATCAAAATAGAGGCGACAGGACTCCAAAAGGACTATGACACTGAAGGAACACAAAAGAGAACGACTGAGCCCTCTCGGCGAATGTCCGATCCTTGGACTAAAGAAACAAGAGTGGTTGTTTGCTAAGTACGAGCTCCAGTCGTAGCCTAGCTCGTATGTCATCGGTCGATCGCGTCGACCTATACGGCTTGAGTAATTGGCATAGACCTTAGCTCATCCCGAGCAAACACCACTACGCTAACTTTTCGATCCACACGTCATTTAAATTGACGGAACCCGAAAAGGAGTGGCAAAAGTAATTCGATCTCCCTAATCCGAACGCCATTATATTTGACGAGAATTAAGAGAGGGTGGAACGGGAAAGAGAAAAGAAGAGGCGACACGCAAGAACACAAGTGCTTAATCCACTTGTAGGGTACCAAGACCAAGGTGCTCGAATTGCACTAAGACAGGTCTAATAGGTACAAGCATGCAAGGGCTTAAGCACGACGAAAGAACCGGGAAGACACCAGATTCACACGAAAAGGAGGTAGAGCCCGATAGCCATGGCAAGGCCATGAGCTTTACCTAAGCAGTTGGCATCCGTCGCTCTACCAAAGCGAGTTCTAATTCGTATCCCACTAAACTTGGTCATGGAGGATTCGACATGTGCGGTTGAATCGCGTCGATATTTAATATCGAAGTCGAGTCGCAATGACCTCGTTTGTAGGACGGGAGTAGGAACTAACGATCGTAGTTTGGCGAAGACAACTAAAAGTTTAGGGGTGAGTTACGCTCGGTGTCACGGCCACCTTGGGACGAACCCACGACCGAAACGTTCGAACGTGATACAATCCCTCGACCGGCTCGAAGGCACGGTCTGCAGACAGACATAACCACACACAAAAGAACCACAACGTGGAGTCGCACATCCCATAGCGATAAGATCGAGAGACAAGACCGGCGCAAAGGCACGGCATAGGCAAAGGTATATTGAAATGATTGATAAAGATAGACCATCGTGACAAGATACACATGTATATATATTGATAAAGATTGACCATGACTAACAAGAGTGAACATGAGTAACAAGATAGATTAAGGCAAGATATATTTATCGATGGATAATAAGATGGATCAATTACATGGCAAGTATGTGTATAATAATAAAAGAAGATTGTCGGCGACGTCAAAGACGACGCCAACGAGATTCAATGGCCGACCTTGGAAGCAAGGGCGGAGGCGGCATGGCCCGAGTGGCTGTTGGTTGGCGCTTCTTGCCATGGCTGGGGCTTCGATTTGAATGGCATGGCATGGTCTAGGCCTCCCTGCAAGGTATAGGACAGCGGCACGAAGGCCAGACATGAGACGAGGTCGACGACGAGGTCACATATTGGAAAAGAAAGGCAAGGATTGGTTTTGGGTGCTCACCAACGAGGTGTTGCCGCTCATGCAAGAGTGGTAGGGCTGCAGCGTGCTACTATTGTTCCTCTGCACATTGCAAAACAGCGGCACGATGGCCAGGTATCAGACATGGTCATGATCAGCAGCGGTATAAAAGGGGAGACTTGGCTGTTGGGTGCTCACCGGTGACGATAGTGCTCCGGCGAGGTGTTGCTATGCTGCAGCGAGGGTGGTAAGGCAGCAGCATGCTGCTGTTTCCCTACAGCAAGGCAAGACAACAGCGGCACGAAGGCCGGGCATTAGGCAAGGTCGACGACATGATCAGGAATGGACATGACAGGCAAGGCTCGGTCATGGTGGCTTACCAACGTGTGCTGCTGCGGTGATGCTCATGGTGGACGTGGCCAACAGCAAGGGAGGCAAGGCTCATGCTTGGGTGGTAGGAAAGCAACGCGCTGCTGCTGTCCAAGGCAGCGGTTTGGCGACGTGGTGGCCACGGCGTGTCAACAGACGGTCGTCACGACGCGCTGCCGTGAGCAGGGCGTCGACGTCGCCGTCTGTTGGCGTCGAGGTGGCCGACAGAGAGGACGCGGGAACGGCGTCGAGGCGGGCAGCTCGGTGACGAGGCACGGCGGGGGCTGAGTCAAGGCGCCAGCTTGAGCTAGCCCTGGCGATGTGCTGCTTGGAGCAGAGGCGGCCATGGCTTGGCGTGGTCGGCGTAACACAATGGCGGCGCTCGCTCGCAGCACAGATAGGAAGGGTCAGGAGGGGTGACAAATAGACAAAGGTGGAAGTTTTGGGTACCGGCTTGCTCACCTATGGCAGTGGAGGTGCCCACGGCGAGGGGCGTGGCCAAGGGCAGCAGCTTGGGACCGGAGTCGAACAACTACGGTGTCCAAGTGCTGCAGCTTGACGACGAAGCTTGGGGCGAGGCTGAGGCGACGAGACGATCGGTGTGGACGCGGCTTAGCTAGGCGGCGCTCGACGGCCCATCCTCGACGACCGAGGCGGCCGGAAGTGCGCGGAACGGATGCGCGCATGGCGGCGCCGACGAACGGCGGCGCACCGGCAAGGTCATACCGCCGGTCATCTGGGTCCATGGCTAGGCAAACAAACAACGCTAACCTAGGCTACGGCTCAAGGCGAACGCGGGGGTGGTGGTCCGGCAACTTGATTCGCTACGGTTCCGTCGGAACGCGGCGGCGCCACGGATTGGCTTGTGGCCATGGCGACGCGCGTGCTCCGGCATCGGCGTTCCCGGCTCATCGGGCCCGGAAGGCCGGCCTTGTGCTCAAGGCGTGCATCGGCGTGCGCGGCGTGCATTCAGCGAAGCCGGCCACGCGCCCCCGTGAAGTGGGAACGCGGCGGCAAGGCGAAGGTGAGCACGGGCGTGGCGGGTGTGCTCACCTCGGGTTTGGTCGTGGTGGCGAGGGGGCTGGCGGTGTGAGTCGGCAGCAGCAGCGTGGACGGGCTCGCGGTACGTCTTCTCGGCCTCCGGCTCGCGGTGCGTGGCTCCTGAGGCGCTCCTCCGAGCTCCGCAGCAGCACGGCGGCGGTGGTTGGCGGTGCAGCGCATTCGGCGGAGCTGAGGACGCCGGGCACGGCTTGGTGACGCAGGGCACCGGTTGCCGAGGCAGAGGTCATGGCGGGGACGGACACGGCGAGGTGACTGGGCACTTCCCGGTTGCTTGTGCAGGGCAGGGACGAAGTCCGTCGATGGCGTGCTCATGGCTCCGGAGGTGACGCTTCCGCGGACAGCGTCGCGACGCCCGCTGGCGTGGTCGTGGCACCGGCGCGCTCGCGCGACGAAGACAACGAGCGCGACGCGGACGCCGAGCGGCGTCGTGGGCTTGCGGTGTAGCAAGGCAGCGCAAAGCGGTAGTGGCGGTCCGGCGGACCGGCGGCGTAGCCATCTCGGCAGCGAGCAGGCAAGGAGGAAGAGGGTTCAGGTGGCGGCGCTGGTTTGGGAATTGGAGAGGGCAGCGGCGGCTGGGGTATTTGTAGGCCGGCTGCTAGGGTTCCATGGGAGGGCGTCGGCGCCCGGACTGTCTGATGGGACGGCCGGCGCGACGTGGCGGCCATCTAGTGCGGGGCAGGTTGGCGTCCTCCGGCGTTTGCTGTCAGGACGGAAAACCGCGGAGGGGCCTCGTACGGAGAGAGGGAAGGAGACGGCGGGCGACGGAAGAGGAGCGACGGCGTTCGACTTCGTTTCTTCTTGGTGGCTGACGCGTGGGCCTACACGGGCAAGCAGCGCGTGAAGCGCACGCGAGCGTGGCGGCGGTGCTGCTCGTGCAGCGCACGTGAGGAGAGGAGCTATTGGGCTGCCTAGTCACGGCTTGGGCTGGGCTTGGAGACTTGCCGTTAGGCATTGGTGCACGTATGTGTGTATATATACATGGTATACACATACATATACATATATATGCACGTACACATATAGAGGACATGGTGGTGCACCTTGGCTGCAAGTTAGGCTCGGTTTTGCAAGAATCTTGCCTTCAAGAACCATAGAGGTAGCACGGAGCTCACGTGATTATCAAGACGAGCACAGTAGCATGCAAGGTTGCCACTTAGCTTGGCACGTTTGACCTAGCAACTACATGATTCCATTGCAAGAAAAATTTTAAAAAATTTTGGCGGGTTGGGACGCACCATAGGCTGCTGCTTCTGTCGCCAAGGCTGCACCTAGCTTGCCAATCAGCACTCCCACAACAGCCTCTGCCATGGTGGTTGCGTGCACTTGCACTTGCTTAGTGCTCAGTCACAAGTGTACGCACGTGCCTGCCATACTAAAATTTTTTTGTTAAAAAACAAATAAGGTCATTTCAGAGCTAGCTCTATTTCTTCTGGACAATCTGAACTTCGTATGCAAGTTTCCAAATTTAATTCGACTGAAATTAAGTCGAGGGTTACCACTTACCAGTAGCATTGCAGATTTTGGTTGAGTCAATGGAGGTACGATCGGTGACGGTGAGCAATAATACTGCAGCTCTTGACGACGACGAACTACCAAGTGGCTTTTTTGGAACTTGTTGAATAAAGGAGACACGCAAAAAGAGCTTCAAGCAAGCTGTAAACGCGTGAGTTTCACAAATCAATTCAGTTTCCAGAGTTTGATTTCAGCTGAAAAATCTGGACATGCAAACGACTATTGAGCAAACTATATGAACCGACGGAGGATTATTACCAGAACGTAAGGAAGCTAGAAAACAAGCATGTGCTGCTTATTATCAGATCAGGTTGAAGCCATAGTATACTTCAACGGAGTGGGAGGAGTTGCATCCGGCGAGTAACGATGCTCAGCGCCCAAGCATATGACTAAGCAACAGGGAGAAACAGAACGGATAAAAAAAGATAGTGTGAAACAGAGAATACATTCCTGCACTATTGGAAAGGCAATCGGAGCGCATCTCGTTCCTGCACTACTGCAAAGGAGATCGGTGCAATAGATGATAGATGCCCTCTGGCCTTTGGTTGAGTGCGAATATTAACTGAAGTTCGATGCCGCGAATAAAAAAAAAAGTAAGCTTCTTTTGGTGCATGCATCATTGTCTTTTACTGCGCACTCAGTCACTGCTTTTTTCCCCTAATAATGAAATGAAGCGTGGGGGGGGCGCCAGCACCAGATCCATAAAAATCGTGGAAAACAAATTGTGCGAATTCTAGGTGTACAAAAATCGCTGCTCCCAATTTTTGTAGCCAACTGCTCTAACTCTGCAAACTCTAGATCTACAAAAATTGTGGATCTAGCTCCTAGATTCACCAAATCCATGAAGCTAGCACCTTAAGGGGTGCTCTCAAAACTCTTATATTGTAGAGTTGGTTAAAATTACTCATCATGCCACTGATTAGTGGAAAACAAATTGTTCTCACTAGTAACGATTCGATTTTGAGTGATGGTGGCATTTTTTTTCCATGGCGGGCACACTGTTTGCCCGCCACGAAAATTCCCAGTCCGGCGCGGCCGGCCGCCCGCCACGGTTAAAGGCGAGCGCCTTAACTACGCCCGCCACGCAAAACACCCATTAACCATGGCGGGCGCCTGCAACGCGCACACCACGGTAAATAGATTAACCGTGGCGGGCGCGTTGCAGGCGCCCGCCACGGGAAATGGGTGTTTTGTGTGGCGGGCATATTAAGGCGCCCGCCACGGTTAATCTCCAGGCCTATAAATAGCAGCAGCCAGCCCCCCTCTTCTTCTCCACGGGTCTTCCTCTTCCAACTTGTGGGGGAGGCTTTGCCCTAAAAATTGACCAAATCTTTGAATTAGGACTTTAAGCTTGGATTTGGGGGAGGAAAACACACCAATTGGTACATAAAGGCCTCTCTTCATCTCATTTTTGATCTTTTTGATCCCCTCTAGATCTAGATCTATGGAGGAGAGAGAAAACTTATTTTCTCTCCTCTCATCCACATCCTCTCTTTTTTTTTTCACTTTGAGTACTATATAACAGCACTTAGCATTTATGGAGAGCAGGGAGACAGGATGGAGAGGCGCCGAGCCGACTGGATGTATGGGATGAAGAGGATTGAAGACGAATACTTTGATGAAGTGAAAAAGTTTGTTGCCCGAGCGAAAAGACACAGTGAGATAAATCAACAGAGGCTAATTATATGTCCTTGCTCTCGCTGCAAGAATCTCAAAGCTGACACTGACGCCATGGTGCGATCTCACTTAATTATGCATGGTTTTGTCAAGGACTATACGGTCTGGACTTTTCACGGCGAAGAAGTTCCACCATTAGATCCACCAGCTGATCTAGTAGCAGGAAATCCAGCAGCCGATCCAGTAGCATCCCCTCCACCGGCCGATCCAATTGCATCTGATATATTCAAAAGCACGTCTGACGTCTGACATCTGATATATTCACTGGTGAGCAGGAGACTCTTGTGACGCAGCCTGAGGATGTCCAGATTTTTGAAGATTTGGTGAACCGCCTCGATAAAGACGACATTTTGTTTGGCTGCCCGAAATGGCTGGAGAATTTCAAACAGATGAAGCAGGCAACAATTGATCCACTTTACAAAGACAGTCCGAAGGGTTGCACAGCGCTAAGTTTTAACCTTAATTTGCTGTTGTTGAAGTCTCGTCATGGCTGGTCTGACACTAGCTTCAATGAGCTCGTAAGTTACCTTGCTACCATGTATCCAACGCCTAACAAGGTTCCTGCTAATACGTATCGTGCTAAGAAGTTGATCTGGTCAGTGGCGATGAAACTCAAAAAGTTCGATGCCTGCCCCTAACCATCTTTGTATCCTAAATCGGGGAAAGCAAAGATCGAATTTGACTAGTTGTCCGCCTTTGCGGGGCGAGTCGATACAAGAGGAATGCCGGATGTCGCGTGGGCGATGAGCTCGATGAGGAAGCCTTGGGAGGACGGCGAAAAAAAAAAGAAGAAGGGGGCTTAAGAAAAAAAAAAGGCGGCGGCGAAGAAGATCATGTCAACGCGGGGACGCGGAAGAAGAAGGTTACACGCAGAGGAAACGTCCAGCGCTGTCAATGTGGTACCTTCCCGTCACTGATCGCCTGCGGGCTTTCTATGGGAACCCTGAGGATGCTAAGCACATAACCTAGCATGCATCTAGCGATTGTCTAAAGGATGACAGGAAGCTACGACACCCTTCAGATGCTAAGCAGTGGCAAGATTTCGATGCCGCCTACCCTGAGTTTGCAGAGGAGCCCAGGAACGTTAGGTTTGCATTGAGTACCGATGGAATGAACCCATTCGGTGATCTGAGCAGCACACACAGCACGTGGCCGGTCATCCTCACTATGTACAATCTACCTCCACATCTTTATCAAAAGCAGAGGTCTGTTTTGCTGACCATGATCATTTCTGGACCGAAGCAGCCCGACAACGATATAGATGTGTTTCTGGAGCCGTTCATGGAGGAGATGCAGGTACTATTTGATGATGGGGTCAATATGGTTGATGTGTACTGCAAGCAAAATTTCACTCTTTGTGCCATCATCTTTGTCACCATCACTGATTACCCCAGCCTGTTTTCATTATCGGGGCAAATTAAAGGGAAGACCGCCTGTGTAGCTTGCATCGAAGAAACCTGCTCCACTTACCTGAAAGGATCAACCAAAACAGTGTACATGGCACACAGACGCTTCCTCTGCAGAAAGCATAGTTACAGAGATGAAAAAATGAATATATACTTTGACAACAAGGGCGAGCCGCAACCTGAGCCGCCACCGACTAGTTATGGTCTGAAGGTGTTTGACATGGTGAAGGACTTGGAGTGCGAGTTTGGAAAGAAGAAGAAGAAGAAAGATGAGGAAGACGGCACCACCAAGACAATGAAGAGAAAGAGGGATAGATTGGAGGAAGAAGCATCTCCTGCCGTTCCTTTCAAGAAGAAGTCAATTTCCTTCAAGTATCTAAAGTACTGGAAGACACTGAATACACCCCATGCGATCGACTCTATGCACCTTGAGAAAAATGTCTTCGAAAGCACGGTCGATCTCCTGATGGATATCAAGTTGAAGACGAAGGATGGTATCAAGTCACGTCAAGATCTTGTTAACATGGGCATCCGACTAGAAATTCACGCTACACGGCTTCCGAATGGTAAAGTCAAACTCCCAGGTGCGGCCTACAACCTAATGAGAGATGAGAAGTTGGCTATGTGTCGGTTGATTAGGGGTATCAAGGTATTGACCGGTTTCTCTTCCAACATCAATAGTCTGGTATCCATGAAAGACCTCACAATGACGAACTTCAATGCGCACGATGCTCACATCATGTTGATGGTGTTTCTTCCAATTGTGATCAAAGCTATTGGTCCAAAATACATGAAGATGTTGATCACAAGGATGTCATACTTCTTTAACCAAATCACCTAGAAGGTCATTGTCAAAGCAGATCAGCCTGCGCTGAAACAATTGATTGCGGAAATAATGTGCCAGCTAGAGATGTGCTTCCCACCGTCGTTCTTTGACATTATGCCACATCTGATGATGCACATGGTTGATCAGATAGAACAGCTAGGACCCGTGTACCTACAGGCGATGTGGACCACTAAGTGACTAATGTCTACCCTCAGTCGATTCAATCATAACCGTGCTTACCCAGAGGGATCTATGATCAAGGCATACACAAGCCAGGAGGCCGTGAACTGGTGTATGAAGTACATAAACTATGGGAGGGCTATTGGGCTTCCTGTCCATCAACATGAAGGAAGAACCTCGGGGATGGGGTGCACGGGCCGAAAAGCACGCACCGACGTACCTAGGCAAAAGGTGCTAGAAGCTCACAACACCATCCTTCATTAGTTAGTGATCATGGACACATACGTTAAAAAGCACCTGAAAGAGATTCGCGCTGCAAATAAGAAGCGCACGAAGGAATGGGTCGACAAGGAACACAAGAACTGTTTCCACCAGTGGCTCGAAAAGCAAAACATTCCCCCGGGAGATGATGCGGAGACAGTGAAGAAGCTTGTGTCAGGCCCGTCCACTTAGATCACCACATGGCAAGGGTATGACGTCAACGAGTATAGGTTCCACACAAAAGAGAAGGACAAGAAGAGCGCATCACAGAACAGCGGTGTTCGATATGAGGGCATCAACGACGAGACAGGGGAGAAGATGTCATGTTTTGCACAAGTCAAAGAAATATGGGAACTTGACTATGGCGGTGACCTATAGATAACCATTTTTCGTTGCTAGTGGGTCAAGCCACGGGCAGTTCTAGTGGACGATTATGGCCTAACCACCGTGAACCTCCAAAGTGTCTGGTACAAAGATGATCAGTGGGTACTTGCAACCGATGTCGCACAAGTAGCCTACTATATGAACGCAGAGAACATAAATAGACATATTGTTATGGCAGGAAAGGAGCGGATCGTGGGAGCTGATGGGGTCCAGAGTCTCGAAACATACAACAACAACGATGAGTTCCGGCTCTTTCTGATTTTCGAGAAAAGATAAAGGCCGTTGAGGACGAGAATCAATCCCGACAAGACCAACATGATGCCTTGGACCCGCCCAGATGGCGAGAAGAAGACCACCAAAGCACCAGCAAAGAAAAAAATGATATGTAATAATGTAGTGACATGCATGTTAAACCAATTATCCTAAATTTTATCTTAATTTAATTACAATTATTCGATGTAAACAATTTTCTAAATTTGATCTCAGTTTAAACTTATTATTCTGAATTTTATCACTATTTAATTGCAATTATTTTGATATAAACAATTTTCTGAATTTTATCTCAGTTTAAACTTGTTATTCTGAATTTTATCTCTATTTAAACCTATTATTGTGAATTTTAAACCAATTTTCCAATTTTTATATTAATTTAAACCAATTTTCCAATTTTTATATCAATTTAAACTAATTTTCTAAATGTTATCTCAATTAAAACAGTTTTATGAATTTTTTTCTCAATTTAAACCAATTTTCCAAATTTTATCTCTATTAGTTAGGTTAACATTAACCGTGGCGGGCGCCCTAATGTGCGCCACGGTAAATATTGACCGTGGCGGGCGTCTAATGTGCCCGCCACGGTAAATATTAACCGTGGCGGGCGTTTTAAGGCGCCCGCCATGCAAAATCGTCGGAGTATATATACTACGCCCTCTCCTGAATTCCGCTAAGTCGCCGTTCGGTTTCTTTTTGACCCCAAAGGGCTGCCCAATTTTTCGCCGCCGCCGCCGCCGTGGCCTAGATCTGCGATCGTCGCGCTCCTCCACCGCCCGGCCTGACCTCGCCCCCACCCCCCAGCGCTAGCAATGCGCTAGATCTGCCCGCGCCACCGCAATCGCTGCCCGGTGAGGCAGCGGGCGCCCGCCACCGTCACCGCCACCATCCACGCCACTACAATGTGCCTCCGTCCGCGCTAACGTCCTCCATCCGCGCGCGTCCACCTTCCTCGCCATCGTCCTCTTCCTCGGTCCGCTAGTGGTGGTGCTCGTCGGAACACTAACTCCGGCCACCGCGCCTTTGCCCGTGGTGCCAGCTGTCAGTGGTGCTCGTCAGTGACCCTCCCGTCCATGTCATTTAAGAGTTGGGGCCGCAAGGCGAGCCATTGCTGCCCGTTGAAGTCATCGCGAAGTACAGCAATCAGTGCTCGTGTTTCGTGAAAGATAAGGTCTCCATTCTTTGGGACGACTGGAAACAGGTCCCTAAAACTGACAAGTTTTGGGTGTGGGGCGAGATGCAGAAACGGTTTCGGTATCCTAACAACGCCGATATGGAAAAGGTAGAGGAGCATGTTTATGTCCTCGCAGGAAGATGCTTCTGGAACTGGAAGTACAGACTCAACAAGGACTTCCTTTTGAAAGGGCGATCACCCTTAGCCAAATACACCATGATCTCAGAAGAAGTATGGGAAGAGTTCTACAAAAGAAGAAACATGCCCGAAGCAAAGGCGAAGAGCAAGAAGTTCACAGAACTAGCAAATAGGAACCGACTGCCCCACCACATGGGCAATATTGGGTACGCCGGACACAAGCCGGCGTGGCGGGCCCAAGAAAGGGCTAGAAAGGAAGCTAGGGAGCCAGATCCGTACGAGGGCTGTGATGAAAGGACATGGGACTTCCTCTACGGCCACAAGCCCAAGAAGCCAGAGGCCTGCACCGCGCCTCAGATCAAGGAGGTCGGCCACTGTGGCTAAGAACAGCGGGAGCCTCGAAATTCATCGGGGACACGATGCGCTGACCTTGGCCTTGGGAAACCCCAAGCATCGCGGCCGCGTCTGTGGCATGAGCTCCAGGAAGAGTTGGGCGACGATGGACTCATGGCAGTCGGATGCTACCTCGTATCACACGAGGCAGAGGTACAAGGAAGGTTTGAGACAGGAAGGGCGTGATGAAGCCTTGAAAGAAATGATCAGCCAGTCCATAGCAGACGCTTTCACGAGCAACGACCCCAAGATGGTGGAAATCAGGAACCAGATGTTTCGCCAGGCTTGTATGCCAGTGACACCAGCACAGATGCAGTTGGCCCCTAGGAACCCTGTGGATGTTATCACCGAAATGACACGGTGCGTACTCTTGGTGCCTGTCGGTAGGGTGGGCAAGAAGAAGGCTGTGGCCGAGGGGGTTGTACATCCTCTCAAAGATTCCCATTCTGAGTACGAAGAGCATGAGATCCCTCTAGAATGTGCCGAAGTCACCGTTGGGTACGTGTTGCCGGAGTATGAAGACTTTGAATTGGAGTATCCCGCTCATAATGGGGTCAAGACTCTTTTGACTGCTCTTTGTTATGCTATACTATGGAACAAGGAGGACATTGAACTTCACAAGTCAATCTTGAAGTCACCGTCATTTTCATCACAGCCGAAAGTGGCCCCGAGTTCTCCGTCGGACCCCTATGATGATTCTTCCCATGATGATGATGGTGGGGACGGCGGAGGCAACGACCCTCCTCATCGTTAGAGTACTCTGCCTACTCATAGTCCAGCTGAGGACCCGTCGGCACCTAAGGACCCGGCACCTGAGAAGCAGGCACCTGAGGAGCCAGGGACTGAGCAAACGATACTCGAGGAAGCAGCTGGGGAGAACGCAGTGCCACATCCTGTAGAGAGAGTAGAGGGACGAGACACCCATCTACACTCGAGGCCTCCAACCGCTGACACCTCCGGCGCCGGGGAAGGAGAAAGGAGCTGAGCATAGGACATCGCCACCATCCCACGCTGAACCTAGCGAATGCCCTCCACCACCAAAGAAGCCGACTACCCAACAAGAAGGCCTCACCCGAGAGGCCCAAATTATTAACGATTGGGTCTGAAAGGTATGCCCTACTCAAACAACGAGCTATAATATGTTATTAGCTACTTCTTTTCACAAGCTAACATTTGTAGCCTCGCTTTTCCAGGCCAAAATCCTCACTTCATGTCGGGTTTGTCTCGGATAAATGCCCCGGTAACTTCGAGTATGGGAAGTATATGATACCCAAGGCTCAACTCATCGATGAGGAGACTTGGGAGGCTCAGAAATTCCATGCATGGTATATAGAGTGCGCAAAACATGGATTGCATAGCTTCACTGTCTATCTTCCTAAGGAGTACTTCCACAACTTCGTTGATGGACGGTTCCTTGTTGATTTCCATGACATGTCTAGACTACTGCGTCGACAGGACCTTGACATTGCTCAAGTCACCTTGTTTTCTCTATAAGTGAAATTTTACATCCACATGTCCCTTGCATCCGTATAGATTCTTTGTCAAGAGTACTTATGCCACAACCACATGTCCTTATAGGTTGATGGCCGATGTAGGTAGGAAGGTTGGCAATGGTATTATTTATCTCTCTCCAATGCACATTTGTGAGAGAGAGAGATCATCGGTTATCAACTACCAAGGGACCATCCAGATATGGTGGACTTGATGGAGAGGGAGAGAGAAAAGATATGGAAAAAACAGCTATACCAAAAGAAGTTGGAAGTATCACAGTACTTAATAGCAGCAATGAAAAAGGTCAAGCCAAAGGGGTATCGATGTATTCTGGCGGCTCACCAATACGGAATAGGAAAAGTAGGACATTGGATTTGTTTCATGATCTTTCCTCACGACGGGAGGGCCGTGATCTTTGACTCACTGTCGAACACAAACCCGCACGGCTACCGACACTTTGAAAGCTGCTTAAAATTATAAGTGATGAACTGCTTATTCAATTACTAGAGTCGAATATCATCGTTGACAATAGTGCATTTCGTACAGCGCTTACAGGGAGTACTTGAAGGATCCGGACTGCTATGATCGAAGATCCCAGAAGTGTAAGGAGCGCAATAAAAATAAAATCAAAATCAGGCAAAATTTCACGGTACGAATATGAAACCTAATTTTTCTTAGTATGACTGCCTATTGCTTCTATATTACTATTAATATTGGTTTATTGTGTGCAGTGCCTCAAACAACCATTTGGATCAAACTTGTGTGGTTTCTTTGTCTATGAGTACCTGAGGGCTTGCAGAAAGTACTCCGATAGCTACCGACAGCTCAAGAATGGACTCCAGCACTGGTACGGGGTGGTACAAAAGGCGTCTGATGAGATGCGATTCAGGGGAACAGTAGGAGACATATGTAAGTTTGTCCTAGACCAAGTAGTGCATGAAGGACAACCTTTCTTTTTGGAGGACAGTGAGTTGGGGCTGCTTCCGGAGTTCGAGGCCCTAAGGAAATGGAGCACCAGCCTAGAGCTTAAGGACTACCTTCATCCAGTCACCTTGTAGCTCGCACATTATGTATGGATCGATGTATATATATATGTGTGTGTGTGTGTGTGGATGTAGCTCGTACTTTGTTGGATATGCATGAATGGATCGATGAGAACATGTATGGATACGAACGGAACGATGTATATATATGTATGATATATATTTGAGTATTTGTCTTGCTTATATACATGTGTGTATGGATTGATGTAGCAATGTATATATATATATGTGGATATATATTGGCATTTTATTTTATTTTTTTTAAAAAAAGTTAAGCCGTGGCGGGCAACATATCTTGCCCGCCACGGTAAATCCAATAACTGTGGCGGGCGACTTAACACATATTCTCATTATGCGTGGCGGGCGCGTTAAGCTGCCCGCCACGGATATTCTCATTATGCGTGGCGGGCACGGCCGCCCGTCACCCCCGAGAGGTCTCGGGGTGACGGGCGGCTGTGCCCGCCAAGCAAAATGAAATCCGCCCGCCACGAAAAATATTTTCGCTACTAGTGTCTTTTCATTTCTTTTCTTCCTCCTCGCATGTCCTTGTCGCGATTCTTCTTCCCACGCTCAACCCTAGCCGTTGTGCCCCTATGGCGGTCGTGCCCGCCCCCCCACCACCGTGCCCCCATGGGTGGCGGCGGTCGCCCCCCTGGCAGTTCACACGTCCCCTGACCCGACACCCCATCGGCCCCTTCCCCGACACACCGTTGCACCTTGGGAGGCAGCCACGACCGTGCCCCATCGGCCCCATGTTGGAGCACCTGCTCTACAGCTATGTTTTCAGAGCTAAAGACCTGCCCTAAGTTCCAGCTTCTACCATCTAGGAATAGTACACAGCTGAGTTGAGTACAAACCAAAGTCATAAGGCTTCTACTCTTAGGACCAAGAGAAATTAAGTTACAGTAACAAAGTCTAGCCCTACCAGGACATACAAAGACTACCTTGGAAAAGAAAAAGGACTAAAGCTTCGATTCAAATCCAAAAGTTCCACCCAAACATTTTGAGGACCACTAAGATCATCGCCCTGTTCGTTTGGACTACTAGCGCTTATCAGCCAGCCATTCAACAGTATTTTCTCTCTCAGCATCAGCCAGTCAGCAGTACCTTTCTCTCAGAACAAATCAGCACCAGCCAACCAGCATCAACCAAACGAACAGGGCGATTGTTTCTAAGGGGGTGTTTAGTTGGTGAGATATTTTAGGTTTGGCTACTGTAGCACTTTTTGTTTGTACTAGCAAATATGCCCGTGCGTTGCCACGGGACATATAATAGCCAACTATCTGCTATTAACAATGTCTGTGGGCTGCTAAGTTTACCCACGCAGCCATGGGCCCATCGCGGTAGCCAGGGAACTGCTGCTTCCTTTGGCGGCCGCCGCACGGGATGCGCGTGTGCGGCTAGTTGCAACGAGATCCTCTAACGTTTCTCCCTGGCCGGCAGAGGAACGTCCAGCTTCTCTGGGACGTCGATGAGGCATCCGATGGCAAGAAGCAACACTACTGAACCCATTGGGCCAAGAACACGATGTGGCCCAGTCCGGATGCAACAGTGGATGAGGACGGACGGAAAAGGGCGCGAGGCCGGCAGAAAAAGGGCGCGAGGCTGACAAAAATGGGTGCGAGGCGGCGTGGAGGAGATTGCCGGAGGGAAGAGTTGCTGCTGTGCTCTTCAATCTCGTATGTAAGCATTCATCCGCCTCTCCTGCCATCTCTTCAACATGAAAGGATCACTTATACTGATAAAAGTCCCATCATCAGATTTGCTTGAACTCGATCGAACTCTCCCTTTTGTCATGAAAGAAGCAGCAGGTTGAATCTGTATTACGTAGCATTGATATGGAAGAAGAGGCTAATAAAGACCATGCTTTCAATACGTAAGTAATACTACCCCAATTTGTTATTTTTTTTATGTGACATCAAATTGATTTTAGTTGCTCAAAATCCCAATCCCATGTATTGTTACTCCTTGCTTGTTCTCTGCAATTGCACTGCTCATATTTATTTTTCTATTGTCAGAGGTATGCTGCCTAGCTTTGTACCTCATGTTGGCATGCAATTGCACTGCTCATATTTATTTTTCTATTGTCAGAGGTATGCTCTCCTTTTTCTGCGGGCAAAAGGAGAAGTGCGGCGCAGCCACAGTCATCTCCTGTGCATCTGGGCTGTTTAGATATTGGGCCGGTATATGGGCCGCATGGTCATGGACTCTTTACTTTAGTATGTGCCGTCGGATGCCCCTATCAACGTCCCAGAGCAACCGAACGTCCCTCTGCCGGCCAGGAAGAAACGTTAGAAGATCTCATTCCGGCTAGTTTAGTCGAAGCTGCATGCGACTCGGGTGTTGGGCTCGTCGGCAATCCCGTCATGGTAAACGTCGGGTTCGTGGACTACTTTCCGTCGGGGCCGAAGCAAGAGATATTGTGTGCCTATAATTTTGGATGTTTACGTGGGATTTTTTAGCTGGATTCTTGGACGTATTCTGTGTGTGATACATGTTTGGATAGGACTCTTTAGACTTTGAGATAAAACTCGGTCAAACATTTGGTACAGCCGAGCGGAGTCCGGATAGAAAACATCTGAGCACAAAAGGAAACGTGGACAGGCAGTGTTGGAAACAAAATCATGCTGCCTAGGGCGGACAGAAACAGGCCGACGGATGACGGAAAATTTATTTATGACGGTGAACGGCGGAAGACGGACCAAAATTTTGGTGGACTGAAATTTCCTCGCTTTATTAGTAGGTATAGATTTGCTAATTATTGTCCCACCATGGACTAACTAGGCTCAAAAGATTCGTATTGCACTTTACAGCCAAACTGTGCAATTAGCTTTTTTTACCTCCATTTAATGCTCCATGCATGAGTGACGAGATTCGATGTGACGGTACACAGGCTCTAATTTCCTGCACCCACGTTTTAATACAGGTCGCTCCTCATGCAGTGGGACCACTATCGAATCTAGTCTGTCTCATGGAGGTCGGTGTGTGAGTGTTCGGTGACTCGGATACTCAAAATAGGCAAGATATACGGATCGATTTATCCTGGTTCGGACCTCTAAGCCCTATGTCTTGTATGGTGCTACAGTAACCGTGAATTCGGCCCGGCCCAACTGGCCTACTGGGCTGGGGTTTCACATCCACCCCCTTAAGGACTCAATGTCCTCGTCGAACCCGCTTACCCATATGAGACAAATGTTCAGGATCAACTCTCTTGGCCACGTCCGTATTACCAGCTCCCCGGCCCAAGTGCCATGCTCTCTACGGAGCCATGCGCAACCTGCCTGAGCTCCCGATCCATACGTCCATGAAACTGCGAGAGTTGGCCCTGATAACATTTGTAATGCTCTGACCTGGGACGACGGCTAAGACCCACTCTACACGTTGAATGAATCACACCTGCTAATTAATTCTCTTGCACTTTCGTCCTCGCTTCGCGCAAAAGTTGCAACCAGAATTTATAGCCTCCCAATGCCCAGGCTTTTAAGCTGGTTGAACTCTTTCAGGATTCAAGACGTGGGACTGAGCACTGTGCCGATGCTACGTCCCGGCCCAAGTGGCCTACTGGGGCTGGGGTTTCACAATGGCGGCGGCGGCGGCCATGGAAGATAGAGACCTTAAATGATGTGCGCCCCATCGACAGAGTTAGGGGTGGCTCCATTGGCCGACACATGAACGGAACTTGCTCTGTTTCGAGAAAACAGAGTAAAAGAAGGGAACTTGCTCTGTTTCGAGAAAACAGAGAAGGCAGCAACCTCGCTTTCGGACTCTTCAGTAAGTATGCAGTGCACTTGTTTATGTGCCTCTTTCCCTTTGCCCCAATATGATCCAAGCATGAATGAAGGTACACAAGCACGAACCCTGACGTAAGTATTTTTTTTAGGAAAAAGGGCACTAAATAAGGTCAATTAAATTTTCACAGGCAAAAATCATGTCAAACCTTATGCCAAACTGATGTTATTTAATAAACCAAAGCACCAAATTACAGACCATATATGAAAGAAAGCCAGGTTCAGCGCAGCAGAAGCTAACAATATGCAAGTTTATTACCATTCATACCAGCATACCACTGTACCATTGATGACCAAACAGAAACCTAAACACATAAGAGCAATAAAAGCTTTTATTGAGAACATTAAAGCTCCCATAGAACAAGAAAACAATAGTTCCTCTTCCATCAGGTACCACATGCATCATTCTTACAGCTCAGAAATCAACCAAAATGATGAGGACCATTTGCAGTTCATTCTTTCTTCTGACTTTAGTGACGCCCCCTGCTTTAGTAGCATATATAGCACATCTTCTGACTTGTATTCTCTGCATGTAAATTACGCCCAAGCGTTAATCCAAGGATCAAACCAGAAAAAATAAGAGCAAACAGGATAACTTTGAATTTTGCATTGAAAATATGCACTTGTTTCGCCCCTGCCTGCAGTATAGCCGGAAATACAGGTGGCACTCAAAGAGATAAAATCAACTATGTTGCATTCGTGAACCCACTAACGAATGCACGTACCAAGGCAGCTTTAGTTGCTCTATTTAAATTAATTCATGTGGTACTGGACAACACCAAACATACTTGAATTGACCATGGCTGCAGCTGTCGGAACAGAAATTTAGATAAGTGGTATAAAGAAAATTGCTTACCTTTCAAAACTGCAGCATCCATACATTTGTCATCATATTCTTTGCCAAATATTTTTCTTAGTTAATTTAACGACGACCATCCTGATGTGGATAATTTTCTGAAGTTCCTTGTTCGAGGCATTTTCTTTACGTCCTTCGCTAAGCTTCTCTACAACCTCCTCTGCAGTGTCTTCCAAGAATAATTTCTCAAGGTTTCTAAGGTTTTCAATGCCCTGAGGCAGGCATTTCAGGTTTTGACAGTCAGACAATGCTAACTCAACCAGGCTTGCCAGTGCACCTTCTTCTATAATGACTTGGTTGATCTGTGGAGCACGCCATATTCTTAGCACTCGCAGTCTAGGAAACGCCTGTAAAGGGAAGTACAATGTATTTCCATTATAAGCTGCACTAAGCTCAAGAAACTGTAAACCGTGTAACACCTTGAGGCTAGAAAATGAGTCTTCATCAAGTCTTGAGAATCTCAGAAACAACTGCTTAAGGTTGTTAAGGTGCGACCAGGAAGAGAGAATCTGAGGCAACAAGTTGTTTTCCAACTGCCCTATCAGTTCAAGTTTGGTAAGAGACTCTGGTAAACAGAGTGCTTCTAATGGTAGTACTTCATTTTCGTTTGATGCATTTATTGATAGTCTTGTAAGATGACACATGTTGGTTATAGCACTGCACAAGTTTGAAGCATGCTCACTTAGCACATTACAAACAGAAAATGTTCTCAACTCTGTCAAAGCGGCAACTTCACAGAGTGTCTCAGAGCTTGCTTTAACCTCTTGCAGAACATGCAGGCTGGTCAAATTACTTATGCCTCTAGGCACCGAAATTCCACTAAAATGTCGTCCATTTCTTTCGATTACCAATGCACCTGCATACAGAAACCTAAGGTTCTTCAGTTTTGCTACCTCTTTTGGTAAAGATAGCAGAGAAGTACAGATGGCATCCAGCACTTCTAAGTTTTGCAGTCTTCCTATTGCTTCAGGTAGAACCTCAATTGCAGTCAATCTAAGACCGAGAAACCTCAGATTGAACAAGTTGAAGATTTCATTAGGCAACATCTTGATTTGTGTACCTTGCAGATCCAAAGTTGACAGCAAGTTTGAAGATGCAAGGATAGGCCTTAGCAATTCAATATCAATGGAACTCGTAAAAGCATATACTGCCCGTAGATGTGTTGCACCAGATTGACTCAATGATGAAATATTGGAACTTTGTATTGATAGTCGACGCGAGCTGCCTATCGAAAATGTCATGTGTCCCATGTAAACTTTACCAAAGCATTCTATCTCTGCTTTGTCAAGAGCAAGATGGCGGATGATATCATGCACTCGACACTGCTTCACTCTTCCAAACTCATTATTCTCAACAACTTGCAGTAGGCTTCGGTTTATAAGATCATTCAAGTAGCCCTCAGCAACTTCTTCCTGCGTATTGTTCTCTTTTTCATTGATGAATCCAGAAGTAATCCAGTGCCTTATTAACCTTCTCCTCTTCAGTTCATAATCCTCTGGAAACAGTGCACAATGTAAGAAGCAGTTCTTCAGTTCATATGGAAGGTCCTCCAAACTGACTTTCAAAATTCTATCAACACCAGGGATTGTGTTTCTGATTGACTGCAATTTCTGGTACACCTTTTCCCATTCAGAGTAAGTTGGAGGTTTGAAACACAGTAGCCGTCCTATGCATGCGATAGCAATAGGCAAACCGTCACACTTTTCTACGAACTTTGTGGCCAAATCCCATAACTCCAAAGGGCATCTCTTGTCCTCATTGTTCCCAAAAGCTAGCTTGAAAAATAGCATATAAGAGTGATTTTCTTGTAGAGGTTTTAGCATAATTGCACAAGCATTAGTTGCCAATGACGCAACTTCGGATAACCTTGATGTGAGAACAACTCGGCTTGTACTGTTAGTAGGAAAAACATTCATGATATCAATCCACACATCCTGTTCCCAAACATCATCAAGCACTAAGATGTACCTTTTACCTTCTAGATGGTTATGGATGGCCTCAACTACAATTCTCATTTCCATATTGCTAGAATCGATTGAGATGTTAAATGCCCTAGCAATTCTTTTCAGCAAATCCTCAATTTGGTAACTCTTGGACACAGTTACCCATGCAGCAGCATCAAACTCGACTTTCACATTGTTATAGACATGACCAACCAAAGTAGTTTTACCTACGCCACCCATCCCCCAAACTGTTGTTATTCTAGTGCTCCTTTTTTCCAAATCACCAACTAGCCACCCCTTGAGCTTGTCAGCACTATCTTCAATACCCACTAGATCTCCATCCCTTGAAAAACACAAATTTTGAGTGTAGGATTTCATATGATGGCCACCGCTGTGAGTGTGTCTATGCATTCCTGGGATGACATAACGGGCCCTCCTTTTTGCAGCGTCTTCAAGCTCGGCATTGATATCGCGGAGCTTGTGAGCGAGACGGTGCCAAACCTTGACATGCTTGATCCTCTTTTTCATCTTTGCTGCAAATCCTCCATGCTTGTCATCCTCAAGCTTGTACATGAACTCATCGATAACATCCTCGATGCGGAAAGATAGTTCCCGGATCTTGTTGACAAAGATGCCGATGGTGGTCTCGTCGGTATCCTTGAACTTCTCTCGACTCATGCAAGTAGGCTTTCATGCTCACCAGCTCCTCCTTGGCTTTGTGGATCTCGCCAAAGAGACCCTTGAGAGCAGAAGCTTCCTTGCAAAGCAGGGATGCACCATAGGCTGCTCCCTGGTTTGCCAAGGCCACAGCGAGTTTGCCGATGAGCACTCCCACAACAGCCTCAGCCATGGTGGTTGTCTGGACTTCCTTGAGTGCTCCAAATCACAGGTGTGCACACGTGGCTGCCATATTCAAATTTCAAAGACCAGTTCAATTCTCAGAGCTAGCTTTATTTTATAGATTCAGAACTTTATTTTGATGTGGTGAAAGTAGGTGGTTGGTTACCTGAATAGAAGCTGAAAACAAGTAACTGCTGCAGTTTTTTTTCTTAAGTGAATTTCACAAACTTCAACGATAGCCAATGATGCTTCAACGACTTAGAGGAGGTATGCCTAGCGAGAATCGACTGTTCGAGTCAACTACACTTGAAGCTGTACACGAATGAATTTCACAAATCAAGCCAATTTCCAGAGCTTGTTTCAGCTTAAGGATCTAGACATGCAGATGGGACTGAACAAACTTTGAACCCATGAAATTTGGGAAAGGATAATACCTGAATACGAGGATGCCAGAAAGAAAGCATGAATGGTTGCAGATTGCTGGTCCTTGTTGCATCCAGTCAATGTCTATGGATGGGAGGAGATGGATCTGGCAAGGCCAACGATTCTGCCACAGGATGACGATCGGTGATACGAGGAAAAATCTCCTTCAACATCCAATGCCAAGATTTGTTCAAGGAGCAGTTGACCAGAATAAGCCCTTTTTTTTGTAATTAACATGGTTCTTCTATCCTTTCACCTTGCATTTCTTATGTAGGCAGATGACATGATTGTTTTTCCAATGGATGAGTTGTCAATTGTTAATTTGCTGCCCTTTGTTGGTGGTCATGGTAGTTCATGCTGACTTGGTGCATTGTTATGGTTGATTTGATATATATTAATACTGTTTGTTTACAGAGTAACATCCAACAAGTGGGCTATGTACAATATAATAATTAACAAGTGGTCTGTTTACAACTATTTATTATTGCAACAAGTGGGCTAGTTCTCAAACAGAAAAGTCTACGGATTGCATGAATATGCCGTGTTTTTTTAAAAAAATCTGAATCGATGCAGTAGTTGACAAACTAGTCATTTCTTTTTGCCCAAAAAAAAGAGAAACACTAGACGTCAGAATAAATTAAATGTGACGTAAAATCTAATCAAACTATGCCAACAAAAAGAAGAATAGACATAATTGTTGAGTGTACAACCTGTTAGAAAATAGGCCTTTCACTTCTCTGGAAGAAAGAGGAAAAAAAGAAAAAAAAAATATCCTGGGCCCAAATACTCCTATTGTATCAAACATATCAGCACGTCTCCGGCCCCCTTTATTGATTTGATCTCGGTCGAGGCGAGTCACCATCATGGCAGGCTAGCAGCCCATGTAAGAACTCCCTCGTGGTGGCGCTCCAACAGGAGTCAGGACAGATCTCCGCGCCAAAACTTGACGTTTAAGAAAACCGAGAACCACCGAAGCTTGCTCTGTTTTAAGAAAACAGAGCATACGTTTATAGCTTCCGAAAAGCGTGTTCGCAACTTAGCATTACCGCTGCCCAGAAAGATGTATAAAATGAGAGCATATTTAGCATGTGGTAGCCCGGTTATGTAATAAGGATAGTACTTTACTTCATTTATCAGAACAAACTTGGACTTAAAGGATAGGAGACCACCAACTACCCTGTCTATGGCCCTTCAAAAACTACCCTGTCTATGTGACGTCATATAGTAGGTTCACTGAAACCAAAGATGGAGCATATACAAGGTTCAGAGAAACCAAAAAATATTTTCCAGTGAAATGAAAATTAAAGGATCAATAACATGGATTACAGACCTGGGAGTGGCCTCAGCCACAAAATGCAGCATCCCAACCATCCTCATCACCGCACAAGCACCAGCACCACGGCAAACCCTGTCTATAGTTTTATCTCTTTTTTTATATTTAGAATTTTATTGACTTCTCTATATTTCTAACCTGCAACCTTAAAAGGAGGTGAAAAGTTTGAAATTCCCAAACTGCAGTGAAAATTTCGGAAACAAGAAGGAAACTGAACTCGGGATTCCCAACACTGCAAGTTCATTGGCTGTTTCTCTGCGAAGTCATAGAAAGGTGAACGTTATTGGCTAATCATGTCTTTTCGCCTAGATTGTTAAGATGAATTGTGTTCACCATTATATCAATGGTGCATAAAAAACAAAGAACAAAAAATAAGCTCATTCTTGATACACTCTCTGGAGACAGGAACTCAAACAAACACGGTGTGGGGGATCGATATTAGGGACACCCCTAATCAATCGGCTAAAGCCCTCCGGCACCATGTCTTAGCGGCAATCACTGGGGAGCTCCGCCTCTGTCTCCTTCGAGCACTCCCCGAGCCAAGGAGATCCGCACCGAGGACGAGCTCCACTGATGGCCGCTCCCGCCACGACCAAACTCTCGAGCACGAGCTCTGGAGGGGAGACCTCACTCCGTCCCGCTCGAGGTCTCTGCTGAAAAGCCTCTACAGATCCGCGTGTGCGAGCTCTCCAAGCGGGACCTCTTTCCGCCTCGCCGAGCTCGAGCTCAACGAGCCACACGACGGCGTCCGCCAACGAGCTTGTCCGGGTCGGGCGTCGCACGGAAGACCGCGAGTACGGGGAGTTGGCCAACCACTCCCTCGACGGGCACGCGTGGCCACGCGAGGACACAGTGACGGAAGGACGGCCCATCAGTCACCCCTCCATACCCCGCCGACTCCTACAACGCCGCCACGCAGTGCTCTCGATCTGACGACGTATGCGCGCCTCATCCACGGTATGGTCACGCCCATGACGGCGGGACCGGTTCCCACCACGATTGGAGACGGCACGACGCCGCTGACTACCACTGCACCGGATTGTGCGTGCGCACGGCCACCGACTAATTTCAGCATCCAAAGCGCGAGAGCTCGAGGGAAGCTCCCTGGCCAACCCAGCGAGCTTCGCTCGAAGAGCCTCTCGCCTACCCCCGCCCTGTAGTGCATTATTCCATCCATTCCTGCCTCAACTCGAAGAGCCTCGCGATGTCCCTGCTCCCCTTGCTACTATAAAAGGAGGGGTAGGGTTCTCGGTTGAGGCGCAGGACCAAGAAGAAAGCATTAGTCCTCACCGCTCACCCACGCACTCATCCCACTTTCGATATTGGCACTTGCCTCAATCTTAGAGACTTGGGAGCCCGATCCCTCTCTCGATTCGGCTTATGCGCACCCGGTATGGCGTTTGAGCTCGGATAGTGATCACACTTTGGACTAGGGAGCTTGATTTCGCCCCGAACCAAAGGTATAAATCTTGTGTCATTGTCTCTAGAGCTAGGCCATTCGGAGCACACATTAGCCAGACATACTGTGACGGTGGTATTAGACCACGACACACGGGCAATCCATTTCCCAAAATTGATGCCGATGCTTAGAGTCATGCTAACTCTTCCAAACCTCCTACTTTCAGATACCTCATCCAGTTCATCAGGTTGATGTGCCATAAAACTAAATGCTTTGCTTCATTACAATATATTCTTGTATATTGCATAACAGAAGCTATGTACTCACATTACGAATTAAAAAAGAACATACCAATTGTCAATTTCTGAACAAGGCAGCCTAAACTAATTTGGCTATTCGATTCTATTACAATGTATCTTTAAAACAAAAAAAAATATTGCCATAGGAGTAACAATTTAGGCTAATCACACCCATTATATTACATTGATTCAATCAAAGTACTCATAAACTTACTGCTGACTGGACCATAGAGTTTTGGCTCCCCACAATAGAACGCATCCACAACCAAAAATTTATGTTTAGCTAAACTGAGAAGTAAAGAGTCTGACAAGCTTATTACAAACCTGGGAGATGGCGAGATGCCTCAGCCTCACCCATATTTCCATAAAGGACATCAAGCGAATCCCTTAGGTCCAAAGACTAAATATAAACCCAGAGCATGGACTCTCTAGTCTCTGCACCAGGCACAGATGACATGATGAAGAACTAAAATCACAACAGTGTCTGTGCTTAATTTGCAAACAGATTTAGTAAATTTGGATTGACACTCAACCATGCAGAGAATTCATTCACTTTCCCCTGCTGACGATGGCTGGTTGTCCGCTCAAAACAAGTTCACTTACCCCTGAACTGATGAATCACCAAGGGTCCAAATCAGAGTAGCAGCAACCTGAGGAAATGAAACAGACCAGGCAGTTTAAGAGCCACGGTTGTGTTCTGGCTGGTCAAGTAAACAAGAAGCAGCGTAGTAAAAAACATACCTGTTTGTACGTGAACTCCTGAAATAGTAGCTAGCATCCAAGCCTTATGCATTCCCTTCTCTGGTTACAATTCTTTGCCAAGAGTCTTGAGTGCAGGAAGGTGAAGCGCCTCCCTCGTCCTGAGTTCACCAATGAAACCCTTGAGTGCAGAAGCTTCCTTGGAAAGCTGAGGTGCACCATAGTCTATTGCCTGGTTCCCCAAGGCCACACCGAGCTTGCCATGAGCACTCCCACAACAGCCCCGGCCATGGTGGTTGTGTGGACTTCCTTGTGTGCTGAGAATCACAGGTGTCAGCACGAGGCTGCCATACCCAAATTTCAGAAATCAGTTCAATTTTTATAGCTAGCTTCTAGTGGATAATCTGGACATCCAAAGCAAAGATTCCAAACTTTATTTTGTACTGGTGAAATTAGGTGGTGGGTTACCTGCAAACACTGGAATGTCGAAATGCAAGTACGCTTTGACGCGTTGATAGCATGCTTCAAGGCTTCAACTAGTAGGAGGTATGCCCGCAGAGCAGCAACTAATAAAGTGGTTGATATTATGCTTCAAGGCTTCAACCAGTAGGAGGTATGCCGGGCAGAGCAACAACTAATAAAGTGGCTCTTCTTTAACTTGTTGAACAGAGGAGACACGTGGAAAAAACTCTCAACCTGTACGTGCATGAATTTCACAAATGATGTCAATTTCCAGAACTTGTTTTCAGCTTAAGAATCTAGACATGCAAATGGGTACTGAACTTTGACACAGGATGATACCCGAATATGAGGAAGCCAGAAAGAAAGCATGAATGGTTGCAGGTCAGTGTTGTTTGCTGTGTCCACAGTCAAGATGGAAGCCTCGATGGAGTGGGAGAAGCTGCATATAAGACAAGCAATGGCTATGCAGGGCCAGAGGATGATGACCGGTGACACAACCAAAAGAGAGACTAGGAAAAATCTCTTGCTGGTTGAATGCAATCAGTGCACTAGATGCGCTCCTTCAACATCGAATTTAGTCCACTTTGTGGAGCTTGTTTTCTGGTCAACAATCTGAACCTTGGAACCAAAACTAAACAAATTTTGAACTGGTTAAATCAGATACCTGAACAAGCTGTGAAGCTAGGAAACAAGCATGCATTGCAGATGGATTTGCTGCTGCTGAATCCAATTGCAACCTTACTCTTTGGAGCCAAGGAGTTGTGCTATGTGAGAAGAAGCTGCTTGAGGACCTTTGCAGCTTCATGGGAAGTGTCTTCACCATGTTGGTCCGACACTGATGCTAGTTTGATTAATTATCCTCTTGTCCTTTGCACTGACTCACTTGGGTAACCATCAGCAGAGAAATGAGTGAGATGAAGGAGAAACCAATGCCAGGATTTATTTAAGGGTCAGGTGATAGAATATAAGCCTTTAATTTACTAGTGATTGTTCCTGTATCCTTTAAGCCTTATATTTTCTTAGTAGCTAGGCGATGAGATCATTGTTTTTCCAAATGGATCATTTGTCACTAGTCCTTGTTGGTCATGGAAGTTCATGCTAACTTTGTGCATTGTTATAGTTGATCTTACATATTCATATTGTTTGTTCATCACATAGGAACAACTAACAAGTGTGCTATGTATACATTATAACAAGCAGTCTGTTTACAGCCAATTATTAGAACAATAAAATGGGCTAGTCTGTACAAAAAAAGACGGTATACAGAGAGCATAAGAATATGCAGTGTTTAAAAATCTAAATCAGTGCAGTACTAGTTGACAGGTTATTTCTTGAATCGGTGCACCCAAACTTGCTCTGTTCCCAGAAAACTAGAGAATATGTTTGTAGATGTGGTTCTTACCAGTTACCAATAACCCGCTTATCACTGGCCAATAATGTAGCAAGCTCAAGAAAGTGAATACCATATGCATCATGTGTTGGTACCCCGGTTAGGCCAAATGGAGATTTTGCTTCATTTATCAGATGAAACTGAAGAGCTTGTAGGCTAGGATCAGACCACCAACTACTCTGTCTCTGTGACAGCATATATACCAGGTCAAGAGAATCCAAAGATACAGCACGTTAGTTTCCAGCAAAACGAAAATTAAAAGGCTCTGGCACTTGGGATTACAGACCTGGGAGAGGCCAAAAGGACCAAATGCTGCATCCCAACTCCCAAGCGTCTTCGACGCGTCGCCCATAGGAATCGCGGCAAGCACCTGGATTGGACAAGGAGAGGGTGAGAGGAACTGCTCCTTCAAGTACACACGAACGAGCATTTAGTCCACATTAGCCAAGCCGAGCACGTACTCGTAGAACCAATTAGCAAAAGCTGCATTGAGAAATTAACCACCCGCTGAATCGTTGATGACGAAGTGCTGCACCGTCGCACACCACCTGTTCGTCGGACGGCCTCTGAAGCGCCGGCTCGAGCGAGTTGAGGAGGCGGCGGCGGCCGTAGTCCCGTAGCACCCTGGAAATGAGGCTGCAATGCTGCATAGATTCCTCTCCATGGACCATGACCCCGCGGCCGCAGGCAAGAGAGGAGGGTGCCTTTTTGGCCTGGGGCTGGGGCGAGCTAGTGGGGGAGGGCACGGTGGTGCTGCACCTATGGAGGAGGCCCGGGGCCAGGGTTGGGATGGGTGGGAGTGAGAGTGCGAAAGAGGGAGGTGGATGGGGTGGAGAGAGGCGGCGGCGGCCATGGGAGCCGGCCAGAGCAGCAGTGGAAGGGAGGAAGACGGGGGTGGATACGTCACTTACATGCTGGCCCCACCTAAAAGGAAGGTGATTCAGTACTTTTTTTTTTCTTGTTGTTTTGAGAAAACCACTTCAATTTTTGTGTCCTCAAACCATAAACGGAAACTCAGGCAGTGAAACATTCGGAAACTGAACTCGGCTGTCCAACACTGCAAGTTTTGAACTGGTAATGCTATCAAAATCGTGTGCAATCAAATCATAAGGCTTCAAACATACAAGTCATAGAACGTTGACGTCAATAAATAATCATTCCTTTTTGCAAAGATTACTACGACAAAATGGAAATTTGCTTAAACACGCCATTATATTTTCGGTGCATCTAAAAATAAAGAATAAAAAAGCTCATTTTTCTAAAGAAAATTTCATTAATACTAAAGCAAGTTATATCCTTCCATTACAAAAAATAAACTAAACTATTCCAACTTTTTTTGATGAGAGACAAGAAAACTTGGGAAATCAAATACCACAGGGCACGGGCAATCCACGCTAAAAATTTGATACGGATGCCTAGAGTCATCTAACTCTTTGAAACCTTCGAGGCAGTGGGCCAAGTCATTCTCCAACTTGATGACACCTCAATTCCAAGGCAGTTTTGGTTCCTCGCCCAACAGAAAGCATTGACTGACCAAAACAGTGATGCTCTGCAAAACGGGAAGAAAAGCATCTAGACCACGGCAATCCACGCCAAAAAATTTGATACCGATACTCAAGAGTCATGCTAACTCTTTGAAACCTTTGAGGCAGTGTGCTTGGCATTTTCCAACCTTTTGACATCTCAGTTCGAGGCAGTTTTGATTTCTCACCTATCATAAAGCATTGACAGACAAAAAAAAACTGATGTTCTGCGATACAAGAAGTAAAACGTCTAACAAGCTTATTACAAACCAACTGATCTAGGATCAGTTCGCCAAATCATAAGAATAGAAATGTTGACATCGATGCCTAATCATGCCTTTTTGCCAAGATTATTAAGACAATTGGAATTTTGACAACCGCGCCATTATATTTACGGTGCATCTAAAAACAAAGATTGATAAAAATAAGCTCATTTTTATAGAGAACTCAAACAACCACAGGCAATGCACACGAAAATTTGATATCGATGATTAGGCTCATGCTAACTCTTTGAAACCTTCAAGGCAGTCTGCCAAGGCATTTTCCAACCTTTTGACACCTCAATACGAGGCAGTTTTGATTCCTCACCTAACATAAAGCAATGACATGCTTAGCAAAACAAGAAGTAAAACATCTAACAAGCTTATTACAAACCAACTGATCTAGGATCAGTTCGCCAAATCATAAGACTGCGGAACATGCAAGTCATAGAATGTTGACGTCAATGCGAAATCATGCCTTTTTTGCCAAGATTATTAAGATGAATTGGAAATTTGACAACTGCATCATTATATATATTTACGGTGCATTCAAAAATAACGAATATGAAATAAGCTCATTCTTGACTGACCACTTCTGGAGACAGGAACTTCGAACAACCACGGGCAATCCGTGTTGAAAATTTGATACTCTTCGACACATTCTAAATGCTTTGCTTTAGTACAAGATATTCTTGTATAAGTAACTGACACCAGGGTATAATGCTCCATATAGCTAGAAAAGAAGCCAAGTGCATATACTCATGTTATTACCAACGAAAAAGAACATAACATTTGCCAATTTCCTACAGTGCGCAGCCTAAAGATACTAATATATCCTCTGAAACAACCATATTGTAATGCCATAGCAGTAACCTTTTAGGCTAATCACACCCATTATATTCCATTCATTCAATAAGATTATTCATAAACATATTGCTGAATGGAACTTAAAGTTTTGGGTCTACCCCAACAGAAAGCATCGACAGATGAAAATAGCTATGCTCTGCAAAACGAGAAGCGTCTGACAAGCTTATTACAAACCAGGGAGATGTCTCACCCGTGAAGGACACCAAGCCAATATCTTAGGACCGACCTGAGATTAAACAGGAACGACATGAAGGAGCAAATGAAATCACAACAGTGTTTTGCGCTTAATTCACAAAACGATTTACAAATTTGTATTGACAAACAATCTATTATGCAATCTGGATCCATACAGCATTCAGGCACTTCCCTTGCTGATGGGCAGATGTCCTGTGGCTTTCTCGATTGCTAGCTCAATATATGTCCACCAAACTCGCTGAACTGAACAAAGCAGACCAACAGAGGCAGTAGCAACCTGACGAAAATGATATCAAGGAGACATTTAATTAGGAATGCAGTGTGTTCTGGCCGGTCCAATAAACAAGAAGCAGCGTAAAAACCATACCTTGTACGTGATCTCCTGAAATAGCAGATAGGATCCAAGCCTTCAGCCAGCGATTGCATTCCCTTCTCTGGTTACAATTCTTCGCAAAAAAGTTTTTCCCCAGTTACTCTGAAACCAACCAATCTAATGTGGCAAATCTTCATTAGCTCTTCATTGCATTCATTTGCTTCACCTTCCTGCCTAAGGATCTTCATAAGCTCATTAGCAGCATCTACCAAATATAATTCATCAAGTGTGGTAAGGTACTCAATGCCACGAGGGAGGCGCTTCAATTCTGGGCACCCTACTGGGAAATGAGTTCTCATCAAGTTTGGAGAACATCAGCCCTAGATGAGTGAGATAGTTAAGGTGCAACCAGGAAGAGAGAATCTTAGGCATTCTGTTCTTTTCCAGCTGCCCCTGTCAATTCAAGTTTACTAAGAGTTTACGGTAAACTGAGTTGTTCCAATGGCAACACTTCATTTTCATTTGACACAGTAATTGTCAAATGCACAAGATTGCACATGTTCAGGACAGCACTATGCAAGATTAACAAGTGCTCACTTGTCACATCGTCAACTGAAAATGTTTGTAAGTCGGTCAAAAGGCTGTAACATCACGTAGAGTCTCACGAGCAAGCTTTAACCTTGTGCAGAGTATGAAGTCTGTCAAGTTCTTTAATGTGCCCCTAGGCACCTTTACTCCACGATAATGCGAGAAAGATCCTGCCTTGACCGGTGCTGAGATGCATATAGGTACCTAAGCTTCTTCGTTTTGCTACATCCTTTGGTAAAGATAGTAGTAGGCGAGTCCTTGCGGCATCCGGTACTTCTAAGTTTTGCGGTCTTCCAACGACCTCGGGTAGAATCTCAACTTGAGTATGTCGAAGACCCAAGAAACGCTAGATTAAATAAAGCTGAAGACCTCATTAGGCGGGATCTTGATTTTAGTACCTTGAAGATCCAATGTTGACAACAATGTTGATGTTGTAAGGATAGACCTCAACAATGTTGAGGTTGACAACAATGTTGAGGTTGTAAGGATAGACCTCACTAGCTTGTACATGAACTCATCGACGGCATCCTCAACGGAAAGATAGTTTCGATCTTGCGATGAAGATGCCGAGTGGTCTTGTCAATATCCTTGAACTTCTCGACTCATGTAGGTAGGCTTCCATGCTCTGCAGCTCCTCCTTGGCTTTCCGATCTCACCAATGAGACCCTTGAGTGCAGAAGCTTCCGTGGAAAGCTAAGGTGCACCATAGTCTATTGCCTGGCTCCTCAAGGCCACACCGAGCTTGCCCATGAGCACTCCCACAACAGTCCCGGCCATGGTGGTTGTGTGGACTTCCTTGAGTGCTGACAATCACGGGTGTCAAAGACGCGGCTATCATACCCAAATTTCAGAAATAAGTTCAATTTCATAGCTAGATTCAAGTAGATAATCTGGATATCTAATGCAAAGATTCTGAACTTTATTTTGAACTGGTGGTGAAATTAGGTGGTGGGTTACCTGAATAGAAGATGCAAACAAGTGCAGCGTTGATAGTATGCGTCAAGCCTTTAACTAGTCGAGAGGAGGACTGCCCGGCTGAGGAGCAACTAATAAAGTGGTTCTTCTTTAACTTGTTGAACAAAGGAGACACATGGAAAAAACCCCTCAACCTGTACATGCGTGAATTTCACAAATCATGTCAATTTCAAGAACTTGTTTTCAGCTTAAGAATCTTGCCATGCAAATGGGTACTGTACTTTTGACACATGATAATACCCGAATATGAGGAAGCGAGAAAGAAAGCAAGAATGGTTGCAGGGTCGGTGTTGTTTGTTGCATGCACAGTCTAGATGGAAGCCTCGATGGAGTGGGAGGAGCTGCATATCTGGCAAGCAACGACTATGCAGGGCCAGAGGATGATGACCGGTGACACAACTAAAAGGGAGAGAGAGAGGAAGCTGAAGCTTCCAGCGGCTTGGTGGAATGAAGGAGACAAGGAAAATCTCTTGCTGGTTGAACACAAACAGTGCACTAGATGCACTCTTTCAACCTCGAATTTAGTCCAGTTAGTGCAGCTTGTTTTCTGGTCAACAATCTAAACAACCAAAACTGAACAAACTTTGAACTGGTTAAATTTGATACCTTAACAAGCTATGAAGCTAGGAAACAAGCTTGCGTTGCTGATTGATTTCTTTGTTGCTGAATCCAATTTCAACCTTACTCTTTGGAGCCAAGGAGTTGTGTCATGCGAGAAGATGTTGCATGAGGCCCTTGAACAGGGAACAAAAAGAGATGTGCATGGGGGCCCTTGAACAGGGAACAAAAGAGATGTGCATGGGGTTATTGCCGCTTTGTGGGAAGTGTCTTCACAATGTTGGTCCGACATTGATGCTAGTTTGATTAATTATCCTCTTGTCCTTTGAGTTGATTGACTTGGGTAACCAGATGCTTGAGAAATGAGTGAGATGAAGGAGAAACCAATGCGGGATTTATTTAAGGGTCGGGTGACAGGATACAAGCCTTTGTTTTACTAGTAATTGTTCTTGTATCCTTCGTCCTTACATTTCATAGTAGCCAATGAGATGATTGTTTTTCCAATGGGTCATTTGTCACTAGTCCTTGGTGGTCATGGTAGTTCATGCTAACTTTGTGCATTGTTATAGTTGGTCTCATATATTCATATTGTTTGTTCATCACATAGTAACAAGTGTGCTATGTATACATTATAACAAGCGATCTGTTTTACTGACCAATTATTAGAACAATTAAATGGGTTAGTCAGTCCAAAAAATAGGTATACACAAATAGCATAAGAATATCACGAGCTTAAAGACCTGAATCGGTGCAAATTAGTTGACAAACTAGTTATTTCTTGAATCGGTGCACCCAAACTTGCTCTGTTCTTAAAAATAGATCATATGTTTGTAGATGTGCTTCTTACCAATAACGTGTTACCGCGTATCACTGCCCAATAATGTAGCAAGCTCAAGAAAATGAAAACCATATTTAGCATGTGTTGGTAGCCCGGTTAGGCAAAAATGAAATTTTGCTTCATTTATCTAGGATGTGACAGAATCTAAGCCTTTATTTTACTAGTGATTGTTCTTGTATCCTTTCGCCTTGCATTTTCTTAGTAGCTAGGCGATGAGACCATTGATTTCCCAATGGATCATTTGTCACTAGTCCTTGGCAGTTCATGCTAGCTTTGTTGCATTGTTATATTCATATTGTTTGTTCATCACATAGTAACAAGTGGGCCATATACAATATAACAAGCGGGCTGTTTTCAGGCTTGCAGACAAATATTAGAATATGTGTTGTTGAGAAATCTGAATCGGTGCAGTAGTTGACAAACTAGTCACTGTTTATTAGGGAAAATGGAGAAGAGAACCCCAAATAGATAGGGCCCAAATACTCCAATTGCATCAATCAAGCCCATAATATTAGCAAAGACGCCAATTGCATGGGCACAGCCAATGCCTAGTACCATCTCCATGCCTAAACTTGCTCGCTAAGAGAACAATAGCAGCACACACCCCAAACTTGCTCTGTTCCTTTAAATCGAGCACACCCAAACGGCGGGCGGCAGCGGCTCGGCCGGTGGCGAGCTCGGCGGGCGGGGCGGCTGCCGGGGCAGGCCGTGGAGAGACCCATCCGGTGGGTATAGGCCGGCGGCGGGGGAGCTGGAGGCATTCCACGGCGGCGGCGGCGGGTCGAGGTCGACGGAGGAGAAGAAGAAGAAGGAAGGGAGGGGGGGGGACTGCCGGCGCCGGCCGCGTGGCAGGGGGGGCGGGGCGGGGCGTCGGGCGCGATGGAGATGGAGGAGGAAGACGATGCGTCGGGGCGTTGGGCTGTTAGCTGGGCCGGCCCACCTCGTGTGGGCGGCGGCTAGCACGCCCGCCCACGGCTAGGGTATGGTTGGGATGAGTGGGAATACGAGTGGGAAAGAGGGAGGTGGATGGGGTGGAGGGGCGGCGGCCATGGGAGGCGGCGAGCAGCGAAGTGGAATGGAGGAAGACAGGGGAGGGATCTGGCGTCACTTACATCTTTGGTCCCACCTAAAAGAAAGGTGGTTGAATTCAGATCTTTTGTCATCACTATTCTAGAAACGCTGCTTTTGAGAATAACTTCCAACTTCCAAGAATGTTTTTTTCTTCTAGAGGTTCCAGCTTATCTTCAACTGTCTCAATCAAAGGATGTTTGGACTTAATCATGGGGCCCTCCTTTTCATCAAAACATTCATACAGACAGCTTATTGGTCATCATCATCCTCAACGATCATATAGGTGGCTTTGGTCTTCATGCTGTCAAAATAAAAGGAAATTTTTCTTTTGGTTACTTTTAAAGGACAGGTTAAATACAAGAGCACTTCTTACAAGAAAAACAATGACTCTACAAAGTTATGATAGTGTTTTCTGCATGCTGAACATTGAAGAGGATATTCAACACTTACTGTTTCGATCACTGCCCTTTTGCCATGTCCTGTTGGTATAGCCTTAATGGCATTGTACCCAGCTCCTCTGATACTTCAACCATTCTTGAAGGCATCAGATTTCAGTTGAATGTCCCTTTCTTCATGGAGATCATAGTTACTATGTCTTGGGCCATTTGGAAGCAAAGAAATGATATCATTTTCAGGAACCTGGGTCACTCAGTTTCAAGATGCAAGCAAGTCTTCAAATCAGAGTTTGCTTTAGTTTTACTAAGAGCAAAATGCAGTTATCAACCCCGGATTGTTCAATGGCTAGAGCACTATGTGTAATTTCAGCTATTTTTTTTTTCATTTCTTTTTATGTTTCATAAACCTTGTTGTACTGAGCTGCTCTTTTTATTAATAAAAGTTCAGTAGAGGCTATGCCCCTCCCTGTTTCATTAAAAAAACTTCAAACTCTCTTGATGTTAGAACAAACCGGCTGGTACAATTAGTTGGAAAGACTTCCATGATATCATTAATCCATACATCCTTTTCCCAAACATCATCAAGAACCAAGATATACTTTTTACCTTCAAGATAATTCGGGATGATCTGAACTAAGCTTCTAATTTCCATGTTAGTACTATCAATTATGATGCCAAACTCGCTTGCAATCCTCTTTAGCAAGTCTTCCACTTGGTAACTCACGTGACACAGTTACCCAGGCCACAACATCAAAATCTGGTTTCACAATCTTATAGACATGGTTAACCAAAGTAGTTTTACCTACACCGCCCATTCCCCACACAGTGGCTATTAAGTAGTTCCTTTCTTTCAGATCACCTACTAGCCAATGTTTGAGCTTTGTTGCATTATCTTCAATACCCACTACATCATCTTCGCTTGCAAAACACAAATTTTGATTGGTGGATCGGCATGATGGTCACTACTCCCGGCGTGTCCCTGTATTCGGGGATGTCATAACGGACCCTCCGTTTTGCGGCTTCTTCAAGCTCAGCATTGAATCACGGAGCTTGTGAGCTAGGGCGGTGCCAAACCTTGAGATGCTTGATCCTCTTCTTCATTTTGGCTGTAAATTCCATGTTTGTCCACCTCAAGCTTGTACATGAACTCATCAACAACATCTTCGATTTGAAATGATAGTTCCACGATATTCTTGATGAAGATGTCGGTGGTCTCATCAGAATCCTTGAACTTCTCGCCCGACGCAGGTAGGCCTTCATGCTCTCTAACTCCTTCTCGGCTTTGCGGATCTCGCAAAAAAAACCCCTTGAGGGCTGAAGCTTCCTTGGAAACCAGGGATGCTCCATAAGTTGCTGCTTCTTTCGCCAAGGCTGCACCTAGCTTGGCGATCAGCTCTCCCATAATAGGCTCGGCCATGGTGGTTGTGTGGACTTCCTTGAGTGCTCAGAATCTCAGGTGTGCACACGTGACTTCCATATACACAAATCTCAAAAGTCAGTTCAATTTTCAGAGCTACATTTATTTCTACTGGACAATCTGTACTTCCAAAACAATATTTCCAAATTTTATTTTGAACTGGTGAAATTTGGTGGTGAGTTATTCATAAAAACTAATAAATCAGGTGTTAGTTTGACTGAGAAGGATTAAGCAATGCCAAGATTTCTTTAAGCAGTAGTTGATCAGAATAAGCCACTCTTTAAGAACTGTAAGGACAAAGGATATCCTTTGGCCTTACATTTCTTAGTAGGCCAATGAGATGATTGATTTTCCATTAGATCTTTGTCACTACTTCTTTGTTGGTGGTCATGGTAGTTCATGCTGACTTGGTGCATTGTCATGGTAGTTCGTGCTGACTTACATGATATCATTAATCCATACATCTTTTCTCAAACATCATTAGGAACCAAGATATACCTTTTACCTTCAAGATAATTCCGTATGATCTCAATAATCCTTCTAATTTCCATGTTGGTAACATCAATCATGATGCCAAACTCGCTTGCAATCATAGCTCTTTAGCAAGTCTTCTTGCAACATCAAAATCTGGTTTCACAATCTTGTAGACATGGTTAACCAAAGTAGCTTTACCTACACCGCCCATTCCCCACACAGTGGCTATTAAGTAGTTCCTTTCTTTCAGATCACCTATCCACTGTTTGAGCTTTGCTGCATTATCTTCCCTTGCAAAACACAAATTTTGATTGGTGGATCTGGCATGATGGCCACTGCTCCTAGCGTGTCTCTAGGAGAGAGGACACTCATATTCGGGTTGTCTCTCAGGTCACATAAAATGGGTCTCTCATATAAGTACTCTGTTAGAGGCTGATTTTGGGTCTACTCATTTTGGGTTTGGGTGCCCATATGCATTACTTGCCGGAGACACTCTTACATGCTTGTCCCACCTGACAGGAAGGTGCTTCAGTATTTTTTTTTTTTTTTTTTTTTTTTTTTTGAGAATTGACTTCTATCTTTGTACCCTGGAACCTTAAACGGACATGGTTTTTTTTGTCTGATGAGACTGCCAGAAAGGGAAAATTTAAAAAACGAGAAGGAAACTAAACTCGCCAGCTAACACTGCAAGTTCATTGACCGTGTCTGCAATATCAGGAGACCTGGTTCACCGTTGCGCCTAATGCAAGCTTATCAAAACCACATGCAATCGAATCATAATACATTATTAAACATGGAAGTCATATACGAAAGAAAGGGAGGATGATACTGATATAACAGGAAAGAAAGCATACTTGCACACTACTCGTAATTCATTAACATTCGAATTTCCATGTGCTATAACTATCAATACAGGATTGACAACCAGTAATCACAGTGCACAGCTCTAATGCTTGACATCAATGGTTAATCATGCCTTTTTCGCAAAAGATTATTAAGACAAATTGGTGCATCTAAAAATAAAGAAAAAAAATAAGCTCATTCTTGATAGGCGAGACAGAACTCAAACAACCATGGGCAATCCATGCTGAAAATTTGATAACGATGCTTAGAGTCATGCTAACTCTACGAAACCTTTTTAATGTTTGCTTTAATTTATTACACATATTCTTTCATAAGTAACTGACGGCAGGTTATGCTCCATATAGCAAGAAAAGAAGCCATATACTCACGTTATCAACTAAAATGAACATAACAGTTGCCAATTTCTGAACAGGGCGCAGCCGAAAGATACTAATTTGGCTATTGGATTCTATTACAATGTACCATTTAGTAAAACAACTAAAACTGTAATGCGATAGTAGTAGAGCCTTTTAGGCTAATCACACTCCTCAACTTACTGATAACTGGAAGTTTTGGCTCCACACAACAGAAAGCATTGACGAACAAGAAAGTTATGTTCAGCAAAACTGAGAAGTAAAAGAGTCTGACGAGATTATTACAAACCTGGGAGACGGCGAGATGCCCCACCCATAAATCCATAAAGAACATCAAGGCAATCTAAAATCCAGAGCATAAACTCTCTGGTCTCTGCACCAGGCACAAACGACATGACCGAGCAACTAAAATCTCAACAGTATTTGTGCTTAGTTCGCAAATCGATTTGTAAATTTGGATTGACACTCTATTCTGCAATCTGCAGCCATATTCAGTCACTTCTCCGGCTCATGATGGCTGGTTGTCCTGTGCTTCCTCGATTGCTAGCTCAATACATGTTCACTAACCCCTGAACTGATGGAAAACCAAGGGTCCAAAGCAGACCAACAAAGGCAACAGCAATCTGAGGAAATGAAACAGACGAGGCATTTTAAGAGCCACAGGTGTGTTCCGGACAGTCCAATAAACAAGAAGCAGTGTAAAAACCATACCTTGAACGTGAAATCCAGAAATAGTAGCTAGGATGCAAGCCTTCAGGCAGCAGATGCATTCACTTCTCTGGTTACAATTCCCGCCAGAAGTCTTCCCCAGTTGCACTATAAAGAACCCTTCTAATGTGGCTAATCTTCATTAGTTCTTCCTTGCATTCATTTGCATCACTTTCTTGCCTAAGGATCTTTATAAGCTCATCTGCAGCACCTTCCAAAAATAATTCATCAAGCGTTGTAAGATTCTCAATGCCACGAGGGAGCTGCTTCAGTTCTGGGCACCCTGCAAACCATAGCTTAACAAGACTTCCCAGTGCATCTTCTTCTATTTCTACTTGGCTGAGTTCGGAGCACCCGATATATATAGTTTCTCTCAGTCTAGGAAATGATTGTGCAGAGAAGCATAATGTCTTCCCATCGTAAGCCTTACAAAGTTCAAGCGAGGATAAATTACGCAACACCATGAGGTTAGGAAATGAGTTCTCATCAAGTTTGGAGAACGCCAGCCATAGATAAGTGAGACAGTTATGGTGCAACCAGGAAGAGAGAATCTGAGGCATCCGTTTCTTTTCCAGCTGCCCTGTCAATTCAAGTTTATGAAGAGTTTTCGGTAAACTAAGTTGTTCCAATGGCAAAATTTCATTTTCATTTGACATAGTAATTGTCAAATGCATGAGATTGCTCATGTTTAGAATAGCACTACGTAAGATTAGCGAGTTCTCACTTGTCACATCATCAACTACAAATGTTCGTAAGTTGGTTAAAGCTGCAACATCATGTAGATTCCCCGAGCAAGCTTTAACATTTTGCGAGTATGAAGTCTGTCGGGTTCTTTATTGTGCCCCTAGGCACCTTTACTCCACGGTAACGCTTGGAAAAGATCCTTCATTGACTAGTGCAGATGCATATAGGTACCTAAGCTTCTTTAGTTTTGCTACCTCCTTTGGTAAAGATAGTAGACGCAGTCCTTGCAGCATCTAGTACTTCTAAGTTTTGCAATCTTCCAACGGCCTCGGTAGAATCTCAACTAGAGTATGTCGAAGACCCAAGAAACGCAGATTAAATAAGTGAAGACCTCATTAGGCAGCATCTTGATTTTAGTACCTTGCAGATCCAATGTTGACAACAATGTTGAGGTTGTAAGGATAGACCTCAACAAATTGATGTCCGCAAAACTTGCAAAAACATAGATTGCGCGGAGATTTGTCGCACTGAGATGGATTCAATGCCACATTGGTGCAATTTATCGATAGTCTACGTGTCCCATCTACTGAAAGTGTTCCGAACCCTCATAAATATTACCAAAACATTCTTTTGCTGCTTTGTCAAGGGCAAGGCGGAGGATAACATCATGCATTCGACAACATTTCACTCGCCCAAATGCATTTTTCCTCACAACTTGCGGTGAGGCTTCGGTTTACAAGATCATTCAAGTACCCCTACGCCACTTGTTCAAGTGTTTTGTTCTGCTTTTCCTTGATGAATCAGAAGTAATCCAAATTGCCTAATTAATCTTCGCCGCATCAGTCCATAATCCTCTGGAAAATATTGCACAATGTAAGAAGCAATTCTTTAGTTCATATGGTAGGTCCTCCAAGCTGAGTTTTAGAATACTATCGACACCGTGGATCACATTACAAGTTGATTCGCAATTGTAAGTCCGTGTACACACTATCCCATTCGAGTATATCGGTGGTTTGAAAGACAATAGACGTCCTATGCATGCAATGGCAATAGGCAAGCCTTCACACTTTTTTAAGAATTTTACAACCAAATCCTCGTAGCTCGATGGGCACATTTTTGTCATCACGTTCGGAAAGCTGCTTTGCGAATAACTCCCAAGAGTGCTTATCTCCAAGAGGTTCCAGCTCAATTGTGCAATTGCTAGTTGCCAATGATGCAACTTCAAACTTTCTTGATGTGAGGACAATCCAAAATTTTGGTACAATTAGATGGAAAAGACTCCCATGATATTGTTAATCCATACATCCTTTTCCCAAACATCATCTAGAACCAAGATATATGTTTTACCTTCAAGATGTTTTGCGGATGATCTCAACTAAGCCTCTAATTTCCATGTTAGTAGCATCAGTTATGATGCCAAACTCTCTTGCAATCCTCTTTAGAAGGTCTTCAACATGGTAACTCTCGTGACACGATTACCCGTGCCGCAACTTGAAAATCTAGTTTCACAATCTTGTAGACATGGTCAACCAAAGTAGTTTTACCTATGCCACCCATTCCCCCACACCGTGGCTATTTTGTAGTTCTTTTCTTTTCAGATCACCCACTAGCCCTTTGTTTGAGCTTGGTTGCATTATCTTCAATGCCCACTAAATCCTCTTCCCTTGCAAAAAAGAAATTTTGATTGGTGGACCTCGCAAGATGGTCTTTGTTCCCGATGCGTCCCCCGCATTCTGGGATGACATAACGGGCCCTCCGTTTTGCGGCTTCTTCAAGCTCGGTATTGATATCGTGAAGTCGTGAGCTAGACGGTGCCAAGCCTTGACATGCTTGATCCTCCTCATCATGTTGCCCGCAAATCCTCCATGGTTGTCATCCTCTAGCTTGTACATGAACTCATCGACAACATCCTCTATCCGGAAAGATAGTTTCCCGATCTTGTTGATGAAGATGCCGGTGGTCTTGTCGGTATCCTTGAACTTCTCGACTCATGCAGGTAGGCCTCCATGCTCTCCGGCTCCTCCTTGGCTTTCTTGATCTCACCAATGAGACCCTTGAGTGCGGAAGCTTCCTTGGAAAGCCGAGGTGCACCATAGTCTATTGCCTGGTTCCCCAAAGGCCACACCGAGCTTGCCCATGAGCACTCTAACAACAGCCCCGGCCATTGTGGTTGTGTGGACTTCCTTGAGTGCTGAGAATCCACGTATCAAAGACGCGGTTGTCATAGCCAAATTTCAGAAATCGGTTCAATTTTCATAGCTAGCTTCAAGTAGATAATCCGGATATCTAAAGCAAAGATTCGAACTTTATTTTGAATTGGTAAAATTAGGTGGTGGGTTACATAAATAGAAGATGCAAACAATTACGCGTTGATAGTATGTGTCAAGCCTTCAACTAGCGAGGAGGAGGTATGCCGGCGAGTAGCAACTAATAAAGTGGTTCTTCTTTAACTTGTTGAACATAGGAGAAACGTGGAAAAAAATCCCTCAACATGTACATGCGTGAATTTCACAAATCATGTCAATTTCAAGAACATGTTTTCAGCTTAAGAATCTTGACATGCAAATGGCTACTGTACTTTGACACAGGATAATACCCAAATATGAGGAAGCCGAGAAAGAAAGCATGAATGGTTTCATATCGGTGTTGTTTGTTGCATCCACGTCTAGATGGAAGCCTCGACGGAGTGGGAGGAGTTCCATATCCGGCAAGCAATGACTATGCATGGCCGGAGGATGATGACCGGTGACACAACTAAAAAGAGCGAGAAAGAGAGGCCGAAGCTTCCGGCGGCATGGTGGAATGAAGGAGACGAGGAAAATCTCTTGTTGATTGAACGCAAAGCGGTGCACTAGATGCGCTCCTTCAACATCGAATTTAGTCGGTTTGTGGAGCTTGTTTTACGGTCAACAATCTAAACAACCAAAAACTGAACAAATTTTGAACTGGTTAAATTTGATACCTTAACAAGCTATGAAGCTAGGAAACAAGCATGCGTTGCGAGATGGGTTTGCCGTTGTTGAATCCAATTTCAACCTTACTCTTTGTAGCCAAGGAGTTGTGTTATGCGAGAAGATGTTGCATGAGGCCCTTGAACAGAGAACAAAAAAGAGATGTGCATGGGGTCCCTTGAACAGGGAACAAAAAGATATGTGCATGGGGTTATTGCAGCTTTGTGGGAAGTGTCTTCACAATGTTGGTCCGACACTGATGCTAGTTTGTTTAATTATCCTCTTGTCCTTTGCGTTGATTGACTTGGTAAATCGCAGCGAGAGAAATGAGTGAGATGAAGGAGAAACCAATGCCGGGATTTATTTAAGGGTCGGGTGACGGGGATACAAGCCTTTGTTTTACTAGTAATTGTTCTTGTATCCTTAGATCCTTACATTTAAGTAGTAGGCAATGAGATGATTTTTTTTTTCAATCGGTCATTTGTCACTAGTCCTTGGTGGTCATGGTAGTTCATGCTAAATTTGTGCATTGTTATAGTTGGTCTCATATATTCATATTGTTTGTTCATCACATAGTAACAAGTGTGCTATGTATACATTATAACAAGCGTCTGTTTGCGAGACAATTATTAGAACAATTAAATGGGCTAGTCGGTCGAAAAAAAAAGAGGTATACAGATAGCATAAGAATATGTGAACTGGTGCAGTAGTTGACAAACTAGTTATTTCTTGAATCGGTGCACAAAACTTGCTCTTTTCCCAGAAAATAGGGCATACGTTTGTAAATGTGCTTCTTACCAATAACGTGTTACCGCTTATAACTGTCCAATAATGTAGCAAGCTCAAGAAAATGAATTCCATATTCAGTATGTGTTGGTAGCCCGGTTAGGCAAAAAGGAAATTTAGCTTCATTTATCTAGCATGTGACAGGATATAAGCTTTTATTTTACTAGTGATTGTTCCTGTATCCTTTGGCCTCACATTTCTTAGTAGCTAGGCGACGCGATCATTGTTTTTCCAAATGGATCATTTGCACTAGTCCTTGTTGGTCATGGCAGTTCATGCTAGCTTTGGTGCATTGTTATGGTTGGTCTTATATATTTGTATTCTTCGTTCATTACATAGTAACAAGTGGGCTATGTATATTATACAAGCAGGCAGTTTACAGCCAACTAGTAGGACAAATAAATGGGCTAGTCCGAAAGAAGAGGTATACAGATAGCATTAGAATATGCTGTGTTTAAACATCTGAATAGGTGCAGTAGTTGAAAACTAGTTATTTCTTGATTCGGTGCACCCAGACTTGCTCTGTTCCCAGAAAATAGAGCATAGGTTTGTAGATGTGCTTCTTACCATTAACGTGTTACCGCTTATCACTGCCCAATAACGTAGCAAGCTCAAGAAAATGAATACCATATGCAGCATGTGTTGGTAGCCCGGTTAGGCAAACAGGACATTTTACTTCATTGAGCAGATGAAACTGAAGGGCTTGTAGGCTAGAATCAGACCACCAACTACTCTGACAGCATATATACTAGGTTCAGAGAACCAAAGATACAAAACGTTAGTTTCCAGCAAACGAAAATTAAAGGCTCACGCACTTGGATTACAGACCTGGGAGAGGCCAAAAGGACCAAATGCCGCATCCCAACACCTCGCACATAGGAACAACGACAAGCACCTGGGTTGGACACGGAGAGGGCCAGAGGAACTCCACCTTCAAGTACACACGGACGCGCATTTAGTTGACAAGCTGAGCTCGTAGAACTAATTAGCAAAAGCTGTATCGAGAAATTAACCACCTGCTGAATCGCTGATGAGGAAGTGCCGCACACCACCTGTTCGTCGGACAGCCTCTGAAGCGCCGGCTCGAGCGCGCCAACAGAGTCGGCGAGGCCGCAGTGGCCGTAGTCCCGCACCACCACCCAGACGATGAGGCTCAATGCTGCGTAGGTTCCTCTCCATGATCCCGTGGCCGCAGGCGAGAGAGGAGGGTGCTTTTTTGGTCTGGGCCTGGGGCGAGCTAGTGCGGCGGGCTGGTGCTACACCTGCGGAGGAGGCCTGGGGCCAGTGTTGGGATGGGTGGGAGTGGGAGTGCGAAAGAGGGAGGTGGATGGGGTGGAGAGAGGCGGCGGCGGCGGCCATGGGAGCCGGGCCGCCGGCCAGACCAACAGTGGAAGGGAGGAAGACGGGTGGATACGTTACTGACATGCTGGTCCCACCTAAAAGGTATGTGGGTTCAGTACTCTTTGTTCTTTTTCAGAATCCACTTCAATTTTTGTGTCCTGCAACCATAACCGGACATGAAAGTTTTGAACCGGTGAAACTTGCAAATGAAACGTTCGGAAACTGAACTCGGGGTGTGTTCACTTTATGTGAACCAAAAAAAAAAAAGTGCTACATCAAATCTTTTGACGCATAATGAAGTATTAAATATAGTTAAACAAAAAAACTAATTGCACAATTTGACTGAAAAGTGCGAGGCGAATCTTTTGAGCCTAGTTAGTCTATGGCTGGACAATAATTAACAAATACAAATGAAAAATGCTACAGTAGCCGAACCAAAAATATTTCACCAACTAAACACTCCCTCGGTCGTCCAACACTGTAAATTCATTGGCCACGTGTGCGATATCAAGGACCTGGTTCACCCTTGCGCCCAATGTAAGGGTATCAAAATCGTGTGTAATCAAATCATAAGACTTTAAACATGCAAGTCATGGAAATATTGGACGAATTCATTTTGCGAGACACACCTAAATATTAACCGTGGTGGGTATCTTTTTGCCCGCTATGATTAATGCCCCGATTAATCGTGGTGATTTGTCTCGTCATGTACATCCAAACATTATAATAAGTTTTTTTTATTGAATTTACATTTTAATGTTCCATGCATATGTCAGAATCATTCGGTGTGATAAGTGAAAAAATTTTGTGTAAAATTTTTTGGAACTAAGCATGGTTGTGTCCTGCGACCAGAAACGGACATGAAAGTTTTGAACTGGTGAAATTCTTAGGCAATGAAACATTTGGAAACTGAACTTGGCCATCCGACACTGCAAGTTCATTGGCCGCGCCCAATGTAAGGCTATCAAAATCTTGTGCAATCAAATCATAAGACTTTAAACATGCAAGTCATAAAAATGTTGACGTCAATGACTAATCATGTGGTCATGCCTTTTTGCCAAGATTATTAAGATGAATTGGAATTTTGACAACCACGCTATAATATTTATGGTGCATCTAAAAATAAAGAATAAAAAAATTCTCATTCTTGGTAGACGAGACAGGAACAATATACATAGTACATCTGATTCAGGTCTACTGTCGGGTGGGGACAGCTACAAGGTGTGCGCCCCTTCGACAAAGTTGGGGGTGGCTCCATTGGTCGACACATTATACTTCAAGAATCAAGAAAACAGAGTAAAAGAACTGAACTTGCTCTGTTTCCAGAAAACAGAGTAGGCAGCCTCGCTTCTGGACTCTTCAATTCAATAAGTATGCACTTGTTTATGTGCTTCTTTCCTTTTGCACTAGTATGATCGAAGCATGAAGGTACACAAGCACGAGTCGTGACCTTATGCCAAACCGATGTGATTTAACAAACCAAAACACGAAATTAAAAGAACGTATAGGAAAGAAAGCCAGGTTCAGCGCAGCAGAAACTGAACAATCTGCAAGTATATTACCAGCCCGACCATGGAGGACATGAAGCAAAACGAAACCGTTCATACTAGCATACCACTGTGCCATTGATGACCAAACAGAAACCTAAACACATACTAGCATTCAGAAAAAATAAATCTCCCAGAGAACAATAAAAAAGATAGTTCCTCTTCCAGTAGGTACTACCATTCATCATTCTTACAGCTCAGAAATCAACCAACATGATCAGCACCATCGCAGTTCATTCTGACTCCAGTGGCGCGGAACCTCTGCCGCTGCCCCTTGTTTCAGTAGCATATATAGCACATCTTCTGACTTGTGTTCTCTGCATGTACAATTATTCCGAAGCGTTAATCCAAGGATAAAACCAGAAAAATATGAGCAAACAGGATAACTTTGAATTTTGCGTTGAAAATATGCACTTGTTTCGCCCCTGTCTGCAGTATAGCCAGAAATACAGGTGGCACTCACAGAGATAAAATCAACTATGTTGCATTCGTGAACCCAAAACGAATGCACATATCAAGGCTGCTTTAGTTTCTCTATTTAAATTAATTCATGGTGCTACTGGACAACACAAAACATAATTGGAGGAGATATAACTGACCATTGGCATGTTAGGTTGCCATGGCTCTCTACAAGTTCGAATGGAGCATCAAGCACATAGTTGCCATGGTGCTACTAACTGAGCATGTAATGGACAATGAGCATAGAAATTTAGGTAAGTGGTATAAAGAAAATTGCTTACTTCTAGAAACTGCAGCATCCATGCATCGTCATCATATTCTTTGCCAAATATTTTTCTTAGTTAATTTAACGACGACCTTTTCGATGTGGATAATTTTCTGAAGTTCTTTGTTCGAGGCATTTTCTTTACGCCCATCCCTAAGCTTCTCTACAAGCTCCTCTGCAGTGTCACACAAGTATAATTCCTCAAGGTTTCTAAGGTATTCAATGTCCCGAGGCGACACTTCAGGTTTGGACAGTCGACAATACTAACTCAACAGGGCTTGCCGGTGCACCTTCTTCTATTATTACTTGATTGATCTGCGGAGCACCCATATTCTTAGCACTTTCATGATCTAGGAAATGCCCGTGAAGGGAAGTACAATGTATTTCCATTATAAGCGCACTAAGCTCAAGAAAGCGTAAACCGTGTAACACCTTGAGGCTAGAAAATGAGTCTTCATCAAGTCTTGAGAAACTTCGAAACAACCGCTTAAAGGCTGTTAAGGTGCAACCAGGAAGAGAGAATCGAGGCAACAAGTTCTTTTCCAAGCGCCCTAGCGAAGGCAAGTTTAGTAAGAGTCTACGTGGTAAGCGAGTGCTTCTAATGGTACTACTTCATTTTCGTTTGATGCATCTATTGATAGTCTTGTAAGATGACACATGTTGGTTATAGCACTGCACAAGTTCGAAGCATGTTCACTTAGCACATTAGAAACCGAAAATGTTCTTAACTGTCAAAGCTGCAACATCACAAAGTGTCTCAACGCTTGCTTTAATCTCTTGCAAAGCATGCAGCCCGGTCAAATTCCTTATGCCTCTAGGCACCGAAATTCCACTAAAATGTCGTAAATTTCTTTTTCGGATACCCACCGCACCTGCGTATGAGATACCTAAGGTTCTTCGTTTTTGCTACCTTTGTTTGGTAAAGATAGTAGAAGTAAAAGAGTGCATCCGGCACTTCTAAGTTTTGCGATCTTCCTATTGCCTCGGGTAGAACCTCAATTGCAGTAAATCTAAGACCGAGAAACCTCAGATTAAATAAATTGAAGACCTCATTAGGCAACATCTTGATTTGTGTACCTTGCAGATCCAAAGTTGGACGGCAAGTTTGAAGATGCAAGGATAGGCCTTAGCGATTCGGTATCAATGGAACTCGTAAAAGCATATACTGCCCGTAGATGTGTTGCACCAGATTGACTCAATGATGAAATATTGGAACTTTGTAAGGATAGTCGCCGCGAGCTGCCTATCGAAAAATGTCATGTGTCCCATGTAAACTTTACCAAAGCATTCTATCTCTGCTTTGTCAAGAGCAAGATGGCGGATGACATCATGCACACGACACTTCTTCACTCTTCCAAATGCATTCTTCCCAACAACTTGCGGTAGGCTTCGGTTTATAAGATCATTCAAGTAGCCCTCGGCAACTTCTTCCTGCGTATTGTTTTCTTTTTCATTGATGAATCGAAGTAATCCGATTGCCTTATTAACCTTCTCCTCTTCAGTTCATAATCCTCTGGAAACGATTGCACAATGTAAGAAGCGATTCTTGAGTTCATATGGAAGGTCCTCCAAACCGACTTTCAAAATGCTATCAACACCGGGGATTGTGTTTTACGATTGATCGCAATTTACGGTACACCTTTTTCCCATTCAGAGTAAGTTGGAGGTTTGAAACACGGTGGCCGTCCTATGCATGCGATAGCAATAGGTAAACCATCACACTTTTCTACGAACTTTGTGGCCAAATCCCATAACTCCAAAGGGCATCTCTTGTCCTCGTTGTTCCCAAAAGCTAGCTTGAAAAATAGCATATAAGAGTGATTTTCTTGTAGAGGTTTTAGCATAATTGCACAAGCATTAGTTGCCAATGATGCAACTTCGGATAACCTTGATGTGAGAACAACTAGGCTTGTACTTGTTAGTTGGAAAAACATTCATGATATCAATCCACACATCCTCGTTCCCAAACATCATCAAGCACTAAGATGTACCTTTTACCTTCTAGATGGTTATGGATGGCCTCAACTACAATTCTCATTTCCATATTGCTAGAATCGATTGAGATGTTAAATGACCTAGCAATTCTTTTCAGCAAATCCTCAATTTGGTAACTCTTGGACCTGATTACCCATGCAAAGAAAGCATCAAACTCGACTTTCACATTGTTATAGACATGACCAACCAAAGTAGTTTTACCTACGCCACCCATCCCCCAAACTGTTGTTATTCTAGTGCTCCTTTTTTCCAAATCACCAACTAGCCACCCCTTGAGCTTGTCAGCACTATCTTCAATACCCACTAGATCCCCATCCCTTGACAAACACAGATTTTGAGTGTTGGATTTCGCATGATGGTCTGTGAGTGTATCTCTGCATTCCCGGGATGACATAACGGGCCCTCCTTATTGCAGCGTCTTCAAGCTCGGCATTGATATTGCGGAGCTTGTGAGCGAGACGAGTGCCAAACCTTGACATGCTTGATCCTCTTTTTCATCTTTGCTGCAAATCCTCCATGCTTGTCATCCTCAAGCTTGTACATGAACTCATCGACAACATCCTCGATCTGGAAAGATAGTTCCCGGATCTTGTTGATGAAGATGCCAGTGGTCTCGTCAGTATCCTTGAATTTCTCTGACTCACGGAAGTAGGCTTTCATGCTCACCAGCTCCTCCTTGGCTTTGTGAATCTCACCAAAGAGACCCTTGAGAGCAGAAGCTTCCTTGCAAAGCAGAGATGCACCATTAGCGATTGCCTTGTTCGCCAACGCCACACCAAGCTTGCCGATGAGCACCCCAACAACTGCCTCCGCCATGGTGTGGTTGTGTGCACTTGCTCGAGTGCTCTGACTCACAAGTGCCAACTGCCATACACAAAATTTCACAAATCATTTCAGTTTTCAGACTTTATTTCTACTGGACAATTTGAACTTCAAAGCAAAGATTCCAAACTTTATTTTGAACTGGTGAAATTAGGTGGTGGCCTGCTGGGTTACCTGAATAGAAGATGCAGAGCGTTTCAGAGCTAGCTTCAACGAGTCAGAGGCAGACCAACGTCCAGCGACTAATAGGTACTGAACAGAGGAGACACGTGGAAAAATAACTTCAAGTTGTACACGCGTGAATTTCACAAATAAAGTCAATTTATAGAAGTTTTTTTTATCAGCTTAAGGATCTAGACACACAAATGGGTACTGAACAAACTTTGAAGCCATGAAATTTGACAGAGGATTATACCCAAATACGAGGAAGCCAGAAAGAAAGCATCAATGCTTACAGATTGGTGCTTGGTGCAAAGTCAACATTGAAGCCTCGACAGAGTGGGAGGAGTTGCATATCTGGCAAGCAACAACTCTGCAGGGCCAGACTGCCAGAGGATGATGAACGGCGAGGCACAACTACAAGAAAGAGAAAAAAGAGAGGAAGTTGAATATTCCTGCGGCTTGGTGGAACGAAGGAGACTAGGAAAAATCTCTTGCTTGTTGAACGCCAATCAGTGCACTAGATGTGCTCCTTCAACATCGAATTTAAACCAGTTTGTGGAGCTTGTTTCCTGGTCAACAATCTGAACCTTGGAACCAAAATTGAACAAACTGAAGTGGTGAGAATTGGATATTTGATACCTGAAAGACTGAAAGCTAGAAAACAAGCAGGCGTTGCAGATGGATTTGCTTTTGCTGAATCAATTGGAACCTCACTCTGGAGTGAAAGAGTTGTGTTATGTCAGAAGATGCTGCCTGAGGCCCTAGAACAGCGACCAAAAAGAGATGTGCATGTGGTTCTTGCAGTTTCATGGAATATCTTCACAATGTTGGTCCAACACTGATGGTAGTTTGATTAATTATCCTCTTGTCCTTTTGCGCTGATTGTAATTGGGCAACCACCCTGTACCAGCTCCAGAGCAATGGAAATGAGTGAGAAGATGGAGAAAGCAATGCCAAGATTTGTTTAAGGAGCAGTTGATCAGACTAAGCCTTTATTTTACTAGTGATTGTTCTTGTATCCTTTCACCTCCCATTTCTTAGTAGGACCATGAGATGATTGTTTTTCCAATAGATCAGCGTAGTAGTTCGTGCTGACTAGATGCATTGTTATGGTTGTTGGTCATATACATTCATATTGTTTGTTGATCACATAGTAACAACTAACAAGTGGGCTATCTACAGTAACAAGCGGGATGTTTATTAGAATAAATGGGCTAGTCCTGAAAATAACTCTACAGATAGCATAAGAACATGCAGTTAATCAATTCAGTATTTGACAAACTAGTCATTTCTTGTTTGGGAAATGAAGAAAAGAGAAATAGTAGGTGCCGAGAAAAATAACTGTCACGTAAAATGAAGTCGAACTATGCACCTATGCCAACAAAGAAGCAAATTGTCGAGTGTACAACATGTTAGTAAACTGAACTTTTGCTTCACTGTGGAAAAAAAGAGAAAGAGGAAAGAAAAAAGAAAAAGCACAATTTGCAAGATCTAATAGCCTACTCCAATTGTATCTCACGAAGCGAGTGACCATTACGGCAAGCTAACTGTCTCAGCCTGCTCCTGAAAGCGCAACAGCTGCACAGAGACATCCAATGGGTAGGCTAATACCACATCTCTGCGCCAAAACCTGCTCTGCTACGAGAACAGAGCAACACACCGAAACTTGCTCTGTTTTTAGAAAATAGAGCGTACATTTATAGATCTACTTATTAATAGCGTGTTACCATTACCACTGCCCAGAAAGCAGTATAAAATAAGTATATTTATCCCTGGTTAGGCAAAAAGGGCATTCTACTTCATTTATTTATCAGATGAAGCTGAAGAGGCCACCAACTACCCTGTCTATCTATGTGAGACCACATAGCAGGTTCAGCGAAACCAAAGATACAGCATACACCAGGTTCAGAGAAACCAAGAATATTTTCCAGCGAAATGCAAATTAGAGGCTCTATGGCTTGGATTACAGACCTGGGAGATGCCTCAACAACAGAATGCAGCATCCCAAGCGTCCCCTCGCCGCCTCACGCACCAACACCACAGCAAACACCTCTGGAGCGAACACGGAGAGAGAGGAACTGTGCCTATACACAGAAACAAGCACGTGGTCCAAATCAGCAAAGCCGAACGAAGTAGAACAATTAGCAAAAGATGCATCAATAAACCACCTGCTGGTGAGGTAGTGCCGCACCACCGCACGCCACCTGTTCATCGGAGAGCCTTTGGAGTGCCAGCTCGTGTGCGCCAACAGAGTCGACGAGGCAGCATATGTTTCCTCCGTGACCCCGAGGCCACAGGAGAGAGGAGGGCACTTTTTGGGTTTGGGACTGGGTCTAGCCCGTAAGAGTGGAATGGGGAGGTGGCCGATGGAGGCGACAGTGTGGCGGCTATGGGAAGCACAAGCAGCCAGGTGGGAGTGGGAGCAGTGGCAAGGAGGAAGAGATCACTCAAAATAACTAGAATTATAAAGCCATAGGACTACAGGAGTCACCTTTTAGGCTAATAACACCCATTAAAAACGGACTGCTGACTGGAACTTTGAGTTTTATCTCACAACAGAAAGCATCGTCAAACAAGAAAGTTATGTACAGCAAAACTGAGAAGTAAAGAATCTGACAAGCTTATTACAAACTCATAATTTGGATTGTCAGACTTTAATTCCCAAATGACATGGCCAAGCAACTAAAATCACAACAGTGTTTGCCCTTAATTCGCAAACAGATTTAGTAAATTTGGATTGACACTATCCTGCAATCTGCAACCATAAAGAGAATTCATTCACTTTCCCTGCTGATGATGGCCGGTTGTCTGCTTCCTCGATGGTTAGCTCAATACATGTTCACTTACCCCTGAACTGATGAATAAAGCAAAGACAGCAGCAACCTTAGGAAATGAAACGGACTAAACAATAAATGATGTGTTCTGGCTGGTACAATAAACAAGAAGCAGTGTACATAAAAACCATACCTGTTTGTATGTGAACTCCTGAAATTAATAGTAGCTTAGGATCCAAGCCTTTAGTCAGCGAATGCATTCCCTTCTTTGGTTACAATTCTTTTTGCCAAGTGTCTTCCCCAATTGCACTAAAATGAACCCTTCTAATGTGGCTTATCTTCATTAGCGCTTCCTTGCATTCATTTAGCCTTCGCCTTCCAGCCTAAGGATCTTTATAAGCTCATCAGCAGCATCTTCTAAATATAATTCATCAAGCGTCCTAAGGTACTTAATGCCATGAGGGAGGCGCTTCAGTTTAGGGCACCCTGAAAAATATAGCTTAACAAGACTTCCCATTGCATCTTCTTCTATTTCTACTTGGCTGAGCTGTGGAGCACCTTTTATCTGTAGTTCTCTCAGTTTAGGAAATGACTGTGCAGAGAAGCATAATGCCTTCCCATTGTAAGCCTTAGAAAGTGATAGAAAGCATAAATTACGCAACACCATGAGGCTAGGAAATGAGTTCTCATCAAGTTTGGAGAACCTGAGCCATAGACAAGTGAGATTGTTAAGGTGCAACCAAGAAGAGAGAATCTCAGGCATCCTTTTCTTTTCCAGCTGCCCAGCCAGTACGAGTTTACTAAGAGTTTGAGGTAAACTAAGTTGTTCCAATGGCAATACTTCGTCTTCGTTTGACATACCAATTGACAAATGGACAAGATTGCTCATGTTCTGAGAGCAATATGCAGGACCAACAAGTGCTCACTTGTCACGTCATCAACTGCAAACGTTCGTAAATCTGTCAAAGCTGCAACATCACGGAGAGTCTCTGAGCTAGCTTTAACCTTTTGCAGAGCATGCAGTCCTGTCAGGTTCTTTATTATGCCCCTAGGCACCTTTACTCCACGATGATGCAAGAAAAATCCTTCATTGACACTTACAGTTGCATACAGGTACCTAAGCTTCTTCAGTTTTCCAACATGCTTTGGTAAAGATAGTAGATCAGTGTTGGCTGCATCCAGTACTTCTAAGTTTTCGCAATCTTCCAACAGCTTCTGGTAGGGTCTCAATTCCAGTATCACGGAGACCCAAGAAAAGCAGATTAAACAAGCTGAAGACCTGATTAGGGAGCATCTTGATTTTAGTACCTTGAAGATCCAATGTTGACAACAATGTTGAGGATGCAAGGATAGTCCTCAACAAATCGATATCATCAACAGAACTTGTAAAAACATAGATTGCACGGAGCTGCATCGCACCAGATTGATTCAGCGGTACCATATTGGTGCTATTTATTGACAGTTTGCGTGTTTCATGTACTGAAAATGTCCCATGGCCCTCATAAACTGTTGATATCGCGACAAGGTTGTGATCTATGTCTTGTTAAGTATGTTCTAAATTCAGTCCATAATGGAGGCCGGGCTTCGCCGTAGCTGGCGTGAAGGTTGAAGCCAGCCCATTGGGCGTACCCCGAGGGGCGCTTTGGGGGGTGCCCCCCCGCGGTGCGGTACATATACACTTCTAGGGTTTCCACCGGATGCATCGTCTCATTCTCTTGTAAGCCGCCGCATCGGTGTTGTAACCCGACTCTTGGTAATAGTGAGGGTGTTTGTTTGTCGGCCGGGCGCCCGTTTTTTTACTCTCCCACATTGGGAGGGTTTTCCACGTTAAATCTTGTGTCTCCATGTGGTTTGATCTTGTTCTTCATCGTTTCCGTCGTCCACGTTTGTAACGGTTCGACCCTCAGTACCTTCCAAAACTTTTACAACCTCGACATTTTCGGCCGTTGTTTCCTATCAACCCGCTAGCACCAAATTGCAAGCAGGATCATCTGAATTGCTTCCCCACGTGCCCCGACCGACATTAGTATCAATCAAATCTACTAACTCATTACTCTTCAGCTTCTCTTCCAACATGGTAATCAGATGAACGCTGTTCTCGGACCGAGAAGTGTCCGTGTTCTTTTCGCCATAGTTACGTGATATGAGATGTCAACCACTCAGGCAATAAATAACCAAGCGTGTGCCCTTCATTGTGGTAACAACCTGGCTCACATCCCAATCGATGAGCTTGCATAGCCCAAAATCCGAGAGTTTGGCATCGAAATTGTCGTCTAACAGATATTTTGCAGTTTGACATCAAGGTGTGCAATCCTCTTCATGCATTCCTCGTGAAGATCCGGCCATGGGGTAAATATTATCCTACCATGGGGTAACTAGACTAAAAAGAATCGATCTCACAATATACATCTAAATTGTGTAATTAGTTATTTTTTACCTACATTTTATACTCCAAACATATGTCTTTTGGTGTATTTAATGTGATGTGATGGAGGGAGAGTGGAAAAAGAGTTATAAATTTTAGCAATCTAAACAAGCCTCATGAGTAGCAGTCCATCCAAAGTGACCATTGGAGTACGACAAAGACAGTGCCATTGTAAGAGTACAAGTTTAAAAAAAACGACAGTCTTTCACTGTTGGATTTTGATCCGGCTGTGATTGTTTTTTTTTTTTTTTTATAACAACAGGCTCCGATGTTTCTTTGTCTTCGTCGGCCGCTAACTCATTAGTGAAACTCATTTTCACAAAACAAAACAAAACAAAATAAAAGTAGCAAATGCCGCCTCGCCTCGCGCACCACTGGCTATCATGCCACCAAGCCACATACCGCACCCGTCACTGTCGCGTATCTCATGCCACCGAACCTCGAGCAAGGCCATGAACCACGCGCGCCATGTAATACTCCAAAATATGTTTTGTGTGTCAGAGAACACAATGTGGCAAATGGTTTAACCGGAGTTTTTAATGAGTGGCAAAAATTTAACTTTTTTTATACTTTGAATTTTGTTGCACCAAATGTTTTCCAATGTATTGTTTGTGTATCCCAGTTTCTTCGTTGGCGCATTTTTTTTGGGGTAAGTATATGACAACAGATTCGTAATGGAACTGTCCCACGGCGCTTCAGCCATATGTTGGTCTCTGGTGATGGACACAAATACTGAACGGCGAGGAGCGTGGATGGTTGAATACCCGCATGAGACCATATGAGGACGCTCTGTTTCTGTTTTGCCTGCGAGCATCGAAAAGGGAGGACGAACTGTCCGTTGGCACAGTAGAGCGCCAGCACCGGCCACCGCGTCAGGACTCAGGCCGCTCCAGCTCCCCTTCTCTCGAGTCTCGACATGAGCCGGCGCCGCCTCTCGTGTGTGAGACGCCCCGCCAAGAACACGCTGCCTAGTGCCCTTGGTGCTTAGAGCAAGGGCATACCACAGAGGCACAGACAGAAGCGTGTCGTGGTCCTTAGCGCCAAAACTTGATCTGCTTCGGCAAAACAGAGTAGCGAGCATGAGCTGTGCTCTGTTTCAAGAAAGAAAGCAGAGTAGCGAGGCAGAGCAGCACCGCACCTATCTTGGGCCGTTGTTGGACTGCTGAGACAAGGATGGGCATAGGCAGCAGCTTCGGTTTTCTTCTGCTGGTATCAAGAATCTGCTTAAGAGTCTGTTTGACGTCCAGCTATCTGTTAGTGGGCCTACTCTTACGCAGATTCCGGCCTGTAATTCCCTCAGGAAAAAAAACAATAGATTTACATACATAAATCTACATACATAAATCTACTACATGATTTTCTCAGACTGGCGCAGTTAAGTGGAGCACCGCGACCATACATTTTCCTTGGTCCCCTTTTCCATCATCTCTTTGCAGGCAAATATGCACATTATCAAATGTTACAACACCAGGGAAGTAAGCTCAAATGTTTCAGCATACGACCTATGAGTTTTGAGGAGCGCGGGCTGGAGGCAATGCTATCATTCATCCATGAAGACCATGAGACACCCAAGCAGAATTTTCGCCTGTGGCTCATGCTGCGTCTTTCCCAGAGTACAGACGTCATTGGGATTACTGTCAAGTGTTTGCAGCTACTCACACCTCACTTCAACTCTATGAGCGAGGTAGTCATCGTAGAGCTCACTCAGCTTCCTACGCAGGATTTTAAGTGGTCGCCTACATACAATGAACCAGGTGACATGGAACACTGGAACCAAGGCCACGACACTTTGACTCGATGGTTCCGTCAAGATCCATTCTGCTGCAAACTGCATGAGCTCCAAAACATGTCCGGAGTTTGTAGCAGCAGCAGCACAAATATACTGGGGCTATCAGGATTCCCAGAACAAGTCATTGGAGTGTTTTTGCAGCGTCACATTTTACTGTCTGAGTATCGGGAATTGCAGGGGTCAAAGATGACATGTGACAGTATGTCATCTTTCCAAGAGGATGCTTCGCTTTTGAAGCTGGGAGTTCTCTTCACGCCGCATCACCCTTTGGAAGACATCGAATTTGCTACTGAAGCTGAGAGCTCTGCAGTAGAAGCAATTGAGCAGTTATTAGATGCAAATGTTCATCCACACCAACTTGACAGTCTTGTGCTGCCCGAGGCGGTAGAATATCTTCACCATAATGCTGAGGCGACGATGTATCGGATGTCTTGGAAGTCTAAACATGGAAGTGCACACTTCTGTGTGCTGAAAACAAGCAAAGAGATGATGGGAGCTACAACACGACAAGGCTGGAGGGACAATAGCAACGCCTTTATGGCATTCGAAGCAGAAAGGGGAACGATGACTGTGATCGATTTGGGGACGGCAGCGCTCAGTGTGGTGAGCTCCTTGCTCCTCACGCTTGTCCTTGTGCGCTCAGCCATGAATGCTCATCAGTGATCTGGATGAATAAAGAATTGTCCATTTGTCGGAGGTCTTGCTCAACAACACTAACACCATATTACCACCTCATCTGTTCCACGGATGACTGGCGAGATACCGGCCATGTCCTGCTTTGCTTCAATAATGGATATTCGGTGCTCCACTAACTGCTTTGCTTCTATAATGCTTGTGCCCTCAGCAGTTATGGCCAATTTTAATATGTATTACCATCCACTAGGTGTGTAGGTTATGTCGTAATGTTGTGTTGTCATGTGATTTTGTAATAATTCAGGAATCAGGACTCTAGGTGTATCATCTTGTTGTTCATGAAAAAATATATATAGTGTACCTTGGTTTTGATTACAATGTGAAATCGAAGAATTCCATTCCATGATGCCAAGTAGAAGAATGTTGGAATGGATAACTTCCTCTGTCTGTTCTGCAGACACTTCACTTAGATTCTTTGTTAATTTTGTTCAAATTTTGAAGATGGAGATTCCAACGAATACTGTTGAAAGTTGAAGTCACACCTCTGGGGCATGCCACTGGGAAAGATCATGGGCACTGGGGCTTGATCGACACTTACAGTTGACCTCATTTTCCCCCCTTCTAATTTGAAATTTGAAACAACAGCAGGACTTCTGGGAGTATCTGTTAAAAACTATATAGCTATGTATGTTCTACTTGTTGTATTCTTGTACTAGTACATATGTAACAGCCAGCAGGGATGGCTCTAAATTACCGCTCGTAAATTACACACGTACATATGTAACAGCCAGTAGCAAACAACACAGACATCTATAGACTACACACGTCTCTAAATGACCGCGCGTCGGGAGTGGTTGCGACATGTACACACCTGTTAACACAACTCGTCTGAAAATAAACGCGCGACTTTAATTTACGTAGCCGTTACAGACCCTTGTATGTTCCAAGCATCTGCGGCACGCAGCGTCTATACGGTCTCAAGCAACACAGACGGTTCTCGACCACGCGAAGTCTATGAATCCACGCATGTCTGTAATACTCGTGAACGGTACTGATGGGTGGCGCCGAAAAGGTGTCTGAAGCAAAAACGCTGCCTGAATTAGGGTTTGCATCCACAAATCGATCGACCTTTAAAATGCGTCGGATCAAACGCGTGTCCGAGATACATTGAATTTTGCAGACACTCGGTTTTAAAAAGCGTACGCCAGAGTCGCTAGCGTCGCGCCCCAGCCAACAAAATGCGCCGGATCAAAAACAGACGCGCTTACATGAACACGTGTTCGTAATGACCTTCTATTGCAGACGCGTTGCTCGTCGGTGGGACCAGCCGCCGCCTATTACCGACACTTCGCCCGCACCGCGTAGATGTAGTGTCACAACACGGACGCTCGTTATTAGCGACGTCTCTGGGCGCACTGGCGATTATGAGCCTTTTTTACATAGTGTTAGAAAAATCTAGGTTGTTACGTGTAGCGGGTTCATGCATTTTAGACGTAGATGGGCTTTGACAGATCGGGTATCGCGGCGGCGGATGCAAGTCTTTGGGTTACTCTAGAGCTAGTCATCCGGTGGACTAGAGATCGGTTTGATCTGATAGGTTTGTTTACGTTTACGTGTTTGTTCCTTCTATATGGACCCTGATTCGGCAACCTTGCCGAATACGGTTAAGTTTCCACAAGTAACGAGTGTTTATAGATCCATTTGGATATATGCATGCTTTTAGCTTTCTACTTCTAGGGTTGTGGCCGTGCGGCAGGCGCTGGCTAGTCGTAGGAAGTGGTGTAAAGTTAAGTAAGTGGTATCATACGGTGGATTAGCTTGCTTAAGTTTATGCTTGACAGGTTTAAGAAGGTTAGACGAGCGACAAACTAGCTGGATTGGATCTATGCATGTGTTATTTAGATTAGATTTATTTCATGAGTTACCTGTTTATTAATTATGTCTTGATGGTGTCATTGGCCTAAGATTGCATGCTTTATGATATATATGATATTCATGGCTAATTTTCACTTGTTCAAACATGATGTCTGTTATGTTCATTCGGCAACCATGCTTCACATGTTCCACTTTTTATTATTAGCGGAATGCTTTATAAACCTGTTGGCAAATAGCTTTCATAGCTATATGTCGTTGTAAGTGGCTTCAGGGCCGTATATTTGGAACTATCATGGTCTCACCAGTGCACGTTCCCGCTCTCACCTGTTTCGTTCCTTGTGAGTTTCAGTCAAATTAAGCGGCACGCTTCGGTTTCACCAGCCCGGCACCCGTTGGATGCTAGGCGTTTCAGCTTGCTGTGTGTGAGGCACAGTGCGCTTTTTGTGTCAACTCTATTATACTGTATTTTTACATTCCATAGGCTGTAGGTTGTAGATGCAAAAAAATGATATTTGATTATTAAGTTTAGTTATGTTGGAGTGTGATGGCATATATTGAAGTACTATGGTGGTGATGGCTGAAACTTAAGTTGAGGAAGGAAGTTCGAAACGTGGCTTTATTTTGTCATTGAGTTGATTGTTCCATCAGTTGTGACCTTTGACTGCTCTTTGTGGATGTTATACTTTGTTTTTTTTACTAAATGTCACTTTAATGTGTTGGTATTAATTTTACAGCATTGTTACTTTATCGTGCGATCCATGTGTGTTCAGTTAACCCATTGCAACGTATGGGCACGCTACCTAGTTTCCAATATAACCTAGGCCACTTTTATTCTTAACTGAATGGCAAAGCTCCTTCCATAATCTTAAAAATGTCATGTCTAAACCCATCGTATCCACCGATTGTTGCACTACTACAGAATTGAACTTGCATGGTGTTTAGAAATCATTTTCCGTAGCGGGCTTTTTAAAAACCGCCACGGTTAATATCATGATTAACCGTGGCAATCATTTTTTATTAACCATGGCGGTTTTAATAACCACCACGATAAATCAATTAACTGTGATGGTAAATGAAGCCCATCAAGCCAGCCCAAAGAACCCAGAAAAAAAGCCCAAAATCTATCCGAAACCGGGCTCATATATATAGAGAAGAGTGGGGGAGTTAGGGTTTCCAAACACTCGGGTCACCACACACCACCAGACTTGTCTCTCCCCACCCCTCCATCTTCTTCCATCTCTCCCCACCCCTCCATCTTCCTCCCGGCGGCGCTGCCTCCCCAACGGCGCGGGCCCGCCGGCGGCGCCAAGGAAGCGGCGGATTGAGCGGCGGTGGCAGCCGACAAAGCCGAGGCCGCGGCGCTGGCGGCGGCGGCGAAGCTCGCGTGGAGGCGGACGGGCGGCGGGACTGCAGCGGCGGCCTTGGACGGATGGTGCGGCGGCGGGCGGGCGGCTCCTCCGCCCGAGATCCGGCCGGCGTGGAGCTCCTCCTCTTCCCGATCCAGCGGCGTGGAGCTCCTCCTCGCGAGATCCGCGGCGTGGAGATGGATCCGTGGCCGGGAGGCCCAATCCCGTGGCTGGGCTGCCGGCGTCGCGGGCCGAAAACCCTAGCGGTGGCGGGCCTCAAAACCCTAGCGGCGGCGGCCCCCCTGGCCCGCTAGGGCTTCGGGTTGGGCTTTCATTTTTTTTTAATTTTTTTCCTCATTTACCATGACGGGCAAATTGACCGCCACCGAAAAATACTTCATTTACCGTGACCCTCCGTCGGTGGCGGTCATAAAACCGCCACCGAAAATGGTTTTTGACTGCCACCGAAAAATGAATCCTCTAGTAGTGTTGGTTCCCTTTGTTATTACAAAGATAACAAAAATTAATATCCATTCTTTCAAACTAAGCACCAACACGCACGTACAGATGGCGAACTACACTTTGGAGCTATCAATCTCCCAATACACTAATCGTTCATCAGTTCAATTAAACAAAAGATGGATCTTAAACTTTCATTAAGTCTGACCACGCGGTTGGCATGCCTGCCTCCCCGCCAGAGCATCCACACACCAAGCCTGTTCTCTATTCGGTGTTGGGCTTCTTTTATTTTCTCTAAATATTCGGTCTTTGACTTCGAGCTACCAGCAGGCTGTGTAAGGGCGTGCAGCTGCATGTATGCATGTGTGGCCTCACATGGACTCATATGGTACAAGCTGGCAGCATAGGTACCCGAGGATGCCTCAACTAGATGCCCTGCAAACACCAACCATGAACCAAGCAACCACCAGAGTTGTGCTATGAGTCCATTGCACTCAGATCTGAAACAAGCAAGAGAAGAAGCATGAGTGTGTTGACGGGGGCGCTGGGAAACCTCGCCCCCAAGCTTTTTCAGCTGATCCATGGTGAGTACAAGCTCCAGAAAGGCGTGAAGAAGCAGATGCAGTGGCTCCACAGAGAGCTGCAGAGCATCTATGCCTTCCTCGGCGAGGTCTCGGAGGTTCCATGGGATCGGCTTAATGACCAAGTCAAGGTATGGGTGCGTGAGGTCAGAGAGGCATCCTATGACATGGAGGATGTCCTCGACACCTACCTTGTGCGCGTTGATGGTGGTGAGCCTGCTGACCCAAGCAGGCTCAAACGTGCCATGAAGAAGATGGGTAAAGTCTTCACCAAGGCCAAGGCTCGCCGTGGTATTGCTGGTGCCATCGAAGACATCAAGAAGTATCTTGAAGAGATATCTGAAAGGCGTCAGAGGTACAAACTTGACGAGATTATGTCCAAGCATGATACAACAAAATCATCTATTGATCCTCGCCTTAGTGCTATGTACAAAGAAATGACACAACTTATTGGCATGGACAAGTCAATGGAGGATGTCATTTCTCTGCTGAATACATCCCATATAGAAAACGATGTGTTCAACAAGAGCATCATGAAGAAGGTTTCTATTGTTGGAGTTGGGGGATTGGGCAAAACCACTCTGGCCAGAGCTGTGTATGACAAGCTTAGTTCAGACTATAAATGCAGCGCTTTTGTGTCAGTTGGTCGTGATCGTGACTTGGTTACGGTTTTCAAGGACATCCTCTTTCATCTTGACAAACACAAGCATCACAACATTCATAACACCGGAATAGGTGTTGATCTCCTCATTAGCGAGCTCCGGGAATTCTTGGAGAACAAGAGGTATACATCTGCCATCCAACTGTAAATTGTAATTTGTTAGTGCCTTTTAAGATACTGTAGCTGTACGTACAGTTAGCCCATACTAGTTTGTTATCCAGTAGGTTATCCTTACAGTATGAATTATTTCGGAGTCATCTCTTGAAAGACTTATAGAGATTGATTTTATCGTTTGCATTAATTTTACTCTACTTCACACATGTAACAAAAAAGCTAGCTATAAAAGGATAATACTTTTACCAGTTCTAAGCACAAAAGTCCAAGTGTTGTTGGTGCTTTTGTCACCTCAAGGAAACATGGTATTGTGCATCACGAGACAATATACAGCTGCAAACATTACTAACCAATGGTTCTTGGACTTTCATGTGGATAGGTATTTTATTGTTGTTGATGATGTATGGGATGTCGACACTTGGGAAGCAATCAAACTCTCACTTGTTGAGAATAATTGTGCAAGTATAGTAATCACAACTCGTAAGCTCGATGTGGCCAATGGAGCTGGTGATGTTTACAAGCTAAAACCACTTTCTGATGATGACTCTATGAAGTTATTCTATACAAGGATATTTGGTACAGAGGGGCAGTACCATGATAACCAGCCAGAAGATGTCATCAATAAAATTCTAAAGAAATGTGGAGGTATACCATTGGCAATCATGACAATGGCAAGTTTGATGTCCGGTAAGCAAAAGTATGAATGGTCGGAGGTCTTGAACTCTATTGATTTTGGAAGCAAAGGCAATAGGGAAGCTGAACAGACTATGACAATAATTTCATTTAGCTACTATGATCTGCCTCCACATTTGAGAACATGCTTACTATATCTAAGTACATATCCAGAAGATTATGAGATCAAAAAGGTTTCTTTGATATGGAAGTGGATAGCTGAAGGGTTTATCAATGGAGCTCAAGAAACAGGATTAGTTGAGGTTGGAGAAAGATACTTCAATGATCTCGTTAGTAGGAGCTTGATCCAGGTCGTGGAGAATGAGTGGAACGACAGATTATCAAGCTGCCGTGTTCATGATATGGTTCTTGATCTGATGCGTAAGATTTCATTTGAAGAAAACTTCATTGATATACTAGGTAACAATGTTGAAGGAACCCCTGCACTAAGCAATGCTCGTCGGTTATCCTACCAAAATAGAATAGCCGAGCACATTAATTATGATGGCATGGTTAGTCGGATGCCAAAAGTGAGGTCATATACTGCATTCATGGATTTTATTATTGACAGTTGGGACCAGTTTTTTGGATTTAAACTTTTGCGTGTGCTGGACATAGTACATTGGCACATTAAGGATGGTTCTCGCCTTGATCATCTTGGTGATTTCACTTGAGATATCTTAAGATGATAACAGACAGTCATTATCTTGAGCTCCCAGAACAAATAGAGAATCTAAAGTTACTCCAAACACTAGAAGTGGAAGGAGTATCGTTGCCAGCAAGCATTGTGCACCTAACACAGATGGTTCGGCTATGTGTGCACAGCATGCAGTTACCGGATGGGTTTGGGAAGCTGGTTTCCTTAGAGGAGCTAATATTACATTGTAGACTACCCAAGAGATTTTTCAAAGAGCTAGGCAACCTGCGAGAGCTGAGGGTGCTTGAATTTGGCACTTATGTGTTGGACGAGGGCAAGCAGAGATATTTTCTGGAGTCTCTAAGGAATCTGCAAAAGATCCAGCATTTAAATGTGAAGGGTATCGATTGGGACGCAGATACAGCCATGTGGGACGCAGCAGGCTTTGTGCTCCCACGTCCTCTCCGTTTTTTGAATTTGGGAAGTATTTGCTTCTCTAAGCTGCCGTCATGCACAATTCCCTCACGCCTTCCGAACCTGTCCCACTTGGGGCTGCAGGTGCATACTATGGATGAGCAGGATCTTAAACTCCTTGCTAGGTTACCAGCGCTCTGTTCTCTTAACCTTGTAACAAAGTCCACAGTGACAGCAAGTAATATTAATGTCAGTGATGGTTGCTTCTTCCCGAAGTTGAGGCACTTCGTGACTGATGCAATGGTCCAGTTTGAGCAGCCCAATGAGGAGGACGCTAGCGTTTCATTGCATTTGTGGAATGGGGAAGACCCTATGCCCTTTGGCTCTAGAAAGAACAATGAATCAAGAAAATTTGTACCCTCTAGCGTGATGCCAAATCTTGAATTGCTCTACTTTAAAGTCCCTTTGCGGGCCCTAAAAAGATAACAACGGTGATTGTGGGAATATTGGCTTGAGTACCTGCGTTCCCTTCGGGAACTCGGAGGGCGGATCAGCTGTGAAGACGTGACTGTTGCGGAGAGAGATGCTGCTTTGGCTGAGCTGAGAAACGCATGCAAGCTGCATCCCAACAATCCAGCGCCTCACATGCATAAGTTTCATGAGGTACGGCGGGTATTTTGTACGGGTTCCAATTAAGTAATTATCTCTTTGCTTATTTCTCTTTCCATTTCGGCATATATACATCATTTTGTTTCATTACTCAGTTAATGATTTGTTTAATCTGGATTTTCAACCAAAAGGACAAGATGGTGTCCACACACGACAACGAAGATGAGATCATGAGACGCTGTTGGAGCAGGAGAAGGTGACCTTGCAGTCTGCTGATATTGAATTGGGCAAACTAAGCCCAGGAAGTTCTTAATGAGATTCAAATTTGGAACCAAAACATGCCTGCATACACTGTACGTACTCTCCATGCCGTCTTCTGTCTTGGCCGATGAACCATGATGGGCTTGCTGTCTTACAAATTCTAGTACTAGCATTGCCGCCTTCACAAATTTTGAAAATCTGTTAGCCTAATTTCCATCGAGCAAATAACATTGTCATTACTGATACCATAGAATAATCTAAGAAACATTGCTGTCACAGAAACGTTGCTTTTCCATTAAGCAAATACATGGATGCGGACATCTATGTTGATGCATGAATTACATTTTGGCTTGGCGAGGACGAGTAATATTTTAGCAATGGTGAAACTATCAAACTTATTTTAGGAGATTCTTATTTCCGTTGAATCCATTATACATACATGGGACATAGGAATAATCACTGATGATCCGTTCCTAGTGCTACACGAACTCTGTTTCTGGCTACCAGTGGATACTCTGCTTTCCACTCTCCTATCTTGACATAATATGTACTCTGCTACCTCGATGGTTGGTTCTGTTGTTTTGATTTGTACATACTCTAAGTGATTTCTTTATAATGTGTCTCACTTTGGATTATGTGACAGAGCCATCCATCTATAATTATTCACTACGGTGTAGGAAATAAGCAGTTTGGTCATCGTATTATTCATTAATGGGTGTAAACATAGTATCCGAAGAATATTTAAGTAGAATTATTGACGAACTTGCTTCCTATGACAGATTAGTGTTTCTGTTCCAAGTTTCCGGTTGAACCGTGGTGCAAATCAAAATGGTGTTGGCTTCAATGCGTCCGAGACTACATCAGGCCATCACCTCAAGTTCACTCGACAGTGTCAGCTCTTAAGTTCATTCGAGCTATTTTCTATTCGAATATGTTGTATCAAAGTTTAAGTGTACTCTGCAAGTTTAAGTGTACTCTGCTGCTGCTTAAAACCTACAACATTTTTCTTCATTCGCCTGAACTCCTGGTTTGTATTATCTATTTAATTAGTTTCTAGACCCTTCTGTGGTTCATACATTGTAATAAGCTTGGAACATATTCATGTTGTGGCAAAGTTTTAGGAGGCTTATGTGTTGGTAGCATTGCTTCATAGTGCCTTTTTCTTATTCTGAGTATGTAACTATATCAACTATATGCATCCATGAAAAAAATAGCGCGCTATAGCGCCGAAATAGCGCGCTAATAGCGGCTAGAAGCACCTGTCGCAATGCCAAATAGCTCGCTAATAGCGCTATAGCGTAAAATAGCGCTATTAGCGTTTGGCTAACCTGCCGCTAAATTCTATAGCCCGCGATTTTTTTCATGGATGCATAGTTGTATTTTTGAACGTGTATCTTTTGGAATTTGATTATCCCAAACATGTGGACGTAGGTATAATATGCACCGTCATATTTCCAATAAGCTGATGAAACTATCAAGTGTAATGATTTTCTGTCGAATCCTACCTCGGACGTAGGTATAGTCACTGAAACATTCCTGTAGTCCCAATGGCTGCACCAACTCTGTTTCTGGCCACCAGTCCCTAATCTGTTTTCCACTCGATACATGTACTGTTCTGCCTCTGTTTTCCATTCGAGACTGTTTTTCATAGTCTGTGACCTGAGAGTTTGTGGAACAACCCTCAATGATTGTTCACTAGAAAATAAGCACTTTGGTCATCGGATAATTTTTTGTTGTAATCATAATATATTGTATCCGAAGAAGGTTCGGTAGAGTATTCACTTGCTTTATCTCGCAGATTAATTCCTGTGATCCAACTATCCAAGTTTCTGCTTCCACAATGGTACAGTCTTTTGGGGCCAAAAAAAAAAAAAAAATGGCTCAGCCGGCTGCTCAAATGGTGTAGCCGAGCTATTTTATACTCGAATTTCTCTGCTTCTATTAGAACCCGCAACATTTTTCTTCATGCTGAACTGCTGGCCTCTATTATTAGTTTCTCGACTTTTCTGTGCATCGTACATTCTACTAGGCTTGGAACGTATTTACGTCGTGTGAAAGTTCGAGGAGGCTATTTACGTGGAAAAAATATATGGTGGAAACCACATAGTAGTTGGAAACATGAAAACCAATTCAAAAGTCATATTTTCGCTGTTTTAAAAATTTTAAAACTTGGCACACACATAGTGCATACACATATGTACTCATATGGAAAAGTTGACATGCACATTCACCTTTGAAAAATTCATACAAAAATGAAAAATTTAGGGTGCTTGTGCACTAAAAAGACAAAATTTGAAGGATTTTTGTCTTTTTTAGTGCACAAGCGCCTGAAATTTGTCATTTTTGTATGAATTTTTCTAGTTTGAGTTTACATCCCAATTTTTTGCATGTGAGTACATATGTGTATGCACTATATGTGTGCCAAGTTTTAGAATTTTTGAAACATCGAATATATAATTTTTTGAATTGGTTTCCATGTTTCCACCTACTATGTGGTTTCCATCATATATTTTCCCTGTGTTGCTGCGCAATGCCTCGTGGCGCCTTTTTGCATTGCCGCTAGGTTCCAGTTTTTTTTTTATTGTAACCCTTTTTTTTTAAAAAGAAAATTTATTTTTAACCAGGGTCAAACTTATATTCTAGGAATAACCCTTTTGGCCGCGCCCACAGCTCGACACGCTGGGATTTGTATACCGCCGCGCCTTGCATACGCGCGTGGCAAGGCAGCTCACGTGGCAAGTTTGGCTGCCTCTGTCGCGCCGCAGATCATGGTGTGGCGGTGCTACGCCTTGATCTGCGGTGCGGCAAACTTGTATTGCTGCGCACTGGGATGTTGTGCCAAAAGGAGAGTTATGGAAGTGATTTGACCTGACTGTGCAGGCGTGCAGTACATAGAGAGGAGGTCATGTGCTTCTGTGTATATCAAGAAAGAGGGAGGGGATAGGACGTGTGCATGTGCGGTATGGGTAGGGCTATCTATTTAGATTTGTATCTGATATCCATCTCTGTTCAAAAATATTTGTCTTTTATGTTTCAAAAAACAACTTTAGTAAAAATATGGAAGATTTCTAATTTAATTTTTTATTGTTAATATATTTTCTATCAAAGTAGTTTCTCAAACATAAACGGCAAATATTTTGTAACGGAGAAGTATATCAGAAACGGAGTACTCCCTCCGTCCGAGAAAACATGCAATTCTCACTTTCCGAGAAGTCAACATTTTTAAACGGCCGACAATTATATATTAAAATATATAAATATTTATACTGAGTAATTAGTATCATCGAAAATATCTTTAAGCCTAGTTTTTAAATAAATTTATTTGGAGATATAAATGTTGCATATATTTTTATAAACGTAGTTAAAGTTGAGAAAGTTTGATTAACTCGTTTCTCATAGTTCCATATTTTCTAGGACAGAGGGATAACAAATCTAACCCCTACCTCTCTCCCTCCAGCTCTCTTTACCGTGAGACCCACTCACACAATACTCCTGTACTCCTATCTTAGGGCCCTACCTCTTCCCTTCTCTCTCCAAAATTCACGATTCACCTATCACATCAAATCTTTTAACTCATACATAGAGCACTAAATATATGGAAAAAAAAACTAATTATATAGTTTTGATGTACATGACGAGACCAATCTTTTGAGTCTAGTTAGATCATGATAGGACAATAATTACCACAAACAAACGAAAAGTGCTAGTGTCTGATGTGACATTTTCTCCCAAACTCCATCACACACAGCACAACAAGTCAGCAATCACATCACCTCTCTCCTCTCACAGTACAGCTATCACCAGGCCCACCTCGTCTCTCTCCCCTAACGCTGCTAAGGCGGTTACAAGAGGAGTGCATACAGTGCTGGCTGCATTATAATTCAAAAAATCTTTCTAAAGCTACAAAATTATTATAAATATTATTTTTAAATATATTTATCTAAAGTAGTGTAAAAACTTACATTGCATAATAGTAAAAATATAATAAAAATCGTAATATTGCTTTTGCTAGATCAACTATGAATAAAGTGAGGGGTGTTTAGTTGGTGAAATATTTTGGGTTCGGCTAGTGTAACACTTTTCGTTTGTATTTGTTAATTATTGTCCAACCATAGACTAACTAGGCTCAAAAGATTCAAATCTCGCACTTTTCGTCAAAACTGTGCAATTAGTTTTTTTGTTTAATGTGACAGGTATTGTACCACATTTTGGATTCACTTTTCATGAAGAACACACCCTAAGTCTATAAATACAGCAAGCTAGGACATGGTGCATGATTGGAGCTGATATGACGGGGGAGTTCATGCACCTGCACCAACATCAGCATGCACTGCATTGGCTCCCCCGTCGGTTCAACGTGACACGACTCTCCATCATAGCACTATGCAGTGCAGTGCACAACATCCCAGTGCCCAGCGATACAATGTTGCCGCGCCGCAGATCAAGGCGTAGCACTGCCGCGCCATGATTTGTGGCGCGACAGATGCGGCCACGTTAGCGTGGACCGCATGCAAACTTGCCACGCGAGCTGCCTTGCCGCGCGCATGCATGGCGCGGCAGTATACAAATCCCGCGAATCGAGTTGTGGCGCGGCCAAAAGGGTTATTCCTGGAATATAATTTTGACCCGGGTTAAAAATAAATTTTCTTTAAAATAAAAGGTTAAAATTAAAAAAAAAATCGTTCCAGATGACGCATTTGCTCGCTGGGATGCTGGATCCAGACATGGAGCACGAGTATGAAACCATGTAGCCCACAGGCCAGGTATCGTTTATGTGCTGTCATAGAGAGGTCCGAAACAAATCCTTTTTTTTTAATTTAAGACTGGTATATGGCTTAAGCCTCTAGACACGGCAATGTGGTTCTCAGCAAAACGCAATAATGGAGCTGCATGCTGCAGTGGAGAGGAAACGACGTCGCGGTCTATGGTTGTGGTATGATGAGACCTTAACCCATGCACGATTCCTCATTGCCGCGTCCGTGGACTGCACGTCGTCATTTTCCTTGTCATGGAGGCATGCATCCATCTAGTACACAAATTTTTCCATGGTGGTGATGATGTGTCCCACACAAATTGAGCATTTCTAGTTTCCAACCGACAATTTCACAAAAATATAAGACATGTCAAGTATGAAAGCCGTAGGGTAAGTTGTGTGAAAGTGGGTTTAACGTGTTACCTTCTCATGTACACAGCTCCATGTTAATATATGCTAGGAAGAGCTCCTAGCATATATTAACACAGAGCTGACATGTCTTATAATTTTGCTGCCATTTGTGGAAGTCGTTGGTGATAACTTCATTTATCATTGTCGGTTGAAAACCCATGGTAATAATCTTCATCACCATAGGTGCAACGTACCATCCGGCCACCACAACGTTCGATTGGCATTGGATTAATTCGGCGGTGATTATTGACACAACACGGTCAGTCTGCCATACGAAACAACGCTGATAAAAAGTCATCACAACTAGTGTGGTGCTTTCTTCGGTAGTGATGTCTTGACCATCACCGCGGTTCATCGTTTGATCCAGTGGTTTTGTCTTGACCATCGCCGTCGCGGCCTTTTGATCAAACAGTGTTTGTCTTGATCATCAATCTATCATCATCGTAGTCACTTTTACCATATCACACCTCCAACGGCATGGCGCGAGGCACAGAGCCCAACCTTCTCCGCCGTGTGTGGGGCCTAGTCTTCGTCTGTTGGAGCCATGTAGGCCCCAGCTCTTTCCCCTCCCGGCGGCGCTTCCGGTCCCCTCTCTCGGCGAGATCCAGTGGTAGAGATCCACACACAAGGAGGCAGCTACCAGCGAGATCCATGCACAAGGGCTTGTGGCACTCCTCCGCCGCGAATCTAGCTTGGCCCTTCTCCGGTGACGTTTGGCCTTCTCTAGATTACTGATCTAGTGGCGTGGTGGTGTTAACGTGACATGCGGCGGTGCTGCTGGCATGTGGATGGGTCCGGCTGGCACGTGGATGGGCACGGTGACTTGTCCGCAATTTTTTTCTTTGTTTTTTGATTGATTTTCACAGACGGGCATTGTGTTTGCCTACGAAAATGCTGATTTTTGCTGAAAGGCATGGTATCTTCCTGTTCAAACATCGATTAACGCTGACCTTTTCTACAAGTGGACTCGTTGCCTGCCTGCGAAAACTCATTTTGACCGCCTGGGAAAAGAGTACTGTAGTAGTGTTTACTAGTGATGGTTCTTCTATCCTTCCACCTTGCATTTCTTATGTATGCAATGACATGATTGTTTTTCCAATGGATGAGTTGTTTTTCACTATTGCTAATTTGCTGTCCTTTGTTAGTCATGGTAGTTCATGCTGACTCGGTGCATTGTCACGGTTGATTATATATATTCATATTGTTTCTTCACATAGTAACAATATAATAAAATTAACAAGTGTTCTGTTTACAACTTATTATTATTGCAACAAGTGGGATAGTCCTCAAACAGAAAAGTCTATGGATTGCATGAATATGCAGTGTTGAAACAATCTGAATGAATGCAGTAGTTGACAAACTAGTCATTTCTTTTTTTGCCAAAAAAAGAGAAACACTAGATGCCAGAATAAATTACCTGTCACATAAAATCAAGTCGAACTATGCCAACAAAGAAGTAATAGAATGTAATTGTCGAGTGTACAACCAGTTAAAATTTGGCCTTTCGGTTTACTGGAAGAAAGAGGAAAAAAGAAAGAAGAGTAAAGAAAATGCACAACTGCTGAATACCAAATCTATAATCTATAACTCCTATATAGGAGCTCCCCACTCGCCATCTTTAGGGAGTTCTCTGGTCTCTGATTGGTCCAAGGCAGTGGTAACGGAAGGAATACTCTGATTAGCACCAACAATTAGCATCCATAATTATCTGAAGGAATACTCCCGACGCTGGTGTTCCGGCCGTTTCAATCGGCGGCCTCTTCCCCTACCAACAATATGCGGCTGCTCGCCTCCTCGGTACGGTCGTTCTCCGCACGCATAAATCTCCGGCCTATTCCCCTCCCCTACCATATTATGTCTCTCCGGCGGCTGTGCTCCTCCCCTGTTGAGCCGTGTTTGACCTTTAGACTTCTCCGTGGTCGTGGTGGGCTCCGACTTCGCGACCGACGCCGGTGCCGCGCTCCTCGCCCCCACCGACCGCGAGGCGTGGCACGACTGCCTCCCCGATCTCGCCGAGGCGGACGCCTGCTTCTTCGACCTCGAGGAGCGCCAGGTCGTGCGCGGCCAGGGTACCGATCGGGCCGTCCGAACCATCGTCCGCATCGTTGGCAAGTTCTTCCTGGGTGCGCTACCCTGCCACGTAGTTTTCTATAATCGCTCCCCTCTGTTGCAGTCCTTCCACCGCTCTCTTATGGTCAATTCGTGATTGGGGAAGCTTCATGCGCCTGTAGTATTTGATGGTTTATTTAGGTGTGAGCTTCCCAGTAGCGATTGATTCAAACTAGATCTCATCCTGGCCCATAGTTTGTGCTTTGCCTTGAGGTGAAATTTTAGGCGAAATCAGAATCTCGTCCAGCAAGTACCTACAGTAACAATTGGTGTTGGAGATTGAGAACTACGTACCAACCAACTTTTATTCAATTTATGATAGATCATATGCTACCTTTTTAAAGTCGTATATGTGTTATTTAAAAACAAAATTCGGAGATATGGATTGTTTGATTGAATTTATCATAAATTTAGGTTTCCAGCAGAACATATTATGCACTCTATTTGCAAGTACAAGATCTGATGTAGACTGTAGCTTATTTTATTAGTTCCAGCAGCACATATGCACTCTATTTGCAGGTAACATATGCAATCTGCTTGCTGAATTGTATGAAGTATTAGTTCCAGCATCAGTAGACCTGATCAATGTTCTGATTCTTTCACTACTGTTATTCACAAGCCAACAAGCTGGATAAGGCTTCCGTAGCTTCAAGCTTCATTATCCTCTCTGCATCTGCAGTTGTCGAGGAATCGGTGCGCGACAAGATCACTGGCCGCCCCCGTGGCTTCGGGTTCGTCGTCTTCGCCGACCCCACCGTCGTCGACCGAGCGCTGCAGGACCCAGCCCACACACCCTCGACGGCCGCACGGTATGGCACCTCTTCGCATGCGAAATCCTATGTCGAATATTCGCAAACCAGCGCGGAATATTTGCTTCGGTCGTCTTCTGATCTGCCCCCACCGTCCGGCTTCACCAGGATTTCTCTCGGTTTTGCTGGTGCTTTTGTTGCCTCATGTCGATGTGAAGCGGTCACTCTCGTGGTAGGAGCAGCAGGCCTCCAAGGCCGTGAACTCCAGCGGTGGCTTACTAGAGTTGTGAGATCTACTATATACAATTATCAAGATTGAAATTTCTGTAGCCCATAGATGACATGAGAGTCACCATCTCACATCTCACTACCCATCATTTTGCTGCTGTGAGTTTTGGTCGTACCTATGATTTTGTATCTTTCATTCAGCAAGACACTAGCAAAACAAATCTGGTAGTGTGAAAGAACTGCTTAATTCTCTGTTTTTTCTGCCTCAAATTTTGAATTTGTGGTTTGTCAACTTGGATCATATCAGAGCCTGCAAATATGAATCTAGAATGAGACTAATTGCCTTTCACCACCTTACTGTAGTTGTACTCTACAATCAATTATTGTTTAGTGTATAATTGACATCTGATTCTTTGCCAGGATGAGTTGCGTCAGAAAAAAAGAAGAGGAAATGGATGACTGCTGCTCTCAGGTATTACTATTTGAAGCATAGGGACCTTTTTTCTTTCTCCATATCAGTAGTCTTAATTTGGAAGTGAGAATGGCGTGCTCTATGAACTATGTCCCCAGGCAAAAGATTTAGGTATACTTAATTATTACAGGAAAAGGTACTTCAGAGTATTCCAGTTGTGGTGCTAATCAGAGTATTCCTTCATGGCGATGCAATCCTTAGGGGAAGAGGCGGACTCTTGGAATACAGCATCAGCAGCACAAGTCAAAAAAATATTGCAAATAGCAGCCATAATTGTTGAAATAAACATATGCATATATTATATCATTGTCGTACATTCTAGATCATTTATGTTCCTCCTTCGTGCCAATCGTAACGCACATACAAAGTATCCCTTGATAACCCATGGCCTCTAAATCTTTTAGATGGTGATTAACACGGTTACCACCCAATTCTGGAATGCCCTTCCTTTTTATAGGAGCAGCACTCCCTTTTTCGTTTACAACTTTAATTGTTGACCCGTTACAATGACAAATGCATCATTTCTCCTTTAAGTGCTATCATTACCAAAAGAATATATATAATCCCTATTAAAATTCTCATTAATATGAACCATACATATTGGATACTTCAATTTATATATGGATAGATAGCATATAGTATTTCCAGTTTCAATCTTTACCCTTCAAAACTTGCCAATCATAACATACCCCTATAAATTTTTAATTTCGTATACAGTGCATTTTTGTTAGGTAACACAAGATGGATCTACCTAATTTTTAAATATATAACATCTTCGCATTTCATATATTTTGCAGCAACTCACAGGCTAAACGAAGGTTGGAACTTAACAAAGAGGCTCCAGTTGATCCTCTAGCAAAACAACAGAAGACACGTTGATAGGTACTTCATAAATTATTATACTCAATAAAGCTCCAAATATTCAATCAAGTATAATATCTGACATCTATACTATACTCACTATTAATACAGGTAACCCTTGGAAATTATTCTCAACATCAACCATGGAGAACGAACAAGATAGAATTATCTATGCTACCAAGGACTCACTCTAATAAATAATTACATGTCCTTTTTTCAAGATACACCATGTGATCGTTATGAATATTTGTTTATACTCGGTTAAGAAACTTCAGTTCAAATAGCTTGCCACTTTGGTTTAAATAAATAATTATACTCATTACCTTGGTATTTCAACTTTACATAATAAGCTCATATCCTTATCGTCAAGAGATGATATCATGGAAAAAAATTTTCCTTATAATCATTGCATTTTCTTAATTCCCGCAGCAACGCGCGGGTGAGGTTCCCCTAGTACTCCAAATAGCCTGGCCCCAAATACTCCAAGTGTATCAACCATATCAGCACGTGTAAGGGCCCCTTGTATTCATTTGATCTCCACCCTGAGGTGAGTCACCATCATGGCCGGCTAGTACCATCTCTGCCCCAAACTTGTTCTGTTTTCAGAAAATAGAGCAGACATTTTATATATCTACTTACTAATAGCGTGTTACTATTACCACTGGCCAGAAAGCTATATGAACGGTAGAGGCTGGAACCTTGTTCTGTTATTAGAAAAAACTACATAAATTATTATTTTGCATGTGATAGTCCAGTTAGGCAAAAAGGACATTTTTCTTCATTTATCAGATCAAACTTAAGGACTTAATTACACGATATGAGACCACCAACTGCCCTACCTATTTGACACCATATAGTAGGTTCAGAGAAACCAAAGACAACATATACCAGGACCACGTTCAGATAAACCAAAAATATTTTCCAGCGAAATGAAAATTAAAGGCTCTATGACTTGGCTTGCAAGCTGGAAGAGGCCTCGACCACAAAATGCAGCATCCCAAGCACCCTCTTCTTCGCCCATCTGCAGATTCTGCACCACAGCAAACACCTCTGGAGCAAACTCGGAGACAGGAACTGTGCCTGCACAGAAACACGCAGCCATGGGGAATGGAAAAGAGGGAGGTGGAAGGGGGTGGAGACAGAGATCGGCTGCGGCAGCCATGGAAGCAGCCAGGTGGGATTGGGAGGAGTGAGGAAAGGAGGAGGAAGAGATCACTTAAATGTTGGCCATGCATCATGGCTTACAGGTTTTTTGCTTTGTTTTTTTAGAAGTTTATTACTTCCTCTGTTCCAACTTGTAGGTTGTTTTGGCTTTTCTAGATACATTTCTTTTACTATGCATCTAGACATAGTGTATAACTAGGTGCATAGCAAAAGCAATATATGTATCTAGAAAAGTCAAAGTGAAACTACAATTTGGAACGGAGAGAGTACTTCTCTTTCTTTCTTCCTGCAACCTTAAAAGGAGGAGTAAAGTTCAAAATTTTAAAAGTCCCTGGTAAGGAAACCTTCAGAAATAAGAAGGAAATGAACTCAGGCATCCAAACACTACAATTTCATTGGCCACGTCTGCGCTATCAAGAGACCCGGTTGACCCTTCACCTAATCCAAGGTTATTACAATGTGTCCTAAACCGGATTAACATGAGACTTTAAACATGGAAGTCACAGAAACGTGGATGTCACTGGCTAATGTGTGGCAGACCCAGGATTCCAAAGTTGGGTATGCCCAAGCAGAGACCAAAGGGGATTTGAGATTTTACCTCTAAATTTGATCAAGAAATTGAATCGTGAATTTGATTTCTACCTAAGCTTCTACACAGTACCTCTAGTTGTCTTGTGGGTGTGTGCCCCTAGCCGATCAACGCCGTGTGGCAGCCATGATGTGGGCAGTGTGCTTGCCGGTAGATGAGTCTGGGGCAGCAAGCACTGTTGTGCTGAATGGAGCCGCCATTATATAGGAATAATGGTTTTAGTTAAAAATATAGCTTTTTTAATTAGATCTTCAAATATTGTCATTCTTTGTTCTAAATTTATGAGTAGCTTAAGATGGAGAGTAGAGTTGGGCCTTGTTTAGTTACACACAAAATTCAAAATGTTAGAATTCGAACTCCTGTAGCACTTTCGTTTGTATTTAGTAAATATTGTCTAATCATGGACTAACTAGGCTCAAAAGATTTGTCTCGTGATTTACAATCAAACTGTGGAACTGGTTATTTTTTTATCTACATTTACTGCTCCATGCATGTGTCAGTGAAAAAACTTCAAACTTTGAGGGGAACTAAACAAGGCCTTGGCTTTCTAGAGTGTGAACAAGATACATAGAAGTTGTGGGGATGCAAAAATATATGTATATATAACTTTATTCAAATTCCAAATGATGATTTAGGAGTGGGTTTTATAAAGACTCTTGGAGAAGCTTTATGTTGGAGAGAGTAGCACTTTTAAAGCTTAAATATATTATACATGTGTATAATCCTACTAACTATAATTTTTTCTACAAAAATGTTGGGTATCTTGGGAATACGGCTAATCATGTCTTTTTGTCGAGAGTATTAAGATGAATTGGATTTTTGAGAACCATGTGTGCACCGTTATATTAATGGTGCATAAAAACAAAGAATAAATAATAAGCTCATTCTTGATAGACTGTTTTTGGAGACATGAACTCAAACAACCACAGGCAATCCATGTCCCAAAATTTGATGTTGATGATCAAAGTCATGCTAACTCTTCCAAACCTCCATTTCCAAAAAAAAACTCTTCCAAACCTCCTACTTTCAGAAAAGCAGTATGCCAAGGCATTCTCCAACTCATCGAGGTATTTGTGCAAATATATATAATTATGTTGCAGAAACTCTCCAAATAAACAAATAAACTACAATAATAACAATTATTACAAAGTATATGAAAGATAAAGAAGCCCATCTATACTTTCCCTATAATCCTATACTCATCTATTCGACACCACAGAAGGCCACGTCGCACTTATTTCCTGGCCACCCGATTTCCAATCAACGGCTGCACTCTCACCAATTTCTCCTCCTTCCAGAAACACCGCCTTCCAGTAAGCTCCTTCCACCAGCCTCCCACGGGCAAAATTCCCCATCGATCCCTTCACCCTTCCTCCGCCCGTCACCCGCGCCTTCTAGAGCCTTGCCCTCGCGGAATCCCGCGACTACCCCGGCCCTTTTCGCCGCCCGCACCTGCCCTCCGCAGGCACACCGGCCTGCCCTCCATGCCGCAGGGTGCGAGCCCTGTCCCGCAGGTGCTGCTATCTCAGCGCTGCCCCTACCATCTCCAATGAGGGCAGCTGTAGCCCTCACCGGAGTCGCCGTCCCCTGCTCCATCTCCGGCACCATTGATCCGCCGGCGGCTTGAACGCTGCAGCAATCTACACCGGCCACCTGGAACAAACACAGAGCCTGCCCTCAGGTTCTATCTTGCTATTCATGTGTGTTGGCCTCAACAGGTTTATTTAAGTAGGCTGCAGTCCTTCACATCTATGACTCATTTTTCAAGCAAAACATTACCTCGTCTAAGAACACAATGGTCCCGACCTATGTACTATTTTACGGAGGTAAAGTTTGCGTCTCCATGTTTGCTGTAACTGTGCTTCATTTGAGAGTATTGGTCAGTAAAGCTGGCAAGGGCCACATGGACCCGCCTATCCTGCAAGCTTGATTTCCTGCTAACAGAGCTGAGTGTAGTCACCAATACAGAATAATTAACAAAAAATAGGTGAGTATAGGATTATAGGGAAAATATAGAATATGATCATTACTCAGCGCTATTCTTCCCTTGACTGCATATGTTATCACAGTCCATTGGCTTCACCATTCCTAATTGCTTATCCCATATAGGATTACTCATATAGGACTGAGTTATGCTTACATAAATGCGTCAAGTACAGCATGCTCAAATATAGAACATGGTGCACTCCTTTATGACACACCTGTACTTTCATTGCGCTCAGATCAATTACCGTTTACTTTTTGTGGTTATTCCTCTCTAATCCTGATAACATGGACGTTTGATTGATTCAGATTTCCATTTTTAGCATGCATGCCAAAAAACCGAGAGTTGATAACCTGATTACATGGTCTGTTTTTTATATTTGTTTGCAGACACTTACGGTTTTGGCTCAGAATTAACAAGCACGGAGCATGACAAATACACATGTACACATTTCTACTCTTTACCTTTTCGTTTATGTCCAACTATCATGCCTATCGTAATACCCTACATGCTAAAGCACTTGCTATTCTTCCGGCAGTCCACAGGCAACGAATACTCTGCAGGTGCCTCAGGTTGCATAATGACCTGTACATCTGGAGGTTACTCGCACGTATTATTGGCAATCTGGCATGTATGCAGTCTTCCAGTGCCCCTGTTATCTAAAGCCAGTACAGAAATGAAATCAGGACTTCCAGGCTTCTAGAAAGGAGATATGCTATTTCTTCTTACATGATACCAAACTTGAAATGTGCGGCCCATTAGCAGATACAGTCACAAGTGCTTTGCTTCATTTTTCTAAAAGACCACATTCATCAAAGGCTGAAATTAGTTTTCCAGTGTCAGTAACTCCGATAGATTCTGCATTCTTTCTATCTACAAATGATATGAGCTATAAAGATTCTTCTATCACCCTAGATGTCATGTAAACAGAGATATTTGTTTTGCATACTTAATGATTCAGAGTTTGCTAGCCCGCGCAACTGCGCGGGGTTCCAGCTAGTTTTTCCAGTTCTTATGATGCACTAGGAGCTTATAGACAAACAAATTGGTTTAAACAGTCCCTTGTGGTTCCGATGGAAACTAGATCAACGTATCGTTGGGTCAAGAGAAGTTCCGATTGAAGTTCAATATGAATCTTTTAGGACTTATAATGAGATTTATGCCAACTATCTAGTAATTGGAAACAGAAAAAAAAAAGGAAATCCATTATATATACATTCGAACCACTCTTGGTCATATTTCTTTTTATAGATGGGCCATAAAGATTTGTGACATATTCTAAAATCCAGAGTAACTACATGGACTCTCTGGTTTAGGGTTTAGGGTCAAACAACATGCCGGAGTAACTACAATCACAACAGTATTTGTGCTTAATTCACAAACTGATTTGTAAATTTGGACTGACTCTATTCTGCAATCAGCAGCCATATTCTGTCACTTCTGCTCATGATGGCTGGTTGCCCTGTGCTTCCTCGATTGCTAGCTCAATACATGTTCACTAACCCCGGAACTGATGGAAAACCATGGGTGCAAAGCAGACCAACAAAGGCAGCAGCAACCTGAGGAAATGAAACGGATGAGGCATTTTAAGAGCCACAGTTGTGTTCCGGACAGTCCAATAAACAAGAAGATGTAAAAACCATACCTAGAATGTGAACTCCTGAAATAGTAGCTAGGATGCAAGCCTTCAGCCAGAAAATGCATTCCCTTCTCTGGTTGCAATTCTTCGCCAGAAGTCTTCCCCAGTTGCACTAAAAAGAACCCTTCTAATGTGGCTGATCTTCATTAGCTCTTCCTTGCATTCATTTGCATCACCTTCTTGCCTAAGGATCTTTATAAGCTCATCTGCAGGATCTTCCAAATATAATTCATCAAGGTTTGTAAGATTCTCAATGCCACGAGGGAGACGCTTCAGTTCTGGGCACCCTGCAAACCATAGCTTAAGAAGACTTCCCAGTGCGTCTTCTTCTATTTCTACTTGGCTGAGTTGCAGAGCATCCGATATATATAGTTCTCTCAGTTTAGGAAATGACTGTGTAGAGAAGCATAATGTCTTCCCATCGTAAGCCTTCCAGAGTTCAAGTGAGGATAAATTATGCAACACCAAGAGGCTAGGAAATGAGTTCTCATCAAGTTTGGCGAACGTCAGAGATAAATGAGTGAGATGGTTAAGTTGCAACCAGAAGGAGAGAATCTCAGGCATCCGTTTCTTTTCCAGCTGCCCTGTCAATTCAAGTTTATAAAGAGTTTCTGGTAAACTTAGTTGTTCCAATGGAAACACTTCGTTTTCATTTGACATAGCAATTGACAAACTGGTAAGATTCCTCAAGTTCAGGATAGCACTACGCGAGACTAACGAGTGCTCACTTGTCACCTCATCGACTGAAAATGTTCGTAAATCCGTCAAAGCTGCAACTTCATGTAGTGTCACTGAGCAAGCTTGAACCACTTGCAGAGCATGCAGTCCTGTCAGATTCTTTATTATGCCCTTAGGCACCTTTACTCCACGGTTATACATGAATGATCCTTCATATAGGTACCTAAGCTTCTTCAGTTTTGCTACATCCTTTGGTAAAGAAATTAGACAAGTGCCAGATGCATCCAGTACTTCTAAGTTTTGCAATCTTCCAACGGCCTCTGGTAGACTCTCAATTTGAGTATCTCGAAGACCCAAGAAACGCAGATTAAACAAGCTGGAGAGACCTCATTAGGGAGCATCTTGATTTTAGTATCTTGCAGATCCAATGTTGATAACAACGTTGAGGTTGTAAGGATCGACCTCAGCAAACTGATGTCAGCAGAACTCGTAAAAACAAAGATTGAACGGAGATGTGTCATACCAGATGGATTCAATTCCAGATTTGTGCTATTTATTGATAGTCTACGTGTTCCATCCACCGAAAATGTCCCACAATCCTCAAAAATTTTACCGAAATATTCTTTTGCTGCTTTGTCAAGGGCAAGACGGCGGATAACATCATGCATTCGGCAACATTTTAATCGTCCAGATGTATTTTTACTCACAACTTGCAGCAGGCTTCGGTTTACAAGATCATTCAAGTATCCCTCAGCCACTAGTTCTAGTGTTCTGTTCTCCATTTCCTTGATAAATCCAGAAGTAATCCAGTGTCTAATTAACCTTCGCCGCATCAATCCATAATCCTACGGAAATATTGCACAAAGTAAAAAGCAATTCTTTAGTTGATATGGAAGGTCCTCCAAGCTGAGGTTTAGAATACTATCGACACCTTGGATCACAGTATTAGTTGACTGCAATTCTAAGTCCTTGTACACACTATACCATTCAGAGTATATCAGTGGTTTGAAAGACAATAGACGTCCTATGCATGCAATGGCAATGGGCAAGCCTTCACACTTTTGTAAGAACTTTACAGCCAAATCCTGTAACTCTGACGGGCACCTTTTGTCCTCACTATTATGGAAAGCAGCTTTGCAGAATAACTCCCAAGAGTGCTCATCTCCTAGAGGTTCCAGCTCAATTCTGCAATTGCTAGTTGCCAATGATGCAACTTCAAAATTTCTTGACGTAAGAACAATCCGGCTGGTACAATTAGCTGGAAATACTCCCATGATATTGTTAATCCATACATCCTTTTCCCAAACATCATCTAGAACCAAGATATACGTTTTACCTTCAAGATGTTTCCGGATGATCTCAACTAATCCTCTGATTTCCATGTTAGTAGCATCAGTTATGATGCCATACTCTCTTGCGATGCTCTTTAGAAGGTCTTCAATGTGATAACTCTGTGACACAGTTACCCAGGCTGCAACTTGAAAATCTAGTTTCACAATCTTGTAAACATGGTCAACCAATGTAGTTTTACCTATGCCACCCATTCCCCACACTGTGGCTATTTTGTAGTTCTTTTCTTTGAGATCACCCACTAGCCACTGTTTGAGCTTGGTTGCATTATCTTCAATGCCCACTACATCCTCTTCCCTAGCAAAAAGGAAATTTTGATTGGTGGATCACGCAAGATGGCGACCGTTCCCAGCGCATCCCTGTATTCCTAGGATGACATAACGGACCCTCCTTTTTGTAGCTTCTTCGAGCTCAGCATTGATATCATGAAGTTTGTGAGCTAGACGGTGCCAAGCCTTGACATGCTTGATCCTCCTCGTCATGTTGACTGCAAATCCTCCATGCCTATCGTCTTCTAGCTTGTACATGAACTCATCGACAATATCCTCAATCTGGAAAGATAGTTTCCGGATATTGTTGATGAAGATGCTAGTGGGCTTGTCGGTATCCTTGAACTTCTCTGTCTCATGCAGGTAGGCCTCCATGCTATCTAGCTCCTCCTTGGCTTTCCTGATCTCACCAAAGAGACCCTTGAGAGCAGAAGCTTCCTTGGAATGCTGAGATGCACCATAGTCTATTGCCTGGTTCGCCAAGGCCACACCGAGCTTGCCCATGAGCACTCCCACAACAGCCCCTGCCATGGTGGTTGTGTCGACTTCCTAGAGTGCTGAGAATCACAGGTGTCAGCTGGCTGCCATACCTAAATTTCAGAAATCAGTTCAATTTTCATAGCTAGCTTCTAGTAGAAAATCTGGACATTAATAGCAAAGATTCCAAACTTTATTTTGAACTGCTGAAATTAGGTGGCGGGTACCTGAATAGAAGATGCAAACAAGTACGTGTTGAGAGTATGCTTCAAGCCTTGAACTAGTCAGATGAGGTATGCCCGCCAGAGCAGCAACTAATAAAGTGGTTCTTCTTTTACTCGTTGAACAGAGGAGACACGTGGAAAAAAAAACCCTTCAACCTGTACATGCGTGAATTTCACAAATCTTGTCAATTTCCGGAACTTGTTTTCAGCTTAAGAATCTGGACATGCAAATGGGTACTGAACTTTGACACAGGATAATACCTGAATATAAGCCAGAAAGAAAGCATGAATGGTTGTAGGTCAGTGTTGTTTGTTGCATCCATAGTCAAGATGGAAGCCTCGATGGAGTGGGAGGAGTTGCATATCTGGCAAGCAATGACTAGGAAAAAGAGGAAGCTGAAGCTTCCAGCGGCTTGGTGGAATGGAGATGAGGAAAAATCTCTTGCTGGTTGAACGCAATCAGTGCACAAGATGCGCTCCTGCAACATCGAAATTAGTCCAGTTTGTGGAGCTTGTTTTCTGGTCAACAATCTTAACCTTGGAACCAAAACTGAACACTCTTTGAACTGGTTAAATTTGATACCTGAACAAGCTGTGAATCTAGGAAACAAGCATGCACTGCAGATCGATTTGGTGTTGCTGAATCCAATTTCAACCTTACTCTTTGGAGCCATGGAGTTGTGTTATGCGAGAGGACGCTGCATGAGGCCCTTGAACAGGGAACAAAAAGAGATAATTGCAGCTTCGTGGGAAGTGTCTTCACAATGTTGATTAATTATCCTCTTGTCCTTTGCGCTGATTGACTTGGGTAACCAGCAGCAGAGAAATGAGTGAGATGAAGGAGAAACCAATGGCACAAGATTTATTTAAGGGTCAGGTGATAGGATACAAGCCTTTATTTTACTAGTGATTGTTCTTGTATCCTTTCGCCTTACATTTTCTTAGTAAGTAACAAGTGGATGAGATCATTGTTTCCCAATGGATCATTGGTGATGACAGTTCATGCTAGCTTTGGTGCATTTGTATGGTTGATATTATAGTATTAATATTGTTCGTTCATCACAAAGTAACAAGTGGGCTATGTACATTATACAAGAAGGCAGCAGCCAACTATTAGGACAAATAAATGGGCTAGTAAAAAAAGGGTCTGCAGTATGCAGTGTTTAAAAATCTGATTGAGTGCAGTAATTTACAAACTAGTCATTTCTTGTTTGGGAACATGGAGAAGAGAATACCAAACAGACTAGGCCCAAATACTCGAATATCATCAAACCTATAATGTTAGCATCAAATCAGGCTAGCGGCTCATGTAAGAACTGCCTCAGCTTGCCCCTCGCAGCATGCCAACTGCATGGACACATCCAATGGCTCAGCGCCTGCTGTTGGTCGTGCATTTGTTCAAGTTTGGACCTCTTCCATCCAGGCATCTCGACACGGATGGTTTATGTTTTTATCTTGCTACCATTATATTGAGTGCACCATTATATTTATGGTGCATCTAAAAAATATAGAATAAAAAGGCTCATTCTTGGTAGATGAGAAAGAAACAATATACGTACATCTGGTTCAGGTCTACTGTCGGGTTGGGAGCGCCAGAGTGATGATGTACAGCTACAGGTTGTGCGCCCCATCGACAGAGTTTGGTGGCTCCATTGGTCGACACATGCACTGGTCACATGTGGAACGCTGTCACAAACTAGCTTCAAGAAAACAGATTAACGAACCAAAGTTGCTCTGTTTCGAGAAAACAGAGTAGGCACCCAGCCTCTTCAGTAAGTATGCAATGCACTTGTTTATGTGCTCCTTTCCTTTTGCCCCAATATGATCCAAGCATGAAGGTACACAAGCACGGGTCATGACCCTGACGTAGCTGACATTAAGTATTTTATGAAGGAAAAGGTCAATCAAATTTGGACAGGCAAAAATCATGTCAAACCTTATGAAGAACCGATGTGATTTTAAAGGATGTATATGAATGAAATCTAGGTTCAGGGCAGCAGAAGCTGAACAATCTGCAAGTTTATTACAGGCCATACCACGGAAGACATGAAGCAAAAAAAGAAACTATCCATACCAGCGTACCACTGTGCCATTGATAACCAAACAGAAACCTAAACACATGCTAGCATTCAGGAAAAATAAAAGCTCCCAGAGAACAAGAAAACAGATAGTTCCTCTTCCAGCAGGTACTACATCCATCATTCTTACAGCTCAGAAATCAACCAAAATGATGGACAATTCACACTTCATTCTGACTTTAGTGACGCCAAACCTCCATCCGCTGGCCCCCTGTTCTAGTAGCATATATCACATCTTCTGACTTGTGTTTCCTGCATGTACAAATATGCCCAAGCGTTGATCCAATGATAAAACCAGAAAAATAGGAATAAACAGGATAACTTTGCATTTTTTGCATTGAAAATATGCACTTGTTTCGCCCCTGCCTGCAGTATAGCCAGAAATACAGGTGGCACTCAGAGGGATAAAATCAACTATGTTGCATTCGTGAACCCACCAACGCATGCACATATCAAAACTGCTTTAGTTGCTCTACTTAAATTCATTCATGTGCTACTGGACAACACAAAACATACTTGAATTGACCATGGCTGCAGCTGTCGGAACAGAAATTTAGGTAAGTGGTATAAAGAAAATTGCTTACCTCTCCAAACTTCAGCATCCATGCATCTGTCATCATATTCTTTGCCAAATATTTTTTTCAGTTAATTTAACGACGACCATCCTGATGTGGATAATTTTCTGAAGTTCTTTGTTCAAGGCATTTTCTTTACGTCCTTCGCTAAGCTTCTCTACAACCTCCTCTGCAGTGTCTTCCAAGAATAATTTCTCAAGGTTTCTAAGGTATTCAATGCCCTGAGGCAGGCACTTCAGGTTTGGACAGACTGACAATACTAACTCAACCAGGCTTGCCAGTGCACCTTCTTCTATTATTACTTGATTGATCTGCGGAGCACACAATATTCTTAGCACTCGCAGTCTAGGAAACGCCTGTAAAGGGAAGTACAATGTATTTCCATTATAAGCTGCATTAAGCTCAAGAAACTGTAAACCGTGTAACACCTTGAGGCTAGAAAATGAGTCTTCATCAAGTCTTGAGAATCTCAGAAACAACTGTTTAAGGTTGTTAAGGTGCGACCAGGATGAGAGAATCCGAGGCAACAAGTTGTTTTCCAACTGCCCTATCAGATCAAGTTTAGTAAGAGACTGGTAAACAGAGTGCTTCTAATGGTAGTACTTCATTTTCGTTTGATGCATTTATTGATAGTCTTGTAAGATGACCCATGTTGGTGATTGCACTGCACAAGTCGGAAGCGTGCTCACTTAGCACATTACAAACTGAAAATGTTCTCAACTCTGTCAAAGCGGCAACATCACAGAGTGTCTCAGAGCTTGCTTTAACCTCTTGCAGAACATGCAGGCCTCTAGGAACCCAAATTCCACTAAAATATTGTAAATATCTTTCGGTTACCACTGCACCTGCATACAGATACCTAAGGTTCTTCAGTTTTGCTACACTGTTTGGTAAAGATAGCAGAGAAGTATAGAGTGCATCCAACACTTCTAAATTTTGCAGTCCTCCTACTGCCTCAGGTAGAACCTCAATTGCAGTAAATCTAAGACCGAGAAACCGCAGATTAAACAAGTTGAAGATTTCATTAGGCAACATCTTGATTTGTGTACCTTGCAGATCCAAAGTTGACAGCAAGTTTGAAGATGCGAGGATAGGCCTTAGCAATTCGGTATCAATGGAACTCGTAAAAGCATATATTGCCCGTAGATGTGTTGCACCAGATTGACTCAACAATGAAATATTGGAACTTTGTATTGATAGTCGACGCGAGCTGCCTATCGAAAATGTCATGTGTCCCATGTAAACTTTACCAAAGCATTACGTCTCGCTTTGTCAAGAGCAAGATGGCGGATGACATCATGCGATCGACAACGCTTCACTCTTCCAAACTCATTCTTCTTCACAACTTGTAGCAGGCTTCGGTTCATAAGATCATTCAAGTAGCTCTCTGCCACTTCTTCCGGTGTAGTGTTCTCTTTTTGATTGATGAATCCGAAGTAATCCAGTGCTTTATTAACCTTCTCCTCCTCAATTCATAATCTTCGGAAATAGTGCACAATGTAAGAAGCAGTTCTTCGATTCATATGGAAGGTCCTCCGGATCGACTTTCAAAAACTGTTTCAACACCGGGATTGTGTTTTTAATTGACTGCAACTCTAACTTCCGGTAGACCGTTTCCCATTCGAGTAAGTTGGGGGTTTGAAACACAGTAGCCGGCCTATGCACGCAATAGCAATAGGCGCAGACCTTCACACTTTTCTAAGAACTTTTCGGCCAAATCCCGTAACTCCAAAGGGCAGCTCTTGTCCTCGTTGTTCCAAAACGCTAGCTTGAAAAAAATAACATATAAGAGTGCTTTTCTTGTAGTGGTTCTAGCATAATTGCACAATCATTAGTTGCCAATGATGCAACTTCAGATAATCTTGATGTCAGAACAAATCGGCTTGTACCGTTAGTAGGAAAAAGATTCATGATATTAATCCACACATCCTGTTCCCAAACATCATCGAGCACTAAGATGTACCTTTTACCTTCTAGATGGTTATGGATGGCCTCAACTACAATTCTCGTTTCCATATTGCTATAATCGGTTGAGATGTTAAATGCCCTAGCAATTCTTTCAAAGCAAATCCTCAATTTGGTAACTCTTGGACACAGATTACCCATGCGCAAACATCAAACTCGACTTTCACATTGTTATAGACATGACCAAACAAAGTAGTTTTACCTACACCACCCATGCCCCAAACTGCTGTTATTCTAGTGCTCCTTTTTCCCAAATCACCAACTAGCCCTCCCTTGAGCTTGTCAGCAGTATCTTCGATACCCACTAGGTCGCCATCCCTTGAAAAACACAAATTTTGAGTGTAGGATTTCACATGATGATCACCACTGTGAGTGTGTCTATGCATTCCTGGGATGACATAATGGGCCCTCCTTTTTGCAGCGTCTTCAAGCTCGGCATTGATATCGCGGAGCTTGTGAGCGAGACGGTGCCAAACCTTGACATGCTTGATCCTCTTTTTTCATCTTTCTTTGCAAATCCTCCATGCTTGTCATCCTCAAGCTTGTACATGAACTCATCGACAACATCCTCGATCTGGAAAGAGTCCTGGATCTATTTGACGAAGATGCCAGTGGTCTCGTTAGTATCCTTGAACTTCTCTGACTCATGCAAGTAGGCTTTCATGCTCACCAGTTCCTCCTTGGCTTTATGGATCTCGCCAAAAAGACCCGAGAGCAGAAGCTTCCTTGCAAAGCAGGGATGCACATAGGCTGCTGCTTGGTTCGCCAAGGCCATAGCAAGCTTGCCGATGAGCACTCCCACAACAGCCACAGCCATGGTGGTTGTGTGGACTTCCTTGAGTGCTCAGAATCACAGGTGTGCACACAAGCTCTGACTACGTTATGGCGAAGGCGACATGACACCACCCATACCCATGGTCTACACATCGACTTGGTCGGTTAGCCGACGCGTGGGACGCGTCACCTCATCGAACGGTGGGGACATGTCACAATACAGATTCGGCTCGAACCGAGAGGGGCTAGGTGCGAGGTGGGCCGGGCCGGGGAAGGGGTAGCGCGAGGGAGGGGCGCCGCCGCCGCCGTCACGTCATCGTCTTCGTTTTGGAATTTTAGGAAATAAAGAAAGATAGAGTTCGAGATAGGATTAGATCTTTGCTTGTGAAGGGGATATTCCACTCTATAAGAAAATCTCCTATTAGGAAATAAATAAAGAGTTTGCTTGTAAGAATGTATTCGATCTATAAGAAAGCTTTTTAGAGATTGCTTGCGTTACAAGTCCCATAGGAGGGCTATATAAGCAAGGAGGATGTAATCTCATGGGACAAGCAATAAAGAAATATTTTCCCTGCCTCTTGCTCTAGCCGCCCCCCCCCCACCCCACCCACCCTTGCGCGTGCTGCCCCTCCCTGCCCTAGCCGCACGTCGCCCCAGCACCGCCCGGCGGCTGCCACGCCACCAAAGCGCGCCCGTCGCCGCCGCCCCTCCCAAGGCGGCTGTGACACAATGATAATGATAAAAACTATTAGTAAAGCTGTAAGATGTACGGCAAACAAAACACCTTAGAGATTCATATATAAAGGGTATTCGATTTCAGATAGGACTAGCAAACATGCTTGTGCATTGCATCTATCACCTGCTTGTGTGATTACTGGTAACATATGGCTTTGGAGATTTTATTTAACAATCATGTCATGCTTTTCAATTCAACTACGTGCTGCTCTAATTCATATGGCTATAGCCAATGGGAGGTTTAGAAATTATTTATCTATGGTCGTGTTATGCGTTCCAATTAGTTTTAGGATTGGACTCTGTACCATACTTGAACACTTAACTCATATAAGCATGGGAGACAACGGCGAATCATGGGAACACTTTGTATTCTATAAATTCATTTCGAATCAAACTCTGCACTTCTTTCAAAAAAAATCAAACTCTGCACCATGCTTAGTTTACGGCCTCAAAAGTAAAATAGCCCCAACATCGAGGTAGCTCATAGCAACCCTTTCACACAACCTTCATTCTTTTCATTTCAATTTAGTGAAAAAAGGTGCGTATGAAAAGAAGGGCTATTTGATTTTAATTAATAGAGCAAAGTTAGAGGTGAAGGTTCCTGACTTTGAGAGCCCCAAGCAGTGGATGGTGGTCATCACGTGGGTACCAGCTGGACTCCTCTTGTTTGCTGCATGAACAAGTGTGTTTACATTACTGTGTGATCCATCAAATTCGTCCTCTGTACTCCTGTACCATACATGTATGTTTTATTTTTTAGCTCTTCTTCTTTTGTGTCAAAGGAAAATAGCAGAAGGCCTGCCTTGTGTTTAAATAGGAAAAGAAATAGAAGAACATATATAGTATTAATGTAGATGTGCAATATATTTCCTATAAATCAAAGCAAAACTATAATTTAGACTAATGAAGTATGTTGAAACTAGGTGAGACATGGGCTACGTAGATTCGACGTATTATGCTTATACTAAATACCAATATACGAAATATTATAATTACATGAATTATGCTAAAATCACTACCGGATTCCTGCGCTTTCCCGTGAGGCTCTTCCTCACGGGAAAGGGCCTTTACCCACGGGAAAGGCTTTCCGTGGGTAAATCACGGATATCCGTGTCGGAAAAAAAAAAGACCGGGAAAGCCTCCTTTCCCGTGAAACACGAATGACGCTCACGGGATATACTTTCCCGTGAACGAGTTTAGCTCACGGGATAGAGTTAACGGAGGAGGGGGAGGTGTGGAACCCGTTATGGCCTCGTGGCCTGTTTTACAAAACGGCGTTTTTGCCTTATTTCCCGTGAGCGTAACAGCCGAGCTCACGGAATATCGAAAGCCTTTCCCGTGAGTCAACGTGTTCTCACGGGAAAGATTTGGCCTCTTTCCCATGAGCCGTCTCCACTCACGGGAAAGATTTGGCCTCTTTCCGTTGAGCTACTCACGGGAAATTTTTTTTTCCTTTTTTTTTGTTCCAAAGACATAATTGACACATATAATATATATATATATATACATACCACAGATTGCATAATATCACATATATAGCTCAATAAATCCATAATACCACATATATTACATAAAATCCATAATAGCACCATGAGTGCAACCACAAGTTCACAAACTCACATAAAATCCAAGTTCACAAGTTCCATAAGAGCAACCACAAGTTCAAGTACACAAGTTTTGAACCTACATCACAACCTCCGTACCAACGGCCCAAGCCGTCTTGTTGCTCCGCAGCTCGGTCCCAAGCCGCTCGGTCCGGAGTTGGGTTCGAGGCATGAGATTGATCCCGCACGTACGCAAAGATATTGCGGTTGTGAGACAAAATTTAAGGTAGATTCTATTCACTTGAAAAAAAGAAGATAAATAGTTAGAAATTTCGGCAGCACCTCCCCTGCACGGAGGAGTTTCCAACCTGCAAGAAAACAACGGTTCGATGGCCGACAACCACATGTCCACGTGCACATCTCATGGTGCATTCAAAACTCCAGATCATATCCATTCACATTCATATATGCATATTTCGAGTTACGGGAGACAAACTCACAGGAGAGGCTCCAAGCGGTGGAGGGAAGATTGACGGCTGACCGTAGACGGGTGGTGGGACGTGGACGGGCGGTGCTGGTGGAGGGAAGGCGATCTCCGGTGGCAGCGCCACACCAACCTGGCCACCAACAAGCTGGAGGTACCCTAGGAGAGCTTCCATGCTCTTCTGGTGCTGCTCAGCCCTCTCTCGCTACGCCTGAGCCCTTGCCCGCTCCCTCTCCTCAGCGTCCTCCTGTCGCCTCCTCTCTTCCTCTATCTCGGCCTATTTCAACATAAAGTTAGAACACAGGAAACAGTATGTAAAGATAAATGAACCTTAAATAAAAATAAATAAACCTGAAGTTTGGAGACCGTAGCCTGGTAAGTGGTTGGCCGCTCGCGTATCACCGGTCCCCCCCGAGCATGCTCGGAGCTCAGATAGCTTCTTTGTGTGGTGCGGGTTGATAACGCTATCACCCAAATAGTACCGCCCGTGCTTCTTGCCTCCTCCAGCCATCATGGTGATGTCCCCCTCAATGTCGTGGCCGCGGGGATCGAAGCTTTCTCCATACATCTCCCTCGCCACTTCGGTGTACGCGGTGATCTTCTCGTAGGCGGTTGGGTTGGTGTAGGCTTCGGGCGGAGCCTCAGGATTGTAGACGACCGCGGGATCTTTATACTTGCCTGTGTGGGAGCAAGCAAAGGCCTCGAGAGTGCTGATTGGCACGCCATGTGCCTCCTCCTGTGTGAGAAAAAAAAGTAGGATGCTTAGAAAGTATTTAGAGTTGCGCATCAGAAAATAAGAATTGGATAACACTTACATATCTAAGTTTGTAGGCCGCGAGATTAAGGGAGCCTTGATGGTGTGGTACACCTGGCATCATGGCACGCCGTTCTCGGTAGTCGTTGTGGACCTCCTCATAATCTGTATCGACCCACTTGTCCACCTGAAGCTCCCAGCAACGCCTATGAGACAAGCACCACTGCGGAATCACCTACAGGACACCAAGTATAACACATATTATAAAAATCACATTAAGCATAATTAAACTTAGTATGACCATTCAATATTTACCGGCATGTATTGTTCTTTGGTCAGATTCATCGTTTTCCATTCCTCCTTATCGAGCCTCCTTCTATCGTATGTCGCGTACCACGTCCTGACGGCCTGGCCGCGTGCCTTATACCACATGTCTGACACAAGCTTGAAACAGGCGTTCGCAGCCACTTCATCCGCCTCAGCCTCGAATCCCTCCTTGATCTTGAAGTAATTCTACACATAGAAGCAATGTAATAAGTCATTATTTCTAACATTAGAATTTGAAGCGATGTATTTGTACACTACAGTGCGACATAGTCTTACCCGCAGCTCTTTGATCACACACATTGCCTTGTTACTATATTTTATGCCATTGTCATCATAGTTGTTCTCAAAGTCCACGTACTGGTGGAACGACGTGACAGCATGCTCTACTCCGTCGATGGTAACAAGGCCAGGGTAGTGCTTCTTGACCAAAATACCAAGAATGCCATTGGGAAGGCGTCCTTTAATCGATTTTGCGGTGACAACAAAAGACCTGCCCAAATGATCAAGAATAATGATTAGTTCCTATTACGATTTTGAAACCTGAAAAATAAGAAAGTAGTGCTAAAATGTAAAGTAAATTACCTTGGCTGTACTGGTCTTATGGTCGGTTTCTGGTCCTCAACAGGTAGTCGATCCGGGAGTCTGGAGGGGCCTCGCAAGTAGACACGCCTCTGAGCAGAGGAAGAGGAACCCCCTCCCGTACTCTGGCTAGTCCCCTCCGCGTGGTGCGACGCCGAGCGGTCCGCGTGCTGCGACGCCGAGAGGTCCACGTCCTCCGCCTCCGCCTCCGCCTCCGCCTCCTCCTCCTCCTCCTCGTGCACCACTGGTGGTGGCGACGGTGGTCGGGGTGCACGACGCCTGCCCCTGCCCCTACCCTGTGGCGGTGGTGGTGGCTCTGACGCTTCCCCTTCCTCTTGCCCTTGCCCTAGCTCAGATACACTTCTGAATTTCCAGGTCATCCTAGTAATTTTCTTGAGGACATTCGTTCGAGGCATCTTTTTGAATCACCTGCAATTAGATGTAGATAATTAGTAAAAATGCAAAATTAAATAGAACATAATTATGAAGAGATGAAAAACCAATAATCAGAACATAATTATTAAGAGATGCATAGTATTACATGTATTAGAAATAATCCTCATCCCTGTCACGATTTCGCACTGTCAGATCATAATCCTGATGATCACTATCATCCATGTCTACGTCTTCCAACATATGAAGATTGGCAAGATCCATGGGAGGAGGAACGACGTTAACACTGCAATTGTCCTTAAGTAATTTCTCAAGTAACTGTAAGTCCTTCGCATCTCGAACCTCCTCGTCCTCCTCATCATCAACAACACTTTCATTGTCTACTTCCATTTCGTTGGACCCGGTTATTTCTATCACAAATTTACCTTGTAGCCCTTCTTCTTGGAAGAACTCTCCCTCATATGTGTTTGCATTAAAATGGTAATTGTCCCCTGTTTGGGACGGGTAGTCTACCATGTGGCAATACCTTACGCACAACATCCCAACCCTTAAGCCGCTCGTCGTCCCCGGCAACACCATGGGAGATAATAAACTTGTGTGGCATGTTGAGCCACAATGTAGACATCATCTCCAGCCATCTGGGAATCTTGTCGAATCTGAACAATCCCAAGTTGTTCGAGGTCCGAATTTGTTATTTTAGGATCGAACCAATGGCACTTAAACACGACAGGAGCAAGCCGTTTAGAGCCGGAGAAATGGAGTTCGTATATTTCTTCAATTCTTCCATAATAACCTTTAGTGCTAGTTCCATCATCACCTTTAGTGAAAACTCCGGTATTTGTGGTTTTTCGGTTTGGTCGATTCTGCTCATAGCTCGTTGTGTGGTAGCGATATCCATTCACGTCATAACCGGTAAATGACCTAACCCTGGTCTCAAAGCCATTGGCAACCTATATGAGCTCGGGATGCATACCCGGATCGGTCAGTGCCTGCAAGCTCAAGCAGGATATATGAAATGAGACAGTTCGTTAGCATATCAAACGAGACGTTATTTAACATGAATTGGACAGTACCTGGCGTTTGAACCAACTAATGAAATCGGGTTTTCCATTGCCAGCACCCTGTCTAAGCAGGGTGTCCAATTCATGTGCTTCAGGCGGCGTTCGTTGACGCCAGAATTGCCTTTGAAATTTCCTATACCAACGAGAGACAAAAGGGTTGGATGCAGAATTTTAAGTACTAGAAGACAAGTAGGTTCTATGCTTAGAGTTGTGACTTACTGTATGTAAGGAAGCACTTCGTCTAGGTTGAAAAGTATATAATTTATTATACTGATCCACTCTGGATTTGTCAAGGTCTTTATTTTTGATCCACTTGCACGTCCTAGTTCTCCTTGGAAAAGGCTGAGGGTCGATTCATTTACATCAGCATTGTAACGAGGGGGTGGATAATGCGAGCTAGGAAGGTTGTCACCATAGTATTTTGATGTGAAGTCTGACACCTCCTGCCGATCCTTTGCTTCTGCGATGGAACCCTCAATCTTACACTTATTTTTACAGTCGGACCGAACATGCTTCAGAACTCTCTCAACAAAGATAGCACCAATGGCGATGCGGGGCCACCCACCCTTGCCTCGTATGGAAGGTGCAAAATCAAATGCACCATCGGAACGAAGAAGCTTGGCGGAAATATCTTCTCCAACTTACAGACTAACATAGGTGCCATTTTTTCCATTTCTTCTAGTGTGGTCCGAGATAACTCTTTAGCACAAAGTCGCCGAAAGAAATTGCTCAACTCGCCATCACATACCGGACATGATCGGGGACATAGCCTCGAAGCATCTTTGGAAGAAGCCGCTCCATCCATATGTGGTAGTCATGACTCTTGAGCCCATTGATTCGCATAGTAGATAGGTTCACTCCCCTCCACAGATTTGCTGCATACCCATCAGGGAACATTAATTTCTGAAACCATTGCAGTACTTCCCTCCTTTGGGGCCTGCTTAACACGTAATCGGCCTTAGGTTTTTTTCATCTCTTGCATTGCTAGGAGGCTTCATTTCTTACTTCGGTCTATCACACATCTCTGCCAGATCAATTCTAGCCTTAACATTGTCCTTTGACTTGCTAGTTTCCATGAATGTTCCAAGAAAATACTCGGCGATGTTCTTTTCAGTATGCATTAAATCAATGTTATGTGGAAGAAGAAGGTCATCATAATAGGGGAGCCTCTCTAATCCTGACTTGTGAGTCCGTGCATGATCGTCGCCATAACCCACAAAGACACCATTTTCATCAGCCACAAGAGAATCCACTTGAGCACGTACCTCAGCAGCTGTCATCATCTCCGGTTTTGGGTCCGTAACTTGGAGACCTTTCGTAAAGTTCTTCTTGTCTAGCCTGAATGCATGGTCAGGAGGGAGGAACTGTCGATGCTTGTCGAATGTAGAATACTTGCCACCCTTTTTCAACCAGGTGAACCTCAGAGCCGCCTTGCATACTGGGCAAGGGAACTTGCCGTGTACACACCAGCCACATAATATCCCATACGCCAAGAAATCATGCAGGGAGTAGTGGTACCACACATACATCCTGAAATTTCTCTTCAAAGCTCGGTCGTACGTCCAAAACCCTTCATTCCAACCTTTGATCAATTCATCAATCACGGGCTCTACGAACACACCCATTTTATTTCCCGGGTGGCCATGAATTATCAAAGACAAAAGAATGTTCTTCGTTGAAAGCGCTTGAGGCTTGGGAGGGAGATTGAGCGGGATAACGAATACAAGGCCAACAAGTGTATGGGGCAGCCATCATTCCATAAGGATTGAACCCATCTGTTGCCCGGCGCAACACGCACATTACGAGCCTCCATAGCTTTGTCGGGATGAATATTGTTGAAATGGGTCCATGCTTTCGGCATCGGATGGGTGTACCATCTTATCTCGGATTGTAGCGACGCCCATCTTTGTGCCATGTCATCTCATTTTCGTAGACTCCTCAAGTCATGTACATCCGTTGTAACCTCGGTCCGAAGGGAAGGTACCGTAGGATTTTTCACGGGACCGTAAAAGCGCCTCTTCTCACCGTCTTCACCGGGGTCTACCTCTATGACCCTTGAGGATTTACACTTTGGACAGTGCGTATCATCTTTGTAGTCTTTCCTAAATAAGACACACCCGTTCTCACAAGCATGTATCTGCTCGTATGGCATCTTGAGTACCTTGAGGAGTTTCTCTGACTCGTACATGTTCTTTGGCAAAGACGTGACCTCGCGGAAGCAAGCCCCCAAAGATCATCAACAAGTCGGTGAAGCCGTCTCGACTAATATTGCATCGGGCCTTCAAGTCCATAAGGTGTGAAATGGAATCTAGTTTGGAGACCTCACAATAGTCGTGAAGGGGTTTCTGTGCCGCCTCCAACATGGTATAATAGGCCTTTGCGGTTTCTTCTGACTCCTCCCCCTCATCCCCAAGTCTTTGATCAAAGTTCCCGACATGAAAGTCATCTATCATGTCTCCTATCCCGGCATCAGAAGCAAGATCATCGTTGCGTTGCCTCACCACCTCGTCTCTCATACGCTCAGTTTCACCATGGAAGATCCACCGCTTATAGCCATCCGTCCATCCATACATGGGAAGATGTTTAGACATGTCATCCTTACTTTGCCTTTTTTTATTCCCACATTTCTTGCATGGACACCAAACCTTACTCGCACCTAGAGCATTCTGAAAAGCCTTGTCCACAAAAGCACTGCTCTTCTTAACCCATTCAAGGTCATAATCTCCAAAACTCCTCCAGCCATTGTATATCCATGCACGGTCATCCATTCTCTATCATATGCGTGAGAATATAAGAATGCAGTGCATCTATACAAGGATCCTACCATCTAATAGGTGAAGATAGGTCCTAATACCACCCGAGGATGCGTAGATGAGGTCAGTTCCATGCTCCACACCTATCCGAGACAGAATTTCGGCAGCACCTCCCCGCTGTTCTCCAAATACACGTCCTCCCCGAGAGGGGGAGCTGTGTATTCAAAGAACAACAGGGAGATGCTGCCGAAACTCTGAATCAGACAGGAGTGGAGCATGGAACGAACCTCATCTACGCATCCTCGGGCTGTCCAAAAACATGGACAATTCGAAACAGATACGGTTATAGGTATGCAGGGATCTGCATACTTCCAACCGTATCTCTTTCAAACGGGAGACGCCTAACTGAGCTGCACGATCTAGCTACGACCATGACACGGAAGGAGGGGTCATACCTAGGGTCGTGGTGGAGTCAGGCTAGCCGGTGAGGAAGAAGATCAGGGCTGCCAAGAGACTCCGGCTCGGCAAGCAACTCGGCTCCGGAGGGTTCCTCTCTGCATAAAAAGAAACACAGGGGATAAGTTCAAAATTTCGATAGAACCTCCCCCGCACGGGAGGTTTCCCAATACCGCAAACAAAGCACACGGCACGATGGCCGACAACTGCGGTCGAAGACGGCGGCGTGCGGGACGGACGACGGTGGGCCGGTCCTCCACCCTCTCTTCCGCCGGCGGGCGGCGGCGGTGCGAGGTCGCAAGGGGTGCCCGGCGTGACGGCGTCGGGGCCTCCTCTTCCTCCTCCCTTCTCCCCCCTTCCTCCTCCTTCATCCTCCTCCTCTCCTCCCTTCTCCTCCTCCTTCCTCCTCCTCCCTCCTCCCTTCCTCCTCCCTTCTCCTTCCTCCTCCTCCTCTCCTCCCTTCCTCCCTCCTTCCTCTCCTCCCTTCCTCCTCCTTCCTCCTCCCTTCCTCCCTCCTCCTCCTTCCTCCCTCCTCCCCGGCGCCCCTCGCGCGCCCCTACTCCTTCCTAGCCAGGGGAAGGGCCGGCCAGCGTCTTGGCGGCGGCGGGCCGGTGCGGTGGGCGGGGGGCGGGCGGCGGGCCGGCCGGCGTGTGACGGCGAGTGGCGGCGGGCGGCGGTTGGCATTTCTTAACGTCATCACTAGAAAACAAGGTTTAGAACCCATCCCTAATGACGGCGCTAAGAAATGAGCCATCGATATCACTAAGTGGAACCACCGTGCCGGTGATATCGCACTTTCAATCAACCGTGATAGATCTTGCCATAGTTGATATTTCATCCGCAAGCGCACGGATCTATCATTGTAGCATTTCACCCGGAAGTATTCAGGGTATCGTTATTTATATTTTCCCAAAGGAAGGCTTGTTGTATAAGAAGCTAGCATGGCATCTGGATGATGAAATGTGTGCACGCTAAGACCAACTCGATCATAACAGGGGTAAGCAATACGGTTTATAGATAGTGTGACACACACATTGGAATCCATCAGGAAAGGATAAAGAAAAAAGATAAAGAATAAACGAATGTCCTATGGAGTAATCTAATGTATTCTAGCCATGGTCTTACAATGAATAGTTAGGATCATATGCTAACACGATCTAAGCATGGTTATGTCTAGGATAACAGGGAGACTTCCCGGTACCATCCGGCCCAATGGAAAGCATTTACGAACTCCTACATCACATGCGAACGTGGAGGGATTACAAAGGGACGGACGGGGTCGTCACAACCCAACCCGCCTACCCTCACGACCGTGGCATGCTCTCATATTCGAAGGTGTCGTAATACCCGGGCACCATGCCCGCGTACCAGAGCACTACTCTTGTCCCCCCAGGATCCCCACCCTATGGATGGACGGACTAAGACAAGAGCAAACCCGAAAGAACGACGAACCGTTATCCCATCTATAATCATGTTATGCATACGATGATCGATGAAGAACAAATATGAACATGTCAAGATTATGATATGTAAACTATATGCTAGTCCATATACCAACACTATAACATGAACAAGACTATACTCTAATTCATAAGTTAGACCATGATCATAGAAATAGAACACAGTAAATAGGAGAAAGATCCATGGAGAATATATATATTACCAAAGCTTACTTTGCTCCAAGATTACAAGTCCTCCTCTTGTAGCTCTTCTACTCCAATGCTAACCAAATAAGAAGAAGAAGAAGAAGTGGAGGTGGAGAGTGAGGTAGAGAGTGTGAGTGTCTTTGGTGTGGTGACTCCAAGTGTGGTGTGTGGAATGAGGGGAGAGAGAGGAGGTATTTATACACAAGAGAGAGGTGGCCAAATGACCCTAGTGCCCCTAAACCGACCTAATGACACGTCCAGTGCGAGTGAACCGGCCATCAACCACCGAACCGCCCCGATTCTGCTTAATGTACCGCCACACGCCCGATCGGGGCTCGAACGCGCCCCGGGAGGAGGGTGCGGCCGCACCTTGGGTGCGCCCGCACTTTTGGGCTCGGCCGGTCCGAGCCTCGGCGTCTTTGTCTTGATTGGGCCTGAAAAGTTGTAGTGTGGGCTTGGCCTGGTCCCGGTTGTGTCGTTTCGGTCCATTTCCTCGGGCTTGTGATCTTCGGGAATGCGCTTTCGGGATGGCGTACTTTGGACGTATTTCCACTGTATTTATTATAAATGCTACAAAATACATTTCGAACACTACAAGTGGAAATATGTTAGTAATAAATGTATATGAGTATAAAAGGTATAGTTTTACTCCTTTATGGTAGTAAGTTGACGGGGAAAAAATATGTCGTTAGTGACCGTCAACAAACTCCCCCCAAAGCTTACCGCTTTGCGGCGCCCCTCGAGCAAAAGATAAGTACTTGGTTGTTGATCGGGAGTTGCTACTATGCCGATTACATTTCACAAGTGCCGAGGGGTTATAATAAGATTTTCTACTATAGTTTGAATAAAATGGCACATCTTTTTTCTCACCCTTTATTACCTTTCATTTTAGCGGGGCTTTTTAGTCTGTCTCACACGGCATTGGGCGGTTACCCGAGATAGAACGGTTATAATGAGAAATACTCTTCATTCATCCTTTTGATCAACTTTTTTTCATCAGGGATTTATTTATTTAAGTTATATTTTATTTTTTCGAGAAAGTATGGGCTTTATTGCTATATAAATATTTTTTTTTGGAGAGGTGGGCTCTGCTCGCCCTAGACTTTTGTCTTTTATTTCCTCTCTTTTTCTTTTCTTTTTTTTTTTTTTGGAGATGTGGGCTCTACTCGCCCTCGGACACATGTCCATTTTTCATCTCTTTCTTTTTTTAGCATAGCCCATATCTTTTCTCTTTTCTTTAAATTAAATTCCGGATGTCAAGTTTCTCATTTGAATGAAATCATAGTAAATCTATTTGTACCATATCATACTTGGCAACAACTTAGACTAGATAGAGCTTATGCAGCCCACATGAATCGGGTTTTTCGGGATGAGTTTTTAGACTTAGCCACCGAACCCAAACTTTAGAGAAATTCGAATTATAAACTAGGCACAAGGCAAAACATAAAAACAGAGCAACTATTCATCATTTCAACAAGGGACTAAGACTAAACATTTTAATAGCTCATATATATAGACATGAAAGCACAAGAAGAGCTACTTATTCTATTTTTGTTTTTGTTTTTTTGAATGCAAGATTGCTGAAATTAAAACATGCTAAAATAAAATAAAATTTGATGGAAATAAATATGCAATGCAATGATATACTGGGGGTCCTCCCCAAGCTATACGGAGGCCTACTGATCGGATCAAAGCCCGGGTGCCTCGAATGCTTCCTCGCGCGTTGTGAGTAGCCATGTTCGCCTCGGCTGATCCCATTGTTGCTTGTTACGGTATTCCCGATTTTTTGTTGCCACTAATGGGTGTTACGCACATGAGTATTAAGTGTATGCTCAATGTTACACATGCGAAACGTCGAGGTGCTGCATTTTAGACGTTGATAGCCTCGATCCGTATATTTGATGGTCTTGGTCGGGGCATACCCTCGGAGGCTCTTTGGAAAGGTCCACCATGTTGGCCCTCCATGCCTGCAATCTCCTTCGAGGCCACTTTCGATGGTGCGGGCATCATAGGTGGAGGTTCCCACCTTGGATCATACCCGGGCATAAACCACAGAGGGGTCCCCAAAGGATAGAACCCTCCCCGCTTTTGGGGACGTCTGCGCGGGCTGTGGTGGTGGCGTGAAGTATCTTTGCATGAGAGCTTGAGCCAGCCTACGGTCTCCACGACTTTGCGGGTGGAAGCTGCTCGGGGCCTCTCTCTGCGTAACTATCGCGGAGTCTCGAGCTCAAAAGTCAAGGCGGCTTTTATACAACCGTAGATCCGGGTTAGGTAACCGAATCCGCGAGTTGTATAGCTAGAAAAGTATCATAAGCTCTCTCCTGTCGATAGTGTCTTCGCTAGGTGCCCTAATACTAGGCTGTGCGGCGATCCGATTACTCGCGGGGTGTGGAAATGTACTCAATATGCTCGTTGTCCAATGCCCCACCGAAGCGATCGTCGATAATCGATGTGCGGTGACTGGAGCGGCAACTTTAGAAATAACATGATAAAGGTTCACGCACATTTCTACCCTTTGGGGGCTACCTTCACCTTATGGACAACGGCATAGAGAAGCTTGAGTTGTCTCTCATTCACCCATCTAACCCCATGCCTAGGAAAGCGAGTGCCAAAAGACATCCGATGAATAAATCTAAGTGATGGGTCTTTGGATTTGTGAGTGTGGAGGCTTGAAGACCGATCTCGTGAGCAGGTAATCTCTTCCCCAAAAGCGGGGGTCGAAAGCCAGGGCAAAGCGACATCAAATCTAATACACATACGTAACTAAAGCCCAAGTGACTCGCTAGTTCCGTCCACTTGATATGATAAGAACGACGAAAAAGGCGGAAAGAAATTCCTAGCTTGTCCTCTGCCAAAGTGCATAGAAGCCGGATTGTTAGGTGGCGAGAACCTTCCTCCTCGAAGGGGATAATCCACGCCACCCTACCGCTTTCCAAATAGTACGGAGTTCATCGTCCATACCATTTGTTCGAGAAGGTGGGGTCGATCCGGGCATGTGTTGGAACACACGATCCTTGAGTAGGAGATATGCTTGCATCTCCGGGTTCCCGATGTCGAGGTATGGAGTGTCGGCCGTCGAGAGTCGAGGGAGCTTGAGCTTCTTCTTCCCGACCGGTGTAGCATCTTCTTGCATGGGAGAGCTTTCTTGCTCGTTGAGGTTGAAGGATGTAACACCCGTGTTTTTGCATCATTTTAAAATTCACTAAAAATTTGAACTTCTCGAATTACATCTAAAACTTGATTTATTTACCGCCAAACCGAAACCCTGTTTTCGAAAACACGCATTCAAACTCCCACCATCTAGAATATTAGGTTCCCTTTGCTTGTTGCATGTTGAGCTTATGGTGACCAAGGATGCAAGGTAAGTCCTAGATTTATGGAAGTCATTGCATGAGAAATGATTTACAAGCTTTCTCTGGGAATAATAAATACCGAAAACACATGTGTGCCTAGAACTTATATATGTATATTTTTATAAGCGCAATAAATAAATGTCCTCGACAAATAAGTCTTGGGAACATGAGAGGTGCTTGTGAAAATATTTATAAAATACATATAAGTATATGTCACACATGAAATCACAAACTCCACAAAATGTGTGTACAAACATATATACATATTTTATTCAAAAGGTACAAATGGACAAATAATCCCAAGATATAAATTAGGGGATGAAAGCCCATGTACTTGAGTGAAAGGAATATGTATAGAATATTTATATAAACACACACATAAGAGAAATAGGGAGAGAAAGAATGAAAGGGAAGAAAGAAAGGAAAATAGAAAATGGAAGAAAGGAAAATGAACTGCTGGCTCATTCCCTCCTCTCCCTCCTTTCGGCCTAGCCCAGCTCCTCCCTTCCTTTCCCTCCTTCCCTCCTCACCGGGGCCGGCCCAACAGGCCACCCTCTCCTTCTCTTCGCGCCCCACGGATCGGCCCAGCCCGGAACCAAGCCCACGCCGCCTCCCCTCTACTCCCCCCACCGAGGCGGGGACCGGAGGTCGGCCTCATCCCTTCCTTTCTTTGGCGTCGCGACGCCGAGGAGGCATCGTGACCCGCTGCGCCAGCAGCGTGGACCGTCATCTGACGGGGACCCTGCCAATCCTTCGCGAGAAGGTCACGTTGTCATCCGCTTGGACACCACGAGCACGAGGGGAATCTCAACGTGAATAAGCGCGGCGGCGGTCTTACCCGGCGCATCTCCGGTGGCCGCGAGTGATGGCACGATGAGCCAGCCTCGCCGGCGCCGGACACGAACGACGCGTGGCATAATCCGCGCTTCACGAGGCACGAGGCGCACAATGGCGAGTTCCGCGAGCACGGCAACCACCGCAATTCGGCTTCGGTCGCCATCGCGCCATGGCGGGCGGCGGTCACGCTGTGGGCGACGCGACTTCGGCGGCCACTCACGCCCCGAGGCAAGCACAAGCGTCCCAACTCATGGGGCACCAATCCACGGTCCGCGCCGCCGAGAGTCCGGTCGGAAAATATCCGAGACGGCGGAAAAGATCTCGCCGGTAGCGCTCCCGCCCGGCGCCCTATAAATACCTCCTCCGTCCTCCCTTCCACCTCGCACCTCTTCCCCCGAGCTCCATACCGCTCCGTAACGCGAGGTGCTCACCCTCTTTTCCCTCTCCTCCCTTCCATTCCGAGCACGGAGTTTCCCCAAGTCTCCGCCCGCCGCCGACGCCGGGATTAGGTCAAGGCGTTCTAGTCAAGTCCGTCACTGCGAGGCTCAATTGGTGAGTCCGACGAGTCGCATACTCCCTTCTCTTTCAATCCCCCCTATTTTCCCTCGCTATTGGGCTGTGTACAGCTGCCCCAAACGCCGCCGTCGCCCGATGCGCCCGCCCACGACCGCCGCCGTAGGGGAGAGGTCTCCTACGCCATCAAGGTACCCATCAGCATGACCAGAGTGGCCGGGCAGTCCGAACCACACCCTCGCGACGACCTAAAGGCGAAGAACGCCGGATCCGGCGAAGCTCCGGTGAAGATCTCTAGTTTGGTTTTGGATAATTAGTGACACCTAAGGACTAATCTCTCGATGCTAAGTGTTTGACTAGTTTGGAGATTGGTCATGTCGTAAGTTGGTGCGTGGTGATCATGGATGAGGGATCGAGGTGATCCAAAAAGATGATCAAGCATGCAACTTCGATGGAGTTTCGGAGATCAATTGTCCCCCAAGGCAAAGGTATAACCATAGGGCTTTTGATTTCACACTCAAGACACCATGGAGGGTGTGAGTGGTTATAGGATCGATAAGCCGTACTATAAAGAGGGAAACTTATCGTACATATCGGTCCTCATGTGCCTTTAGGTTCAAAATTCATATGCATGCATTCTAACCTAAAGAGCTAACTCCGCCCTTGTCGAAAATGTTTTGAAAATGCTAACACATGGTGTCGAGGGTGTTCTTCGATGTGTCGGCAACAAGAAACAAGTGACGGAAGTCGGTTTGGAGCAAAGGCGAAGAAACGGCAACACAACGACAAATTTTCGCGGCTTCGAGGCGGACGGGCGCATGCACCGGACTCGTGGACCGGAAGCATGCGAGAACCGGCCGGACTTTCCGGTGAGTGGTTCGGTCAAAAGCGAGAGCATGTTTTGGGGGTTGCTCGGGAGTGGCCGGACGCATGCACGGAAGCATGGCCAGGGCGCATGTGGGTTCTAAATTTGGCATGTTGGGTGCATCGGTAGTGACGGACTCATCGACCGGACTCATGCATGAGTCCGTCGGCCCCGTCCGGTCGACGAATTGCATGTTCCTCCCCAACGGCTCCTATTCTTGGTGGAGCCTATTTATACCCCTTTGGCCCGCCCATTGCTCTCTCTCTTGGACATTTGAATCCTCCTAACACCTTTGAGCAAGCAAGCAAGCCTCCCTCCTCTCTCATTCTTGATTTGAGCTTCATTCTTGAGAGAAGAGTTGATCCTAGTGCATTGCATCGAGTTCTTGCATCTAGAGGCACACAGGGGATCGTTGTGAGCCGGTTGGTTTCTTGTTTCTCTTGGAGACACCGCTCCTAGCCGGCTTGGTGATTTGGTGGAGTTGTTGGCAAGAAGAGGAGATTGTTTCTTGGCCACCTCAGGGGCGAAATTGTGAGAGGATCACGCACTCCTGCGTCGGGAAGACAAAGTGCAAGGAATACATTGCTCGTGTCTTGGGTACCTCACTTGTGAGTGGTGTGTTGAGGCTAGCAAGGGCACCGCCTAGCTCAAACACCATCCTTGTGTTAGTCGGCTGTAGGAGACTAGCTTGTCGGTGTACAAGTGAACTCGGGTGAACAAATCGATTTGTTCATTGTCTCCGGTGTGTGGATCATCACCTTCGTGTGATTGATAGCTTTTTCTTCTTCCGGTGATTGGTTGACATCCTCTACACGTCGGTATAACGAGCTTCTCACTCTTGCATTACTTTCCTAGTTTACCTTGAGTAGAGAGCTAGCACTTGCTTTTTGTGTAGTTGTTCTTGCTAGCATAAGGACCATATTAGGATTGTTCATTAGCTAGAGTAGTGACATAGACCTTGTGTGGATTAGAGATCATAGATATATTTAGTCTTGTCACTAGAAGGCTTGCAAGACCACTAGAGCTAGTGCAAAACCGCTTTTACGTCGTGTTTTATACTAATCGGTTTGTTTAGTTGAGTTTGTAGAAAAATTTTTATAGGCTATTCACCCCCCTCTAGCCATTTAAGACCTTACAAGTGGTATCGAGCTGTGGTCACCGTTTTAGAAGTCTTAACAACCTCAGGTGTGAAGCATGGTTAGTATCGTGTTCAACAATGTTGGGGAAAGCCTCCATTCTTTGATGGGGTCAAGAATTTTAACTATTGGAAGAGATGCATGAGAATGTACTTGGGATCAATCAATGACCAAGTATGGGAAGTGGCAAGAAGGATTTTGTCATCCTAGACCCTACCAACCTCACTCCCCACCGACAAGATCCACAAACAATGCAACACAATGGCATTGAGCACTCTTTACAAGGGTATGGATGTCAAGGTATTTGAAGGCATCAAGGATCTTGAGAAGGCAAGTGAAGTATGGGAGAAGCTATGTGAGACCTATGAGGGCACCAAGGTGGTAAAAAGTGCTAAATTGTATGTTCTTAAAAGTGAATTTGAGAATTTTAAGATGAAGAAAGATGAGAGCATACCGAATATATTCCATAGGCTCCAAGTGATTGTCAATGACCTCAAGGCACTAGGAGTGAAGACATTGGATAGAGACTTTGGGCACAAATTCTTGATGTGCTTGCCCAAGAGATTTGCCATGTTGAGGAAGATTATCTTTAGAGGTGCATTGGACACCATGACACCTAGTGACTTGCTTGGTGAAGTGCTAACCGATGAGCAAGTCGATGGCATGGAAGATAAGGAAGAGAAGGAAGATGACAAGAACAAGAAGGTTGTGGCATTCAAGGCTGCCACCACCTCATCCAAGGCTAAGGGCAAGTCCAAGGCTCAAGAAGAAGATGATGAGGAAGTGAATCTTGATGAGATTGATCAAGAGTTTGCTATGTTTGTGAGGAAATTTAGCAAAGTCTTGAAAAGCAAGAAGTTTGGGCAAAGCTCTAGAAGAAGAAATGATTCATCCAAGGGCAATGAAGGGCCAAGAAAGTGCTTTGAGTGTGATAGCCCTTATCACATCCCTTGCCGATTGCCCAATCAAGAAAGAGAAAGAGAAGATGAAGGCATATAAGGGTGGCAAGACAAACAAGAAAAGCAAGACCATGACATTCAAGAAGACAAATGATGGTGCTTTTGTTTGTTCTTGGGATAGTGATGGCTCCTCCGATGAAGAGGAAGAGAAGCCTAAGGCCATGAGTGCTATTGGCCAATACAAGAAGTCATCTCTCTTCGGCTCATCACCTTCATGCTTCATGGCTAAGGCCACTAAGGTATCATTGCATGAGCATGAAGAACTAAATGCTAATGAAGTAAAATATGATAGTGATGATGATGATGATAATGAATATGAACCCACTAGAGATGATCTTCTAGAGATGCTTAAGCAAACTCATATCATGCTTAAGACTAAGGACAAGGAATGTAAAGCTTTGCAAAAAAGTGTAAAAACTCTTGAGCAAAACTTTAGTGAGCTAGAGGCCACCCATGAGAGTCTAAAGGAAGACCATGGGGAATTGAGCTAGCTCATACAAGGCTTCAAAAAGCCCATGCCTTGCTCTTAGAGAAGAATGATAGAGCTTGCTCAATCATCAAGAAGGATGTTGGTTCAACATGTGACATCATAGATGAACCCTTTGTGGTTGATGTTGAAGAACCATCTATTCCTTCCACATCCACATCAACCCACTCAAGCTCTATTAATAGTGATGGAGTAATTTTAGACTCATCATTAAAAGTTGAGAATGAGACTCGCAAAAGAGAGGTGGATGAGCTCACCCACTCCTTGAGGAAGGCATATGGTGGGGATGCCCGCTTGCTAAAGTGCTTGGGTAGCCAAAGGTTTTCCCTTAACAAGGAAGGCTTAGGCTATGTCCCCAAGAAAGGCAAGAAGGCCTTTGCTACTTCAAAGCCTAGCTTTGTGAAGTGCAATGGGTCCTATTGCAATAGATGCAAGCAAGTGGGGCATCAAGAGTAAAAATGTGCTAAAATGAACACTAGCAACAATAAGGCAACAAAAGTGCATTCTATCACCTTTGATTCCTATTATATGCTTACCAAGGGTGAGAAGGGTGTCAAGGCAAAGTTTGTTGGTTCACCCATTGTTGGCCCAAAGAAGAAGGCAATTTGGGTACCAAAGGCTTTGGTTGCTAACCTCCAAGGACCCAAGGGAAAATGGGTACCTAAATCTTTCTTATTTGCTTGTAGGTGAATTACAAGATTGGAGGGAATCATTGGATTCTTGATAGTGGGTGCACTCAACATATGACCGGTGATGCAAGAAAGTTCAACATTATTGATTCAACTCAAGAGAATGGCAAAGCCTATTACATTTGGTGATAGCAAAAGTGGCAAGATTCAAGGCATAGGCAAGATTGCAATAACTAATGATTTGACCTTATCAAATGTGGCACTAGTGGACATATTGAAGTACAATTTGCTTTCGGTGGCACAAATTTGTGATCTTGGTTACAAGTGCATCTTTGGTGAAGATAGTGTTGAGATAGTGAATACAAAAGACTCAAGCTTGATCTTCAAGGGAATAAGATTTGACAACCTCTACCTTGTGGATTTTGGTGCTAGTGAGACTCAAATTAGTACATGCTTGATATCACAATCTAGCATGGGTTGGCTATGGCATAGAAGACTTGGTCATGTTGGCATGAAGCAACTCAACAAGTTAGTGACACATGATCTAGTAAGAGGCTTGAAGGATGTTCACTTTGACAAGGACAAGCTATGTAGTGCATGTCAAGCCGGCAAGCAAGTTGCCAACACTCATCCAAAGAAGAGCTTCATGAGTACTTGCAAGGCATTTGACTTGATCCATATTGACTTGTTTGGCCCAACCGCATACACAAGCATTGGTGGCAACAAGTATGGATTTGTGATTGTGGATGACTATACAAGATTCACTTGGGTGTTCTTTCTCAATGACAAGAGTGATGTGTATTCATTGTTCAAGACATTTCTCAAGAGGGTGCACAATGAGTTTGATATCATAGTGAAGAAAGTGAGAAGTGATAATGGTAGTGAGTTCAAGAACTAAGAGTTGATGAGCTTTGTGATGATTATGGAATCATGCATCAACTTTCGGCCAAGTACACACCACAATCCAATGGCCTAGTTGAGAGGAAGAATAGAACTCTCATTGAGATGACAAGATCAATGCTTAGTGAGTACAATGTGAGTCAATCATTTTTTAAAGCAATCAACACCGCATGCCACTACATCAATAGATTGTATTGCCATCCCATGATGAACAAGACACCTTATGAGCTATTGAATGGAAGAAAGCCAACCATTGCATACTTTAGAGTATTTGGATGCAAATGCTACATATTGAAGAAGGGTGCAAGACTTGGCAAGTTTGACAAGAGGTGTGATGAGGGGTTCCTACTTGGGTATTCCACCACAAGCAAAGCATATAGAGTGTGGAACAACTCAAGTGTGTATTGGAAGAAGTCCATGATGTTGAATTTGATGAAACCAATGGGTCTCAAGATGAAGATGAGAACCTCAATGATGTTAGTGGAACTCAATTGGTGAATGCCATGAGGGGCATGGACATTGGTGATATTAGGCCAACTCAAGTTGATGATGACAAAGATGAAGTGCAAATAACTCAAGCTAGTGGTGCTCAAGTTCAAGATCAACAACAAGCTAGTACATCATCTCAAGCAACAACAAGTGATCAACCAAGCTCAAGCAATCAAGTTCCAATACTCCAAAGCTCGAGTGTTGCTAGAGATCACCCAATTGTAGGCACAAAATCCTACTCCCTCGCGCCGCACACACCGACAAGCCGGAATAGCTAGCTTTTACCCCGCCTTGGGTGTCTTGAATCGAAGGCGTGCCGATCAATTTGACTGTTAATTGACAAGGAGGTAAACGTGAGAGACTGAACGTGCACCGGTGAGACCAAGACAGATTCGTATGTATGGCTCTAAGGCGGATGATAAAGACATATAGCTATGAAAGCTATACGTCGATGAGTAATGAGTGCATTCGGTAAGCAAATATGAAAATATGATTTGCAAACGGCTACGAATGATCATAGAAGACATGTCTGAACAAGTAAAGTTGATCATCATGATGTGCTAATGTAAAGCTCTATTGCATAGATCGAATTAATTGACAACATGGAAGGAAATAAATCATGAACATCATAATAGACATTCACGACACATGAAGAGGGAGCTACCCTACGTAAAAACGCATACGAACCCTCAACGAAGAAGGAGCTACCGACGTGCGCATATTACATATACCGAACCCGCTAAGAAGAAGGAACTACCACACGTATAAATGTATACGAACTGCTGTCAGAAAAGAAGGAACTACCACACGTATAACGCATACCACAACCTTCTCGCGGAAGAAGGAACTACCACATCTATAAACGCATACCCAACCCATCAGTAAAGAAGGAGCTACCGTGATAAATAGACGCATAACGGACTTGCTACAAAGAAGGAGCTACCGCGACGCATGCACGTATATGAACCCGCGACGGAAGAAGGAGCTACCGCACGTATAAAACATATACGAACCCGCAACACGTGATACATTGAGGCATAACCGTGATTCGGCAAGCTTGCCGAATCGGGTCCATGAAGAAGGAACTACCCCTCCGGTAAAGACCTATCGATTAAAACGATCTCTAATCCTTTGGATGATTAGCTCTAGATTAACCCAAAGACCAGATCCACCGGATGACGCCCCGGTCGATGTAAACACATACGAACCCACAACATGTAACAACCTAGATTGATCTAGCTCGGCTACTATGAACGATAGATCTAGTAACAAACTAATGATAAACATTGAATGAATTGATGACAACTAGATCTAACAAAAAAGATAAAGCCGAGACGTCTCAATCTAAATTGGGCAAAAAGAGTGTGTGCAAACATAATTAAATAAATAAATTGAAAGCACCGCAAACGCGTGGTAACTTAATGAATTCATTAGATCTTGCCAAAATCTAATGAAGCCGATAACCAGCTCTAAGCCAGATCTTAGCCCAGGATGGCTCATGATCGACAAAAGAACCCTCTTGCCCCCGATAGCTTAAACTACCGACGATACTAAGCGTGAACAAGACTTCTTTGCAATAATCTAAATCCGCCTGACGATACTAGACATGGTGCAAGGTTGCCGATATTTACGCAGGTCGACGGTCGATGACTCCTGCAAAGAGATCGACCACACGACATGGACTCAAGGGTGGCCGAGCCAAGGCACGGAGCCGGGTTGTTTGTATTGAATTGGGTATCTTGTTTACAAATGGGGGGGTCTTATATTTATACCGAGGGCTTATTGAGTCCCTAACTAGCTACTTAATAATAACTAACAAAATATCTAGCTAAGATACATTGTCCTCCAAGTCTTCTCGAGTCGTCGGGAATTGTATGCGTGATGTGGGCCCTCGTCCTTGGATATTCTTCTTGATGCTTCACGCTGTCGAACCATCTCTTGCTTGCTCTTTCTCGGACTCGGGCTCCTTAGCCAGAATAACAAATAAGCCCCGAATGATATGACACCGTAGCTGTCCTCTTGCTAGCCGAATGACTCCTTACCGAATGATCGCGGCACCAGCCTATAGGTCATCCGGGCTCTACCAAATTTTGGTGTTAACACCAATTGATCAAATTGTTGGTGACATTGCAAGTGGAGTACAAACAAGAGGAAGACTTGCGGCATTTTGTGAACACTTTGCTTTTTGTGTCACAAGAAGAGCCCGAAAAGGTTGATGATGCCTTGAAGGATGAAGAATGGTGATTGCAATGCAAGAGGAGCTCAACAACTTTGATAGAAACAAGGTTTGGGAATTGGTAGAGAGACCAAAAGACTACAATGTCATTGGAACCAAATGGGTTTTCAAGAACAAGCAAGATGAAGATGGCATTGTTGTGAGAAACAAAGCAAGACTAGTTGCACAAGGTTACACTCAAGTAGAGGGTCTTGACTTTGGTGAAACTTATGCTCCCAGGTTGCAAGATTAGAGGCAATTAGAATTTATTGGCCTATGCATGTGCTCACAACATCAAGCTCTATCAAATGGATGTCAAAAGTGCTTTTCTCAATGGATTCATCAATGAGCTAGTGTATGTTGAGCAACCTCCCGGTTTTGAAGATTATCATCATCCCAACCATGTGTATAAGTTGAACAAGGCACTCTATGGGTTGAAGCAAGCACCTAGAGCATGGTATGAGAGGTTGAGAGACTTCCTACTCAAGAAGGGCTTCAAAATGGGCAAAGTTGACACTACTCTATTCACCAAGAAGATTGGGAATGATTTGTTTGTGATGCAAATATATGTTGATGATATCATCTTTGGATCAACAAATCAAGAGTATTGTGAAGAGTTTGCCAAAATGATGGCAAAAGAATTTGAGATGTCTATGCTTGGGGAGCTCACATATTTCCTTGGTCTTCAAATCAAGCAAATGAAGAATGTCACCTTCATTAGTCAAGGGAAATACATTAGAGACATGGTCAAGAGGTTTGGATTGCAAGATGCCAAAGACATCAATACACCAATGGGTACCAATGGATCATTGGACAATGATGAAAGTGGCAATATGGTTGATCAAAGGTACTATAGGTCATTCATTGGAAGCTTACTCTATGTGACCGCTTCTAGGCCCGATGTGATGTTTAGTGTTGGCAAGTGTGCAAGGTTTCAATCCTCACCTAGAGAGGGTCATCTCACTGCATCAAAAAGAAGATTGAGGTACTTGAAGCACACACAAAATGTTGGGCTATGGTATCCCAAGGGGTCAAACTTTGAGCTTATTGGATATTAGGACCGACTATGGGGGATGCAAAGTTGATAGAAGAAGCACCAGTGGCACTTGTCAATTCCTTGGAAGATCTCTAGTATCATGGTCATCAAAGAAGCAAACCGGTGTGACACTTTCAACCGCCGAGGCCGAATACATTAGTGCTTGGGTAGTTGTTGTGCACAATTGCTATGGATGAGATCAACATTGAAGGATTATGGATTTGATTTCCATCATGTGCCTTTGTATTGTGACAATGAAAGTGCTTGCAAGATGACATAAAACCCGGTTCAACATACAAGAACCAAGCACATTGACATAAGGCATCACTTCATTAGAGATCATCAACAAAAGGGTGACATTGCTATCCAACCTATTGACACCGATGATCAACTAGCCGACATCTTTACAAAGCCACTAGATGAGAAGAGGTTTTGCAAGCTAAGAAATGAGTTGAATATCCTTGACTTCTCCAACATGAGTTGAATGCACCCCACTATCATGACATGCTCTACATCAAGCAAAGCAAAGGTAAAATTGTTTGACATGGCATTCATGATATCTAAGGACTTGTTAGAACATATAGACATATAACTTGTGCCTTAGGGAGCATTCATGGAAAATAAAAGGTTTTCAATGTATGTATGCCATCACTATTGCTCTTTATGCTTGTTTGATCTAGTGATGACATAAGACATGTTTATGGGCTTGCAATCTCAAGTGTTGAATTTGGCTAGCTTTTCACACATATAGTTCAACATAGGCAAGATAACCCTTGTCATGAGGTGTGAAGAAGTTTGTCTTTGGTTCAAACCGAAATATATGTTTGACAAGTGATCCAAATTTGACCAAATTTGAGCACTATTTCTTCTTCCATAACACAACATGGTCATACCTTTTGTGAAAATTGTCGACAAAGGGGGAGAGATTAGTGCATGAAAGGTTTTAGAAAATTTAAAAATTCCACATGTTTTTGAAAATCTCTCATGTGGTTCATGACTTTTACAAGTGGTTCTCACAAGTAGGGGAGCAGGCTCATAGACAATTTGTTGCATTTTATTGTGTACTAACATATGACTTGCTCATTGCACATGTATTTAAATTCAATATACATGCTTGTGTGGTGTATGCTAGTTTTCACAAGTTGCTTTTCAAGTGGTTGAATAACTAGCATGCATAGGAGCTAGCTAAATTTTCTAAATTCCGCTCTTAATTCATGTACCTTGCTTATAATATGATCTCACATGGTACTTTGAGTTTTGATGAAAATCTAGTTACCTTGATGCTTGTATGGTGAAAATGGCGCCTTTCCGATTGGTATCACGCTTCAAAGGTCCATTTCTTTCACCTTAAGCATCATTTTGGTAACATAGCTCACCCTCAATTTCAATATTCATACATGTATGCAATGCTTCGTTCCAAACTCGTGGCATACATGTAGGAGGAGCTCATGCTACCAAAAACCGAACTATGATGATTGTCCAATCCTATGATTGTAAGCAAAATGCTTGACAACCATGATATGTTCAAAAACATTAATCATAAAACCTTTTATGCGGGTTGTCACCAATTACCAAAAAAGGGGAGATTGAAGATCTCTAGTTTGGTTTTGGATAATTAGTGACACCTAAGGACTAATCTCTCGATGCTAAGTGTTTGACTAGTTTGGAGATTGGTCGTGCCGGTTGGTGCGTGGTGATCATGGATGAGGGATCGAGGTGATCCAAAAGATGATCAAGCATGCAACTCGGTGGAGTTTCGAGATCAATTGTCCCCAAGGCAAAGGTATAACCATAGGGCTTTTGATTTCACACTCAAGACACCATAGAGGGTGTGAGTGGTTATAGGATCGATAAGCCCGTACTATAAAGAGGGAAACTTATCGCATATCGGTCCTCATGTGCCTTTAGGTTCAAAATTCATATGCATGCATTCTAACCTAAAGAGCTAACTCCGCCCTTGTCGAAAATGTTTTTGAAAATGCTAACACATGGTGTCGGGGGTGTTCTTCGATGTGTCGGCAACAAGAAACAAGTGACGGAAGTCGGTTTGGAGCAAAGGCGAAGAAACGGCAACACAACGACAAATTTTCGCTGTCAGAGGCGACCGGACGCATGCACCGGACTCGTGACCGGAAGCATGCAGAACCGACCGGACGCTCCGGTGAGTGGTTCCGGTCAAAGAAACAGAGAGCATGTTTTCGGGGTTGCTCTCGGGGAGTGACCGGACGCATGCACCGGAAGCATGACCGGACGCATGCGCAGGGGTTCTAAATTTGGCATGTTGGGTTTGTCGGTTGTGACCGGACTCATCGACCGGACTCATGCATGAGTCCGGTCGGCGCGTCCGGTCGGCCCGCAGGAATTGCATGTTCCTCCCCAACGGCTCCTATTCTTGGTGGAGCCTATTTATACCCCTTTGACCGGCCATTGCTCTCTCTCTTGGACATTTGAATCACTCCTAACACCTTTGAGCAAGCAAGCAAGCCTCCCTCTCTCTCATTCTTGATTTGAGCTTCATTCTTGAGAGAAGAGTTGATCCTAGTGCATTGCATCGAGTTCTTGCATCTAGAGGCACTTGGGGATCGTTGTGAGCCGGTTGGTTTCTTGTTTCTCTTGGAGACACCGCCTCCTAGCCGGCTTGGTGATTTGGTGGAGTTGTTGGCAAGAAGAGGAGATTGTTTCTTGGCCACCTCAGGCGAAATTGTGAGAGGATCACGCTCCTCGTCGGGAAGACAAAGTGCAAGGAATACATTGCTCGTGTCTTGGGTACCTCACTTGTGAGTGGTGTGTTGAGGCTAGCAAGGGCACCGCCTAGCTCAAACACCATCCTTGTGTTATCGGCACAACCGAGAGACTAGCTTGTCGGTGTACAAGTGAACTCGGGTGAACAAATCGACTTGTTCATTGTCTCGGTGTGTGGATCATCACCCGTGTGATTGATAGCTTTTTCTTCTTCCCGTGATTGGTTGACATCCTCTACACGTCGATATAACGAGCTTCTCACTCTTGCATTACTTTCCTAGTTTACCTTGAGTAGAGAGCTAGCACTTGCTTTGTGTAGTTGTTCTTGCTAGCACAAGGACCATATTAGGATTGTTCATTAGCTAGAGTAGTGACATAGACCTTGTGTGGATTAGAGATCATAGATATATTTAGTCTTGTCACTAGAAGGCTTGCAAGACCACTAGAGCTAGTGCAAACCGCTTTTCTGCCGTGTTTTATACTAATCGGTTTGTTTAGTTGAGTTTGTAGAAAATTTTTATAGGCTATTCACCCCCCTCTAGCCATTTAGGACCTTACATCCCGAGGCGCCGCCAGTGGGGAAGTGCCGAACGGAAGACGTCCGGTGTCGCCGTCTCACAAGAATGCGGCATCCAGGGAATGGACCAACCGAAGTCGCCCGCCGTCGTCCGCCGTTTCTCCACGGTGAAGGCAACGCCGTTGCACACGTGGCGCCTACGTGGCTGCCACGGTGGCGCCCATGGGACCCACGTGTCGCCCACGTGTATAGAATGAGTTTCTGTGTACACTTATGTAATTGCTAGAGCCACCCGGTGTTTGTACACGTAATGTTATAAATTCGACCTTCCCGTGTCGGGAAAAATTCCCTTTTAAAATTTGTAAATTCATTATTTGATTTATAGAATTTTATCATGTAATTAGTTCTAATTTTATTACATGATAAAATTATATTATAATATTACCCTAATGATTTAATTAGGGATTAATATTATAAAATCCATATCTCATGCAAATTAACTCCGTTTCGCGTGAAACGACTTCCATAATTCATCAAAAATCTAGCTCTATGCATCTAACCCATTGCCACCATAATGTTCTATGTTTGTTTTATATGTCATAGTTCAAGCTAGGTTTCTGCCCGATCAGAACTAGCTTTTCGACGACGTTTTAGGAGCTTCCGTTCGAAGTGAAGCTAGGAGCGTTCGACGCAAAGTGCCGATCAAGAAGAACCTCCTGTGCAAGTCCTTACCCGCTCCCTCCTAATCATGACCTTAAGTAAATGATGCTATTGATGATGACGATGATAACTTGATTAGTATAGTGAGGTATGATGAGCGATAATGTAGCTATGGAGCTAAGCTTGGGATGACGTGCTCATCCACATTATCTACGCTCATACGTTATAATTAAGAATAACCTAAGATCGCCTAATGAACCTTAACCAACAAAAGAGGTGGGTGATAGTAATTCATTGTGAGATGGATTGCTACGAGGAATCGCCGTGAGGGATTCTGCGAGAGAGATACTCGCCTCCCTAAGGACCGGTTCATAGACCTTCTACCTAGTGCGATATTACGACACCACACGCCGATAAATGGGACGGCTTGATTCACACCCCGTTGGGTTGAGGTATAATTGGGAGCCAAGGTGGCCGAGTAGGCGAACGACCTATTAGGAGCAAACATGGGGAGAGTGGCCCCCCATGTCCTGGGTTGGCGTGGATGCCGAAAGTGATCTTCCACGTAAGTGTTTGGGCGCTAAAGGGGCGCGGTGCTAGGTGCTGCATTTATGATTATGATTATGTGGTGTGTATTGAAGCCACATGGGCGTGGTGTGTATTGAAGCCACATCGGGCGTAGTGTGTATTGAAGCTACGCCGGACGTAGTGTGTATTGAAGCTACGTCTAGGACGATCGTCATCCTTCCAACCCCCGAAGTCGCGGGTGAAGATTATACCAACATACATAGAGTAGCACTCAAGCGGGCACGGATCTCGTTGGACCTCTCGTCGACCACCGATCATGGAAGAGGATGTGTCCATCGTGTGGGGAAATTTGTACAACCTCTGCAGAGTTTACTTGAACCTATTCAATAGCCACGCCCTTGGAATGGGCGTAATGCTAGGTCCGAACATCTATGATTAGCTTATAACTAACGTTTGTGATGATGTGAAGGTGATGACCGGATGAGATAACCCAGGGAACTAGCGAGAGCGATTTTTGAGACTCGCTGGGGCCCAAAACCCTAATATACCAAACCACCCCTGGTTTGGACTTGCCGAAAGTACCTTTGTACTCACCCCCGTTTTTACGGATATCGGCATATCCGGAAGGTAAGGTCATTTTGTCGAGGTAGGAGACCAACGACGTAGGAGTTTACAAGATGTTGCTTAGGAGAAAAACGTAGAAGCCCGGGAATTCCATCCCAGCCAAGTTGCACGTGGAACATGGAGTTGTGCCCGCAGACGGCCTAGCACCTTAGCGTAATTCGTCCACAGATAAACCATTGCTTCACGTTGGCTACTCGATCAATATAATCCAGTGGTGTCTTCATCACCGCTGTAAGACCTTCTATCCTATGTCAATATATGCTCGGAATAGTTTATCTATAACTGATTTCCATTTATCTGTGACTCGATAAACGTATTGGTAGCGTGATCCTAGCGCCAATACGCAAGATTAAAGTCCCATTAAAAGTGGGGCGTGACAAAGGAGCTCGTGCTTGTGTGTCGCGAGCTATGCCTTGACGACCGCCTCAACCCGCTGAAAATCTTCCCAGCTTTCTTCATGGCTACTGCAAAAACGGTTGAGCGAGACCTCGGGTGTGCAAGGGTTAGATGAAAGTATGAACTTTCACACTCTTGATCTTGCTCGGCACAATGTTTTTGGTGGAGAAAATAGAGTGTAGAACAAAGTGGGAGAGAGTGTGAGAGTGAGAGAGAGTGAGAATGGAAGGTGGGAGCTCTCACACCGGTGTTTCGGGCTACTTATAGCCGAGCAAAACGACCGTGAGGCGCGCCATGCAACGGATAGGAGCCGTTGGCGGCGAAGGGGCCCACGCTGGCGCCAAGCAGGGTGCGGGCGCACCTTTGGGGCGCACCCCGCCCGAGGTCGCCGCCGTTGTATTTTTGTCGGGCGTGCACAACGGTCATGAAAAGTTTAGACCGTTGTTTGCTCACGCTGGTTCTACCGTTTTCTCCCCTTTTTGATTTTCTCTAAAAAATTTTTCAAAATTTTGCTTTGTTTTTTTTTATATACTAAAAATTTATTTAGAAAATACTTTTCTCGTATATTTTATTTAGAAAATATTTTTCTTAATTTTTTCATAGAAAAATTATTTTATTTATAAAGATTTTTATTTTAGTTTTCGAAAATATTTTCTTATAGATTTTTTGTGTAGTAAATATTTTTGTTTTATTTTGATAATAAAATATTTTATAAAAATTTTTTTAAAAAAATATACCCCATTTTTTTTAGAGGGCGGGTTGTTTATAGTCACTGTCGACTCTCCTCGCACGGGCATCGGCGGAGAGTATCCGCCCGGGGTTTTTGAGTCGATCCTCCAACACACCACACCGGTTTTGATGATGATGCCTCGAGTGTGTTGTTGCTTGTACCCAATAAATGGGCACTTCACCGCCTTATCTCGACATGAAAGATGATGAAGCCCTTCCCGTGATCGATGTCGGCTTTTTGGTCAGATAGAGAAATGGTCTCCCCAGAGGAGAGACACATCCTCTTTTCGGGCCCATGTCTAGGACCACGAAGTCGTAGGGATGTACTCATCTTTGATCTTAATCAACATGTCTTCGAGAATTCCCTCGGGCCGCCATGTTGTTTGATCGCCATTTGGAGGACAAAGCTTGCGGTGAGCAAGTGTCCCACCATGGATTCTGTTGAAGGTAGCCTTGGACATCACGTTAATGCCGGCCCCCAAGTCACAAAATGCATTGGCAAAGATGGGGGCCAATGGCACATACCGATGATTGGACGCCCGTGGTCTCCCTTCTTGGCAATAAACGGCGAGTCCACGGGGATCTTTGCTAGCTCGGTGGGTTGGCTGAGCCTCGGTGATATCATGTTGATCGACTCGTGCGGGACCTCAAAGGTTGCCCAGGATCCTACCCGAATCGTTAATCGGCACTTGGGCAAAGAATCTAGGCCGGTGTGTCTCTATCATCTTATTGAAGCTTAATTGATTTTTCACACGGTGATGTCAACCCTTCTAGCTTGTTATTCACTCCTTCAAGGATTTTATCTTGATGGCTCATCTTTTTGGTGAGATTTTCATTGATCTTGGCTTGGCCCAACACCAGTCCTTTAATGAAGGTTGACTGAGCCGTAATTGGAGTTATAGCCCCGGGTTACCTTGGAATGGTGGATGGGATCGGTTGTTCCGACCTTTGCCGAGGTTGGCGATACCGTTGTTGTTTATGAACGCCGCTTCTTCCACGGGTCTCGGGGCGGTTGTCTCCCCGAAGTGGCCAACTTCACCACAAGTCTCACACGTCATGTGTGAGTCTCGTGGCGTAAACCGGGCGCCGGCGAGTATTTGAGTCCGTCTTTGCGCTCGTCCGCCTTCTTCGAGCTTAAAAAGATCCATTTTTTGCGGCAAGCATATCCGCCTCCTTCACGGGATGCATGCCTTTTTGTGTTTTGGCCGGGTTACGCCCCCTCTCCCCCGGCTACGGTTTGCCACCATCTTGTCAATCGTGGCTGTTGCCTCGATCGATGGTGAGTGATAAGAATACGCCACCGGCAGCCGGCGTCTAGGTGCTCCCTTCGATATGGCCGTGAGACCATTATAGAAGTTACGGAGCACCAGCCAATTCTCCATTCCGTGATGCGGGCATGCTTGAATGTATTCTTGCAGCCTTTCCCACGCCTGCGGGATGGGTTCCATTGAGTTCGCCGAAATTGGCGATTCTTCCCTCGTGGCATTGGTTTTGCCCATGGGGAAGAACTTAGCTAGGAATGCCATGGAGCATTTTGCCCACGTATTTCTTGCTTTCTTGTCCTTGTAGAACCATTTGTTTCGCTTTCCCACGAGGGAGAAAGGAAACAGCGGAGGCGATAACGTCGGGTTCGACGTCCTTGATGACAATCGTGTCGCACGCACTCAAGGAAGTGTTGAGATGTGCGTTGGTGTCCTCGCTAGGCAGTCCACGTAAGGGACCGGCCGCACCATGGTGATTAGCCCAAAGGCGTAGCTCGAAGTTCTTATCCGCGAACATTGACCACCGCCCCCGGGCACGTTGGCAACAGCGGGAACGGAGAAATCGTGGAGCGACTTTTTGAGCCAAAGCTTGCGGTTCGGTTGGTGCAGTGGATGTCGGTCTCAACCGCCGAGGTTCGGGTGAAGAAGAAGAGGTACGAGACCTGTTCTTCCTTAGGAGTGCCTCGATTCTCGATGAAGTTTGTCGGCAGTTGGAAACCCGACATACACTATCCTGTTTTCATCCACAACAGAGAAAACATAAAAAGATTAGCCTTTGTATGAGCAAGTGGTTACCACGCATGCACATTTCATATTCATAGCCGCCTAGTGATTTCTTATAACAATGCCTTCCTCAAGAACGGCGCTTTAAATGCTTGTTGGCATTTCTTAACGTCATCACTAGAAACGGGTTTAGAACCCATCCCTAATGACGGCGCTAAGAAATGAGCCATCGATATCACTAAGTGGAACCACCGTGTTGGTGATATCGCACTTTCAATCAACGGTGATAGATCTTGCCATAGTTGATATTTCATCCATAAGCGCACGGATCTATCATTGTAGCATTTCACCCGGAAGTATTCGTGGTATCATTATTTATATTTTCCCAAAGGAAGGCTTGTTGTATAAGAAGCTAGCATGGCATCCGGATGATGAAATGTGTGCACGCTAAGACCAACTCGATCTCTTGAGGGGGCTAGCATAGTGTGACACACACATTGGAATCCACCGGGGAAAGGATAAAGAAAATAGATAAAGAATAAACGAATGTCCTATGGAGTAATCTAATGTATTCTAGTCATGGTCTTACAATGAATAGTTAGGATCATATGCTAACACGATCTAAGCATGGTTATGTCTTGGATAACGAGGGAGACTTCCGGCACCATCCGGCCCAATGGAAAGCATTTACGAACTCCTACATCACATGCGAACGTGGAGGGATTACAAGGGACCCGGACAGTAGCTGTCACAACCCCGCCGCCTACCCTCACGACCGTGGCATGCTCTCATATTCGAAGGTGTCGTAATACCCGGGCACCATGCCCGCGTACCAGAGCACTACTCTTGTCCCCCCGGGATCCCCACCATACGGATGGACGGACTAAGACAAAAGCAAACCCGAAAGAATGATGAACCGTTATCCCATCTATAATCATGTTATGCATACGATGATCGATGAAGAACAAATATGAACATGTCAAGATTATGATATGTAAACTATATGCTAGTCCATATACCAACACTATAACATGAACAAGACTATACTCTAATTCATAAGTTAGACCATGATCATAGAAATAGAACTTGTAAATAGGAGAAAGATCCATGGAGAATATATATATTACCAAAGCTTACTTTGCTCCAAGATTACAAGTCCTCCTCTTGTAGCTCTTCTACTCCAATGCTAACCAAATAAGAAGAAGAAGAAGAAGTGGAGGTGGAGAGTGAGGTAGAGAGTGTGTGTGCTGGTGTGGTGACTCCAAGTGTGGTGTGTGGAATGAGGGAGAGAGAGGAGGTATTTATACACAAGAGAGAGGTAGCCAAATGACCCTAATGCCCCTAAACCGACCTAATGACACGCCCGGTATAGTGAACCGGTCATCAACCACCGAACCGCCCGATTCTCGCACTTAATGTACCGCCACACGCCGACCGGGCTCGAACCGCCCCCCGAGAGGGTGTGCGGCCCACCCCTTTGGGCTCGGCCCGGCCCGAGCCTCGGCGTGCTATCTTGATTGGGCCACGAAAAGTTGTAGTGTGGGCTTGGCCTGGTCCGGTTTGTGCCGTTTCGGTCCATTTCCCTCCCGGGCTTGTGATCTTCGTGAATGCGCTTTCGGGATAGCGTACTTTGGACGTATTTCCACTGTATTTATTATAAATGCTACAAAATACATTTCGAACACTACAAGTGGAAATATGTTAGTAATAAATGTATATGAGTATGAAAAGGTATAGTTTTACTCCCTTTATGGTAGTAAGTTGACGGAAATATATGTCGTTAGTGACCGTAACTTGTGGGCGTGGCGGCGGCGGGCGGCGGGGGGCGGGTCGGCTGCGGGCGGGCGCCGGTGTGTGTGTGTGTGAGTGTCCGAGTGTGTTTGCGTGTGTGTGGTGGTGTGTGTGGCGTCGGGGTTGACTAAATTTTTTTAAAAAAATTGCTCTTTCCGTGATGGATCCGGATGGATCACGGGAAAGACACCTCCTTTCCCATGATCCACCCGGATCCATCACGGGGAAAGAGGCAATTTTTTTTTATAAAATATCCACCGCCGCCACGGGAGGCAGGTCCCATCGACCCCTTTCCCGTGATTGGCTCACGGGAAATATCGCCGCTCCGTTCGTGAGTCGCTCACGGGAAAGGGTTTTTTCGTAAATTAAATTTATTACTCCCCTTTCTTTTTTCTAACGTATATATTTTCAAACTTTGATCAAGATTACTTCAAAAATACCTTATCACATACACTCACCTATACATAATTTATCCTTGCGCGAAAAAATGGCCATTATTTCATGTGGTTCTATCTCCTTTTTTTCAAAATTGTATTTACTTAACTACAACAAAAAATTATAATAATTACCAAAATAATCCAAAAAATTCTCGAAAATAGACATGACACAATATCTCGAGGTGCATTTGCATATAGAAAAAGTTTCAGAGCCAAACCACAACTTGACCGCCACATCCACATGAAATCACACTAGATCATTCTCAACAAACATGAAACTTCTACGTATATGTTGGAGCTTGTGAACATTGTACGTGCCAACTTGTGCGAAACGTTCCCAATTTTTATCATAGCCTCGGCATAAGATATCATGACATATTATCAAATTTCATGATTTTTTGCGCATCGGTTTATTTTCAAGAATTTTTAAACCTCTCGAACAGGGATTAGCGTTGATGATTTCGTATTAAGATGTTCCATTTCTTTTTATTTTTTTTAAATGCAAGGCCTTACATTGTGTTGAGTATGAGGAATATAAATTTTCTACTAATTTTTTTCGAAAATTTGAAGCACTTGTAGTTCAAATTTGGCCTCATTTCATAAATTCCCATAAAAAAGAATAATTACCTAAATATATCAAATAAAGTCAATAATTCACCAAAATTTAATATTGAGTGCCATATGATGTGCAACAAGTGTAGAAAAAGTTTGGAGATGAAAAACCAAAAAAAAAAAATTCCGTGAGTAGGATCCCGGCTCACGGGATAGGGGCCGGCTTTCCCGTGAGGTAGACGGAGGGTCCACGGGAAAGAGGACAGAGGTGACGGAGCGGGGCGGGGGCTCACGGCGGTTCCCTTTCCCGTGAGCCCCAGCCTCACGGGAAAGGGGGGGGGGATTTCTGTGAGTCGTACCTCACGGAAATCTATTTTCCCATGATTATTTTCTTCCCGTGAGACTTTTCCTCCGCTCACGGGAAATTGGATCCTTTCCCGTGAACGGCTGATGGGAAAAAACTTCCCCACGGGGAAAGCGCAGGAATCCGGTAGTGAATATTGATGAACATCCTGAGTATACACACAATTAAGTATCCGGTGTGACATAAAGGACAAGCAAGTCAAGTAGATAATACATTGATTTTTATATACAAACTCGTTACCAAAGCACTTGCATCAAAAACTATTTTCTAAAATAAATTGGATGAACACGATGATTATGATGGATAACGAGTCGAATATCCGTGTAGATATATAGAGCTCATGGAATTTGATGATGAATTACGATTGGGTAATGCTCTCTCTAATACGACTACAAACATACAAGGACTAAACCTCTCACCCATTATGTGTGCTGTATAAATTAAAACCGTGTCGGCCATGAACTTGTTTGGGACAAGCTCAGTCTGATACCCATGAAGTTGTTATATACTCTTTATGATATGTGAGGAGAGGTTTGGGTGGTGAATCCTATTCAGATGTCAGTGAAGTACCCCTAGGAACATATATATTAGCACACATGGATAGATGTGGGATGTATAATATACTGAAATGGGGAAGGTCTGATATCTTGACCATGAGTCACATCAAAGAATGATGGAAAATTAGTCAAGATAATCTTGGGTAAAATGATATAAAGCTGCGAAGGGTTAAATCATGTTATGTCCAATGGCGAATCTAGGATTTTATTTTACGGTGTGCCGCTTAAAAATTTTCATACACAATTCGGTAAATCTATTTTACCAATTTGGTAAGAATTATAAAATTTGCAATGTGATTATGTACACATGCACTAAATAGTTCAAAATCCATATTGATAGCTCAAAATATATATAGGCATAAAAAGAGTACAATGAACTTACAATGCTATTTAACTTTTTATCCTCGCCGGGGCGAAAATGATTTTGTGTGGCGGGCAAACGTGTTTTGTCATGCATAGGTGGTCACGGTTAATCCGCGTGCACCACCGTGGTGGCGCCGTGCCCTATTAACCATGTCGCCCGCCACATTTAATGGGTATTAACCGTGGCAGGCCTGTTATAGCGCCCGCCACGGTTAACCCATTTACCGTGGCGGGCACCCGGACCGTCGGTTGGCCTAGCCCCACCCGGCCGAACTATCATGGCGGGTAAAGTGTATGCCCGCCACGGGCTCATTCTAGGCAGTGTCACGCAAAATATTTTGTGTACCAGTGAGAGGACTAAATGTCTTGATTATATTTTCTTTATTAACTTCAAAAAAAATATCCCGCTCAATGAATATGTCTAGACAATCAACCCAAAGACTATCACCCATGGACTCTGAATTGGGGACAAAACCTTGACCTAGCTGTGTGATAGCTGATTTTATGATGTTAGCACTTAGCAAATAGCAATTAAATTAGACATCAATTTTTTACAGAAAGTTGAAGAACAAAGATTTAATATATGCTAACAACACAATCTTCAGCTACGTAATATGTAAAAAAAAAATAGCCCGTGCAACGCACAGAGTTGATGGACTAGTATTACTCAAAGGCTTGTTGTACTACAAAGCAACATATATATGCCTGCTAATTTCAGCCTGTGATAAAGAATTTATTAGGTCCAAATCATTCGTTGTTGCAGTATTTAGGTCCTACTGATTCATAGGGCTAAACAATAAGTTAACTTTTACTAGTAGTCTCTAAAGACAGGTAGACTAATTATCACTCATGATTCCAGAATTAGTAGTCCATCCAAAGAGAGCCTTCGAGTACGACAAAGATAGTGCCATTGTAAGAGTATGGATTAAAAAAACTAGACGCCCGACGACTGTCAGAGTTCCGTGTGCCCTGCATTGCGTGAGGATCACCCGCACGCCGCATGCGCTGTCTCATGTGTTCACAGGAAGCTGACAGCTCAACGGTAATTAAACACGGGAGACGACTTCAAGTCGTCTTCTTAGTTTCGGGTGTGTTTAGATATCTGAAATTTAGCATGGTAGTGAACTGAAAAGTATGGTAGCACTTTTTATTAGTTTCGGGTGTATTTAGATCTCTGAAAATTAGCACCGTAGCGAACTGAAAAGCAATGTAACACTTTTCGTTTATTTGTGATAAATATAATTCTACCATGGGGTAACTAGGCTCAAAAGAATCATCTCGCAATGTAAATCTAAACTGTGCAATTAGTTATTTTGTTTACCTATATTTCATACTCTCGAGCATGCGTCTTCAAATACATTTAACGCTTTGATGTGATGAAAATCTCAGAATTTCAAGGCAAAATTCTAGGATCTAAACACACCCTTCTTTTTCTTGTTCGAGGCATAGGCGGCGTTATGCATTCAGTTGCGGCGATGTTCCCGTCGACGACGAGGCGCCAATGGTGACTTCGGGGAATCTCCAGATCTGCGCGGGGTGCTCAAAGTCCTTCGGAGGTGCGCATAGGGGTAGGCACCAATTCCAGTAATTTCCTCATGAGCTTTCTTAAAGTTGCTCTAAAATGCCAAAACACAGCAACACAATATTGCTCCTACGATAGCCAAGATAGCCCAGAACTTGTTGGCCATGAACCCCATGATAGTAATAACCATTGGAGCTATTATTTTTTTAAAAAGGTTACCTACATTCTCCATTATGAAAAAATAAAGTAGCCCCTTAAATTTGTGTTTAAATTACCCATCATACAATGGCATATGGCATATGGATCGGCTGTTGTGTTAGAAAAAAAAAGAGATCAATGATAATTAAGTTCATTACTTGTTACATGTGCTAAATTTGTTTACAAACTTCTAATTCTTGTGTTTTCTTTATAGACTAGTTATTATCAAATAATTGGAACTGAGGCCTGCATGTATTTAATCCTTCTTTTCAGATGGAATGGATTCATTCCATATTAATCTATAAACATCTATTATTGACTCTTCATCAGAATGAGAGCACCGGATCACATCGCATAAAGGCCACAGCCTCAGAAGAGCTTCGGCGCCCAAATCAAGGAGAGAAGACTTTAAATGGTGAGATTACCAAGCTAGAACTTGACCTCTCGGAAACCATCGCCGGAGTCGAGGATATGATTTACGAGAAGGAAGGCACTCACCCAGAACTACAGAGATTGGTGTTCGATGGACTGCAAGCCCACTACGATTACTGTACATTGGAGGAATACGACTTCCAGTATGGAACAGTTATCTATCTGGTTCATCGTCTCCAAGGTGGTGGCGGTGGCGCTGGGCCGCTGGCCCAGGCTCACCACCAGAGATTAATATATTTGTCAGGAAGCTTGACGGTGGCATTTTCACGGTCAGTTTGAGGACTCTTAATTTGCCCGTCTATAATGTCAGGCACACGATCCGTTTACAGGAGGGCATTCGGCAGACCCAACAGCACCTCGTCTTCTGTGGGCGACCACTGGACAGAACCCTGGCTGACTACAACATCCAGGAGAATTCAACTCTCCATTTGGCCCCAGGCCCATATGGCGGCAACAGCGGTCTTCATGAGGTAGTATAGCGACTGTCACCATCCATGCTTAGCTAGAATTTCCATTCATATAGCGATCCTGATAGCAAACCTGTCCCTGCTTGGTTTAGTGTCTGGCACTGCAGCATTCTTGTCAAGCACTGAGCATAATGCCTTGTGGGCCTATGCTAGAAAAGAAACTAGAATTTTGAAACTAAACATTGGTTGAGGTTTTCATGGATTTTTCAATTTAAACTTTTGTCTCTTTCCAAGGACCAAGACGGATTGGTCAAGACTGGACAGGCCGCTGGCACGTATGCTGTAGCTGTCGACGAGGGCAGCAACCACAGCAACGGCCACGACCAGGACGGGCAGTCCTCCGGGTCGGCGGGTCCCAATCCCAGGCTCTAGTCCTCTGTCATCATGAGGGCAGAAACGAGCAAATAATCGAGGCCAGCAGCGAGATTACGGAGGATCCACCGAGCATGGTGGGTAACCACAAAAAGATGCAGTCCACATATTGACTTTGGTTGACTGCAAAAATGCTCATATCTTCTCATTCTGAACATGGCTAAACTTCAATTTTTTTTCTCTTTCTAAAATACTACATAGGTCGTCAACGACACTGTGCCTCTGGTTGATGAGTTCATCAAGCAGCAGCAGGAGCAGATACGTTGGGGAAGCTAGAAAACAAGCACACGCGCTGCAGATCTGGGCTTCCGGCCATGCTGAAGCCACTGTCAACTTTGGCGGAGCTGGAGTACTGGAGTTGCATCCTCTAAGGACTAAGGGCCTATTTGGCATGGCTCCAACTCTAGTCAGAGCAGCTTCACTCTAGAAATCCAGGTGGAGTTGACTCTGAGTGAAGTTAGAGCTGTCTATTGAGGGTGTTTGGCTAGATTGATACTCTGAGCTCCAGAGTTGTGTTTTATCCGTTTGGTTGGTCCAATTTGCTCTTGACTAATTGATGCATCCAACAAAAAAATAAGCTTATGAATTAAAATGAATTACCAACAGCTTACAACACGAGTGTATTTTTATTTTGGTTTGCTGCATACCAGATGTCAGATTGATCAGATGGATATGGTTTTTGTTTTGTTTTTTGCATCACACACAAGATCTATGGTAGCAGTAATAAACCAATAACGAACGAGGCGAGGTAGAAGCGCTCGAGGTCCTTGCCGCCGGGCGGGTTGTCAACTCCACAACTCCCTGCTGCAAGTCGTGCACACCCAGCCAATCAGCTTTCACGCACACGAACTGAAAAGAACAGAGCTAAAGAACGGAAAGGAGTAGCAACAAAAATCAAATGAAAATCGATCCAAATCTCCATGATTTGTTCCCAAATTTTGCACAGGCATTCACAACAGAGTTGGTGAGCTATTTCTTGGAAATCATGGCACGAACCCAACTAGAAGGCCGGGAATTTCAGATCACGCTCAAAGCACTGCACATGGTGCGGAGCGCCTCTATCTACGCCTGCTGCATCCCGTGCGTGTACCTATTGCACTTCCACCCGCCGCGCAGAAGGGTGGCTGCCGCCCCTCGTCCTCCTGCCCCCACCACCGGACATCGCTGGAGGAGCCCTTGCCTGCGGCGGAGGGGCATGGCCGGATGGGGCGCTGGAGGCGCTGTGCCTGCGCGCAAGAGAGGGGCCCGATGCCGACGGAGGAGAGGAGGAAGAGGAGAGCGCGGTGGCTTGAGAGCAGGGACGCGGCGAGTGCTGGGGAGAAGGAGCGAGCGCGCAGGGCTGACCGGCGAGGTGTAGTCCGGGGAGGAGGCGGCCCTCGGCAAAATGGAGTGGACCGGCGAGTGCTTGCGGCGCGCGGCCAGTCGCGAAGAAAAATGATTTGATGTATGTGTGTAATCAGTGGCATTGCGGGTAATTTCATCCGAAATCCACGGCCTTAGCTGGCTGGCTGGCTGAGCCAAAGAATGTATTTTCCTCTCACGTAAAACCAAGACTAAAGACTAAATTTAGCAAATACCAAAGAAGATCTTTTTTCTCACAATAAATCAAGACCAGCCAACCAAAGACCACCGGCCCGAACAAGGCCTAGGTCTCCAAAAACTCCATGGAGTTGGGCTGCTCCACTATTTTCTGAAGTTGGGGTGTTTGGCTTAACTCCATCCGACTCCACCCCTCGGAGTTCGGCTCTAGAGCCATGCCAAACAGGCCCTAAAGAACCATGCTACAAGGCCCTAGAACAGCGTGATCACGATTCTATACGAGTAAACGGCAAACAAGAAGTGGTTGTGGGCTCGTGCCTTCGTCTTCATTGAAGGGAGGACGAAGCTGATTGTGTACCTGGACTACCATGCTACCAACTGCTTAGAAAGGAGTGAGAAAAAGGGGAAAGATTTGTTTAATTGTGGGAGCAGGTGACCAGAACAAGTCTATACTTTACTAGACATTATTGTACATTGTTATTGTTGATCATGTTGTTTATTCACAGATGTGAGATGTAGTACTAGGGGCAGTATCAGACAGCTTGAAGGGATTTGAACACGATCTGACGGTCTAACTCAGGTGTCTAGAGTTGCAAGTGGACGTGTGTGCGAGAAGTGTGTGTCAGTGTTGGGCTTTCGTGTATTTGTTTGTCATGCAATGAAAAAAAATAATAATAGTGAAGACGTAAGATCTACGTCAAACAGCTCAGAGATTAATAGAGAAATGTTCATTGAGAATGACTATTCGATTTCATATAGGACTAGCAAACATACTCATGCGTTGCAACTACTACCAGCTTGTGTGATAACTGATAATATATGGTTTTGAAGATTTATTTAGCGATCTCATCATGCGTTTCAATTCAACCAAGAATCGAACTCCATATTATGTTTCGACACGTGCTGCTCTAGTTCGTATGGATATAGGAGGTTTAGAAATTATTTATCAATGATCGTGTTATACGTTCCAATTCGTTTTAGGATTGGAGTCTGCACCATACCTGAACATTTAAGTCATATGAGCATGGGAGACAACGGCGAATCATGGAAACACTTCGTATTAATTCCAATTTGTTTTGAAATTAAACTCTAGACCATGCTTGGACACGCTACTCTAGTAATACTAGAGAGATTGAATGTGTCAGATCCCAATGGACGGTTGTGAGCGATGGACAGAAAAAACCTGTTGTGTCATCTATTTCAGTACATATTGGATTTGGATTCCATACCGTCATTGGACATATGAACGCGCAGTTCTAGCTTGTACGAGCATGGTCATAAGTCTGCATCATAGACGAGATAGAGAGAGATGTGGGGGCATTGTGGGAAATAAACAAACCCATGGACGCTCTTTAATATCAGATATAGATATGTATTATAGATATAGATATACCACGAGTTATGAATTTGGTTTATGCCCTTGCGTTGCAACAGGAGAACATTTTTATCGCATTGTCGGTGGCACGAGTACGGCCGAGGCACGAGTACGGCTGCACAGTCAAGCCGCATGTGCACTACTACAGATTGGATTTTCCGTTGCGGTTTTTTTGGATTTTCCGTTGCGGTTTTTAGAACCGCAACGAAGGAAAGGTTACTGTAAATAGATGATTAACCGTTGCGGTTATTAGGACCTCAAAAAACCGGTTAACGGTTAATAAATAAAAAAAAAAAAAAAAAATCAATCTGAAACCCTAACGGGCCCGGATCTGGGCCGCCGGGCCCGTTAGGACGCCGCCGCCGCCCGGCCAGCGACGCCGCCGGGCCGCCGCCATGGGCGGATCCGCCCTCCCTCCACCGGATCCGGCCCCACCGGCGGATCTGGAGGAGGAAGGGGGGGAGGCGGCCGACACTGACCTCACCGCCCGCCGGGAGGAGGGCCCGCCCGGATCCGCCCGCTCGGCTGCCGCCCGCGCCGCCGGAGGGAGGCTCGCGCGGTCGAGGGAGAGGACGCGACGAGCCGCCTCGCCGCCCGGCCGTCTCGCTCCGCGCGCCGCCGCGCCGGAGCCGAACATCAACGCCGCCGCCGCCGCCGCCGGAAGCCGGACGTCACCGCCCGCCGCCAGTTGAGAGGCCCGCGACGCCTTGAGGTCCGGATCCGCCAACGGTGCGTGGATCCGCACCGGGACCCTCGCCCCCGCCGCCAACACACCGGCGCCCGCCGGGTCCCGCCCTCGCCGCCATGGGCGCCGGGGACGCCCGTGCCTCGTGCCGCCTTGGGGAGGGAGGGAGGGGAGGGAGAAGGAGCCCGCCGGTGGATTTGGTGGGCAGAGCGGCCGGGGTGAGTGATCGAGGGGAATGAGTTAGGGTTTGGAACCCCTTGGCTTATATACTTGGTTCTTTTTAGTGGGTGAATGGACTGTCATTGCGAATTGGGTGGATGTTTGGGCCTCATTAACCGTTGCGTTTTTTATAAAAACCGCAATGGTTAATCGATTTACCATGGCGGTTATTATAACCAAGAACGGTTAATAAAAAAACCGCAACGGTTAATAGAGGTATTAATGGTTGCGGTTTTTATAATAACCGCAACGGTAAATGTTTAGCAAGTGCAACGGTTAATCAATTTTGTAGTAGTGGTGGGCACAATGGCCATGACAGCACACGCTAGCCTAGTCACACTGGACACGGCCAAGTTTATCTAGGGACGGTGGTGCGCCAGCCACCCAAAGTGTAGATAAATCCTAAGATAAAAAGAGAAATAAATATGAATAGTAATTTATGAATTATACAAAACATTTAAAAGGTCTCCACGACATCTATTTTCTACTCCCTCATTTCCAAATTATAAGTCGCTTTGACTTTTTGGTACATCCATTTTGCTACACATCTAGATATAATAATATGTCTAGATAAATACCAAAATGGATGAACCAAAAAAAGTCAAAGCGAATTTATAATTTGAAATGGAGGGAGTATCATATTTTTGATTTTTAATTAGTTTCTTAGTTCTTAATTTTTTTTTTTTTGAAGAATCTGGAGGGACCGAGGTCCCTACAGTGTTTTATTTAAAAAACATAAAAAAAGGGGTTCAACAAGTTACAAAAGAGAAACCAGAAGAACAAAAACAAAAATTACAAGGTGTCTTCAAGAGACAAAGAACGAAACAAAAAAGATGAGTGCAATCCAGCACGTTACTCCAGGCTCTGAATCCATGATAAAAACTGATGCTCTTGACTTGGCTTGACCCTGTATCTTAACAAAGATAACTCCTTCAGAAAAGTCCTTTTGCAATTTTGCACACTCAGCTGAACACCACTGAAAATTAAATCATTTCTCGCCTTCCAAATAGCCCAGCACATTAAGATAGTAGCTTCAATGAAGAAGGGGCAGTTCATCTGATCTTTTATGTGAATTACCGCTTCAGGGAAGGAGTCATTGGGAGATAGCTCAATTCTTAATTAGCTAGTCTATGCACTCCATCCTTCTATTACTATTAGTATATATTTGATCCATCTATATAAAAAATCGCTAAAAAAGTGCTCTTTATTGACGAACCCCATACGCCTGTTTTTTAGGACTATAGCTGATTTTATTGTGCCTCAATGTTGAGCCGGATTGGGCTTTAGATAGCAAATAAAAAAAAATTCAATCTCACCCAACCGTCCATCTGCAGGGCGACTCATGCATTGGCGGCCGTGTTGGCGGAAGAGCGGGCGTGAGAACTGCAGTTGCGGCGCCATGGGAGGGAGGAAAGCTGTTGTGCATGCAAAACTGAGAGAGAAAATACTTGTTTATTTCTTATCCAACACTACTGGAAACGGGCGCTTTGCCAGGCACTCGGCAAAGTCCATATTGCACTCGGCAAAAGCCGCACTCGGCAAAGCTGGCTCGGCAAAAAAAAAAAAAAAAAAAAAAAAGAACTCGGCAAAGGCGCTTTGCCATGTGTCAAATATCGGGCATTTTGCCGAGTGCCCTGCTGACACTCGGCAAAGAACATTGACACTCGGCAAAAGAAAAAGTCGCCTTGACGGCGCCAAGACGGGACGCGGCATGGTTTGCCGAGTGTCGACACTCGGCAAACCTACATACCTTGCAGGTGCAAAGGTACTGAGAAAGAAGTAGGAGGGGAGACGGAAAACAGAAACTAGGGACGGACTCCGATTTTCACCATCTTAATGCGGATTAGACTAGACCAAACAAAAAACGGAAGAAATTTTGGCCGTGAACGTACAGGACATGGATAGGCAAAAGAAAAAAAGTGGCAGAAATTTTGCCTCTTCGATTTATTAGGTATAGATATAGATATGTATTATAGATATAGATATACCGCAAGTTATGAATTTGGATAACATATAAGATTTGAAGAGTTGCGAGGATATTGTGGGAAGTTAAAAACGACAAAAGGATGAATTACTTTGTTCTTTAATATTCAACTAGCAAAACATGCCCGTGCGTTGCACCGGGCGTATAATTATTACCTAGTACCTGTGCCTAGTAAATATCAAGAGACCCCATCAACTATCAAATTATAAGTTGATACTTGGTAGTATAGTGCCCCACGTACATGCTTTGCAAAGATTGTTCAAGCTCCCAGCAACCCACCAGTGCTTCTCTATTGCATGAGCGCGTACATGCTGCTGTAGTTGTTCCTTGAATGAGCAAAGGAGCAGTACATAGTGTGAGTCTGCGTTGAAAAATCACCCGATAGTCCAACTCGCTCTCAGCTCATCAAGTAGTAGCAAATGAACGGAGGACTTCCAGGATGCGTGTATGATGGATTTGAGTCGTAACCGACGGACTTCCAGGATACGTGTATACGATGGATTTGGAGAAGGAACCGAGCACTGATGGATTTGAGTAGTAACCGAGCGGCAGAATACGTGTGTATATATATGTATATACGATGGATTTGGAGAAGGAACCGAGCACCGATTGATTTGAGTCGTAAACGAGCGGGATAAGGAACCGAGCGGGCTTTAAGCCCACGGAGAGGGCAGACGGAAAAAAAGGTGGATAAGAAATTTTTTCGCTTTATTAGTAGGTATAGATATAGAAAACATTATACAGAAACTCCAAGATAGGTTACGGCCTCAAACGTAAAATAGCCCTAACATCGAGGTACCTCAGAGCAACCCGTTCACACCGCCTTCATTCTTTTCTTTTCAATTTTAATTAAAAGGTAGTGCTCCTACCTTTCTTTTCAATTTTAATTAAAAGGTAGTGCTCCTACCACCTACTCCGTACGTTCAAAAAGAACGGCCCTTTGATTTTAATAGAGAGCAAAGTTGAGGTGAAGATTCCTGACTTTGGGAGCCCAAACAGTGGACTGTGGTCATCACATGGGTACCAGCTGGACTCCTTGTTTGCTGCATGAACAGCTAGCTCTTTATCTAGAAAAAAATGAACAAGTGAGCTTACATTACTGTGATCAATGAAGTTGGTCCTGTACTCCTGTACCATGCATGTTCCTCTCAAAGAAAACCGCGTGAAGGGAATTGGACGGAGGTGAACCATGCATCATTCAACTTCCAGGAAACTTCGTGTAGCGTTCATCACCCTGCGCGTTCACATGCCTTGTGATTGTCCACCGCGTCAGTCTTCCGGATGGGGATGTGCGGGTCTAATATAAGGTACACTACAGTACAGTACAAACCATCTCGTCTTCCGGCCAAAAGTCATATCGGAAGCAAGCACCTCTCAAGGCAATCACGGTTCTCTCCTCTCCTCTCATTGTGATGTCTCTAGACGACCTTTCTATTGAAGCTAGCTAACATGGATGATATTGGTTTCGTTACTGATTCATATGCAGCCAGAGTGCGCCGGCCCCCTTTCAGATGGAGAGCACCGGAGCACATCGCATGGAGGCCATGCCCTCAGTTGGCCTCTGGCGTCGCCGTCGCCACCACCGCCGCTCGAAGTGAAGACGATCCGTGTCAAGAATCTTTTAGGCCGTGAGTTCAGTCTTGAGCTGGATCTCACGGAAACCATCGCCAAGGTCAAGGCTATGATTTATGAGCAGGAGGGCATTGACCAGACGCAACAGGTGCTGATATTCAAAGAACAGTGGCTCAACAACGACCACCGTACCTTGGCTGATTATGGCGTCAAGCACGGGCCGTCTTCATGTCTCCGTCTGGGCATAGAAAAGGTAATACAAAGATTATCATATTGCCATCCTTGCTTTCTTTCCAAATACAACTGCATGTAGAATTTTGTCAATGCAGTTTAGCATAGACTTGGGCCCGATATATCAGTGACAGGTGTGGGGAGAATGGGGATTGATAAAACTTACTGGTTGATGATTTTCTCAATTGAGGGGAAAAATTAGGAAAAGATAATTGAAAAGGGGATCTGGTTGAGCATGTTTTTCTACTACAATAAATCATCTTCATTGCTGGTTTTAGAAAAAAGAGATTGATGTTATTTAACTGATGAAGATGCTTTTACGTGCCAGTAGCAAAGAATTTTTGAGAGCTCCAACTCGAGCTGCTAGGCAAAACAGTTCTGGCTAGAAGGTCCTATAATCATACTTTATAAAAAAATATATATAAGAAAAAAGTGAAAAAAAGGCATATATTTTTATATAGCGCAATCATGGTCACATTCCTCTTAAAAGCACATTTTACTATTGCTAATTGGATTTGGAGGCCTCCAGCTAAGTGTTCATGTTAATTCTCACAAGATATGATAGGAAAAAATATTACAATTCTGATAAAAATAAAAACAGTCAGGCCATCGATTTCATAGACTTGAAACCTTAATGACAGTAATAACCATGGGACCTATTAATTTTTTACAAGGCTGCCTACATTCTCCCATTATAAAAAAATAACATGAAGAAATTACCCATCATACCAATGGCATATGGATCGGAGATTATGTTAGAAAATAAAAGAGTGACAATGATAATTAAGTTTGTTGCTTGTTTGCATGTGCTAAATTTGTTTACAAACTTCTAATACTTATATGTTTTCTTTATAGACTATAGTTGTTATCAAATAAATAATTGGAACTGAGCCCTGTATGTCTGATTCGTTTTGTACTGATTCATAAACATCTATATTATTGTTCACTCTTCATCAGAAAGAGGGGAGGTCATGGCCTCAGAAGAGCTTCGGCGCCCCAGCCAAGGAGCGAAGTCGATCATTGTATTGGACCAATCGGGAAGCATTACCAAGCTAGAAGAAGTTGACCTCTCAGAGACCATCGAGGATGTCAAGTATATGATTCAAGACAAGATAAACTTTCCTGTGGACATTCAGGGTTTGCTATTCAATGGAAGGGTATACAAGGATGGGTATACCTTGAGGGAATGCGGCTTCCAGTATGGAACAGTTATCGATGTGTTCCTAAATCAGCGTGGCGGTGGCGGTCCCCCTGACATTAAAATACTTGTCAAGAAGCAGCTCGACGGCGAGGACGGCGAGATTTTCACGCTCATGTTGTATAGCCTCACGATTTCCATCTATGAAGTCAGGAGGCTGATTCGTGAACAGGAGGGCATTCGGCTGAAGCAACAGCACCTCGTCTTCTGCGGGCAGCCACTGGACGACAACGACAAAACCCTGGCCGACTACAACATCCAGGAGAATTCAACCCTGCATTTGGCTCCAGGCCCATGTGGCGGAAACAGCGGTCTTCATGAGGTAGTGTAGCGACTGTCACCAACCTTGGTTAGCTAGAATTTCCATTCATGTAGCGACGATCCTGATAGCAAACCTGTCCCTGCTTGGTAGGTTTCTGGTCCTGCAGCATTCTTGTCAAGTACTGAAGCGAAATGCCTTGTATTGTACATCGAGCGCCTATGCTTCAAAAGAAACTAGTAAAATTTTAAAATTAAACACTGGTTGAGGTTTCTCATGGATCTTTCATTTTAATCTTTAGTCTCTCTCCAAGGACGAAGACGGATTGGTCAAGACTGGACAGGCCGCGGGCACCTATGCTGTGGCTGTCGGCGAGGGCAGCAGCCACAGCCATGACCAGGAGGGGCAGTCCTCCGGGTCCCAGTCCCAGGCTCTAGTGCTCTGTCATCATGAGGGCAGAAACGAGCAAATAATGGAGGGGAGCATCAAGATTAGGCTTGGCCCAATAACAAATTCTGAAATTCCTAAAGAAATCTCAAAGGCCCATTCATGAATATGGAAATGAGTGAGTGGTGGAATCCTTTAGTACCACATTGCTTGTGGAAGGTGGAGAGGACCAACTTAAATATGGAAGTTGTTCCTACCTTCTCAAGTCTAGTGATGCAAACTGGATTTTGATATTGCTCAAATCTACGCCATAAGTGGGTATGTATTTACTCTTGGAGGTGGCGCAGTGTCATGGAGGTCTTGTAAACAGACTATTTTGACTAAGTCAACTATGGAAGCAGAACTTACTGCTTTAGATACAGCATCTGTAGAGGCAGAATGGCTGCATGAGCTCTTGTATGACTTGCCGGTGGTTGAAAAAACAGTACCGGCTATCCTTATGAATTGTGATAATCAAACTATGATCACTAAGGTGAATAGTGCTAAGGATAATTCAAAGTCAACAAGACACATTAAAAGACGTTTGAAATCTGTCAGGAAATTGAGAAACTCTGGAGTAATAACCGTGTCTTATATACGTACGGATAAAAACCCGGGCGAATCCCTTTACAAAAGGGCTATCACGTAATGTGATAGAAATTGCATCTAAGGATATGGGTATGAGACCCATATGAGTTTACAAATAGTAGTAACCCAACCTTTTTTTGATCGGAGATCCCGTGACTAAGGACACAGGAAGAACAAGCTATTGGTAAACCGAGGAGAGTAAAATGATAACTCTCTGCTATGTGAAGATGTAATACTCTCAAGAGCGATGAGGCTCTGTATGGTAGGTTGACAAGAATGTCTTATTATGTCCTATTGACTTTATAAGTAAAGATGTTGTCCTCTGAGAGCATTCTTGAAAGAGTATACCTATATGAGTTCGATTTGTTAAACGTCGCAGATCTATGAGACTTGGGTGATCTCTAGTAAGCTCATGAAGAGACTGAGGAGTATGACGTATATGCTCCACCCACGGGGAAAGGCTACTGTCAGCCAAGTACTAGTTTGGCTTTGAGCAAAGCTTATTCGCACAAAACTTGCAATTCAAGGTATAGTCCATTGTTCAAGTTGTGGATAGGTGTAGCTTGAAGTTCTAAGCGGAAGTTCAACTTAACATCTCTGCTGAAACACTAGTATATCAAACGGTAGCGAGAACAGCAAAAATCTCTAAATGGGTATTTGAGATCCGCGGGGATTGTTGGAATTTAGTTGTAATATGGGCTTGGCCCAATAACTTGATTCTGAAATTCCTAAAGAAATCTCAAAGGCCCATTCATGAATATGGAAAATGAGGGAGTGGTGGAATCCTTTAGTACCACATTGCTTGTGGAAGGTGGAGAGGACCAACTTAAATATGGAAGTTGTTCCTACCGTTGAAAGGTCCTAAGCTAGAGGGGGGTGAATAGCCTATTAAAAATTCTACAAACAACACTAAGCAAGGCGGTTAGTAAATAAGAAGGCAGAGCGAATAAGCAAATGCTTCAAACTAATTACGCAAGCCTCCTTGCAATTCTAGCAATTCTAATGTCTCTAATCACAAGCAAAGGCTAGGTTGCTAAATTACTCCTAGGTGGACAAGAAATACTAACTAATTCTACCACTAGGAGCTAACAAGGCTAAGCTAACTACACAAGCTACACAACACTAAGCACCCTAACAAGATATACTACTTAAAGTAATGCAAGAGGTGCTAAGATACAATACCACCGGTGTAGTGTCGAGGTTGTAGCCAATCACCGTGATCACCAAGAAATCTCCAGCGAGCAAGAACAAGTGACACGATGATTTTTTTACCGAGGTTCACGTGCTTGCGGCACGCTAAGTCCTCGTTGTGGCGACACACTCACTTGGCGTGTGCTAAGCTTTAATGGCGGTGCCAAAACCCCTATGGCGCCAAGCAAACGATCACAAGAGAGGGTCCAACAAGCCACGAGAGCAATCCACTAGTGCTCCTTTTCGCGAATCTCCAGCGGGGTAAGGAACGACCCCTCACAATCACCACCGGTGTGGCCTCAAACAAGCTCCACTTGAGCTCAACACCGCCTCTTGCTCCAAGCCGCTAGGGAACAGGGCAAATTCCCAAGAGAAACAAGAATCCCGCGGCTTCTCCAAGGATGAAGTGCTCTAGATGCAACCAAGCAATGCAATGCACTTCTATCACTCTCAATCTTACCAAGAATTCGAGTTAGTGTTGGGGAGATGAGTGGAGAGGAGTATCAAATGCTCACTAGCAAGTTGGAAGCTTCAAATGTGCAAGAGAGAGCCTAAGGAACCAGCCAACCAAGTATATATAGGGCTCCCTCTCGAAATGGAGCCGTTACTCTAAAATATTTGCTCTGCGGGGTGACCGGGCCGACCGGCCGGAACCAACAGCCCCGGGTCCGGGTCGCTGAGTCCGGTCCATCCCGCCTTCGGGTCACTACCGACAAGGGTTGGGCCCACAACCGGCACCCTTCCTTCGCGGCGTCCGGATCCGGATCGGCCGACACCGACCGCTTATCCGCCCAGGGTCCGGTCACGCGTCCGGCAAAAACCCGCTGCAGGGCTCTCACGCGAGCGCGACCGACCGGACGCTTTCCGGTGAGTGCGTCCGTCGCACCAACGTCGCGTCCGATGCCGCCTCGACGGTACCGCTTCTTCTTCCTTTTCTTTGCTCTTTGCTTCAAACTTGCCGCCTCTTGCCATGGGTTGCCAACACGCCCAAGATGACCACGTTATCACCAATGTTAGCACGTCGAGATGTTAGGCAAGATCGGGTTAGTGCTCTCATGTCCTAAATGCAATATGCAAGTCAATTGGACCTAGAAGCACTTCATGCAAGGATTGTCGCGGCATCCCCTCTTGATAGTCGGCTATCTATCCTATAATGTGATCACACGCTCTATCGTGTCTTGATCACCGAAAGGAAAAACCTTATCAAGTATACCTTTGCCTTGATCTCCCGGGTTCCTCTCAAGCCGATCACCGAGCTTGACGATCCATCATGTCCATCAACATCGTCCATGTTCATGATCATCATGCTCCTTGTCATCCATCTAATCCTATCTCATAGTCAACACTTAGAGCAAAGGATTAGTCCACAAGTGTGTCATCAATTTCCAAAACCAAACATAGAGATTTCAACCGTTTCAAGTCTAGTGTGAGAAGGAGAAAGGGAACTCCACACGCGCGCTCGCTCACCTCACTTTGGGCCGGGCGGGGCGTGGCGTGGCATGGCGAGGGCGCGGGCGCACAACATGCGCATGAATGGTCCACCGAAATCCGGCTCCTCGCCTTGCTTGGTGCGGTCTCCTTTTGCAGTTTTAGTTTTTGGTCTTTTGGTTTGCGAGTTCTAATCAAATACGAACAGCCAGAGTCCTAACAGTTTTAGATCGTGATTGTGTCACAAGGTCGGGTCACCCGGGACTATATAAGCGGACTACCGGCCACGCTCAACGCATCCAATCAAAAAGCTTAGGGTTTTTGCCTCTTTCATTTTGCTGCGCATACCGATGCCAAGTCTCCATCCCGATCGTTCGCATGCACCGGCCAGGGCGAAGTAGGTCCCCGGAACCGTCTTCTTTGCGATCTTGCAGGGAGAAGGCGAATAAGGTTTTGGGAAGCTATTTGCCGCGACGTGCTCCCGATCTTAAATCCACGACTCGTCTTTAAGGAAGGACACGCGGAGGACCGTCCAATATTGTCTTCGTCGACAACTTCTTCGACTTCTTTAGCAGCCGCCCGATCGGAAAACGGCCCGGCAATTTGGAGGACCTCGGCATCGCTCTCGGGAACCTCTCCATTACGTTGTCCTCAACGTCGGCCCGTATTCTCAAGATCCAATCTTTGTGTTCGTCATGTTTAGTCTATCCAATCTATCGGTGTCCTAGTTGTGCTTACACACATTTGCCATGATCTATGATATGCGTTTATGCTATGCTATGATCGGTGTTATGTGTTCATGCTATGCTAGTATGCTTGACATGCTTTATCTAGTAGATCTATTTATCATGATTTATTTTATGGAATTAATCACGGAAATTGCCTAATATCTAAACACCGACAATATCGGGCGCATTTGCTGTCGGGAGGATTGAATCCAATATCGGCGCACAATCTTTCACATTTGGAGTGCGTGCAGTTTGAAATGAAAAAAACTGCCCGGCGGCGGGAAGCCGCAGCTTTGGCGAGGAGAGCATCAGCAATAGCACGGCGATGAGGGTTTTATGCTTAGCATGCTGCGTTTTGCTGCATGGTGCTATCTAATGGTTGGTGGTTTTCGATGCTACTTGGTTTGGTTTGGAGGTGCTTGCGGGCATTTGCTTATATAGGTTGAGGCACAAGCAAATTAGTACTCTTTGATCCAACGTAATTAAGAAGTAACACAATGTAGTTATTAAATGCTATTGATATTACTCTTTGATCAAACCCATTTGAGACCATTTTTATTTGCTCCTACTACGTTACTGATATGAATTAAGAAGTAATTAAATGTATGATTACATAACAATGTTCATATAAAAAACCATAACTGTAGCTGCATTTATTGTCTGCTATAATATATTTATTTATTTATTTATTTATTTATTTATCTTTACCTAATTGATGCTCACCGATGCTATAAATTATTTATTTATGAAGGATACAATAATTGGAAATTCATATCAATGATTCATGAATGAGTGAAAACCACTAGTACAGAAACCATTTTGGCAACATTTGTCATTCATTTTTTTACTAGCGGTTCAGGGCATGTATAGCCCATAGATGGAGGGTCGTGCTGCAATCACCTCGATTCTATCATACGGACAAGTAAAAGACAGAACATACAACCAATGATCTATTTTATTGATTGCAAGCTATTTAATATTGATGTAGTCAAGATCAATGATAAATAAATTTTTGTATACCAGTATGTTGTCACGTATCGTGAACAGAGAGGAGGTCACACTTCTAACCAAACAATTCATTTAGAAAATTCAGAGATCAATAACAGGACCATGTTTAGAGAATATCTGAAAATTCACACGGGTAGTACAAGCTGTAGCTTGCCTTGAAAGAAAGGGCATACATTTTCATACAGATAGCTGCAACTATAGTTTAAGCTACATTCGAAACATCTATTGTAAATACACGAGCTTCAGGCTTCCACCATATTGAAAAAAAAGCATCACAAACGACCACCAGCGGCAAAGAGGGAGGCGCTGACCCACGATGGATGTGAATGGGGTCGCTGGCTTTGGGATGAGCTGATGGCGGCACCGCTCGGGGTCACCGTGGCGGTCGGCGGCCTGCCAGTGGCTAGCATCCTTCACTTTGGCTTGGCGGACTGGCGTGATGGGCGGGGCGTCTCGCACAAGGTGTCCCGCAGCGGCTCCCACGCGATGGATCGACGGCGGCGATTCGTGTGCGGGCGCCCCACGCGGTGGCTCGCGTGCGGCGGACCGGTGGCGGCTTCGCTTCGGTGCGGCCGGCGGATCGGGCAGCGGCGGCTTCGCATCGGTGGCATCGGCGGCCGCTCCCGGAGCAATCCATCCTGGCCTCTTGCACATCTCTTGCGTCGATTTTTCTTGTGGTCTGCACCGATCCGCTTCGATCCGGCGTTCTGGAGGGCATAGCGCATCGCCGCGGTTGTCTATTCCTTTCGTGCCAGATGCCCGTCGTCTTACGAGATGACGGGGTGGGGCTGTCTACTCAAGCTTGGGGGTGTTTTTGCAATATTTATTTCATAACTTTTTCCTTCATTAGAAATGAAACTGTGGCGCCATACCTACCAACTGCCACTTGAAAGTCCCTAATTTGGTTTTTCCTAATTGATGAAATCCTAGGACTGATCATGCTTGATTGGAAATGGAGAAAAACAAAATGGGTTCAAGGAGAAGGTATAATTCAGTCATACTTGGTTGTGTTTTACAGTATTTTTTTGTTGTGAAATTTTTCAAAACAAGTTTGCATATCAATTAGAATGTTTTTGGAATGTTATAGATTTAAGATATTTCAATTTTTGTAGAGTTAAATCTATTTTTAAGCATCCAAGATATTTTATGAACTCTAAATAGTTTGTTTGGATTATTCGTGTCTCAATATATATCCAAGATATTTTATGAACTCTTTAAATCTATTATCCGCTCTATCCGCCGCCACCGTAGCCGGATCCGTGCGCGACCATCCACCTCCTCGCGGATCTAGCGCCGACGGGGCCTCCTCGACGGATCCGGGCGTCGCCGGGCCGCCACCTCGACGGATCGAGAGCCTGTGGAAGAAAGAGGAGGTCGGGGAGAGAGGAGAGATGTAGAGAACGAGGATAGAGAAGTGAGGCAAGTACCTCTTGTACCGCCATCGTTGGGGAGAAAGGGGAAGCCGCCACCCACCGGATTTGCGGGGAGAGACCGCCACCTCACCGGATTCTGATTCAAGCCGGTGTTGTAACACCCTCGTTTTTTAAGCATGTCGTTAGCATCGGCATTTCATGAGCATAATCATCATTTAGTAATATGCATTCGTGCACATGAAATGATAGATGTCATTTGAGTGATTAGATAGATTCAAATTACTTGTTATGCTTTTGCCTCGTCATTTCATGTATGAAATGTTTGCATATTTAGTTGTTTAATCCTTAGTTATAGTGATGATTATAGGATGTTTTGGAGCATGAGTCATGTTGGTCGTGTTTGCTAATTAGATTTTATAATGGTAGTTTGACTTGATTTGACCTCGTTTGACCTAGGAAGTAATTTATTTTGTTTTGTTCAAAAGTCCTAACTAGAGACCTTGCATGTGTGTGCACCCTTCATGAAATGTGTAGCTAATTTCATGTAGCACAAAAAAGATGTCATAGGCGGTTGCGTGATTTTGAGTGGATCATGTCCAAAAGTCGAAGTTCATTTGAATTGAGGTAAATTAGGGTTTACTCTAACCCCGGACTGTGTTTTTTCTCTACCGATATTTTTAGAATCTCGGTGGTCAGCGATAAACGGGAATATCGGATATATCGGAAATTTATCGGTGATAGAAATAAAATTTCGGACAAAATTTAGACAAAAAATAACTCATTTTATTTGGGAAAACATATAGATCATTTCGAACCATTTAGCACAAAAACTAAATAAAACATATTATCAATTGTCTATTCAATAAGCAAGACAACGACACTTTGGAGCGCATGCGAAAGTGTGTTTGCGACATAAAGGGCAACTTGAACCTAGAAGAGAAGAGAGAGAGAAAATGAACCATAGATTAATTGGGTGGGCTTTGGGGTCTATATGTATGGGATGATTCTAAAATTTTGAAAAATATATCGGGCGATAAATGAAAAATATCGGACCTGACCGTAAACGGAAATTTCAGAAATTTTGGATACTCTGGACGGACCGATTTTTTTTTCACAGCCCCGGACTAGTTTTACTTCGACCCATCGTAGTTTCAAAAACCAGGCCGAATTAGGAGAAAGTTTATACATGTGTTTTGCTCAGAATTTCGTGAGGATCATTTTCTTCAATATGAGTTTTTGCTAATGCTACACGGATCTCGAGGTTTAGGGTTAAACAGTTCAGATTAGGGGTTTTTATTTCAAAAAAAAAAAACAAAAAGAGAAAGAGGAGGGAAGCCCTGGCCGGCCACCTTTGGCACGATGTGCCGCCACCCGCGACGCATGGCCGCGCCCACCTGCTCCCCTGTCAGCGTCGTGCCGTGAAGAGGGGGCCAATGCACGTCCCGTGCCTCCCACTCCACCCCCTCACTCTCCTTCCTCGCCAAGCCAAGGACCAGCAGCTCCCGAGCGCTGCCGCGGCCACCATCGCCGCCGCCAGCGCGCAGTTCGGCCATCGCCGCACCACCACCCGTCCCCGAGCGCCAGCAAGCCCGTAGAGTCGAGCACCATCTCCCTGACCCGTTAGGAGCAGCCCAGGACCGAAGGTAGGGCCCAATCGGGCGGATTTCCGGCTCGCCGGAAAATCCAGCCGCCATGGCCGCCGCCGCGGCAAGCTCATCGCCGTCGTCGTCAACGTCGTTTTTTCTTGTACTAACTCGCGTTTTGGGGTCGCCTCGATGCGTTCCATCCTCGCCCAGGGTTGTTCGTCGAATCGTGCTCCCCAGTCGGCCGGACCGCGACACCGTCGCCGCCGTGCCGTGGCCGCCGTCGAAGCTCGTCGCCGTCGAACGTCATCCGGTCGGCAAACCCGTCAACCAGCTAGTGCTTTTGCATCACCCTGGCGCCCTGGTGCTCGTGTGCACGACGGTTTTGCCCGAAAACGCCGGGAACCGCCTGCCCGCCGGCCATCCGCGCCGCCCATCGCCGCCGCATGCCGTCGAGGCCTCCACCGCCCGTGTTTGCTTGGGAAAGGTACCTAGGTCGGTAGATCTCGTCGTCCTGAATCCATGCATGTGCTCAGATTCGCCGGAGACCCAACGCCGGCAGAGATCCGCCGCTCGCCGCCCACAGCGCCGCCGTCCCCTGCTCTGGGCCACTGACGCGCGGGCCCAGGCTGTCAGCGCGATTTTTTTTTTTTCTGTTTTTCTTTTCAGCATGCATGTTTACCTTAGAAAATCCATATCTTGAGCTAGGTATGTGGGAAAATTGTGAAACCAATTTTGTTGTGCTTATTGTAATTAGATCTACAGTAGAAAAATATTGCATGTCAGTTTTATGATACTTTTCTGTACAGTTAGATTTATTGCTTTAATTGCCATGTAAATAGGGAAATGCATATCTAATTTTTGGTGCATGATAAAATAGTGGCCCCTGTACAAAATGTTCATGTTTTTGGATGTATAGTGCAGGAAAAATATCATACATGCTGTGTTCTGTTTATGAAATGTGATTTTTGAATTATGTGCTATTTACCATGCTTGCTTAGGAAATTCATAGAAAAATAATCAATAGGGTTTGCCATTCTACTTTTTGTACATGCATTTATTACTGTTATATAGCTTTGCATGCTCATGATTAGGCAGTTTCATACATTTCATAGTGCAAAGTATTTTCATGCCTAGTTTTCATGCTAGCTTATCATTTTTGTGTAGGATAGTATATGCATGAATTTGCTGTGAAATTTTTTTATGGTAGGCATGTTAGACCAGTAGAATGCTCCTGTAATTTTTGTAGATTTTTCTAAGGTGGTTGCATATTTATCATATTTTTGTTGCATGGAAATTAGCCTAGAAATGCATGTTTATAGTGGAGTATTGTGAGTTGATAATTTTATTGTATGTTCTTAGCATGAATAGTACCTGTTGGTATGCTTGGTTGGATAAGCTTGGCAGTTTGGCAGATTTTTTATTCCTAGCATTTATAGGATTTATAGTGTGCATGTGTAGTGTTTGATAAGGAATGTCATTTTATGTGCTTTAGATTATCTTTTTGAAATGTCCAGTAGGTGTTTTTGGTAGTTTGTAGCCTGCCATGCTTGCTGGAAAAGTTCTAGATAAAGTGCATGCTTGAATGAGTTATTTGGAATGCCCTAAGTGATGAGTTGTGGAAAAAAGAGCCTCTGTGTTCTCTGTTTTCGAGGCTGTTAATGTCAGAATTAGGTCGGGGTGATATGGAATGTTTTGTAGATAATTTTGTTAGCTTTCCAACGAGTATTTGTTTGCTGCATTTGGAATTACAGAACTCCTGTCGGCGTTGTTTTAGTGACAGCATGTCTAGCTGCCATTTTGATTGCATTAGAGAGTTAGGGTGTTGCTTGATGTAGATTACTAGGGTTTCTTGTGTAGTTATATTCATGCTTTTACGGAAGAGATATACACTTACTAGTATCATCCATCATAATGCATTCATCCATCATCCTACTTAATGTTATGCAAGTTATCTCCGTGCATTCGTAATTAATCGTCTTGCATATGCATGCATCATATCGAGGATCGGAGGAGTTAGTTCGGGAGGAGATCAAGGAGCGGGAGGTCAACCTTCATCGTCCAGGAGTGCAGCTAAAAGACCCCACAGAGAAGGAGGACCGTGACTCCAGCTTCCGAAGAAGACTCTAACTTCTTCCTACTACTTTTCGAGGCAAGCCCGGTGCATGCTTTGAACTTACCTATGCTTTCTAAATTAATTTGTTGAGTCATTTTTAATGAATGTTGCATTAAGTATAGGAAGTGGTTGAAACCGTTGATGCACAGATATCCTTGCTGAAGTTGTGCCTATCCTACTTAGAGGTCTAGGTTAAATAAATGCTCGTTATGATGATTGCAATGAAGCGGTGATTTCCGGTCACTTGTGAGGATTGTTGTTGGGTTAATCACGTTGGTGGTTAACAGTCGCCGGCTCTTGAGAACTTGGTTAATAAAACATGTGAGATCGGATGGATATTGTGGTCTTCCATCTGATCAGCTAAGGACTAATCCCTTTGTCGGAATGTGGTCGGAAGTTGAACGTACCTGTTCATATAGTAGGCTCCGCGAGTCGTGGAGCCACGGCTTCGTGAGAATGTTAGGGGCCGGCACTTGTACGCTTAACGCCCCTCCTAGGCGTGGTCGGTTGGGTTTTGATCGGGCGCAAGAAGAGGCGCACGAAACGTCGTTTTCGTTGCCTGCTCACTTGGTGGCTCGAGAGGAGGGGGTTGCCGATAGGTCCGAGACTTTACGTCCCCTAACGTCTTGGGAGTGATCGGGTCTACCGTTGATCAAGTAGACTGGTTTATGACAGGGTATTCGCCATTTGGTTTGCAAATCGATTCGAATCGCCATCTCTCCGGTCGATTGAGAACCGGGTTGCGCCCACGACATCGTAGCTTAATATCACAATAATGGTTACTCTTATTCATCTTTGCCGATGTTAAAATGTTGATCAAGTTACTTATATTGTTACTTATATATCGCTAAGCATATGTTTTAATCTTGACTATACAGGACTTATGGTTAAGTAAGTAATAATAACCTTTTAACTTGGAAGAACCTGAGTAGTATGTGTAGGCAAACTAATCAACCTTATTTTATGAAATTAAACGTGAGTCAGCCAGCTCCAGATAAAGCCAAGCATAATCCTTAGAGTCTTTTCCTTATTTTCTGGTTTAAGACGGGTAAGTATTGCGGAGTACAATTGAGTACTCACGGGTTAATTCCCGATGTTGCAGGTGACTCCGTCTAGCATGTTCGATCCGCTTGTGATGTTTGTGGTTGAAGAATAATGCCTAGGGCATGGCAGTCTCCATAATTCCCTGTCTCATGCTATTGCAGGGGTGACATTATGTTGGCACTATCTTATTTTATTTCCGCTATACAACTATTTTGATTTCGAAAGCTATTGCTTCCGCTTTTCGAATTATTTTGAAAATAAATGTGTACACCGTGACTCGATTAATATATATTGAATTTGGTTTGAGATACTGCGGATTGGATCTACCGAGCTCAACGATCTTGGTTGTTTTGTTGATGAGTTTGAAATCACTCGAGATTTCCGAATACCGGGTTTATATGGACTCAAGTGTAGGCTACCGCGATTGCTTCGGTAATTGCGAATTATACTTGATTTCTTATAAATTGGTCGGCTCTGTCACAAGTGTCTTCTCATATTTGCCGATTCGATGGGCTAGGAGAAGGAGAGGATGCATGCGATCCGAGAAGGAAAGGAGGGGGATGCGGAAGGAGAGGATGCATGCGAGAAGGAGAGGATGCATGCGGTGCGGTGGAGGGAGAGTGAGAGAGACGGAGAGTTGGCCCTTTGTGCGAGGAGCGAGGGAGCGGGGGTGCGGCGGTGGGCGAGAGGTGAGGGTGGGATGGGGAGTTAGGGTTTCTTTGGTGTTGTATATATAGTACATAACGTTATCGGGCTGCGCCTTGGGCTGCTTGGGCTTGGGATTTTCGGTGACGAGCTTAATAGAATGCTCGTCACGGTTAATCTATTTTCCGTGGCGGGCACCTTAACATGCCCGCCACGGAAAATAGTGTATTTTACGTGGCGGGCGTTAAAGTGTCCGCCACATAAAATCAATTTTTCGCGTGGCGGGTAAAAAATACACCCGCCACGCAAAAAAAAAAAAAAAAAAAAAAAAGGATGTGGCGGGTATTTTCCGTGACGGGCAAAAAAAATGCCCGCCACGTAAAAGATTGTGCCGGTGCTCGCAAAATCAAATGTATTACTAGTGAGCCTTCCCATATTTTCAAGAAATCCTGCATTCTTTCGAAGCTCATATAAAAATTAGCTCAATCTAAAAAATAATAGGGACTTTTTGCACCTTAAATTCAAAGAACTTAGTGTTTTGACAAACATGCAGTATCAATTACTCAAGATTGTTGAACTAAATATGAGATTTATAGGAAGGTCCAGTTGAATCAGCGAAAGCTAGTGACGGACTCCTTGCCCTTTGCCAAAGATAGGTCACATCATGTGAGGTCAGCCAATGCTTTCATCTTTCGTGCATCAACTTGATCATAACTAAGGTATGTTAACCGCAAACGCCCCGAGATCTATATCGGATCACAAGTTTGTTGAGTATGTTCCAAATTCAGGCCCATAAGGAAGGCCGGGCTTGCCAGAAGGGCGGAGGCCCGTCGCCGAGGCTTGGGCCGGAGCGGCGGAGTATCGTCTCATTCTCTTGTAAGTATACCCGGTCTAGGGTTTCACCGGAGTATCGTCTCATTCTCTTGTAAGCCCGCGATCGGCGTTGTAACCGACTCTTGATAATAGTGAGGAGTGTTTGCTAGGCGGGCGTTGTGGTTTTTACTCTCCCGCATTGGGAGTGTTTTCCACGTTAAATCTTGTGTCTCTCTGTGGTTTGATTTTTCTTGTTCATCGTTTCTCGTCGTCACCGATTATAACAAAGTTCACAACTAAAACTATAAAATGTACCAAACCTCTACGGCAGATCTTAATGCCACAGTCCCGATGCATGCGCACCTCTGAACCTTTATTTTGTCAAGTTGTGGTGGTGAGACTCCTGTGCAAAGAAACTTTTGAAAACGAGAAGGAAATCGAACTTCCAAGCACACCGCAAGTTCACGTTGCGCCTAATGCAAGGTTATCAAAATTGTGTGCAATCGAATTTTTTTTCGAAACCGGGCATTTGCCCCGCATCGCATTAAGAGAAGTTAGAAAGTTTTTACAGCCTTGTGAGAACCCTAGCGAGATGCACCGGCACACACAAGACGGCACACTAACACAAGGCACCGGCTCAAACGGTGGTGCGCCGATAGGTGTTTCTAAAGGATAAACTAATTGTGCGACCGACGGTTACGGCCCAAACCACGGGTCGACGGGTCGGGCCAGAGGCCTGCCGCGACGGGGCGACGCTGACGGGAAGAACACACTCACGGCCTTGCGCTTTTGTGATCCGGGACGTGTCCCCCCGGCGGCCGAGGAGTCGCTCCGTCATCGGCGTCATCGGGGTGGACGAGGAAGCGTTGTCGGGAAAACCTTCCCACTTGTTGAGGAGCACCGCCGGGCCCTCCTTTTCCCGCGGGTCCTCGAAGATCGACTTGGCCGCCAAGCTGGAGCTACGCCGGGGATCCACCCATCGACCGGGAGGTGCGCAGAGGCGGCGGCGGCGAGATGAGCGGCCGCCCAAGGGCAGCCTGAAGGAGTCGGCGAGGGCCGCGATGGCGGCCTCGGTTGGTGGAAGCCGCCCTTGGTGTCGAAGCCCGCCGGCGACGGCGGGTCAGGGAGGGGTCGTCGTCCAACGTAGAGGTGTCGGCTGCACGGGTGGCGCAACGTCGCCGATGTGGTCATGAACTGCACCGACGAGGTCACCCCACCCGCCTCGAGGCGCGGCTGTGGCACCGGGGCGAAGCTCTGTCGACATGGTGGACGCCCGCACCTCGAGGCCACGGACCCAACCGGCACCTCCGTCATGGACGTCGGGGGCCGGGCTGGGCGGCGGGGGAGACGCGAAGCGGAACCGCGAGCAATCGAACCCTCGAATCCCTCCGCCTCTATGAAGCCGGCGTGACCATGCGCAGGGCGAAAGGCGGCTCGCCCGGGGGCGGGGGTGGCACCGAGGTGGAAGCCACTGGCTCGTCGATCATCGGGTCCGCACGGCGAGGTACCACGCCAGCAGTCGGTGCACGGCGAGTTCCCGGGTTGCCGGCGGTGCCCGCAGCCGATACAGTGCCAATCCGCGGTGGGGCCGGGCCGTCGAGGATCGGGCGAGGATCCGCCCGATCAAGATGGTTACGCGGTGTGGAGGCTCTCGGGCAAGGCATGGAGGCTCTGCGCCGACCGCCTGCGATGGGCGTCTTTGCAGCGGTATGCGGCGACCACGGCTCGGCGGTTCCGCCACGTGTCGTCGGCCGGCGGCGTTGAGGCAACGGACGGGCGAACAACCGGCGAGCGGCGTGATCCCCCGCCGAACAATTGAAGCATGGCCCGGCGAGGATGGCAGACAGTCATCGGCGATGAGGGGTTGGGCGAGGCACGCGGTGCCCACGCCGGCGCCTACGGGCGAGTGAAGCCGTCGTCGCCGATTAGGGCGTGGCGGGCGCGGTGGCGGCCCGCGCGGGGCGAACTTGCGATGGCGATGGTGGTCGTGGCAGACGGCGTGAGGCCACAGCGGCGCCCAACCCCGCTGGTGAGCTGAGACACGCCGCTGGCAGTTGTCGGCCGAGCCTGCAGGGTGCGGCACCTAGTAGAAGGAAGAGGCGCACCGCATATGCCAGCGAGCTGTGGATTCGGCCGACGGCGACGACGACGCCCGTCTGCGGGCCGGCCGTGGATCCGGCGGGCAGCGGCAAGGCACGATGCCGCTAGGGGATTGGGGCGAGGCCCCCGTGACGGCGCACGACGACCGGCACCATCTGCATCCCTAGGGAGCTCCCGGCGGCGGCGGCACCCGTCCCCAGCGGAGACTAGGAGGTAGATGGTGCCACTAAGGAGGGCTGGTGCCCCATGGCCATCTAGCGGTGGAGGATGCGGAAGGTAGAGGCGGGGTTGGCTCCCGAGCTTGTCGTCTGAGCCGATCGGACATGGGGAGATCGATCCAACGCTCCTCCTTGGTCCCGCCGACGAGGGAGGGGAAGAAGGGGCGAGCCTCGGCGGATAGGCATTTGTCGATGGAGGTCGTGCCCGAGGAAGCAGCGTCAATGCCTTCATCCACAAGCTCGCCCTCTCGACGCCGACCGGCCCCCGGCCTGCATCCTACCACCCGTGGCAAACGCGGGAGGTGCGACGGCGAGGATCACTCACGCCCGACGGCGGGAGGTGAGCGAGGCAGGGGGGACCTCCTTCCTCAGCGCCGCGCCCCTGCGCGGGCGGGGAGAAGAGCGGAGGGCAGCCACCCCGGGTGGCGTGGCGGGTCGGCCGCGACACCTCCCCCCGCCCCGGCCCATCCCCGGCATGGGCGGTGGCAGCACGGACGCTGGGGGCGGCACGCCGGAGGTGGAAGCCGGTCGCCCCCCCCGCGACACCGGCGGCATCCGGCGGTGTCCTGTGATCTCCAGCGGCTAGAATGGGCCGAGAGGGCGAGCACGGTGACGACGGCGGGAGGGGCATGCCTCGCGCCCGGCCGCGGGAGGCCGGCAGCAGCGACGGGCGACTGCTTGCGCGACCAAGTTTCGGGCCGGCGGCGGCGTATGGCCTCGGGCGGGCGGCGGCGTGCTGCGGCGGTAGGCGGGCCACATCGGCAGCAGGCCAGTGGCGCCACGATCATCGACGAGCAGCCGCTCCCCACCATGCGCGGGAGGAGCTCCCTGGGACCCGGGACTGGAGGAGTGCGCTCCCGGGCGCGCGCGAGAGGAGCCGGACTGCCCCCGCTGGTGCCATGGACGAAGTAGATCAGCTCGAGGGCGACTTCGATCCGGCTGGGAAGGGGTGGGAAGGTGGCAGGGTGGCCGGGCGGCTTGCGGGCGCCGGGGCTGTCTCCAACGGGCGGTCGGGAGGTTGGGGAGGGATGGGAGGGTCCATCCTCCCTTGACTTTGCACACGTGTGCAATCGAATCATAAGACTTTAAATTTAAACATGGAAGTCACAGAAATGTTGGCGTCAATGGTTAATCATGTCTTTTCACCAAGATTATTAAGACAAATTGGAATTATGACAACCATACCATTATATTTACGGTGCATCTAGAAATAAAGAATAAACAAATAAGCTCATTCTTGATAAACGAGACAGAATTCAAACAACCACGGGCAATCCATGCTGAAAATTTGATAGCGATACTTAGAGTCATGCTAACTTTACGAAACCTTTTAAATGCTTTTGCTTCAGTACACATATTCTTGTATAAGTAACTGACGGCAGGGTACGCTCCATATAGCTAGAAAAAGAAGCCATATACTTATGTTATTACCAACTAATAAAAAGAACATAACAATTGTCAATTTCTGAACAGGGCACAGCATAAAAGATACTAATTTGGCTAATGTATCCTTTAAAACAACTAATATTGCAATGCCATAGGAGTAATAGAAAGCATCGACAAAAAGTTATGTGTCCGACAAGCTTATTACAAACCTGGGAGATGTCTCACCCACAAAGGACATCAATCCAATATCCATAGTCGCAAATAAAATCACAACACTGTTTGCGTTTAATTCGCAAACCGATTTATAAATTCGTTTGACACAATTATGCAATCTGATAGCATAGTTCCTTAGAATTCAGGCACTTCCCTTGCTGTTGGGTAGATGTCCTGTGCTTCCTCAATTGCTCTCTCAATACATGTCCACCTACCGCTGAACTGAACCACCAAAACTCCAAAGCAGACAAGCAAAGGTAGCAGAAACCTGACGAAAATGGTATCAACAAGACGTTTAATTAGGAATGTGGCAGTGCTTTCTGGCCGGTCCAACAACAAGAAGCAGCAGAAAACCTATACCTTGTACGTGAAGTCCTGATATAGCAGCTAGGATCCAAGCCTTCAACCAGCGAAGGCATTCCCTTCTCTGGTTACAATTCTTCACCAAAAGTCTTCAGTTACACTAAAATCAACCATTCTAATGTGGCTAATCCTCATTAGCTCTTCCTTGCATTCATTTGCTACACCTTCCTGCCTAAGGATCTTTATAAGCTCATCTGCGGCATTTATCAAATATAATTCATCAAGCGCCGTAAGGTACTCAATGCCACGAGGGAGCTGCTTCAGTTCTGGGCACCCGGCAAACCCTAGCTTAACAAGACTTCCCAGTGCATCTTCTTCTATTTCTACTTGGCTGAGTTGCGGAGCACCCGATATATATAGTTCTCTTAGTTTAGGAAATGACTGCACGGAGAGGCATAATGTCTTCCCATGGTAAGCCTTACAAAGATGAAGACAACATAAATGGCACAACACCATGAGGCTAGGAAATGAGTTTTCATCAAGTCTGGAGAACATCAGGCACAGATTAGTGAGATTGTTAAGGTGCAACCAGGACGAGAGAACCTCAGGCATCCGTTTCTTTTCCAGCTGCCCATGCAGTTCGAGTTTAGAAAGAGTTTCTAGTAAACTAAGTTGTTCCAATGGCAACACCTCATTTTCATCTGACATAGTAATCGACAAACTGATAAGATAGCTCATGTTACGGACAGCGCTACACAGGATTAATGAGTGCTCACTTGTCACATTGTCAACATAAAATGTTCGTAAGTCTGTCAAATTAAGCTGCAACATCACATAGAGCTTCTGAGCTAGCTTTAACCGTTTGCAGAGCATGCAGTCCTCTCAGGTTCTTTATTATGCCCCTAGGAACCTCTACTCCACCTTTCCGAGAGATAGGTGGTATTTCATTAACTTGTACAGATGCATATAGGTATCTAAGCTTCTTCAGTTTTCCAACATCTTTTGGTAAAGACAATAGGCATGTCCTTGCAGCATCCAGTACTTCTAAGTTTTGCAATTTTCCAATGGCCTCTGGTAGGGTGTCAACTTGAGTATTTCAAGTCCCAAGAAACGCAGATTAAACAAACTAAAGACCTCAATAGGCAGCATCTTGATTTTAGTACCATGCAGATCCAATGTTGACAAGAACGTTGAGGCTGTAAGGATAGACGTCAGCAAATTGATGTCAGTAGAACTTGTAAAAACATAGATTGCACGGAGATGTGTCGCACCAGAAGGATTCAATGCCACATTGGTGCTATTTATTGATAGTCTACGTCTCCCGTCTACCGAAAATGCCCCACGACCCTCATAAATTTTACCAAAATATTCTTTTGTTGCTTTGTCAAGGGCAAGATGACGGATAACATCATGCATTCGGCAACATTTCACCCATCCAAATGCATTTTTATGCACAACTTGCAGTAGGCTTCGGTTTACAAGATCATTCAAGTACCCCCCTGCCACTTGTTCTAGTGTTTTGTTCTCCTTCTCCTTGATGAATCCAGAAGTAATCCAGTGCCTAATTAACCTTCGCCACTTCAGTTCATGATCCTCTGGAAATAATGCACAATGTAAGAAGCAATTCTTTAGTTCATATGGAAGATCCTCCAAGCTGAGTTTTAGAATACTATCGACACCTTGGATCACATTATGAGTTGACTGCAATTCTAACTCCTTGTACACACTATGCCATTCAGAGTATAGTGGTTTGAAAGACAACATACGTCCTAAGCATGCAATGGCAATAGGCAAGCCTTCACACTTTTGTAAGAACTTTGCAACCAAATCCTGTAACTCTGATGGGCACATTTTGTCATCACTATTCTGGAAAGCTGCTTTGCAAAATAACTCCCAAGAGTGCTTATCTCCTAGAGGTTCAAGCTCAATTCTACAACTGCTAGTTGCCAATGATGCAACTTCAAACTTCCTTGATGCGAGGACAATCCGGCTGGTACAATTAGTTGGAAAGACTCCCATGATATTGTTAATCCACACATCCTTTTCCCAAACATCATGAAGTACCAAGATATACCTTCTACCTTCAAGATGTTTTCGGATGATCTCAACTACGCCTCTAGTTTCCATGTTTGTAGTATCAGTTTTGATGCCAAACTCTCTTGCAATCCTCTTTAGCAAGTCTTCAACTTGGTAAGTCTGTGGCACAGTTACCCAGGCTGCTATATCAAAATCTTTTTTCACACTCTTGTAGACATGGTCAACCAAGGTAGTTTTACCTACACCACCCATTCCCCAGACCGTGGCTAGTTTGTATTTCTTTTCTTCTAGATCATCTACTAGCCACTGCTTGAGCTTGGTAGCATTATATTCAATACCCACTACAACATCTTCCCTTGCAAAATGCAAGTTTTGATTGGTGGGTCGTTTGGCTTGATGGTCACCACTCACAGCATGTCCGTCCATTACCGGTATGACATAATGGGCCCTCCTTTTTGCAGCTTCTTCAAGCTCAGCATTGATATCACGGAGCTTGCGAGCTAGACGGTGCCAAACCTTAACATGCTTGATCCTCTTCTTCATCTTAGCTGCAAATCCTCCATGCTTGTCATCCCAAAGCTTGTACACAAACTCATCGACAACATCCTCGATCTGGAAAGATAGTTCTCTGATCTTGTTGACGAAGATGCCAGTGGTTTTGTCAGTATCCTTGAACTTCTCTGACTCGTGCAAGTAGGCTTTCATGCTCACGAGCTCCTCCTTGGCTTTGTGGATCTCGCCATAGAGACCCTTGAGAGCAGAAGCTTCCATGCAAAGCAGAGATGCACCATAGTCTGCTGCCTGGTTCACCAAGGCTTCACCTAGCTTGCCAATCAGCACTCCAACAACAGCCTCCGCCATGGTTGTTGTGCGCGCTTGCTATGCTAGAGGACTCCAATGTTACCAGGAGATACAAGTGTAGTTGCCTAGCTGCAGCCAGAGGCCTGAGTTTAGGAACTAACTCCATATATATACAAGTGCAGACTTTGAAAGTTCGAATGATGATCTTAGTAAGTAATAAGGATTACCTGAACAGGACACAGGAGAACAAAACCAGCACATTGGAGATCATGGATAACTCTGGCGAGTAGGAGGAGTTGCATATAGCGAACAATGATGCTGCAGCCTCCAGCGTCAGAGATGGAAATGGGAGGTCATGGGGCTTCGCGGAAGGAGGTGAGGAAAAAATAAGGATTACCCTGCTGTGGCTACGATGGCCCTGTCTCCCGTGTTCACAGGAGGACAGGATGGTAGACACGGATGGGACGACTTCAAGTCGTCGTTGTCTTCTTCATGGCATAGGCAGTGTAAACCACTGGCTGACAAGTGTGATACAACAATGGCTGCACTCCGGGCACCAGCAATGACAACGACAGCATTGAGCAAGAAGCCACCGCTGCCGTTTTCCATCAACAGCATTGAGCAATGACAACCAACAAGTGAGGTATGTAAAATATAATAATTAACTTATTAACAAGTGGTCTGTTTACAACTAATTATTATTGCAACAAGTGGGCTAATCATCAAACAGAAAGGTCTATGGATCGCATGTATATGCAGTTTTAAAAAAATCTGCATCAATGCAGTAGTTGACAAACTAGTCATTTCTTTTTTGCCAAAAAAAAAAAAAAAAAGAGAAACACAAGTTGCCGGAATAGATTACCTGTCACGTAAAAATCAAGTCGAACTATGCCAACAAAAAGCAATAGATGTAATTGTTGAGTGTACAACTAAGTCGCCTATGGACAGTCTGCACCAAACCTTGCTCTGCCAAGAGAACAGAGGAACCCCAACGAAGCTTGCTCTGCTTTTAAGAAAACAGAGCATACGTTTATAGCTTCCGAAAAGCGTGTTAACAACTTAGCATTACCACGGCCCAGAAAGCAGTATAAAATGAGTAGCATATTTAGCATGTGCTGGTCCGGTTAGGCAAAAAGGACATTTTGCTTCATTTATCAGAACAAACTTAAGGACTTACAGGATATGAGACCACTGCCCTACCTATGTGATGCCATATAGTAGGTTCAGAGAAACCAAAGATGGAGCATATACCAGGTTCAGAGAAACCAAAAAAAAATATTTTCCAGTGAAATGAAAATTAAAGGATCTATAACTTGGATTACAGACCTGGGAGAGGCCTCAGCCACAAAATGCAGCATCCAACCATCCTCCTCACTGCTTAGCGCACCAGCACCATGGCAAACCCTGTCTATAGTTTTATCTCTTTTTTTATATTTAGAATTTTATTGACTTCTCTATATCTCTAACCTGCAACCTTAAAAAGGAGGTGAAAAGTTTGAAATTCGAACTCCCCTGGCAGTGAAACTTTCGAAACAAGAAGGAAACTGAACTCGGGCATCCCAACACTGCAAGTTCATTGGTCGTTTTCTGCGATATCAAGAGACCCAGTTGACCATTCATCTAATACAAAACTTCAAATATGGAAGTCATAGAAAGGTGGGACGTTATTGGTAAGGATGAAAACGGTCGAACTTCGGCCGAAAAACGGACTTATTTAAATAGAAAACGAAATCGGTTTTGTCCGAACATTTCTATATTTTAGCAATTAAAGAGTATAAAAAATAATTGAAAATGGTGGTGAAACCAATTGAAACCGACAATTTTTTATGTCTAAAAACGGAACAAAATGTCGAAAAACGAAACCGGTCGGTTCGAATATTTCTGTTCTGCTTTCATCCTTAGTTATTGGCTAATCATGTCTTTTCGCCTAGATTGTTAACATGAATTGGGTTTTTGATAACCATGTGTTCACCACTGTATCAATGGTGCATAAAAAACAAAGAACAAAAAATAAGCTCATTCTTGATAGACTTTCTGGAGACAGGAACTCAAACAAACACGGGCAATCCATGTCCCAAAATTGATGCCGATGCTTAGAGTCATGCTAACTCTTCCAAACCTCCTACTTTCAGATACATCATCCAGTTCATCAGGTTGATGTGTCGTAAAAACTAACTGCTTTGCTTCATTACAATATATTCTTGTATATTGCGTAACAGAAGCTATGTACTCACATTACTTAATTAAAAAGAACATACCAATTGCCAATTTCTGAACAAGGCACAGCCTAAACTAATTTGTCAATTTGATTCTATTACAATGTATCTTTAAAAACAACAAAAAAATATATCGCCATAGGAGTAACCTTTTAGGCTAATCACACCCATTATATTACATTGATTCAATCAAAGTACTCATAAACTTACTGCTGACCATGAGGTTGTCCTGTGCTCTGCTCAAAACAAGTTCACTGAACTGATGAATCACCAAGGGTCCAAAGCAGAGTAGAGACCAACAGAGACAGCAGCTACCTGAGGAAATGAAATGGACCAGGGAGTTTAAGAGCCACGGTTGTGTTCTGGCTGGTCCAATAAACAAGAAGCAGCGTAGTAAAAAACCATACCTGTTTGTACGTGAACTCCTGAAATAGTAGCTAGGATCCAAGCCTTATGCATTCCCTTCTCTGGTTACAATTCTTTGCCAAGAGTCTTGCCCAGTTGCTCTAAACAGAACCCTTCTAATGTGGCTAATCCTCATTAGCTCTTCATTGCATTCATTTGCTTCACCTTCCTGCCTAAGGATCTTGACAAGCTCATCAGCAGCATCTTCCAAATATAATTCATCAAGCGTCATGAGGTACTCAATGCCACGAGGGAGCCGCTTAAGTTCTGGGCACCCTGCAAACAATAGCTTCACAAGACTTCCCAGTGCATCTTCTTCTATTTCTATTTGGCTGAGATGCGGAGCACCCCTTATGTGTAGTCCTCTCAGTTTAGGAAATGACAGTGCAGAGAAGCATAATGTCTTCCCATTGTATGCCTTAGAAAGCGATAGAGAGCATAAATTACGCAACACCATGAGCTTAGGAAATGAGTTTTCATCGAGTTTGGTGAACATCAGGTATAGATAAGTGAGATAGTTAAGGTGCGACCAGGAAGAGAGAATCTGAGGCCCTATCAGTCCGAGTTTAGAAATGGTTTCCAGTAAAATAAGTTGTTCCAATGGCAACGCCTCATTTCCGTTTGACATAGTAATTGACAAACTGACAAGATTGCTCATGTTATGGATAGTGCTACACAAGATTACCGAGTGCTCACTTGTCACACCGTCAACTGAAAATGTTTGTAAATGCGTCAAACCTGCAACCTCACGCAGAGTCTCAGAGCAAGCGTTAATGCTTTGAAGAGCATGCAGTCCTGTGAGGTTCTTTATTATGCCCCGAGGCACCTTTACTCCACGGTCACGCCAGAAAGATCCTTCATGGACCAATGCAGATGCATATAGGTACCTAAGTTTCTTCAGTTTTGCTACATCCTTAGGTGAAGATTGTAGACAAGATAGCGCTGCATCCAATACTTCTAAGTTCTGCAATCTTCCAACGGCCTCGGGTAGAATCTCAACTTGAGTATGTCGAAGACCCAGGAAACGTAGATTAAACAAGTTGAAGACCTCATTAGGCAGCATCTTGATTTTAGTATCTTGCAGATCCAATGTTGACAACAATGTTGAGGTTGTAAGGATAGATCTCAGCAAATTGATGTCGCCAGAACTTGTAAAAACATAGATTGCACGGAGATGTATCGCACGGATGGATTCAATGCCACATTGTTGCGGTTTATTGATAGTCTACGTGTCCCATCTACCGAAAGTGTCCAGAACGCTCATAAATATTGCCAAAACATTCTTCTCGCTGCTTTTGTCAAGGGCAAGACGGCGGATAACATCATGCACTTTCGGCAACATTTCACTTTCGCCCAAATGCATTTTTCCTCACAACTTGCGGTAGGCTTCGGTTTACAAGATCATTCAAGTACCCCTCTCCCACTTGTTCTAGTGTTTTGTTCTCCTTTTCCTTGATAAATCCGAAGTAATCCAAAGGCCTAATTAATCTTCGCCTCTTAGGTTTATGATCCTCTGGAAATATTGCACAATGTAAGAAGCAATTCTTTAGTTCAAATGGAAGGTCCTCCAAGCTGAGTTTTAGAATACTATCGACACCTTGGATCACATTATGAGTTGATTCGCAATTCTAACTCCTTGTACACACTATCCCATTCAGAGTATATCGCTGGTTTGAAAGACAATAGACGCCCTATGCATGCAATGGCAATAGGCAAGCCTTCACACTTTTGTAAGAACTTTGCAACCAAATTTAGTAAATCGGACGGGCACATTTTGTCATCATTATTCGAAAGTCGCTGCAGAATAAGCGCCAAGAGTGCTTATCTCCTAGAGGTTCAACCTCAATTCTGAAGTCGCTAGTTGCCAATGATGCAACTTCAAACTTTCTTGAAGTGAGGACAATCCGGCTGGTACAGTTTGTTGGAAAGACTTCCATGACATTATTAATCCACACATCCTTTTCCCAAACATCATCAAGTACCAAGATATAACTTTTGCCTTCAAGATGTTTCCGGATGATCTCAACTAAGTCTCTAATTTCCATGTTAGTAGTATGAGTTATGATACCAAACTCACTTGCAATCCTCTTTAGAAGATCTTCAACATGGTAACTCGTGGACACGATTACCGGTGCCGCAACTTGAAAATCTAGTTTCACAATCTTGTAGACATGGTCAACCAAAGTAGTTTTACCTCGCCACCCATTCCCCCCACACTGTGGCTATTTTGTAGTTCTTTTCTTTCGGATCACCCACTAGCCTTTGTTTCAGCTTGGTTGCATTATCTTCAATGCCTACTACATCCTCTTCCCTTGCAAAACAGAAATTGTGATTGGTGGATCTCGCAAGATGGTCATCTTTATTACAGTAGCCCCCTGCATTCCCGGGATGAAATAACGGGCCCTCCTTTTTGTAGCTTCTTCAAGCTCAGCATTGATATCATGAAGTTTGTGAGCTAGACGGTGCCAAGCCTTGGCATGCTTGATCCTCCTCATCATGTTTCCTGCAAATCCTCCATGCATGTCGTCCTCTAGCTTGTACATGAACTCATCGACAACATCCTCGATCTGGAAAGATAGTTTCCGGATCTTGTTGATGAAGATGCCAGTCATCTTGTCGATATCCTTGAACTTCTCGACTCATGCGGGAAGGCTTCCATGCTCTCCAGCTCCTCCTTGGCTTTCCTTATCTCACCGTAGAGACCCTTGAGAGCATAAGCTTCCATGGAAAGCTGAGATGCGCCATAGTCTACTGGTTCGCCAAGGCCACACCGAGCTTGGCCATGAGCACTCCCACAACAGCCCTGGCCATGGTGGTTGTGTAGACTTCCTTGAGTGCTGAGAATCACAGGTGCCAGCACGAGGCTGCCATAACCAAATTTTATAAATCAGTTCAATTTTTATAGCTAGCTTCTTGTGGATAATCTGGACATCCAAAGCAAAGATTCCAAACTTTATTTTGCACCGGTGAAATTAGGTGGTGGGTTACCTGAATAGAAGATGCAAACACTGGAATGTCAAAATACAAGAACGCGTGACGTGTTGATAGTATGCTTCAAGGCTTCAACTAGTAGGAGGTATGCCCGGTAGAGCAGCAACTAATAAAGTGGTTGATATTATGCTTGAAGGCTTCAACTAGTAGGAGGTATGCCCGGCAGAGCAGCAACAAATAAAGTGGTTCTTCTTTAACTTGTTGAACAGAGGAGACACGTAGAAAAAACCCTCAACCTGTACATGCATGAATTTCACAAATGATGTCAATTTCCAGAACCTGCTTTCAGCTTAAGAATCTAGACATGCAAATGGGTACTGAACTTTGACAACGGATCTGATACCCGAATATGAGGAAGCCAGAAAGAAAGCATGAATGGATGCAGGTCAGTGTTGTTTGCTGCATCCACAGTCAAGACGGAAGCCTCGACGGAGTGGGAGGAGTTGCATATTTGACAATCAATGGCTATGCAGGGCCAGAAGATGATGACCGGTGACACAACCAAAAGAGAGACTAGGAAAAATCTCTTGCTGCTTGAATGCAATCAGTGCACTAGATGTGCTCTTTCAACATCGAATTTAGTCTACTTTGTGGAGCTTGTTTTCTGGTCAGCAATCTGAACCTTGGAACCAAAACTAAACAAACTTTGAACTGGTTAAATCTGATACCTGAACAAGCTGTGAAGCTAGGAAACAAGCATGCGTTGCAGATGGATTTGCTGTTGCTGAATCCAATTGCAACCTTAGTCTTTGGAGCCAAGGAGTTGTGTTATGTGAGAAGATGCTGCATGAGGCCCTTTGCAGCTTCGTGGGAAGTGTCTTCACCATGTTGGTCCAACACTGATGCTAGTTTGATTAATTATCCTCTTGTCCTTTGTGCTGATTGACTTGGGTAACATCAACAGAGAAATGAGTGAGATGAAGGAGAAACCAATGCCAGGATTTATTTAAGGGTCAGGTGATAGGATGTAACCCTTTATTTTACTAGTGCTTGTTCTTGTATCCTTTCGACTTACATTTCTTAGTAGCTAGGCGATAAGATCATTGTTCTTCCAATGGACCATTTCTTCACTAGTGCTTGTTGGTCATGGCAGTTCATGCTAGCTTTGGTGCATTATTATGGTTAGTCTTATATATTTGTATTCTTCGTTCATCACATAGTAAAAAGTGGGCTATGTATATTATACAAGCAGGCAGTTTACAGCCAACTAGTAGGACAAATAAATGGGCTAGTCCAAAAGAAGAGGTATACAGATATATGCTGTGTTTAAAAATCTGAATCGGTGCAGTAGTTAGACAAACTAGTTATTTCTTGAATTGGTGCACCCAAACTTGCTCTGTTGCCAGAAAATAGAGCATATTTATGTAGATGCGCTTATCACTGCTTATCACTGTCCAATAATGTAGCAAGATCAAGAAAATCAATACCATATTTAGCATGTGCTGGTAGTCGTAGCCCGGTTAGGCAGAGAGGGAGGACATTTTGCTTCATTTAGCAGATGAAACTGAAGGACTTGTAGGATAGGATCAAACCACCAACTACTCTGTCTCTGAAGGACTTGTAGGATAGGATCAAACCAAAGATACAACACGTTTACCAACAAAACACAAACGGGAAATTGAAGGCTCTGCGACTTGGATTACAGACCTGGCAGAGGCCTCAACCACGAAATGCAGCATCCCAAGCTAGTGTCCTCCTCGGTCCTCGCCAACGGCATCACGGCGAACACATCTGGAGCGAATGGACACAGACAGAGAACGTAACTCTGTCTTCTTGGCCTTCTTGTTGTGTGCCTTTTTTGGTCTGGGGACTGGGGTTGGGGCTGGTAGGGCGGACTTGGTGCTGCATCTGGGAGGAGAACCCCGGAGCCGGGGTTGGGATGGGTGGGAGTGGGAAAGAGGGAGGTGGATGGGGTGGAGACAGACTACGGTGGTGGCGGCGGCGGCCATGGGAGCCAGCCAGAGCTGCAGTGGGAGGAAGATAGGGATGGATACGTCATCACTTACACGCTGGTCCCACCTTAAACGGACATGGAAAATTTGAACTCATGAAAAATCTCAGGAAAAACTTTTAGAAACCACATGGAAACTGAACTCGGCTGTCCAACACTGCAGTTCATTTTTTTAGAAAAAGGAATTTTTTATTCCGGCCTCTGCAAGACACTACAAGTTCATTGGCCACATCTGCAAATATCAAGAGACCCTATTCACCCTATTATTAGAGCATCTCCACTGGGGTATGCAAATTTTGGCCCTCAAAATTTTATTTGAAGCATGGCTAGCAAAAAATAAGAGCTCAAATTGACACTTAACTCCAGTGGTAAAAAAACTGAAGACCCTATTTTTAGTGGGGCCACGCTTGTCAGGAAATAAGACCATACGCTTTGCGGCTCGTGTCCTGCTCCACCGACGCATTCGCGGCGGCCGATGCCGAACGCTCCACCACTGCGAGGCCTCCATCCACAACTCGACGAGCGCGCGCGCTGCACCACCTCCACTCCATCTCCGCCACCTTCGCAAGCAAAGCAAAGCATCCATCCAAGAAAGCAAAGCAAGCAATTTGCATCACATCGCATCCATGGTAGCGGTGATGGTTGCTCGCCAAGGCCGTGAGCTTCAGCAGTACAACGCAAGCACGGACGGACGTCGCGTGGTGGTAGGCTGCGTCTCGTACAGCGCAAGCACGGGCGGCACGGCGAGGCCACCGAGGAGGCCGGCGTCGTCGGGCGAGACGGGACCTTTCGGCCGGCCGCTGGTGCTACCGTAGCCGAGCTACGACGCGACGTACGAGGGCTTCGTGCTCCCGCTCAGCGTCACCGCCGAGCTCGACCGGTGGCTCGAGATGGCTGCGGCGTCGCAGGGTCTCGCGCGCCGAGGCTGCCGAGCCCGCTGCCGCGCTTGTGCTTGCGAGATGGACTCGGCGGCTTTGCGGTGGCGGGCGCGAACAAGGCCGCGCTGAAGGCGGCGCAGATGACCGCCGCATCGTTCCTCGTGAAGAAGCCGTCGGCGTCGTTCTCCTCCGAGGCCACCAAGCGCGTGATTCAGGAGATCCCGCACCAGCCAAGTCGGCGTTGTTCGTGGCTCTTGCTGCGGTCGAGGACTCAGCACGGCGCACGCCGGATCGCGCCGCTCCACCGGCTGCGTGTTTTCGGGCGGGAAGGACGATTCGGAGGACCTCACCTCGCCGCGGCCGCCCAAGAACAACCTCAGCCTAGGCTCCCGCGGCCCTCTTCCAAGAAGCCGCCGCGGACCGGCGGCCCCCTCCCACGGCCTCACGATGACGTTCGCGGTGCGCGGTGGCGCAGTCTCAGCTCGGCCTGCTCCGGAACTCTCCCAAGCGGGGAGGGCGTCCATGGCGCCCTCGCCGCCCGGCCGTGAACCTCGCGTCCCATGCATGTCCACAGCGCCGCTGCGAGGGGGAGCAGCAGGGGACGAGCCGCCGCCCACGTCTCGTCCCCGTGCTGTTGCCGGCGAGGGGTCGGTGTGGGGCCGCCGAATGTACCCCCACGGAGTCACCATCTCTTGCTCCACGCCCCAAGACCGGATGTCGCGTCGGCGGCCGGATCAGCTACAAGATCCTAATCCGTGGCGTGGCAGCGCCTCGATCTGTAGCGGTAGGAGGCCCCCTGATGCGCCGGTCGTGGGTTCCTCACACGCCGGCGGCCGGACGGGCGAAGCAGGAGCTGGCGTGTTGAAGCGCACGGGAGGCGCCGATGTGGATGCGCCGCGGCAGTGGCCGGCATATGGGTCTAGTCCGCCGCCCGGCGGGCAGTCGCTGTTTTTGTTGGCGGAGGAGGCAATACCGACGGCCGGGAGTTGCAGGAGGATGACAAGGACATGGAGACGCGTGTTCGGGGGCGTGACTACGGGAGGGAGGGGAACGCCACCCGCCGTGTGAGGGAGGGAACGCCGCTGCCACCAAGGGCTTGGCGGGGGCGGGGGGGGGGAAGGGGGAAAAGTGGTGGGACCCACTGAATAGGGGCTCCTAGGAGTGGGGGGCTCGAGATTATAATTTGGGGTGACATAGAAAATAGGAGCCCAACTGGAGGCTCATGGAGTTTATTTTTTTTCTTCAAGCCCTCAAAATTTAGAGTAGAGGCTCAAATAAGGACTCCACTTGGACATGCTCTTATGCAAATGTTATAAAACTCGTGTGCAATCAAATCATACAAGACTTTAAACATGGAAGTCATAGAAATGTCGACGTCAATGGTTAATCGTGCTTTTTTGACAAGAATATTAAGATGAATTCAATTTTGACAACATATTGTGTGTGCCATTATATTTAGAAATACATCTAAAAATAAAGACTAAAATGCAAGGTAGACGAGATAGGATCTCAAACAACTGTGGGCAACCCACGCTGAAAATTTGGTACCGATGCTTAGAGTCATGCTAACTCTTCCAAACCATATCTAGGCAGTGTGCCATGGCATTCTTAAATCTAGGATTTTTTTTTTCTTCAATTTTTTTATAATTACACAGTACAACGCAGACACTCACAACCCGCACACACACTCATCCCTATGAATACGCGTACACAAACCCTACCCCTATGAGCACCTCCGAAGGACCGAGCACCCGACGGATCTAGAGATTCCCGAAGTCACCATTGGCGTCTCGTCGTCGACGGGAGCGTCGCTACCACTGAATGCATAGCGCCGATAAATCCTAGGAAAGGTGCGAGCACCGGATTTGAACTCGATGGGTAGTGTCCCACTGTACCGTCCTACCACATATTTCAAAATAGGGCTTCAACATGAACTATAGAAGCGGCTTTCCAATGCTTGTTGTTCTTTGGCGGAAGCAAAGGTGGACTTAGATCGTTGTGGTGGTGTTGATTGGAGATCGGAGATGAGGAAGATGAGATTGGATCCCGAGGACTCAATTGTAATTTTTTCTTTTTCTTCGGAGTTCAGTTTGTAATAGGAGAGGATGTACTGTGCTCATGCTTAATATATCTTCCAATTTGCAAAAAAAAAAAAAAAAAAGGGGCTTCAGCATGAACTAGAGAAGCGGCTGGCTGGTGGTTGTATGCATCAATAATAATGGGCTAGGATGAGTTACAACTACTGCACAAATGATTTTGCGAAGTGATGCTCTTTTATTAACTAAGGCGATCGCGAAATACATCCGTCTCATAAAATGCCTGGAGATTAACCGAGACGGTCCATTATTTACCACGGCCTCGCAAAATCAATTTAAGCAGGCATTTACTTGTTATGGAGGCGATCAGAAGATACCCGACTCCATAGGTCTGCTTTACTATATAGAGCTTTGGATGGAGGCGGTTGCTTTGACCGCCTCAAAAACCCAAAACAGCCGCCTCCATAAGGATTATTGTAGTAGTGTATATAGGCCAACACTTAGTGGCGGTTATTGTTCCAAGCCTGCTCGGTCGTCGTGTACTTATTTTTCTATATTCAGATTCTTCAGTTATTTAGATTTAGGTATTGTAAGTCTAAAATTGATATAAAACAAAGATTGGGCAAAATTAAAATCTAGATATAACCCTCCCAAAAAATTTAATAAACCGACATTCCAAATGTTTCAGTTAGGCATTTAGGTCCGAAGTGTCCATTCCTACATACCACTTGTAAGGACGTTGGTAACAGAATGACAATGACCAGTTTTTGGGGCTTTGAACCAACAAGGTATGAAACTTTCCCGGCCCATGACGAAACATGCATTCATTTAATACCCATGTGCATTCTTTCTGTATCACCACGTGTTTCCCCATCTTCACTCTAGCTTGAGGTACAAATCAATGTTGAATCTCAAATTTTGTGGCAATGTACATTTATAAATACACTATGGATCTACATAGATTTAATTTTTCTGAAGGCTCCTAAATCTATTTTTAGAGAATTTTCACAAGTGGTTTGCACTTAATATTTTTCTCTTAATTGTTTCTCCCGCGCCTTGGTCTACTCCATATATTCAAGAAGGTATACTAGTACTAGTATGATGTTGGCGCCCATTGTTGCCTCCGTGTTTAATTAGGCATATACCTAGAACGAAGTCATATACATGTTCAGCCTTTAATTTGTACTACAATGTATCTTTATAACAATTAAAATGACAATGTCATAGGAGTAGCCTTTTAGGCTAATTACACGCATATTTAATTCATATGGTCAAATCATTCATAAAAAAAAAAATTGGTGATTCAAACTTATTTTGTCTCGGATCCACACAATAGAACGCGTCGCCAAATAAAAAGGTTAAGTTCTGCAAAAAGGATAAGTAAAAGAGTCTGACAAGTTTATTACAGACCTTGGAGATGCAATTACTCAAAGGTCATCAGGCCAATCCATTCGGACCAGACAGACTAAAATAAAGAAAATCCAAAGCAAGCACTCTCTAGTCTCTGCACCAGGCACAGATTTTTATTTTTAGATGTACACCACAAACAACATGACGGAGCAGCTAAAATCACAACAGTGTTTGTGCTTAATTAGCAAACTGATTTAGTAAATTCATATTCACACTCTATTTTGTAATCTGCACCCATGCAGAATTCAGGCATTTCCCTTGCTCAATACATGTTCATTTACCTCTGAACTAAACCACCAAAGGTCCAAAGCAGAACAAAGCCAGCAGCAGCCTGAGAGGAATGAAGCCGATCAGGCATTTTAAGAGCCACGGTTGTGCTCGGGCAGGTCCAATAAACAAGAAGCAGCGACAAAACCATACCTTGTACGAGAACTCCTGAAATAGCAGCTAGGATCCAAGCCTTCAGCCAGCGATTGCATTCCCTTCTCTGGTTACAATTCTTTGCCAAAAGTTTTCCCCAGTTACACTGAAAACAACCCTTCGAATGTGTCTAATCTTCAATAGCTCTTCCTTGCATTCATTTGCTTCACCTTCCTGCCTAAGGATCTTTATAAGCTCATCTGCAGCATCTTGGAAACATAATTCATCAAGCGCCCTAAGATTATCAATGCCATGAGGGAGGCACTTCAGTTCAGGACAGTCTGCAAACCATAGCTTAACAAGGCTTCCCAGTGCATCTTCTTCTATTTCTACTTGGCGGAGCTGCGGAGCACCCCATATACGAAGTTCTCTCAGTCTAGGAAATGACTGTGCAGATAAGCATAATGTCTTCCCATTGTAAGCCTTACCAAGTGATAGAAAACATAAATTACGCAGCACCATAAGGCTAGGAAATGAGTTCTCATCAAGTTTGGAGAACTTCAGACATAAATGAGTGAGACAGTTAAGGTGCAACCAGGAAGAGAGAATATCAAGCATCCTTTTCTTTTCCAGCTGCCCTGTCCATTCAAGTTTACTAAGAGTTTCTGGTAAACTAAGTTGTTCCAATGGCAATGCTTCGTTTTCGTTTGACATACCAATTGACAAATGGACAAGATTGCTCATGTTCCGGAGAACACTGCACAGGACTAACGAATGCTCACTTGTCACATAGTCAACTGCAAAGCGTTCGTAAATCCATCAAAGCTGCAACATCATGTAGGGTCTACGAGCTAGCTTTAACCACTTGCAGAGCATGCAGTCCAGTCAGGTTCCTTAGAATGCCCCTAGCCACCTTTACTCCACCTTGGCCTTAAGAAAGATCCTTCATTGATACTTGTAGTTGCATATAGGTACCTAAGCTTCTTCAGTTTTGCTACATCCTTTGGTAAAGATAATAGACAAGTGTTTGCTGCATCCAATACTTCTAAGTTCTGCAATCTTCCAACAGCCACTGGTAGAGTCTCAATTCAGTATCACAGAGACCCAAGAAACGCTAGATTAAACAAGCTGAAGACCTCATTAGGGAGCATCTTGATTTCAGTACCTTGCAGATCCAATATTGACAACAATGTTGAGGATGCAAGGATAGGCCTCAACAATTCAATATCGAAAGTACCTGTACAGACATAGACTGCACGGAGATGTGTCGCACCAGATGATTGATTCAGTGGTACAATATTGGTGTTGTTAATTGTGAGTCTCAGCGTTCCATGTATCGTGAATGTCCCATGGCCCTCATAAACCTTACCAAAGTATTCTTTTGCTGCTTTGTCAGGGCAAGGTAGCGGATAACATCATGCATTTGGCAACTCTTGATCGTCCAAACTCATTCTTCTTCACAACTTGTAGTAAGCTTCTATTTACAAGATCATTCATGTATCCCTCTGCCACTTGTTCTAGTGTTTTGTTCTCCTTTTCCTTGATGAATCCAGAAGTAATCCGGTGCCTAACTAATCTTCGCCTCATCAATTCATAATCCTCTGGAAATATTGCACAATGCAAGAAACAATTCTTTAGTTGATATGGAAGGTCCTCCAAGCTGAGTTTTAGAATACTATCGACACCTTGGATAACATTATTAGTTGACTGCAATTCTAACTCCTTGTACACACTATCCCAATCAGAGTATGTTTGTTGTTTGAAAGATAATAGGCGTGCTATGCATGCAATGGCAATAGGCAGGCCATCACACTTTCGTAAGAACTTTAGAGCCAAATCCTCGTAACTCTGCGGGCACCTTTTTTTCATCACTATTCGAGAAAGCTGCTTTGCAGAATAATTCCCAAAGTGCTTATCTTCTAGGGGTTTTAGTTCAATTCTGCAATCGTTAGTTGCCAATGATGCAACTTCAAACTTTCTCGATGTGAGAACAATCCGGCTGGTACAATTAGTTGGAAAGACTTCCATGATATAGTTAATCCATAGATCCTTTTCCCAAACATCATCAAGAACCAAGATATACCTTTTTCCTTCAAGATGTTTCCAGATGATCTGAACTAAGCTTCTAGTTTCCATGTTAGTAGCATCAGTTATGATGCCAAACTCACTTGCAATCCTCTTTAGAAGGTCTTCAACATGGTAACTCTATGACACGATTACCCAGGCTGCAGCATCAAAATCGAGTTTCACAATCTTGTAGACATGGTCCACCAAAGTAGTTTTACCTACACCACCCATTCCCCACACAGATGCTATTTTGTAGTTCTTTTCTTCCAGATCTCCTACTAGCCACTCTTTGAGCTTCATTGCGTTGTGTTCAATACCCACTACATCATCTTCCTTTGCAAAACGGAAATTTTGGTTGGTGGATCTGCCAGGATGGTCACTACTCCCCGGGTTGTCCCAGCATTCACTGGGATGACATAACGGGCCCTCCTTTTGGCAGCTTCTTCAAGCTCAACATTGATATCACAAAGCTTTTTGAGCTAGACGGTGCCGGACATTGAGATGCTTGATCCTCTTCATCATCTTGGCTGCAAATCCTCCATGCTTGTCGTCCTCAAGCTTATACATGAACTCATTGATAACATCCTCGATCTGAAATGATAGCTCCCTGATATTCCTGATGAAGATGCCAGTGGTCTCATCAGTATCCTTGAACTTCTCTGCCTGACGCAGGTAGGCCTTCATGCTCTCCAACTCCCTCGCAGCTTTGTGGATCTCGCAAAAAAAGACCCTTGAGGGCTGAAGCTTCCTTGCCAAGCAGGGATGCTCCACAGGTTGCTGCTTCTTTCGCCAAGGCTGCACCTAGCTTGCCGATCAGCAGTCCCACAACAGCCTCGGCCATGGTGGATGTGTGGACTTCCTGGAGTGCTCAGAATCACTGATGTGTGCACATGGCTACCATATGCACAAATTTCAAAAATATGTTCAATTTTCAGAGCTAGCTTTATTTCCAATATTTCCAAATTTTATTTTGAACTGGTGGAATTAGGTGGTTGGTTACCTGAATAGAATATGCAAACAAGTACACTTCAAGCCTTGAACGAGTCAGAGGAGGTATGCCCGGCAAAGCAGCAACTAATAGACTGGTTCTTCTTTAACTTGTTGGACTGAGGAGACACATGGAAAAATATCCTCAAGCTGTACACGCGTGAATTTCGAAAATCAATTCAATTTCCGGAACTTGTTTTCAGCTTAAGAATCTGGACATGCAAATGGGTACTGAACTTTCATAAAGGATAAAACCTGAATATGAGGAAGCCAGAATCAAAGCATGAATGGATGGAGGTCAGTGTTTGTTGCATCCACAGTCAAGATAGAAGCCTGGACGGAGTGGGAGGAGTTGCATATCTAGACTCCTCAGGGCCAGATCGCCAGAGGGTGCGTTGTGGAATGAAGGAGATGAGGAACAAATCTCTTGCTGGTTGAACGCAATCAGTAAACTAGTGGCCCTCCTTCAGCATCGAATTTAGTCTAGTTTGTGGAGCTTGTTTTCTGGTCAACAACCTGAACCTTGGAATGAAAACTGAACAGACATTGAACTGGTTAAATTTGATGCCTGAACATGCTGTGAAGCTAGGAAACAAGCATGCATTGCAGATCGATTTGGTGTAGCTAAATCCAATTTCAACCTTACTCTTTGGAGCCATGGAGTTGTGTTATGCGAGAGGACGCTGCATGAGGCCCTTGAACAGGGAACAAAAAGAGATAATTGCAGCTTCATGGGAAGTGTCTTCACAATGTTGATTAATTATCCTCTTGTCCTTTGCGCTGATTGACTTGGGTAACCAGCAGCAGAGAAATGAGTGAGATGATGGAGAAACCAATGACAGGATTTATTTAAGGGTCAGGTGATAGGATACAAGCCTTTATTTTACTAGTGATTGTTCTTGTATCCTTTCGCCTTACATTTTCTTAGTAAGTAACAAGTGGATGAGATCATTGTTTTCCAATGGATCATTGATCATGACAGTTCATGCTAGCTTTGGTGCATTTGTATGGTTGATATTATAGTATTAATATTGTTCGTTCATCACAAAGTAACAAGTGGGCTATGTACATTATACAAGAAGGCAGCAGCCAACTATTAGGACAAATAAATGGGCTAGTAAAAAAGGGTCTGCAGATAGCATAACAATATGCAGTGTTTAAAAATCTGATTGAGTGCAGTAATTTACAAACTAGTCATTTGGGAACATGGAGAAGAGAATACCAAATAGACTAGGCCCAAATACTCGAATTGTATCATCAAACCTATAATGTTAGCATCAAATCAGGCTAGTGGCCCATGTAAGAACTGCCTCCACTTGCCCCTCGCAGCATGCCAACTGCATGGACACATCCAATGGCTCAGTGCCTGCTGTTGGTCGTGCATTTGTTCAAGTTTGGACCTCTTCCATCCTGGCATCTCGACACGGATGGTTCAGGTCTACAGTCGGGTTGGGAGCGCTAGAGTGATGATTTACAGCTACAGGTTGTGTGCCCCATCGACAGAGTTTGGTGGCTCCATTGGTCGACACATGCACTTGTCACATGTGGAACACTGTCAAATCACCCACGTCACAAACTAGCTTCAAGAAAACAGATTAAAGGAACCGAAGTTGCTCTGTTTCGAGAAAACAGAGTAGGCAGCCTCTTCAGTAAGTATGCAATGCACTTGTTTATGTGCTCCTTTCCTTTTGCCCCAATATGATCCAAGCATGAAGGTACACAAGCATGAGTCATGACCCTGGCGTAGCTGACATTAAGTATTTTATTTATTAAGGAAAAAGGGCCTTAATTAAGGTCAATCAAATTTGGACAGGCAAAAATCATGTCAAACCTTATGCCGAACCGATGTGATTTTAAAGAACGTATATGAATGAAATCTAGGTTCAGGGCAGCAGAAGCTGAACAATCTGCAAGTTTATTACAGGCCATACCACGGAAGACATGAAGCAAAAAAGAAACTATCCATACCAGCATACCACTGTGCCATTGATAACCAAACAGAAACCTAAACACATACTAGCATTCAGGAAAAATAAAAGCTCCCAAAGAACAAGAAAACAGATAGTTCCTCTTCCAGCAGTTACCACCATTCATCATTCTTACAGCTCAGAAATCAACCAAAATGATGAGCACCATTCGCAGTTCATTCTGACTCCAGTGACGCGAAACCTCTGCCGCTACCCCTTGTTTCAGTAGCTGACTTGTGTTCTCTGCATGTACAATTATTCCGAAGCGTTAATCCAAGGATAAAACCAGAAAAATAGGAGCAAACTGGATAACTTTGAATTTTACATTTAAAATATGCACTTGTTTCGCCCCTGCCTGCAGTATAGCCAGAAATACAGGTGGCACTCAGAGGGATAAAATCAACTATGTTGCATTCGTGAACCCACCAACGCATGCACATATCAAAACTGTTTTAGTTGCTCTATTTAAATTAATTCATGTGCTACTGGACAACACAAAACATACTTGAATTGACCATGGCTGCAGCTGTCGGAACAGAAATTTAGGTAAGTGGTATAAAGAAAATTGCTTACCTCTCAGAACTGCAGCATCCATACATTCGTCATCATATTCTTTGCCAAATATTTTTCTTAGTTAATTTAACGTCGACCATCCTGATGTGCATAATTTTCTGAAGTTCTTTGTTCGAGGCATTTTCTTTATGTCCTTCGCTAAGCTTCTCTACAACCTCCTCTGCAGTGTCTTCCAAGTATAATTCCTCAAGGTTTCTAAGGTATTCAATGCCCTGAGGCAGGCACTTCAGGTTTGGACAGTCTGACAATACTAACTCAACCAGGCTTGCCAGTGCACCTTCTTCTATTATTACTTGATTGATCTGCGGAGCATCCCGTATTCTTAGCACTCGCAGTCTAGGAAACGCATGTGCAGGGAAGTACAACGTTTTTCCATTATAAGACTTATTAAGCACAAGATATCTGTAAACCGTGTAACACCTTGAGGCTAGAAAATGAGTCTTCATCAAGTCTGGAGAATCTCAGATACAACTGCTTAAGGTTGTTAAGGTGCGACCAGGAAGAGAGAATCTGAGGCAACAAGTTGTTTTCCAACTGCCCTTCCAGTGCAAGTTTAGTAAGAGTCTGTGGTAAACAGAGTGCTTCTAATGGTACTACTTCATTTTCGTTTGATGCATGAATTGATAGTTCGAAGCATGCTTGGTTATAGCACTGCACAAGTTCGAAGCATGCTCACTTAGCACATTAGAAACTGAAAATGTTCTCAACTCTGTCAAAGCGGAAACATCACAAAGTGTCTCAGAGCTTGCTTTAACCTCTTGCAGAACATGCAGTCTGGTCAAATTCCTTATGCCTCTAGGCACCGAAATTCCACTAAAATGTCGTACATTTCTTTTGATTACCACTGCACCTGCGTACAGAAACCTAAGGTTCTTCAGTTTTGCTATATTGTTTGGTAAAGATAGCAGAGAAGTATAGATTGCATCCAGCACTTCTAAGTTTTGCAGTCTTCCTATTGCCTCAGGTAGAACCTCAATTGCAGTAAATCTAAGACCGAGAAACCTCAGATTGAACAAGTTGAAGATTTCATTAGGCAACATCTTGATTTGTGTACCTTGCAGATCCAAAGTTGACAGCAAGTTTGAAGATGCAAGGATAGGCCTTAGCAATACAATATCAATGGAACTCGTAACAACATATCTTTGCCCGTAGATGTGTTGCACCAGATTGACTCAATGATGAAATATTGGAACTTTCTATTGATAGTCGACGCGAGCTGCCTATCGAAAATGTCATGTGTCCCATGTAAACTTTACCAAAGGATTCTATCTCTGCTTTGTCAAGAGCAAGATGGCGGATGACATCATGCACTTTCGACACTTCCTCACTCTTCCAAACCCATTCTTCCCAACAACTTGCAGTAGGCTTCGGTTTATAAGATCATTCAAGTAGCCCTCAGCAACTTCTTCCTGCGTATTGTTCTCTTTTTCATTGATGAATCTAGAAGTAATCCAGTGCCTTATTAACCTTCTCCTCTTCAGTTCATAATCCTCTGGAAACAGCGCACAATGTAAGAAGCAGTTCTTCAGTTCATATGCAAGGTCCTCCAAACTGACTTTCAAAATGCTATCAACACCAGGGATTGTGTTTCTGATTGACTGCAATTTCTGGTACACCTTTTCCCATTCAGAGTAAGTTGGAGGTTTGAAACACAGTAGCCGCCCTATGCATGCGATAGCAATAGGCAAACCGTCACACTTTTCTAGGAACTTTGTAGCCAAATCCCATAACTCCAAAGGGCATCTCTTGTCCTCATTGTTCCCAAAAGCTAGCTTGAAAAATAGCTTATAAGAGTGATTTTCTTGTAGAGGTTTTAGCATAATTGCACAATCATTAGTTGCCAATGACGCAACTTCAGATAACCTTGATGTGAGAACAAATCGGCTTGTACTGTTACTAGGAAAAACATTCATGATATCAATCCACACATCCTGTTCCCAAACATCATCAAGCACTAAGATGTACCTTTTACCTTCTAGATGGTTATGGATGGCCTCAACTACAATTCTCATTTCCATATTGGTAGAATCGATTGAGATGTTAAATGCCCTAGCAATTCTTTTCAGCAAATCCTCAATTTGGTAACTCTTGGACACAGTTACCCATGCAGCAGCATCAAACTCGACTTTCACATTGTTATAGACATGACCAACCAAAGTAGTTTTACCTACGCCACCCATGCCCCAAACTGCTGTTATTCTAGTGCTCCTTTTTTTCCAAATCACCAACTAGCCACCCCTTGAGCTTGTCGGCAGTATCTTCAATACCCACTAGGTCCCCATCCCTTGAAAAATACAAATTTTGAGTGTAGGATTTCACTTGATGGTCACCGCTGTGAGTGTGTCTATGCATTCCTGGGATGACATAACGGGCCCTCCTTGTTGCAGCGTCTTCAAGCTCGACATTGATATTGCGGAGCTTGTGAGCGAGACGGTGCCAAACCTTGACATGCTTGATCCTCTTTTTTCATCTTGGCTGCAAATCCCCCATGCTTGTCTTCCTCTAGCTTGTACATGAACTCATCGACAACATCCTCAATCTGGAAAGATAGTTCCCGGATCTTATTGATGAAGATGCCAGTGATCTTGTCGGTATCTTTGAACTCTCTCGACTCCTGCAAGTAGGCTTTCATGCTCACTAGCTCCTCCTTGGCTTTGTGGATCTCGCCAAAGAGACCCTTGAGAGCAGAAGCTTCCTTGCAAAGCAGGGATGCACCATAGGCTGCTGCCTGCTTCGCCAAGGCCATAGTAAGCTTGCTGATGAGCACTCCCACAACAGCCTCAGCCATGGTGGTTGTGTGGACTTCCTTGAGTGCTCAGGATCACAGGTGTGCACACGTGGCTGCCATATCCAAATTTCAAAAACCAATTCAATTCTCGGAGCTAGCTTAATTTATACTGGATAATCTGAACTTCAAAAGAAAGATTCAGAACTTTATTTTAAACTGGTGAAAGTGTTTGGTTACCTGAATAGGAGCTGAAAACAAGTAACTGCTGCAGTTTTTTGTTCAAGTGAATTTGACAAACTTCAACAACTAATAGCCAATGATGCTTCAACGACTCAGAGGACGTACGCCGCTGTACACAAGTGAATTTCACAAATGAAGTCAATTACCAGAGCTTGTTTTCAGCTTAAGGATCTAAACATGCACTACCACAAAATTTCTTTTGTAAGGCACTTCCAAAAGATTAACGGTGGCGGTTATTTAAAAAACCCCATGGTTAATGTCATGATTAACCGTGGCGGTTATTTTTTATTAGTGGCGAAGCTATAGCATAGGTACCAGGGTCTGCCGACCTCGAAGAATTTGAAAATTTTCAATAGAAAATCACATTATTTAGTGCTAATAGGTCATGATGACCCCATCTATTTTCAAAGAAGACCCCGGTGGCCATCGGCTTCGTCCCTGTTTTTTGTTAACCGTGGCGAGTTATAATAACCGCCATGGTAAATCGATTCTGATGGCGTTTTTTTTATAAAAACAACCACCACGGTTAATGAGGCCCAAATATCCAGCCCAATTTGCAGTGAGAGGTCCATTCAGCCCAATAAAAAGGAACCATGTATATAAGCCGAGGGAGTTCCAAACCCTAACTCATTCCCCTCGGTCCCTCACCGGCGGGCCGCTCTCCCTTCTCTCTCCCCACGAGATCCACCGGCCCCTTCTCCCTCACCTCCTTACGGTAGCGCGGGCACGGGCATCCCGGCGGCGCGAGGCACGGCCTCTCCCTCCCCGGCGCCTCGGCGCGGGGCGCCCCGGTGTCGCGAGGCGCAGGCATCCCCTACGGCGCTAGGGCGCGGCGTCCCGGCGGCGGTGGCGCGTGGGCCCGACCCTGTCCTCCTCGTTCCCCACGGCGGACCGGCGGCCCCGTGGTGGCAAGGCGGCGCGCGGATCTCGGCCCCCCCCTCGACTCCCTCACGGCGGCGTGGATCTCAGCTCCCTCACGGCGGCCCGGTGAGGAGGTCGGATCGGCGGCGGGGATGGCGGATCCGCCATGGCAGCGGCCGGTGAGCTGGCCGTCGATAGCGGCGGCGGCTCGAACCCTAACGGGTCCGGCGGCCCGGATCTTGGCCCATTAGGGTTTTGGATTGGGTTTTTATTATTATTTTTATTTATTTGTGGTGGCAGTTATTTTTGGGTGCTAAAAACCGCCACGGGCTCGGTGGCGGTTACAAAAACGGCCACCATTAAAAAAAACCGCCATGTAAAAAGAAATGTAGTAGTGATGCAGATGGGACTGAACGAACTTTGAACCGATGAAATTTGGGAGAGGATAATACCTGAATGCAAGGATGCCAGAAAGAAAGCATGAATGGTTGCAGATTGCTGGTCCTTGTTGCATCCAGTCAATGTCTATGGATGGGAGGAGATGGATCTGGCAATCAACGATTCTGCCACAGGACGACGACCGGACCGGAGAAACACAATATACAATATAGAGATATAAAGAGAAGAAGGTAAATCTTCCTGCAGCTTCCTGCAGTCAATGTCCATAGGCTGCTGCCTGGTTCGCCAAGGCCACACCGAGCTTGCGAATGAGCACTCCCACAACAGCCTCCGCTATGGAGATTTCCCACGCTTGCTTCAGTGCTTAGAAGTCACTAGCTCGTGACCTCCAAACCTAAATCTCACAAACCAGTCCAATTATCAGAGGTTGTGTTTCCAATGTCAACAATCTGAATTTCATCAAAAAAAAAAAAAATGTCAACAATCTGAAGCGTGGAACCAACATTGAACAAAATGTGAAGTGACAAGATCTGATGTAATACCTGAAAATAGGGAAGCTAGGAAACAAGAATGCGCTGCAGATCTAAGCTTCTGGCCATACTGAAGCCACGGTCAACTTCAGCGGAGTAGGAGATCTGGAGTTGCATCCTCTGTGCACCAAGGAACCATGCTACGCGGCTCTAGAACAGTACAGCGACCACGATTCTACGAGTCAACAGCAAACAAGAAGTGGTTGTGGGCTTGTGCCTTCGTATTCGTTGAAGGGAGGACGAAGCTAACTGTCTACCTGGACAACCATGCTGCTAGCTGCATAGATCGAAGAAATGAGTGAGAAAAAAAGGGGAAATTATTTGTCCATTTGTGGGAGATAGACAGCTTGAAGAGCTTTGAGCACGATCTGAGGGTCTAACTCAGGGTCTAGAGTTGCAAGTGGACGTGTGTGCGAGAAGTGTGTGTCAGTGTTGGGCTTTCGTGTATTTGTTTGTGATGCAATGAAAAAGATATTAGTAAAGCCGTAAGATCTATACGTCAAACAGCTCAGAGATTACTATGGAAACGTTCATTTATATAGGACTAGAAACATACCCGTGCATTGCAACTACTACCAGCTTGTGTGATAACCGATAATATATGATTTTGAAGATTTATTTAGCGATATCATCATGCATTTCAATTAAACTAAGAATGAAACTCCATATTATGTTTCGACACATGCTGCTCTAGTTCGTATGGCTATAGCCTACGGGAGGTTTAGAAATTATTGATCGTGTTATACGTAAAGGGAAGTGCATGATACAGAAAATTGATCACTAATTAATTAATTAATCCTAATTAATCACAACAAAAACCATAAACGGATGAATTACTTTATTATTCTTTAATATTCAATGTAGAAAACATTATACAGAAACTCCAAGATAGGTTACGACATCAAAAACAAAATAGCCCCGCCATCCAGCTCAGAGCAACGCGCCTTCGTTCTTTTCTTTTCAATTTTTGGTTAAAAAACGTAGTGCTCCTACCACCTACTCGATACGTTCAAAAAAGAACGGCTCTTTGATTTGAATAGAGCATAGTTAGAGGTAAAGATTCCTGACTTTGAGAGCCCCAAGAGTGGACGGTGGTCGTCACGTGGGTACGTACGAGCTGAACTCCTTGTTTGCTGCATGAACGACAAGCGAAGCGAGCCAGCTCTTTATCTAGAAAAAATGAACAAGTGAGCTTACATTACTGTGATCGATGGAAGTTAGTCTCAATGGGAGTTTCATGAGTGTTTCATACACATTAAATGCAGTGCCACATCAACAAAACTTTACCTTTTGCATGAAAGCGGCTAGGAGAGAACGAAAAAGTTTCACCATGGTGAAACCTTTGGGCACTGTTTCACATGCGTTAGAAACGGGGTGAAACCCCCATTGAGACAGAAATAGAGTCTCATCATGGAACTATGCAATTAAACCATGCAATGAGAGAGAGATTGTGAGACCCTTGAGCCTATGAAACTATGTATTGAGGGAGACACCTATTTAATGCCAAAGTTTCACATATATTTTGGAAACCGGGAGGTGAAACTCTCCATTGAGACTGGCCTTAATTGGTCACGTACTCCTGTAGTACCATGCATGTTCCTCTCACGAAAACAAGCGCGTGAAGTGTGCGTAGCGTTCATCACCCCTGCGCGTTCACATGCCTTGTTCCATCGCGTCAGTCTCCCGCATGCGGATGTGCGAGTCTAATATAAGTAAAGTAGAGTACAGTACAACCATCTCGTCTTCCGACCAAAAGTCGTATTGGAAGCAAGCGCCTCCTAAGAAGCTGTATCTTATATATAGATAGATAAAAACCTAACAGATCTCTTTACAAAAGAGCTATCATATAATATGATAGAAATTGCATCTAGGAGATGGATATGAGACCCATATAAGTTTGGTACTAGTAACCCAACCTTTTTTTGATCGGAGATCCTGTGACAAAAAACTGGGAAGAACAAACTATTGGTAAACTGAGGAGAGTAAAATGATAACCCTCTCTATGTGAAGATGTAGTACTCTCTCTCTCTCTTTTGAAAGGTCCGGTTTTCCGGCTTTGATTATAATAAGAAGAATAGAGTTTTTTGACAACACAGCGAAGAAGCGCGTCCGCTTCCAGAGCAGACCGCTACAAGGGTAGACTCACGCCCGATACTGCGAGAGAAACAACAACCCGAAAAAAAAGAGTTCGGAGCTCCGAGAGGCCGTGAAGGTCATCGTTGCCCGGCACAAACAAGGGCAGCTCCGACTTCCAACCATAGCATGACGAACGCCTCTTAGCTGAGTCGAAATCCATAGAGACGCCGGGGAAGGATACGGCATTCGAGAAACGCCGCCGTCGCTCATCTAAGATAGACCGGGTCCTCACCCGTGGACAAATGCTAGGGATGTGGCGCCCCCAACGAGGGGATACTGCGCCCTTGGCGTCGCCGTCGCCGGGGCTTTCGCCCCAAGATATCCTCGGCACCGACGCCGGCCAAGAAACCCGAACCTTGCTTGTCGCCACCGTCGTTGTTGCGGTCGTCAAGCGAAATCTCACCGAGGAGTGTCGCGCCCGGCTACGCATCGCGAGCCACGAAGCTGCGCCCCGACCACCCGCCGGCAAGACACAAGCGGAAAACTAGCAATCCCACCGCAGCTCATGCGTCCACCTGCCGGACCGCAAACCAACGCCGCTGCCCGTCTTGACCACCATTGCAGCAACCATGGATGACACGGCCGCTGAAGCCACCAAGGGAGGGGCGGTTGAGAAGAAGGGTTGTCCCCCAACGCTGCACTAGGTCCGGCCGCCGAGCACCACCACCGGCCGCCGCCACATCACCGCCCGGTCGCCCGGCAAGAAGCCCGACCGCCAACCCGGGCACGGATCCGGCCGCGTAGGCACGGATCTGGACCCCCACCGTCAGAAGAAGAAGCGAGATGCTCGGGGAAGAGGTGCCCCGCCATCTCGATGCGGCCGCTACCCCGGCCCAAGGTAGGCGCCCCTTTGCTTCCTCGTGGCCGTGGCCGTCACCACGGCGCCCCCGCCCGGGGTGGCCGGATCGGCCACGGGGGCACGGATCAGGGCCCGATCCTGGCGGCCATCACACTTTGCCGCAAAGGAAGGGGGCGGCGAGAGAACCGCCGCCACCAGCTGTCGCCCGGCTGGGCTCGGCCGCGCGCCGCTACGGCCAGCGGCGGGTAGCCCGCCGAGCTCCACATCGCTCGGCGCCGCCATGCCCGCCCGACCGGCCCGAAGCTCACGCCACGGGCCTCGCGGTAGATGGCCCCGCCGCCATCTGGCAAGCGCGCGGCCTTGCCGGTAACTGCCCGGCGGCGGCGTGGCGGGAAGGAGAGGGAAGGTGGCGGCGGCTAGGTCACGGCCGCCGAGTCGCCCTCGTGGGGAGCGGCGGGGGCCTCGGCTTGTTGTCTAAGATGTAGTGCTCTCAAGAGCGATGAGGCTCAGACGGTAGGGTGGCAAAAATGCCTTAATATGCCCTATTGACTTTATAAGTAAAGATGTTGTCCTACAGAGCATTCTTGAAAGGGCATACCTATATGAGTTCAACTGTTAAATGTCGCAGTCTATGAGACTTGGGTGATCTCTAGTAAGCTCATGAAGAGACTAAGGAGTATGACGTATATGCTCCACCCACGGGGAAAGGCTACTGGCAGCCAAGTACTAGTTTGGCTTTGAGAAAAGCTTGTTCGCACAAAACTTGCAATTCAAGGTGTAGTGTGAATAAGTGTAGCTTGAAATTCTAGGCAAAAGTTCAACTTAACAGTCTCTGCTAAAACACTAGTATATCAAACAATAGCGAGAACAGCCAAATCTCCAAATGGGTATTTGAGATCTGATGAGAACAGGCAAAAGTTCACATGCCTCACCAGCTCGATCTATCTGCACACCCACGGGCAGATATGGGCCTAGGGGTTGGGGGCCACGGCACAGGCCGTCCGGTGGTGGCTGCACTATGAAAAATAAAATGGTGCGATGTCGATTCCGACAAGATTGGGCGGAATTGACACCCGATTGAAGGTCGTTGGAGGGAAGAGGGAGGTGGTGGCGTGGCGGAGGGCAGCCGCGATGGCCATGGCGGCGCGGCTGAACGCACGGGGAGAAGCGTGTGATGGCGGGCTTATTTGGTAGCGGCGTCTTGGCGAGGGGGGGGGGGGAGGGGAGGGGAGAGAGAGAAGGAGAGATTGGGATAAATTTCTTTATTTGCTTGTTGCCCCGAAAGATTCTGAGATCCCCTACTTTTATAGCCCGGCTAGTGGGACTTGTATCTCAAGCAATCTCTCTAAAGGTTTCCTTATAGATTGGAATACCTTTTACAAGCATATCCTATTTATTTATTTTCCTAATAAGGGTCTCCTTTATAGATAGGAATATCCCCTTGCACACCAAAAAGCCTAAGATAATCCTAGATAATTTCCTCCTTTATTCTGAATTAATTGCCGAAGAATCCGCGGAAGGGAGGAGGAGGAGGAGGGGAACTGTCATACGGGCCCTATTTCTTGGGTCATGACATCTTCCCCCCCTTCTCCGACGGCACGTCCTCGCGCTAGATGAAAGTCCATTCAATCACACACGGATGGAGATCGGTTGCACTTTTGGCATGATCAACTCAACCTGTAATATTAGCTTGCCTTGCACCGGGTTCGGGAGGATCATGTTCTCCACAGTACTTATTTGTGGAGCAAACTCAGAGAGGTAGTGGAGGTTCCCAATGTAGCCGTGGTAGATGTCTTGGTGGACAACACGTCCCCTTTGTGATGTTATGCGTGACGGGCCGCGGAAAGGAGCTCCCTTGGAATGCCCACCTCAAGGTGCTGATGCACCATGTCGCGGGGTGGGCTCTCCAGGAACAAGAAGCGCTCATTGGGTGGAGCGTTGACGAAGAGCGGAAGGAGGCGCCAGATGGTGATGTCGCGGCGGTAGGAGGAGTAGCGGCCAAGTTCAACATTGTACCGTACATGAAGGACCCGACGTCGTCGAGAGAGGGGAAAGCTGGTGCGCGCCTCTCTGCGTCGTAGGGCCGATGTGGACGTTGTCGACGGTGAGGAAGAGGCGATCCATGCCGTCGGGAAGGCGACCACTGGCTGGCCCGGCGTGGTGGCGCAGCGCTACATGCCGTAATAGGATGGCGGTCGGAGAAGCTAATGTCGTGTAGTCGTGTAGGCGCCCCGGGGGCGGGGAAGTTCATCCGCTTAACTCCGCCTTGAAGCAGGGCCTCAAAGAGGTCCGTAGTAGTGGAGGAAGGCTGGGAGGTAGAAACATCCATCGAAGAGGAGGAGGCCGTCTTCCACTTGTCCATCTTTGGGGGCGGCGTCGCCGTGTGGTGACGTCGAGGGCGATCCGGCGCAGTGTGCCGGTCCTCGTGTCGCCTATCGTAGCCGTACAAAGACTCCGTGGAAGTGTCGAGAGGTCCAAGGCGGTTTGCATGCCTTGGGCGTTTCCCGACTGGAGGGAAGTGTCCGGACACCGGCGAAGATGCTACGATCGCAAAGAGCTTCGGGGCGGGCGCCCCACGTTGAGGAGAGGCGCCCGCCGTGAAGGTGGTCGGGCGGCCGTCTCGTAATCTTTCGCAGCTCGTGATTCGCGAAGTCCCATGTCACCCGCCCCAAGTTTGCCAGCCAAGGCATGCCGAGGATGATGTCGACGTCGTTGCCCACATGCATGACATAGGCGTCGATGTCGAAGGTCGGCGGCGTCGGCAGCGAGGTATCACGCGCCGAAGGTGGTAGCCCGACATGTCGGTGGCGCCCGGTGCGGTGGTGATCACCACACGCGATCGGCCGAGGTCCGGCTGCCCGTGGGTCACCACACCAGGGTCGATCTATTTGTGTGTGGCTCAGTCGGCGATGGCGTTGACGCCCGTGCACGGTGATCATACCGACGAGGTATAGAGAATGAGCACCACGTATCGGGGTGTCGGGGGTCCCCAGAAGAGGACCTTCGGTCGGCTCCTCTTTGACGTGTCATTGGGGTGTTAAATCGAAGTCGCGGTGTAGTCGTTGAAGACCGTGATGTCGAGGTGCTTGCACTTGTGACCTGTGTAAGCGGCTTGTCCGGTTGAAGCGGGAGTCGACCTTGCGTCGCTCCGTCATCTCCTCGGTGTCGGCCGTTTGAGCGGCAGTCGATGCTGTCTTTCTGGCGGCGGGTTAGGGCGCCTTGGGGGGCCAGCGAGGGCCGCAGTGCGAGGCACCACGCCCTTCACTGTGTTGGCTTGCGAGGAGTTGTAAGAGGATGGCGGCGTCGCTCGTATGCCACAGTGAGAGACATGGCTGCCTCCATGTCCTTGGGATCCCGCATCTCGGCGTCGTCTTGAAGCGGTTCGCCCAAACTCTTTGTGTAGATGTTCACTGCTGCCTTGTCGTCGAGGTGCCTGCACGTGCCACGTGCGCCGAGGCCCCGCTCCGGTGTGCTCGTCGGCGGTGCTGTCTTCCTCGGCGATGCCCGGCTTCGCCCGGCCCGAGGTTGCGCCGTGCCGCTGGTCGGCGCTCGTTGACATCTTGGGCAAAGCTTGCCCAATCGCCACCCGGTTTCTCTGGGACAGCCTCATGTACCCTTCTTTGTGCTCCTCCTATGAGATGATAGGAGGCGTACCAAACTTTGATACAGGGTTGGTTGTCGTCGGTTTATTGGCGATAGTCTAGCGGTATACCCGGCTAGTAGATTGGCGGTAGAGGTGCGTGTTGACACTGTTATAGCATAAAATTACTAGTCAACTAAACATGAATAAAGGTTTAAAATGAATATCAACATAAGTCTAGGGGTTTAACTAACATAATTCTCTACGAGCTTTGGTGATTTATATATTTTCGAGGGACTTAATAGATAAATGCGAGTAGAATGGAGCGATTTCGGAATATATAAGACATATGATGACAAGACTTGACCGTGAAGTAACTCAACCCGAAAAGTGGACTAAAACATTCTAGAAGATACCAGAGGACACCAGAAGAAACATGAAGCCAGGAACATTCTGGACCCTGGCGGCCGCCAGAGCCATTTAGGCCGGCCGCCAGGTGGGTCCCACATGTCAGCCTCACATTTTTATGTCGGTTTACCACCGACCTTGAGGTTGTATCTACACCGATTATTGAAGGTCGGTTTGATCCAATGGTCATCGTTCATCGCCAAGGCCTATATAAGAAGACCCCACGACCCCGGGGTTAAACCTAATTCATTGTCAATTCATTCTATCTCATTATCTCTCGGTTGTAGAGGGGTCCCATGTAAGGATCATCTCTCTCTAAAGGGATTAGTGAATTAGAATGTAATTAGAAGTAGATTAGAACTAGAATTAGAAGAGTTAGTATGAGAGGATTAGAACTCATTAGTTCTAATCTTTAGAACAATAGAGATAGAGAGAGGGAAGGAATGGGAGGAAGTGCCGGCTGTCGGTGCTATCTCCATACTTGTACCTCGGTGGAGGTTAATCTACATTTGGAATTACTACGGTAATCTACTTCTTCTTTTAGTAAGTTATATTGTTTATATTTATTCTTATTGGTCTACTAGTCTCTTTTGAGTGCTTTAATGCGGTACCTAGATTAGAGTAATATTAAGATGCAAACGTGGTGTTTGGACTCGGGGAATCTCGTTAGATACACCCTACCTTAGGGCGTGGTAGATCGTGGCGTGTGAGTACCATTGATTCCTTTGGATTCCACATCCGTTGGATAGGACACGTAGGACCTAGTTCTTTGGGGAATAGTAAGTTTTGGCCTTACTTTCCTTTGAGTACATCCCCATAAGAATACTATCAACATCACTTACCAAATTAAGATTTAGCTATCTTAGTAATCCTCTCTATACCCTCAACCTTCTTAAGTCTTGTATTACTCGGGTTAAGAATAGATCGTAGTCTCCCTCACCCGTTTCCACTGTGGATTCGATATTTAACCCTCTCAGGGTGAAGTGCTCACGGTATCCGTGCGCTTGCGGATTATACAAATTATAAATATTTACGTAGGCTTATCAAATACCAACAAGCATTTTAAAGGCGCCGTTCTTGAAAACGATTTGCTGAATTGACTTCGAATCTAACTTATCCTTGTATTATATTCTTTTATTCTTTTATCTTCTTATCTTTTCTATTCTTTTCTTTTCCTTTTTCATTATGAATTCCACGCCGATCTATAACTATCTTAGACCCCAAGCGAAAGCTTTTAGGCAACGAGAATCTTGAGCCTATCCTAGCAAAATCCTATGAGGTATGCGCTTGGGTTATATAAGAATGGTTCAGGAACTAGCCTTCTCGGGGAGAAGGTGAGGCCAACCCACACTCACACCTATGAAAATTTGAGGAAATTATGGGTTGCTTTCATATAAAAAGGCATATCCGATAATACCTTCTGTTGGAAGTTCTTTCCGTTCTCTTTGGCGGGGGAAAAGGTAAACAAGTGGTATTACTTGAACGTAGAGAGTGAAAGGAGATTGGGAGACATTAATGTCCAAATTTTGTACCTATTTCTTTCCCACCTCGAGTAGCCCGTCTTCGTATAGAACTTTTAACTTTTAAACAAGATAAAGAAGAGTCTCTTAATGCATCATGGGATCGTTTTAATGACCTTATCTACATTGGCCCAAACCTTGGTATTCGGACCTAATCCTTCTTCAACATTTTTATACGGGTCTTAATAAGAAAGATGCAAGGGACCTTAGTGCAGCTTCGGGAGGCGCATTCCTTTTCTCATGCGCTAGAGAAGCAAGAGATCTAATTGATAGATGTTCTTGGATACGCCACCTCCACTAAATTTTCGAGAAAAATGAAGAATTACCCTCCCGATCAAGGAGAAGAAACTACGATAGCTAATTCACAACAATTCCAAACCCAAGACCTAGCTATCCATCTGAACCATCAACATCCCAAAAATCCCCAAAGGAAGAAGAAATTCCACCTTTGGAAGATCTTATAAACCTACCCTTAGTGATTTTGGGAGAACAATAAATTCTCATCTAGACAAGAGACTTCTAAGTGACCACAATTCAGATTCTTTTGAGATGTCTCTTATTGAAAGTGTTTATAAGAGATCTCCAAGTAATTATAATTCAGATTCTTTTAAGGAGAACTCTCTATTTGAATTTGCTCACTCATTCAAAAGACATTGGGAAGAACCCAAGGATGGCATGTCGATCTTGCCATAGGAGAGCAAAAGCTATCTAGAAGACAATCTTATCTTCACCCCTTCTATGCCTAAACAAGATGATTTATTCAAACCCATCTCTAAACCTATCCTTGTCCCCTGATGAACCCACATATACTTCCTTCTTTGAGACTCATGATGAGCCTAGAAATTTACCACAACAACCTAAGCATAGGGATCATCAAGACGACCAAGAAGACCTACAACAATGGCTTGAGAGTGTTAAAACCTATGTACCACAGCCATTGATTATATGGATGACACCTTAGACACTATCAGTCTGAGAGACACAAACCCAAGAGATTCCTTAGACAGCCATGATGAACTAACCTTGGAGTTTGGGAAGGAAGACAACATCATTGAGTATGAGAGCTGCTTCATAGACACTTCATCTAATCCATTTTCACATGATCACCTTCCTAAATTACCTAGTCTCTCTATCACTATCCCACACGAGATTTTCAACCCCCTCATTCTTTCTCCTCCTATAAATTTCGAAAGGCTGGTTGTAGATGCATACATCTATAATAAATATTCAAGATCTCGTTGGCATAAAATCTTGAGGTAGATTGATGTTGGAAGGGAAACCACTTCATCATCATGAATCATAATTCAATAGGTTTCCCAAGGACAAGCTTGCTGTCCTTAAACAAGCACTTCTTGAGAAATAACATGAGTGTTTACTTTATTGCTATAGTACCCTTGTGAAATGAGCATAGAGATATAAATGAAGAAATATTCCTTCGGGTATTCTTGTCGCTAACCATTTCAGGTATAGAGCAAGAAGAACGAAGGATGACAATGTAAGGTATGTCCAACCAATCATTAGGCAACATGAAATCACATGCATAGAATTCCTTGTCACATTGCTACACTATCTTGGTTGCCTCTACCTTTTTGAGACATGCTCAATCTGCTAAACAACTATTATCATGCTTTTCATCTCTGTTTGAGTAAATCTCTATAATGCCTTCATGCTACCTTTTATCTACCATAGTATGCTTTGGTTTGGGAATCTTTGCTAGTGTGTTTCCAAAGGCTTTTAAATTAAGCATGGTGCTTAGGTTAGAACGCCTTCCTTAATTAAATTAGACATGGAGTCTAGTTTGGTTATTGAACTAAAAATTGCTTGTGTAGACATTGGTATATTTTGTTAGACTAACCCCCTGCAGAAAAAAAGAAAAAAGAAGAAACTCTCAAATAAGCTTGGGGAGGTCTTGAGATGAACTCACTTGAGAAGAAGCAAGATACAACAAACCTTTCACAAGGAGGACACGCTCATACATAGAAGAACCTTATGAATAAAGAGAAAGAAGACAAGTTAGGAAAAGCTACACAAGATGCCAAATCAAGAAAGCTTCAAGCAAAAGGAAAGCACCACCACAAGTTGCTACAGTGCCATCATGCTCCAATAATAAGGTAGTATCTTAAGGTAAGTTGTTAATAAATAAGCTTTCTCTTAATTATGGCATGTTCACAAATAAAGAACCAAACATGTTAGAGTAACACCCTTGCTTGATCGACTTCATTAGCTCAACATGTTTTGTTTCTTTTTGTTGTTCCTAACACCACCTTCTTGATCTCATGGTCCTAATCATATTAGCAAATGTGTTGCAACATTCATGTTCTATCTTACGATCTTATCACCCTTGTTGTAGAAACAAAAACACATAAACGTTAACTTTATCTTGTTTGATGTGCACGAGGTTTTTAGAGAAGAATGAACTTTTTGGTTACGTTGGCGTTTTCCCACCAACGGGACCCATGCACTTGATCTCTACCTTGTCTTTGCATGCGGGACACACTTTGAGCAAAAGCGAAGACTTCACTCTCCTAAATTCTACAAGTGAATGTCCCGATTCCACCAAGCATGCACACAAAACAAGAGGTTGCCAACCCCCACTATCAGGACTTTCACTTCTAAATGTTGGACCAAAGAAAAGAACATGGGTGATACCATTACCAAGATCGGATGATACACTCAAGGAGTAACCAAGGTAAGAAGTCTTGTTCAAGGGACTTAAAACATTGAACCATCGCCGAAAGGTAACTTCGGTAGTTATCCATATTTAATTTCTAGCATTGCATATCATATTTATTTTCACGCATCCGCATCGGCATATTTCCTTTAGCACATTTAATTTTACGCATTAGCATTGCATTGAAAAAGCGGTGAAGCCCCATGTGAATAATCTTGTGGTGTGTAACAACCCATAAAGATATTCACCGTGGTAACATAAAAATAATTATTCACTCATCTAGTTGCATTTGCATAATAATTCTTTGCATGCATATAAATTTATAAAACTCAAAAATATTTTTTCTTTGAAATTTTACATAGAATAATTATGATCCATTTTTAGACACATGAAGCTAATGTGGCTAACCCCTAATGCTTAATCAAGTTCCACTAGCTTTGTTGTCTATTTGAATTCAGCAGATTCAAAGGGAGAGAGAGATGATAGGTCGACATCATCATCGCCATCAACCTCAATTTCCTCATCATTAATGACCCTACACTTCAATCCGGCTTGGGGAGAGCACCCCTGATTATCCCAATAAGTATCTCTACTATAGTATTATTATTAGCTAAATATTTAGTTTGCTTGGTTTGCTAGAGAGTTTGTTAGGAGTCTAGTTTTATAATAGTCTAGTCGTTTAAAGAGTCTTTGCTAGAGTTTGAGAATAAATAAATTGGAGTGTACGAGAGGTTTTCTTTTCCACCTATATAAATAATCTCTAAAGCTAAATCTCATGCATGGAAATGATGAATAGTTGCTCGTCGTAATTCCTTTTTGATTACCTAGCTTTCAAGCTTAATTTCTCTTGAGCCTTAAATGCAAAACTGCTTTGACTTGAGATTAACTCGAAACACGAAACACGTGGGTTGCAAATTGCTTGCTCTAAAGTCTAGGTAATTGACGGATATGATATATGAGAGTCCGAGCTGCTATTGATTTTACTCGAAAGTGACACTAGATTTACGGAGATTTATTTTGAAAATTTTAAAAGTGCACATGATAAGTTCTGTGTGACAGAGTGTTGAACTTCCTACCACGACCATATATACATGCTCCCTAGATTAGAAAAACCTTTTGACATATATATAGGCTGCTTGCTTTGCATTGAGTTTGTTCAATCTTTGTCGACCCTTAGAAACTTGTCATGCGATGATCATGTACACTCTATCACTATTCCACCTTACTCCACCACCATTCCATCTCATTCCACTCCCTTTGCATTCCACTCCACTCGACTCCATTCACCTATATGCTATTTCCACCACGGAAATGCGCATCCACCACATATACACCTATCATATATATATACCACTATCATTTCACTTTAGCCACCAAAAATGTTCTACTCCTATCCTAGGAGAGAGCAACCAAAAATATTCCCTATACCCATCCACTCATTCATTGCTAGCCAATATCTTACAAAAGCTCCATTACATTTATTTATCTCTCAAAAGTTATTGTAAAAGAGATTTGGGCTGTAGATTAAAAAAAAAAAAAAGAAAGAGGGAGATGAAAAATGGACAAAAGTACTACGGGCGAGTAGAGCCTACCTCCCTAAGAAAAAGAAAGAATAAAGGGAGTTAAAATGGACAAATGTCCGCTAAAAAAACAATGGGTACTTAGATGCTCGCCTCTCCATAAAAGAAAAATAAAGAAAGAGAGAAAAGATACAACCCAAGTTCTCTCAAGGTTTCCAAATTCCAAAAGAGATGATTCCTCAAGGAGCAAAAGTAAGCTTTCCCCTCATACCCCTTATCCACTATATTTTATTCATCATACACATGCACCACTTGATCACTTGTGACTCGTGACTTTGGATCCATTGCTTGAACTTACAATATATGCTTAGTAAGTGTATGTAGCTTCTCCCACCTATGAGCTCGGATATAAGCCTTAGATATAGGGTGAGAGAAAAGAAGGCATAGTGTTATTACTCTTGCCTTAGTCCAAAAATACCACAGATTATGAGAAAGGCAAAACAACTTTATTGCCTTAGAGAGGATCCACAAATACCACAAATGAGAGACCACGAGAGAGTCATACCGGGAACTTTGAATTTTATTTTGAAAACTTGCAAAAACTCCAAAAGGCGGTTGAACAAAGAGTTTGAGATATGGTGCTTGACTTGATTGTTCTATCTTTCAATTGCCCAAGATCAAAAGAAAAGGCTATAAGCTCCATGGTTAAAGGTAATATGGGTAAGTTGAAGAATGAACAAATTATTCTTATACGGAGGAGAAATTTTGTTTGAAAGCATGTGTCTTGTTGAGGTGTGAAAGCGTTGTAGCAACTCTCGATCCATTGCTAAGTTTGGCTTTGCTAGGGACTAGCAAAGGGTAAGCTTAAGGGGAGCTTGTTGACACTGTTATAGCATAAAATTACTAGTCAACTAAACAGGAATAAAGGTTTAAAATGAATATCAACATAAGTCTAGGGGTTTAACTAACATAATTCCACGAGCTTTGGTGATTTATATATTTTCGGGGACTTAATAGATAAATGAAGAGAAGAATGGAGAAAGTTTAGGAATATATAAGACATATGATGACAAGACTTGGCCGTGAAGTAACTCAACCCGAAAAGTGGAGTAAAACATTCTAGAAGGTACCGGAGGACACCGGAAGAAAAACGAAGCCGGGAACATTACGGACCACGGCGGGCGCCGCCAGAGCCATTTAGGCGGCGCCGGTGGGTCCTACATCGACCTCACATTTTTATGTCGGTTTACCACCGACCTTGAGGTTGTATCTACACCGTTATTGAAGGTCGGTTTGATCCAATGGTCATCGTTCATCGCCAAGGCCTATATAAAGAAGACCCCCGACCCCGGGGTTAAACCCTAATTCATTATCAATTCATTCTATCTCATTATCTCTCGGTTGTAGAGGGGTCCCATGTAAGGATCATCTCTCTCTAAAGGGATTAGTGAATTAGAATGTAATTAGAAGTAGATTAGAACTAGAATTAGAAGAGTTAGTATGAGAGGATTAGAACTCATTAGTTCTAATCTTTAGAACAAGAGAGATAGAGAGAGGGAAGGAATCGGAGGAAGTGCTTGGGCTGTCGGTGCTATCTCCATACTTGTACCTCGTTGGAAGTTAATCTACATTTGGAATTACTCGGTAATCTACTTCTTCTTTTAGTAAGTTATATTGTTTACATTTATTCTTATTGGTCTACGAGTCTCTTTTGAGTGCTTTAATCTGGTACCTAGATTAGAGTAATATTCGCAAGATGCAAACGTGGTGTTTGGACTTCGGGTATCTCGTTAGATACACCCTACCTTCGGGCGTGGTAGATCATGGTAGTGACGAGTACCATTGATTCCTTTGGATTCAACATCCCGTTGAATAGGACACGTAGGACCTAGTTCTTTGGGGAATAGTAAGTTTTGGCCTTACTTTCCTTTGAGTACATCCCCATAAGAATACTATCAACATCACTTAACAAATTAAGATTTAGCTATCTTAGTAATCCTCTCTATACCCTCAACCTTCTTAAGTCTTGTATTACTCAGGGTTAGAATAGATCGTAGGCTCCCTCACCCGTTTCCTCGTGGATTCGATATTTAACCCTCTCAGGGTGAAGTGCTCACCGGTATCCGTGCGCTTGCGGATTATACAAATTATAAATATTTACGTAGGCTTATCAAATACCAATAGTGCGCTAGGCGACTAGCGAGGCGTTAAGCGAGCGAGCAAGGACAAAACACACGGGTTTTACCCGAGGTTCGGCCACCTTGGTGGCGTAAAACCTACGTCTGCTTAGATTGTATTGATTGATTGAGAATATCGTGGTCCTAGGGGGGATCCTGCTCTCCTTTTATAGTCGGGGAGCGGGGTTACAGGTCGGATCGGTCCGGCAAGATCTATCCCGATCGGTTACAATAGGAAAGTATGTAGTGATTACGATAAAGCTATACTAGGAAACTATCTTGGCGACCACGTTTAGGCCGTGATCCCGATGATTCTGCGGTCTTCCAGCGCCAAGGGCTTCGGTCCGTCGTCACAGGCGGCCCTAGGAGGCCTAGCCCGAAGTGACCCGTGAGGGGATAGGGTTCATCCCCACGGCTAGTCGAGCCGCATTTGTATCTTTGCGCGGTGAAAGAGTCTTGGCGCTCCGTCATCGGGAGGTGTTGTCGACCCGATCTTAAATGCGGTGTCGACCCGGACTAGTTAAACAGCCGACTAGCTTCCGGGGCAGCTCGACCCGGCCGCTGTATTCCTGTCTTTTTCTTTCCATTGCTTCCGACCCGGTCTAGTCTTGGCCGAATCCGCTGCTTTGGATGTTGGGTGCTCCAATGAAAAAAAAATCTTTTTCTTTACGGCGAAGTGTGCCCGCGTAGAGTGGATAAACACTCAAAAATAGTAAAAATGAAAATGAGCACGATTCACCGTAGGTGAAGTGTGCCCACTTAATCCACGAGCCTAGGAGTAGGTGAGTTATCACGTACTACTAGGGTCATGAAAAAATCGGCGATAGTCCCGTAAATCGAAACCTAAGCGGCGCATTGACCAATTCTCGGGATGCACCCACGCCTAGAGTCCCCGAAACGCGTGTATGCCTTCGGGGCGTGGGGTCTTTGAGGCACCATGCATGTGTCAAAGGATGCAAAGCACCGACACTGGAGAATATCCGGGCCCCACCATAACGATAGTTAATATCAATAGCCCGGGAATTAAGGAAAAGTCGGACAAAAAATGCGTAACTTCGGGATATGGACAAAGCCGTCGAGAAGATTTGGAGGCTCGGGTCCCAAAAATCGGAGAGGCAGCGTATCACGGATAATAAATACGCTAGATCGTTGCGAGGAACAAACCGGAGCGAGGATCGAGGGGAGAGGCAGCGTGTCAACTCCTCAACTGGCACGGAAAGCGCCAAAGCGCAATGATGGCAGCGGCGCCGCCGCTGCCGCACGCACTCAACCCGAGGAAATGGGGGGGCGCGAGCGCGGCAGCGCCGCGGTTACCATCACGGCAACCTAGGGCGGTCGGGGTTATAAATCTTGGCGCCCATTACCTCCTCGTCTCATCCGCTGGCGCCCCGCCGTCTTCTCGAGTCTCTTCTTCTCCCTTACGCAGCGGTGAGCACCGACTAGGGTTTGCGACCGTGCGGTGCCTACCGTGTTCAATCACGCCGCCCACCGTCGCGAGATGTGAGTAACTCATAGATCTGTTGATTTGTCATCGTTTGGCTCCCAATGTAGTCGATTTGGATCTGGATTTGAATCGTTTTGATTTTTTGCCGACTTTGTTCATATTCTTGAAATGTAGAACGGTCGAGGGCGAGATGGATCGCGTGGAGGTCGCCCGGTCGGCGCGAGGTCTTTTGCCGGAGGAGTGGGCGGAGCCACGCGGCCGATCCGCGGTGGAGGCTGCTAGCGCGGGGCGTGATGGCGAGCAGTGCCACTCACGACGGCGGACTGGTTATCCGGATGGACATGGAGTGGCCGGCGTCGCTGTCCCTCAGGATATTGTCCGGAGGGTGGATCTTGGCGTCTTTGCCGAGAAGGTTGTCGCTGGTTGGAGGGTGCCGGAGGGTGGGCCGCACCCACGCCTCGGAGGCGGATGAGGTAGTGGTGTTCGAGAGCCACTTAACGGGCGCGGCTTTGGGATCTTGCGGCGCACCCGTTCTGCTTTGCAACTCTGGCATACCTACGGGCTCCAACTCTACCATCTGCCACCAAACGCCATCTTCGACATTGCCATCTTCATCACGTGTGTGTGAGTGTTTCCTCGGCATCCTCCCCAACCTTAGTCTATGGAAGTAGTTCTTCTATGTTAGGTTGAAGGAGAGTCGGGGGGTCGCTAGTGGCTGGTGGCGCAGGCGTGAAGCTTTCAGGGGCAACCGGCAGGCAGTTCCACGCGCCCGCCATCAAAGCGTGGCACGCCTGGTACCACGCGGTGGTTCTACTCTGTCGGAGAATGCCGATCGGTCGATCCGACCCGTGCCCGGTGAGCGCCCAAGCCGGAGCGAGCCCGCGGCCGCATGACATGCCCGTGTGATGGAGCTTGTGGCCCCCGATCAAGAGCCCGCGTGGGCGGCATCGACATTGCCTACGCGTTCGTGGGCGCCGGACGACCACTCAAGCGGGGATCACCGGGGTTCGGTACCCGGGCTGACGGCCCGGCACCCCAGGAGTCATCGAGTTTCTGCCCTCGGTCGAGGTGCAGAAGGGTGTCAAAATCACGCTACGGCCCGATCGCGTCACGATCCGTGCCGTTTTTTTTTTTTTTTTTTTGGGAACCCGCCACCATTGGTAAGTATGGCTTAGATTTGTTATTAATTGATTGTCGGCTGGTTCTTGCATATTGTAATCAAATCCTCTTTGTGCGGTGTCTCGGATCCACGGCATGGCCATGGCCGTACGTACTTCAGCCCTATCACGAGGAGGCTGCGCCGGCGTTCATCTTGGCGTGCTTGCGGGGAGCGGCCGTTCCGCCCCTGCGGCTTCAAGGAGGCGGAAAGGCGAGGCGGTGAGGATATGCGGGCGGCGGCAAGAGCCTTGGAGAACCCGCCGATGCGGAGTTTATTCGGAGGAAGGTGGCGGCAAGATAGCGCCCGTCATCACCAAGCTAAAGCTTGCCCTGCACGAAGACAATTTTCTTTAGCGATGAAGATGTTGAAGCTTTTGTTGAGTCGATTTGCATTTGTAAGTGTTTTTGAATGTGCTCCAGTCCCGAGTAAAGCTTAGCCGATTGATCGCCGCCGTGTTGTATGCAGCGATCACGGAGGGAAGGACACCAAGTGCACCAACGGTCCACATGGTGGCGTATCGGCGCACGGAGTGGAGGGCGCCGGTGGTGGCGGTTTCGGGAGGCCGCATCCGCGGTCCCCGGCCGTAATGTAAAGTATACTTTTGCCGTCGAGCATGATCACTCATGTTGTCCGTGTGAGTATATGTCCGTGATCTTTGTTGTCTGAGGGGTCACCATCAGCGAGGGCGCGGCCGCCAGACACCAGGGGGCGGCCGCTGAGGTGAGCTCTTTGCCTCGCACGACCTCGGGACGCGCTGGCGACAAGTGCCGGCCGAAGACGCGCGGTGGTGGCGCCTCAAGAGATGGCGAGGCACCAAGAACCGGCTAGCGATGCTCGAGGCCGGTGGGCGCGAACGAAGCTGCCCCTTGGTCAATCGCCCGAGTCCCCCGGACTATGTTCAAGTCGAGGGGCGAGGATCGGGAGATGGATGAAGTCGACGGCGGGTACGAGGCCGCGGAGGACCCGGTGCCCGGGTAGAGCAAGAGTGGCTGATGTTGAGGAGGAGGACGAGCCGGCGGCGCATAGCTCGCCAAGTTGAGGAAGGAGCCGGCCGCTGTGGCGTGAGTACTTCGGCCACCTGGACTGCATTGTTATGTTGCCATATACAACTTGTGATCGTATGCCATTGTCTGCCAAAGATATCGAACGAAGAAATTCGTCGGTGCGAGGAGCTAGAGGAATGCGGAGGCCTTCTTGAGGACCCGGACGGGGGCGCGGGATGAGCTCTCCCATGGCGCGACCACCTCGCGAAGAGCGGCGTTGCTCACGGCCGAGAGGGACCGCTGTTGGCGGCAGCGGCGCGCCACGCGCCTTTGTGCAAGAAAGGCGGCGCACCGTTTATTGCGAGTCCTCGAGGCGGCGGACCTGCGTAGAACGCGAGGGGGCGCTCGGGTTGCGGGGGAAGGTGATCGCCCGGTGGAGGCGGAACGTGCCTGGTGACGGCCCGCAAGCGCCTGGAGGATGAGCGCCCGAGCTCACCGCTTCGGGAACACGGGACGCGCCACGAAGCCCGGACCCAAGTTCTTGGTATGTATGGTGGATTCTTGAATAGTTAATCGAAGATATCTCACGAGAAAAGTGTTAATGATAAAATGATTGATATGCTAGGCTGTATGATACCTTGCGAGTATGAAGCGTCCGTCGAGACCTGCGACAACTTGTGATGGCGAACAAGCCGGTAGATGAGATGGCTGCGTGAGGAGCTTGAACACCACCGCCGATCGCGGACGGTATGTCATACAGGCGATGAACAATTACACCTTTCGAAATATTAGAATGGAATGTCTTTGAACTTACCGTGTATGTATTTTACCGGGCGTCGCGACCTCCGGGTACGGTCGTGATACGGAGGTCGATCGTGCCCCGTGGAGGGTCGCCACGCAAAGTCTCCTACAAAGGCGTCGGGCCAATCCTCGGCGCCATTCATGGCTACACGGTTGGCGAGGGCAATTCGGAGGAAGCCGGCCGGCGCCCGCCAACGTGGAGCAGCGTAAGCGCGGCGCTGCTGGGCGAACTTCATGGAGTTCACCCGCCCGGGCTACTGCGTGACACGGCTCGACACGCTCGGGCGGTGGCGGCTCCCATTATCGAGGTGCGGTTTCGGCGCGTCGCTAGGCTACTTTTCGGGACAGCGGAGGCGCCGCTCTCGAACTGCGCCCGGGGAGGCCGACGAGGCGGCGGCGCCGACTTGCCGGCGAGATGAACCCGCTCGTGAGCCGTTGGAGTTAAAGTCACTGGGTGAAGTTGCCCCAGGCGTAATACTTTGCTTCATTTGGCGTAGCAAGAAAGCAGTTAGGGTGAAAAAAGCGGTTGAAAAACACCTATGATTTTAGCGAGCCACGCCCGGATGTGGGTGGCATTATTAGCTAATACTTTGTTTTTATTTTCATAATCGTTTTAGCATGCATACGATTATGGCGAGAACGAAAATGTAGGCCGTAGACAAGGGGATGTCACCTATGGTAGACTCGATCCCTAGCCTTAACTTAGCGCCCGGTATAGCGCGGCATGGAGACACGATGCTCGGGCAAGCTATGGGGCTGTTCGACTACGCTAAGGAGTCATCTGCGAATCGTCGATCTATGCGGGGAGTACACGATCACACATCTTGTGAAACGACCAAGTACTGAGCGGCTCTAGGGGTCGAGTGACTTTAGAGTGTGGTTGAGTATGGAAATATTTTGTTACGTCGGTTGAAAGAAAATATAACCACGTCAATGTACTCAAATAAACTTTATTGATTGTGCGACAACAGAAGGTGAGAATGATACAAGCTGGCTTACAGAGTCCCCGAGTCACGGGTAAAATCGCCGTAGATGCTCGATGTTCAAGGAGTTAGGGATGTCGATATCTTCCATGGTTGTCAACCGATAAGCTCTCGGTCGGGTTACCTCCTTTACTTTGAAGGGGCCTTCCCAATGAGATCGGCTTGTGAGCGCTCTTACGCTTCCCTCTGAAGGACTAGGTCGCCAACGCAAAGGCTCTTACTGCGTACATTGCGATTGTAATACCGCCCGAGCGCCCTCGAGGTATTTGGCATTCCTTGTGCAACACTAAAGGCGAGTTTCTTGGCCGCGATAAGCTCATCTTCTCGGTAGCGTCCGAAGCTTCCTCATTATAGTTCTCGACAGGGGAGAGCGAAAGGCAATGTCGGCCGGGGAGAACTGCTTGAGCCAAACACCATGAAGTATGGGGAAACACCTGTACTACGACTAGGTTGGGTTGAAGCCCCGGACAATGGGCGGCGGCTCTTTAAGCCATCGACCGGGATATTTGCCATCGGCGGGAAGAGTCGTTTCCGCAGCGCTTCTAGTATCATCTTTGTTTGCTCGTTATTTTGCCGTTGGCGAGGATGAGCAACGAGACACATATTTTACTCGAATGCCTTTGTCCTGTGAGAAATCCCAAAAGTGGTACGCCGGTAAAAGTGCTACCCGGATACGTGATAATGGAATTTGGGAGGCGAAACGATGGATCACCTCATCTAACATCTCGGCGGCTTTTATGTTGGTTGGCGTCGACCAGCGGGAGGTACTTTCGATCCACTTAGAGAACTTGTCGACCATGGCGAAGACCCATTTGAAACTTCCGGGGGCTGCTTTGAACGGACCCGATGGCGTCAAGTCCCGGCATGAAAAAGGCCATGCCGCGGTATAGTTTGGAGTTCATGCGCCGGCACATGTAATACGCCCCGCGAAGAATTGGCGGTTTGTGCAATGGCATACCAAGTGTTCTCAGCGTCGGCCACCGCCGTCGGCCAGATAGAATCCTGCCGGGAAAGTTTGTAACACCCACGGTGTTATTTCCACTAAAACGACATGTCATCATGATCATTGCAAAGCATCCATGTTTAGCCCACCATGTGTTGCATTGAACTAAAAATAAGTTTATTTTATGCTTGGTTGCAATGTCGGTCGAGAAGACCTTGAGAGAAATCGGTTAAAGCTGTTCCCCTTGGCGGAAACCCTAGATTTCAAACTTTAGTTTGTCCCCTTTTATTTATTTCAAAATTTATCAAGAATTTGAGGGTGGTCACAAAAGTGAAAAGGTAGAGTTTTTCAAAATAGAGCAAAGTTGGTATTTTGAGTTTTCAAAGTTTAGTTCAAAATTTTGAAGCAATTTTGAATTTTATCAAAACCCTAATTGCCCCCCTTTTCAATATTTCAAAATTTATGCAAAATTTGAGAAAACTTCCAAAAACCAGTTTGAAGATCTTGATGAGAGGAACAAAAGTCATGTACAAAGTTTTTCAAGTTGTTACATGATTTTGAAAGTAATTTTAATTCAAATTTCAAATTTTGGAGCTGTTTTTCAAAAAAAAAGTCATATTTAGAGGCAGATTTTGAAAATGGTCCAATTATGAAATTTGTAGATCTTGAAAAAATTAAGGGGGTTACTTTTTGGAAATTTTTGAGTTTAGTTCAAAATTTGGGAGTAATTTGAAATTTTTAGAGTTAGGGTTGAAGGTGAATAGTAACCCGACCTATCCTACCCGCCGCCACGCGGCGCCAAGGTTCGCGCCGCCGTCCACGTGCGAAGCCGCGCGGCGCCGACCACTGGGCGTCTTCGTGAACCCTCCGGCTACCTTCCCATGTCCTCCTCTCCTATAAATAGGCCATGGTCGTCGCCATTTTCTTCTTTTCCCCATTTCGCCGTACAGGAGCTCCTTCGTCGCCGCCGTAAACCGTCGCCGTCGTGCGTTTTCATCCAACCAAGTTTCGCGGCAGCTCGCAACCTCCTTGCGCACCTGCGGAACCTAGCCCACGGCCGCCTCGTCGTCAAAATCGCCGTCGCCGTCGTCTTCGAACGGCGGGCGCCGCCGACTCACCTCGCCCGTCGCCCGGCCGATTCCGGTGAGCATTACGCCTAACCGGCTAGTCCTTTTGCGTCACACGGACATCGTGGTCATGGGCGGCTCGTCGGTTTTCAGTTGAAGCCCCGGCGTGTCGGAACGCCGCCCGCCATCGCGGCTGTTGCCATTTGCCGCCGCCCGGCGACCCCTCTCCGGCCTCGCTCCGCCCCAACCAAGTTCCGTCCTAGAACCGCGGTGAGCCCTGGCCACGTTTATGAAGTTGGTTTTCCTTTTCGACCCACGCCCGCGGCGGAGCGTGATCAAGCGCCGCCAGCGCAAGACGGTGGCCAAGCGCACCGCCGCCCGGTGGCGCACACAGCACATGAACAAGTGCTGGGCCATGAACAGTGTTGGGCTTACACGGTGTTGGGCCAATTTTAACCCGAGAACCTTTTTCTTTTTAAAATTTGTTTTCCTTTTTAAATTCAAATGAATAGTGTGCGATTTTGTAAATTTCATATAAATTCAAATACTAGCTTAAAATTCTGAAAATTTTTATGTAGCCTTCCCATGAGTATGTCTATCCATGAAAAATTTGAAACTTGAATTTTGAATACTTTTGGCATGATTTAAAAATACAAATTTTAATTGAAAAATGCATCTTCCTTGATTTTTAATAATTATTTTATTTATCCAAAAATCATGAAATTTATTTTGGTACTGTTTTATGACCTGACCTACTTGTACAAAATTTTTGAGCCTGTTTTGAGAAAGTTAAAATTTCTATTATCTTATACCCTATCTTTTCATGTGAGAAACAAAGTGTTTAATGCTTTCTAACTTAGGGTTTTGGGTAGATTTTGGGTTGTTTTGTGAACCCTACACCACACCACTTGTCAGATGGTCCTTGAGAACTCCGTAGGCAATGGTGATGATATCTCGTAGAGTAGTTCAACAAGTTGGTTTTGTTAGGTTGCAACTTTATCGTGAAGGAAAGTTGTACTTAAGTTGTTTATCATTTCATGCACTCTAAGCACCTCATGTTTATATGCATGGCATCATATTAAGCATACATTATTCTTTTCGTATATAGTGAACGAAGGAGATCGTGAAGTTGTTGATCGGGCCTCGGAAGAAGGCTATCTTGTTGATTCGAGTTCGAATATCGAGATCCGTCGTCCGAAGTCGAGCTACTTCACCGATCAAGGCAAGCCGGTTCATTTAAACAAATCCTTGTGTTTTTACAAAGCTTTATATCACCTTTGCTTTATGTTTTGCATTAGGTGATAGGAGTTGAGTGACAACCTAATTGATGCATTACCATTCCTTGTTTATTTCGATATCTACCTTGATAGCCGTTTTTGGTAAAATGCTAGAATGCTTAGCCCTGCTATATTAGTTAGACTTTTGAGTCAAAATGTGACAAGTCCCTTATGATAGCCCGAAGAGGCATTTGATGAGAAAGGATGCTATATGATGGAACCATACGGGGATATGGTTTTGAAATTTGAGACCGGTCGGGTAATTTGCATTGAGAATGGAGTCTCGAGTGTAGTATTTCCGGCTTGTCGATTAAGGGGCGAGGCATGTAGGCTGCGTAACCAAGATTATGGAACATAATCTGCGCTGAGGTCGTTGGACCAATGGCACGTCTGTCATGGGTGTTGTCCCATCGCTGATCGACCCTAGTTCGGACACATACTCCGGTAAGCCTGATCTTGGGGGTGTCAAATCGAAACGTACAACCGCGCCTTTGGGAGTGGAGAGATGGCGGAGTGCGTGTTACCCTCGTGGGTTAAAGTCCCGGATTGGAGGCGACGGTACTCTCGGGTGGCGTGGGGACGCGCGGTTCCGTTTTGAGTATCGGGGAAAGGGTTGACATATGCAAGCTTAAGTGCTACATATGTCGTGGTGGAAAGAACTCCCAATTTGGGTTAATCGATTTCGAAATCGCCGTGCTTCTCGAGATATGGAGACTTGGTTTCCGACTTACATTGTAGATTAATTATGGAACAGTAAAAAGAGATGGAATAAGTGATGGAACTTCTATAAGTGTTTGCTATAGTATAAGATCACCTAGAATAGGTGAGATACTAAATTGAGATTAAAACATTGAAAGTAAGGATTCACTATTAGTAAGCTTTTTACGCTAAAAGAGCCCTTGATTCTTGCTAAAAGCCTTACCTTGATTCCTATTAGACCAAAGCATTCCCGAGTCTCCGCCTATTTTTCTTTAGACGGGTAAGCCTTGTTGAGTACTCCCGTACTTAGGGTTTGTTGACCCATGTTGCAGGACCAGGAGGTCATGTTTGCACCGGACCGTGCTGCATGACAATTCACCAGGAAGATAGTGATGAGGAGTGAGAAGTGAGACCCGTGGGCGGGGTCTAGTATTGTCTCTTGTGTAATAAACTTTCGGCTACTCCTACTCTTTATTGTAAAACTTCGTTTTCAAGAAATGGTTGTAAAAGTATTGTAATATAAAACTTCCATTTGTTTTACTCGATTATGTATGAAAATTGTTGTAATCTTTGCAATGACCTTGTAACGGATCACGGTTGGAAAAGTTAATAGTACTTTTCGGATTATAGGTGCACATGTGTGACTATTAAAGGTTGTTAAACCGATAATTAGTACATGTGGGCCCTGTAATTTGGAAGGTTACATTACAACTGGTATCGGAGCCTCCGTTACCGGTGTTCTTTGTAGCATTACTTTCTAAAACTTCAAAATGATTTGGGTCAAACTAATTTTATTCTTACTTTGGTCCAAATTGCTTATTTTCTTATCTTAATCTATTGAAAAACTTTCTTATCCAATTTCAAAAGGATATAAGTGGAGTAGCATTATATAAAGCCCTACTTATAAAATCTTTAATGCAAAAGTTTTTTTATTGATTGTTACGTAGGTTCGATTCATGCATCATGTTTAAATCAATTGTTAATATTACCTTCCCCTTTAATGTGGTTTGGGTTAAGTAATATCAATCCTGTTCTTGCTAAACCTTTAGATCCTCCTACATGAGCCCGGGTAGGCGTAAAAGGAGAACCTTGTTTTAAGAATAAGTTATATGTGTTGTTTACGTTTGTGTTTCCTTTGAAGTTGATAAAACGGTTGGATGTTATATAGTTTTGTTTTGAAAACAGATGTCGCACAATACTTGATGCAGTTCACCGAATCGGGGTGACCCTCCAAACCCTCCACCGGTCCCAACAAACTCGACCGATGCCATTGCGGCTCGATTCAAGCTACTCATCGAGAACTCTCGTCGATGAAGTAGCTCAGAGTCGAGAACAATCGTCATGGCCACAAGGGTCGATATGATGATGAAGAAGATGAAACTTCTTATCCAAAGTTCGCGGTACAAAACCTCCCATTTTTAGTAGAGCTGATGAGCCATTAGAGGCAAATGATTGGCTTCGTGCTATGGAGGAAAAGTTTGAGTTGATGACTTATGCGGATCATCGAAGCCCCTCTTTCTTTGCACACAACTTCGAATACTTAGGAGCTTGGTGGAATAATTTCAAAGCCGAAAGCAGCCTGCTTTGGACACCAAATCACACAGGATGAATTCAAGCATGCCTTTCGCGCTCATTTCATTCCAGCGGGGGGTTATGGCCAAGAAGCTAGATGAGTTCTTAGCTTTGAAGCAAGGAGAAGACTTCGGTACTTCAGTATGTGGGCAAGTTTAATCACCTGTCACAGTATGCCACAGAACTTGTGAATTCAGATGGAAAGAAGAAGGAGTGGTTCATCCGAGGCCTCCATCCAAAGCTTCATGCCATGATGAATATCCGTGATACGGATTCTTATCATGATGTGGTAAATATGGCAATATCTTGTGAGGAAAAGAATCGTGTTCTTATGGAATACGAGCATAAGGAAGAAAAGAAAAAGAAAAATTTATCTTCTGGATATTCTGGTGGCAAATCAAAACGTCAGAGAGTGATTTACCATCCCGTGAATCATTTCCGTCCTTCTTATCGTCCACCACTACAATTCCAACCTAGACAGCAGTCATTTGTTCGACCTGCTGCAGCTTTTCCCTACCCACGTCGGCCCGAATGCCCCCGACATTCGCAACCCTACTCCACAAAGCCACACTCCCATTTGTTATAACTGGAAAACCCGGTCATTATTCTCGAGAATGCCCCAATCCTCGGAAGGTACAACCCAGGTTATCGGGTCCCTTCGGAAGTCGGCCGCAAACTACGAACAAGAATAATACCGAAAGAAAGATCGAGAAGGGAAAGGGGAAAAGAGAACCGGAAAAGTATACTACACCAATGTGGAGGACATTCTGCGGGGAACCAATTATGATGGGTATGTTCCCCGTCGCAAGACACCCCGATAATATTATTTGATTCCCACAAGATCGCATACATTTGTCATAAAACATTTGTGGAGAAAAATGCGATAGCCATTGGGGAAATGAAGGATGAGTTCATTATACACTCACACGGGGGGACGTATGAGTACTAAAGAGGTGGTATATCAGATCCCCATAACATTAGGTGGATATGATTTTCCCACCAATATGATAGTTCTAAAGGATCAAGATATAGACGTGATCCTTGGTATGAACCGGCTGTACCAATACGGTACTATTATAGATACCATCAATAGAAGCTGTCAAAGTAAAGTTACGAGAAAAATTTCGAACTCCTTATTCAACTTCCAATTGTTAAAAGGGCGGTTGAAAAAGTGTGTGCAACCCGTGTCAAAGAGATTAAAAGACATCGGTAGTATGTGAGTTTCGGATGTATTCCCGAGATGATTTGCCCGGATTACCACCGAAGAGAGATGTTCAATTCAGTATAGAATTGAAACCGAACTGCTCCCATCTCTCGAAGAGCTTATAGAATGGCACCAAAGGAATTGGCGAAATGAAAACTTCAGTTACAAGGGTTATTAGAAAAAGGGTTTATTAGACCAAGTTCTTCACCTTGGGGATGTCCAAAGCTATTTTTGTGAAAAAGAAGGATCGGACTTTGAGGATGTATATAGATTATCGTCCACTTAATGAAGTGACGATCAAAAACAAGTACCCTCTGCCCCGGATTGATTTACTCTTTGATCAACTAGCCGGAGCAAAAGTCTTTTCAAGATTGATCGAGATGGGGTATCATCAAATCGATTAAACCCGAAGATATTCGAAGACCGCATTTACCACGGATATGGTCTTTATGAATATTTGGTTATGTCTTTTGGTTTAACTAATGCCCCGGCTCATTTCATGTACTTGATGAATACTGGTGTTTATGTCGAGAATTGGACAAGTTCGTGGTGGTGTTTATTGATGATATTCTTATCTATTCCAAGAATGAAGAAGAGCATGCCGAGCATCTCAGAATAGTTTTAAAACGACTGAGGGATCATCAACTCTATGCTAAATTTAGCAAGTGTGCCTTTTGGCTGAAAGAAGTACAGTTCCTGGATCATGTGCTATCATCTGAAGGAGTTGCCGTTGACCCGAGTAAAGTGAAAGATATCCTCAATTGGAAACCACCAACAACTGTTCATGAGGTTCGTAGTTTTCTTGGAATGGCGGGATATTACCGTCGATTCATTCCCTGATTTTTCAAGAGTGGCAAAACCTATCACGGAGTTATTGAAGAATCAGACCAAGTTTGTATGGTCACCGAGTGTGAGCAAGCTTTTCAGACATTGAAGCGAGCACTAACCACGCCTTGAGTTTTAGCTCAACGGACATTGAAAAACCATTTGACGTCTTTTTGACGCGATCCGGTATTGGTATTGGTTGTGTGTTAATGCAAGAAGGCAAAGTTATCGCCTATGCATCACGCCAACTAAAGCGCCATGAAGAGCATTATCCAACCCATGATTTGGAGTTAGCTGCAGTGGTTCATGCTCTAAAAATCTGGCGTCATTATCTATTGGGAAATATTTGTCATGTATATACGCACCATAAAAAGTCCGAAATATATCTTTACCCAATCGGACTTGAATATGCGCGCAGAGAAGATGGCTAGAATTAATCAAGGACTACGACATAGAAGTGCATTACCATCCTGGAAAGGCAAATGTTGTTGCCGATGCACTCGGTCAGAATCCTCGATGTAATTGTCTTATAGCCAACATAAAGGATAGAACTTTATGTCAAGAATTAGAAAAGCTGAATATAGGAATTGTTGAACATGGCATGGTAACTAATGCCACAGCAGAATCAACTATTAAGAATCAGATTATTGATGCTCAGAAAATCAGTAAAGGCATAGCACATATTAAAGAAAAAGTTAGAAGTGGAAAACCCACTTGCTTCGAGAATTGATGAGTCGGATGTGCTATGGTTTAAAGATCGTTTGGTGGTACCAAAGAATCCTGAGTTACGTCAACAAATCCTGGATGAGGCTCATTTGACCAGATATTCTATTCATCCCGGAAGTACTAAGATGTATCAGGATTTGAAACAGAGATTTTGGTGGGCCGAAGATGAAGATCGAGATTGCCCAATATGTAGCCGAGTGTGACACTTGTCAGCGAGTAAAAGCTGTGCACATGAAAGCTGCAGGGCAATTGCATCCTTTGCCTGTCCCTTCTTGGAAGTGGGAGGAAATCACTATGGATTTTATTGTTGGGTTACCTCGAACATCAAAAGGACTCAACTCCATCTGGGTTATTGTTGATCGACTTACCAAGATAGCCCATTTCCTACCAAGAAAAAGATGGATATAAGGCAAAGGATTATGCTTTGAGCTATATGTCCATCGGATTTTCAGGTCTACATGGAACACCAAAGCACATTGTAACAGATAGAGGTGCTTTGTTTATGTCCAAATTTCCGAAACAAATGCAAAAGTCACTTGGTACTAAATTAAATCATAGTTCGGGCTATCATCCCCGCGGCGCCAGGACGCATGTAAAGAGTCAATCGATTCTAGAAGATATGTTGAGAGCATATGTTCTCAATTATTCTGAAAAGTGGGATGAATGTTTACCATTAGCAGAGTTTGCCTACAATACTTGATTTATCAAGAAAGTATTCAAATGGCACCGTTTGAAGCTCAGTATGGTCGTAGATGTAGAACCCCACCGCATTGGTCGAACACGGAGAAAGATGGTTCTATGGAGTAGACCTGGTAAAGGAAGCTGAAGAAAAAGTGAGATTTGTGCAGAATAAATTAAAAGAGGCACAATCTCGACAAAAGAGTTATGCCGATAAAAGGCGTAGGTGTTTGGAATTTGAAATAGGGGATTACGTATATTTGAAAGTGTCACCCATGAAAGGAGTGAATCGTTTTGGAATTAAAGGTAAAACCGGCACCTCGATACATTGGTCCATTTCAAGTTTTGGAAAACGAGGGACAGTTGCTTATCGACTTAGGTTACCGAGAAAGGCTATCAGCAGGTGCATGATGTCTTCCATGTGTCCCGATTGAAGAAATGCCTACGAGTACCGGATCGTGTGGTTGATTTGAAGACGTTAACTTAGAACCAGATCGACCTACTCGGAATATCCTATTCGGATCCTAGATCGAGAAAGCTCGAGTCACCCGGCGAGAACTATCAAATGGTACAAGATCCAATGGAATCAACATTCGGAAGAAGAAGCTACTTGGGAATCGGAAGACTTCTTAACGGAAAACTTCCCCAAGTTTCCACTTTCTTAATCCTTGTAAATGTAAGACCCCTTTTTGTTTTATGAAATATTTAGAGATGTGTTTTGTCTCGACACATTTCCTTTTGCCGTTACTAAACCCTAGGACTTTAAATCTCGGGGACGAGATTTCTTTAAGGGAAGGGGGCAGTAACACCCACGGTGTTATTTCCACTAAAACGACATGTCATCATGATCATTGCAAAGCATCCATGTTTAGCCCACCATGTGTTGCATTGAACTAAAATAAGTTTATTTTATGCTTGGTTGCAATGTCGGTCGAGAAGACCTTGAGAGAAATCAGATTAGGAACTGTTCCCCTTGGCGGAAACCCTAGATTTCAAACTTTAGTTTGTCCCCTTTTATTTATTTCAAAATTTATCAAGAATTTGAGGGTGGTCACACAAGTGAAAAGGTAGAGTTTTCAAAATAGAGCAAAGTTGGTATTTTGAGTTTTCAAAGTTTAGTTCAAAATTTTGAAGCAATTTTGAATTTTATCAAAACCCTAATTGCCCCTTTTCAATATTTCAAAATTTATGCAAAATTTGAGAAAACTTCCAAAAACCAGTTTGAAGATCTTGATGAGAGGAACAAAAGTCATGTACAAAGTTTTTCAAGTTGTTACATGATTTTGAAAGTAATTTTGAATTCAAATTTTAAATTTTGGAGTACATTTTTCAAAAAGTCATATTTAGAGGCGATTTTGAAAATGGTCCAATTATGAAATTTGTAGATCTTGAAAAAAATTAAGGGGGTTACTTTTTGGAAATTTTTGAGTTTAGTTCAAAATTTGGGAGTAATTTGAAATTTTTAGAGTTAGGGTTGAAGGTGAATAGTAACCCGACCTATCCTACCCCGCCACTTGCCGGGCAAGGTTCGGTTCAGCCCCGTCCACCGGGCGAAGCCGCTTGACGCCGACCACACCGGGCGTCTTCGTGAACCCTCCGGCTACCTTCCCATGTCCTCCTCTCCTATAAATAGGCCATGGTCGCCGCCATTTTCTTCTTTTCCCCATTTCCGCCGGAGGAGCTCCTTCGTCGCCCCCGTGGCCGTCGCCGTCGTGCCGTTTTTCATCCAACCAAGTTTAGCGGCCCGAGCTCCGCGAACCTCCTTGCGCACCTCACGGAACCTAGCCGCGGCCCGCCTGCCGTCAAAATCGCCGTCGCCGTCGTCTTCGAACCCGGCGGGCGCCCCGCCGCGACCACCTCGCCCGTCGCCCACCGATTCCGGTGAGCATTCGTAACCAGCTAGTCCTTCGGCGCGTCACACGGACATCGTGGTCATGGGCGGCTCGTCGGTTTTCGCAGTTGAAGCCCGACGATGTCGGAACGCCGCCCGCCATCGCCATTTATTGCGGCTACGCCGCCCGGCGACCCTCTCCAGTCCTCGCTCCGCCCCAACCAAGTTCCGTCCCTAGAACCGCGGTGAGCCCCGCCCACGTTTATGAAGTTGGTTTTCCTTTTTCGACCCACGCCGCGCCGCGCGTGACCCGCGCCAAGCGCCAAGACGTGGCGCACCGCCCGCCGGTGGCGCACACGCGGGCACATGAGCGATCTTTGGGCCATGAGCGGTGTTGGGCTTACACAGTGTTGGGCCAATTTTAACCCGAGAACCTTTTTCTTTTTAAAATTTGTTTTTCCTTTTTAAATTCAAATGAATAGTGTCTGATTTTGTAAATTTCATATAAATTCAAATACTAGCTTAAAAATTCTGAAAATTTTTATGTAGCCTTCCCATGAGTATGTCTATCCATGAAAAATTTGAAACTTGAATTTTGAATACTTTTGGCATGATTTAAAAATACAAATTTGAATTGAAAAATGCATCTTCCTTGATTTTTAATAATTATTTTATTTATCCAAAAATCATGAAATTTATTTTGGTACTGTTTTATGACCTGACCTACTTGTACAAAATTTTTGAGCCTGTTTTGAGAAAGTTAAAATTTCTATTATCTTATACCCTATCTTTTCATGTGAGAAACAAAGTGTTTAATGCTTTCTAACTTAGGGTTTTGGGTAGATTTTGGGTTGTTTTGTGAACCCTACACCACACCACTGTCAGATGGTCCTTGAGAACTCCGTAGGCAATGGTGATGATATCTCGTAGAGTAGTTCAACAAGTTGGTTTTGTTAGGTTGCAACTTTATCGTGAAGGAAAGTTGTACTTAAGTTGTTTATCATTTCATGCACTCTCGCACCTCATGTTTATATGCATGGCATCATATTAAGCATACATTATTCTTTCGTATAGTGAACGAAGGAGATCGTGAAGTTGTTGATCAGGCCTCAGAAGAAGGCTATCTTGTTGATTCGAGTTCTGAATATCGAGATCCGTCGTCCGAGTCGAGCTACTTCACCGATCAAGGCAAGCCCCGGTTCATTTAAACAAATCCTTATGTTTTTACAAAGCTTTATATCACCTTTGCTTTATGTTTTGCATTAGGTGATAGGAGTTGAGTGACAACCTAATTGATGCATTACCATTCCTTGTTTATTTCGATATCTACCTTGATAGCGTTTTTTTGGTAAAATGCTAGAATGCTTAGCCTGCTATATTAGTTAGACTTTTGAGTCAAAATGTGACAAGTCCCTTATGATAGCCCGAAGAGGCATTTGATGAGAAAGGATGCTATATGATGGAACCATACGGGGATATGGTTTTGAAATTTGAGACTGGTCGGGTAATTTGCATTGAGAATGGAGTCTCAGTGTAGTATTTCCGGCTTGTCGATTAAGGCTTTGAGGCATGTAGGCCTGCGTAACCAAGATTATGGAACGCATCTGCGCTTTGAGGTCGTTGGACCAATGGCACGTCTGTCATGGGTGTTGTCCCATCGCTGAGTCGACCCTAGTTAGGACACATACTCCGGTAAGCCCGATCTTGGGGGTGTCAAATCGGAAACGCATACAACCGCGCCTTTGGGAGTGGAGAGATGGCGGGAGTACGTGTTACCCTCGTGGGTTAAAGTCCCGGATTGGAGGCGACGGTACTCTCGGGTGGCGTGGGACGCGGTTCCGTTTTGAGTATCCGGGAAAGGGTTGATATATGCAAGCTTAAGTGCTACATATGTCGTGTGGAAAGAACTCCCAAATTTGGGTTAATCGATTCGAAAATCGCCGTGCTTCTCGGATATGGAGACTTGGTTTCCGACTTACATTGTAGATTAATTATGGAACAGTAAAGAGATGGAATAAGTGATGGAACTTCTATAAGTGTTTGCTATAGTATAAGATCACCTAGAATAGGTGAGATACTAAATTGAGATTAAAACATTGAAAGTAAGGATTCACTATTAGTAAGCTTTTACGCTAAAAGAGCCCTTGATTCTTGCTAAAAGCCTTACCTTGATTCCTATTAGACCAGCATTCCTGAGTCTCCGCCTATTTTTTTCTTTAGATGGGTAAGCCTTGTTGAGTACTCCCGTACTCGAGGGTTTGTTGACCCATGTTGCAGGACCGAGGAGGTCATGTTTGCACTTAGGGACCGTCTTTGCATGACAATTCACCGGGAAGATAGTGATGAGGAGTGAGAAGTGAGACCCGTGGGCAGGGGTCTAGTATTGTCTCTTGTGTAATAAACTTTCAGCTACTCCTACTCTTTATTGTAAAACTCGTTTTCAAGAAATGGTTGTAAAAGTATTGTAATATAAAACTTCCATTTGTTTTACTCGATTATGTATGAAAATTGTTGTAATCTTTGCAATGACCTTGTAACAGATCCTGGTTGGAAAAGTTAATAGTACTTTTCGGATTATAGGTGCACATGTGTGACTATTAAAGGTTGTTAAACCGATAATTAGTACATGTGGGCCCTGTAATTTGGAAGGTTCTGTTACAGCCTTACCGACCAAATTACGGGAGGCAGCGTGGTTACCACAGGTTCTGCCGTGTATCTCGTCGAGCAACTTCATACCATCCTCCTCAGATATGCACTTCTGCAAGACCCGGTCTCCCAGGCTCTTTCTCATGAGGAAACTGTCGACTAGGACGTAATTTTTGCTTCGCCGGATGAGGCGTTCTTGCTCCGTCTTATCCTCGGGGACGAGAGCTTCCTGCAGGTATTTGATGATCGGGACCCGCCAATCTTCTTCCACCGTTCGGGACATCGTGGCGGCGATGTGGTTATTTATTTGGCGGAGCCCCCTGGCGAGGATCGCCGATGGTCGGTTTCAAAGATCTTCGGCGAAGACGCCTGCCGGTATCTTTGCCCGAGAGGAGCCGAGCTTTGAAAGTTCATCGGCGGCTTGGTTGTAGTCCCGTACCACATGATCAAAGCCGAGCCCGTAAAACTTGCCTTCCGGCTTGCGTATCGCCGCCACATAGGCGTCCATCTTTTCGCTCTTGCAATCCCAATCTTTGTTGACTTGTTTGATCACCAACGCCGAGTCTCCGAACACCTGCAATCTGCGAATCCCTAGCTGAACGGCGATGCGTAGGCCGTGAAGCGCAGCCTCATATTCCGCGGCATTGTTAGAGGCCGGGAAGTGGATCTGAGCGCGTGCGGAGTGTATCTCCGGAAGGTGAGATGATGTAGATGCCGGCGCCCGGGCCGTCAATGTTGAGTGATCCGTCGAAGTACATCGTCCAGCGTTCTCGACTGGTGTCTTCGAGGGGAGTCTCAAGGTCCGTCCATTAGCAGACGAAGTCGGCCAATGCTTGTGACTTGATGGTGCTCCTGTTCTTGTACTCGATGGTGAACAGGCTGAGCTCGATCGCCCACTTGCATATACGACCATTGGCATCCTTATTTCAAAGGACATCGCCCAATGGGTAGTCCGACACCACGATGATCGGGTGAAGGTCGAAATAATGGCGCAGCTTGCGGGACGTGATGAGAATCCCGTAGAGCAACTTCTGTATATGTAGGTACCTTTGTTTGGATTCATTCAGTACCTCGCTAACGAAGTAGACCGGCCGCTGGATGGGGTACACATGCCCTTCCTCCGTCGCTCGACAACCAAGGCGGTGCTAACCACCCGGTTGGTCCATTTGCGATGTAAAGCGATATCGTCTCGCGTCGTTCGGAGCCACCAACACTTTGGAGGTGTGGTGAAACTTCTTGAAGCCGTTGAAGGCCTCTTGAGCTTCGTTGGTCCACACGAAAGCCTCTCCCTACTGCGAAGGAGTTTGAAGAACGGCGATCCCTTTTAAGCCAGAGCCGTGCGGCAAGCGGCTTAGGGCATTGTTGGCGGTCACTATCATACACTTTATACCGCCAACTTAGCTCTAAATAAGAAGGAAAAGCACACTTATGTCATATACACCTTTACTACTCACCTAGTTCCACTTGTATTCGAAGAAAATCTATTTTGCAAGAACAAACACGGAAAGCAGGTGAAATGCATAAATAAAGGAGTGAAACACAACTCAAGGAATACGCTTTTCCAAGGGGAGCACCACGAGGCCAAATCCGATGCAAACTAGGCCAAAAGCACCCCCAAGGGCGCAACCTACAATGGGCCACAAGCCCACAAGGAAAGTAGCGGCACCGGGCGGGCCAAACCTAGGCCGAGGCCGCCATAGGCGCGGCGCCCCCGCCCGAAGCAGCTCCGATCCCGCCCGGCGCTTTTGCCTTGACCCGTGTCGAAGGAAGGAAGGCGGTTGCATGCGGTGCTTTTCGGGATGGCGCCAAGGATTCCCGCCAAACTTTTCGAAACTTCCCATGAATAAGGAGAGCCCTCCATTCTCTTTCCTCTTTTCCTATATAAAGAAGGCCACCCCTCTCCTTACACAACACACACCCTTGAGCACTTCACTCACTTTCTTTAGTCCTAGTTGTAGTTTTGAGCAAGGTTGAGCTTCAAGGAGGGCTTGTCTCCTTGGAAGGATCTTTTGGTAATATTATTATTATTATGGAGTTCCTTTTCAATATTCAAGTCTTTATATTCATATTGCAATGCGTTCGAACTAGAGTATAGTAACCCTCATGTTATCTTATTAATGTGTGAACTATGATCTAGTTGACATATTAATAGATAGGACTTGGCTAATTATAGAATTAACCGTCATGTGTCGGCTTCGCTAGAGAGTGGTCGGTTTATGTAGATTATGATGGTTTGGTGTACCTTCGGGTTTACCTTTATCCTTGCTTGTCGATCCGTAGAATTCGGAGTCCGGGGATTGTTAACACCAAAATTTGGTAGAGCACGAATAGTGATGAGCCGGCGTGTGATGGTTGGTAAGGAGTCATTCGGCTAGCAAAACAAACAAAACTTATTTGTAGCATTGGGGAAGCTTATTTGTTATTCGGCTAAGGCCTGAATCAAGAAGGAGGCGAGCACGAGATGGTTCGGCAAGCGTGGAGCATCAAGGAAGATATCGAGGGCGAGGGGCCCGTCACGTGCAATTTCACGACTCGAGAAGACTTGCGGGACAATGTATCTTAGCTAGATATTTAGTTATATTTATTCGTAATTAGTTAGGACTCATCAAAGCCCAAGGTATAAATATAAGACCCCGGCAAGCTGTAAATCTATACCAAATCAATACAACAAACCGGCTCCGTGCCTTGGCTCCGGCCACCTTTCGAGTCGGTCGTGTCGTCGATCTCTTTGCGAGAGGATTCATCGACCGTTGACCTCCGTAAATCGCGGCAACCTTGCACCATGTCTAGTATCGTCGGGCGGATTTAGATTATTGCAAGAAGTCTTGTTCACGCTTAGTATCGTCGAGGCGGATTTAAGCTATTAGGGGCAAGAGGGTTCTTTTGTCGATCATGAGCCATCCGGTGGGCTAAGGTGCGGCTAAGAGCTAGTTATCGGCTTCATTAGATTTTGGCAAGATCTAATGAATTCATTAAGATTACCACGTGTTTGCAATGCTTTTTATTTATTGTTTAATTATGTTTGCACACACTTTTGCCTGTTTAGATTGAAGGATCTCGGCTTTATCTTATCATAGATCTAGTTTCTTTTAGTGCTTTCATTGTTCATCTTCTTGTGCTACTAGATCTATCTGTTCATCATAGCCGAGCTAGATCAATCTAAGTTGTCACGTGTTGTGGGTTCGTATACGTTTAGATCTTGGCGGGATTTGTGTCATCGGGTGGATCTGAGATCTTTGGGTTACTCTAGAGCTAGTCATCCGGTGGACTAGAGATCGGTTTAATCGATAGGTTTTCTACGTAGGGTAGTTCCTTCTTCATGGACCCGATTCGGCAAGCTTGCGAACACGGTTTTGCGCTTTCACGTGTCATAAGTATCTATAATGATATCTATGATTTATGATTCTTTTATTTACCATGTTGTCAATCAATTCGATCTATGCAATAGAGCTTTACGATAGCACACCATGATGATCGATTTTATTTGTTCAAACATGTCTTTTATGATCATTAAAAATTGTTATTACATTACATCTTCATATATGCTTACCGAATGCATTCATTATTTAATGACGAGATAGCTCTCATAGCTATATGTCTTTACATCTGGCCTTAGAGCCATACATGCGGAAGCTGTCTTGTTCTCACGGGCATGTTCGGATCTCACGTTTACCTCCTTGTCAATTGCTGAGGTCAAATTGGCGCACGCCTTCAATTCAAGACACTTTCGGGCGAGTAAAGCCCGGCTATTCCGGCTTGTCGGTGTGTGCGGCACAAGGAGTAGGATTTTTTTGTGCCTACACACTTTTTTTGGCGCTGGTGGGACACATCAAGATCAAAACATGATGCGACAAGCGTCGACAAGGACAATGTCATTCAGCTCGGATGGATGACTGCCTCCCGACACGGAGGCCACGGTGAGAAGATATGTCGCGCGGCCTTCATGCAAAAGTGCATGTCATGCTTCTCCAAGCACAAAAGCGGTACAATCATCGAAGACAGATCTTCCAAAGATAGTGATGTCGGTGACAAGGAATTTGCTCAACAAGTTTCGATGAAGAGGAGGGCAGGAAAGGAAGATGAAGAACCGAAGCGCTGAAGAAATTCGTCGGATGGAAGAAGAGATTGTTGCACTTTCTGCTGTTGGGAGAGCAATGACTAATCACAACACGGTGTTCTTCAACATTTTTAGCGATATCATGAAGGCTAGCTTTGGACCCGAGTTTGATCAACACTTTGAGGCTCGGCTTGGTGAGCTTTCGGGGCCAAGATACATACATACGCCTAAGCCACCACCAAAGAAAGGAGCTACAAATCAAGAAGTTGGAGGGAGAACAAGACACCCGAAAAGTCATGGAAACCCGAAGCCAAGGCGTATGGAGAAGCGGCGTTTGGTGCACTGGAAATCCTCCGATACACAACACTTACTCAATAGCTCCAATGGCGGTGGGTTCTGAGAGGAATCCCTTTGGCCACAGTTACCTGAGAATTCGACTACTCCACCATTCATGCTATGCCAAATCACGGATATAGGCGGTGGGCCGGTCGGGGGCAGTCTCATGGACCACAAAATTCAAATATGGATATACTCCTAGCGAGGATGGCGATATGATGCAACACCAATTTGGGATTAAGCCCAAGAATCGGCCCTATGTGTATCAATCACCATATCGATTGGTACAGCAGTGGCGCTTCCTTCAAGATTGAAGCCTCCTACCGACTTGACCAAGTTCTCGGGCGGGGCGACACTTCTACTACCGAACACGTCGGTCGATTATCGATTGATTGGGAGAGCTTGCCAATGACGAGGCATGGAGGATTCGCTTCTTCCCATCATCCCTTACAGGGCCTGCTTTCACATGGTTTGCCACGTTGCCGGCCAACTCTATTGGAACATGGTCTGAGCTAGAAGACAAATTCCATTCATACTTCTACAGTGGTTCCAATGAAAAAGAGCTCGTTGACTTGATGGGGTTGACACAGAAATATAATGAGACACCACAAGAGTTCTTGTGCAGGTTCAGGGAAACAAAGAATTCCTGCTACTCTACGAATTTGCGGACCATCGGTTCGGCTGTAGCCATTCGAGGTATGCACCCGGCCATCGGGGAAAAGCTAGCCGGCATGGAGTTTGATGACCTAGGACAACTCTCAAAGGCGCTGTCACTCATGGCCAATCGGTTCGAGCATCAAGAAGGATACCCGTTTTGAGAGAAGGGGGCAGCGTGTCTTATCGGACATACAACCACTTTACGGAAGGAGGAGAGGATGAAGATGATGGCCAGGAGGACATAGCAGCTGCCGAATTCGCTTGGGGCAAGGAGCCTGTCTAGGTTAACCAGCGCTGGATGAAGACACTCAAGGGGGCATATGACTTCGATGTCTCCAAGTCGGAAAAGCTCTTTGAGTTCTTGGTCAAGGAAGGACGCATCAAGCTGCCGGAAAATCATTCTATGAGGTGTCAGTTGGGTCAAGGCTGGCAAATATTGTGGCTTCCATGATATTATTACTCACAACATCACTGTGTCGAATCTTCAAACAGCGATTGAGGAGGGCTATCTGGCGAGGGTCTCCTCAAGTTCAACAATAGCATGAAGGTGATAAGGAGCCTTCCTGTAGCCATGGTTGCTTTCGATACATGCATGGTTTACGCGGTGATCCTAAGGGCAAAAGGCCCAATGAAAGTCTTGACTTACGAAAGGGCAAAGCAAAGTGGTTCGAGTTGACCCTAGTCGGCAAGTGTTTGATGTAGAGCTCCGGCAACATGGGTGTTCGGTTTCCAAATAGCGAGCAGGAGAAAGGAGAAACCTCAAACCAAGGGTAACATCTCGTATCTTGCTGAACAAATGGCAAAGGCAGCAAGAAAAACAATATCGTAGAGATCGGCTGACTTGCTAGGGGAGCAGAGGTATGAAGAGGAGATGTACCACCAGAAACGGGGAGGAATACATGAAAGAACAAGAGGAGTCTTATTGGGATTTGTCCTTTCTTTAGGCATTCTTTGGAATGAAGGCTTGAAGGTGCTGCTAGGAATAAGCGCACTGAATGCAGTGAGCAATACCACGGGTACAGAGCAGAGGCCTGCGAGTCAATCGCCGTCCCATCCAAGAAAGGCGGGGGGGCACACTTACCGGAGGGTGATCGGTAGCATAAAAAAATGAAGACTTGATAAGCCTCACGTCGGTAAAAAGAATTGCAGATCAAGCTTGGGCTGATGTTGAGGATTCGATGATGACTTGGACTCTCCTCAAAAGTATGTGTGGCAAAAGGGCGGTGGTGCCCTCTGGTCTAAGGAAGAGCCGGAAGAGAAGAGTCCAACGCCTCGGGAACAAGGAGCTTAAAAGCAACAGGTGAGCATAAGCGATAATGGCACCCAAAGAAGAAAACTTCGGGGAGCCCGACCATTCGGGCGGAGGAATATTCGGCAAGTGGGCGTTCGGCGGATGTTAGCATGGTATTCTACATCCCTATAGAATTTGTAGCTCCTCTGAGCAAACCAGCGATGATCGGAGGAACAAGATGCTTATTCGGATGAAGAGGTCTATTGCGATTTTGATAACAAAGAGATGATTGATGTCCTAGGGCGGTTGGCTCTATCAAGACAAGGCGTGTTCGACGGGGCCTAGGAAGCACAACCATCTAAAGCCTCTTTACGAAGGGATATGTTAATGGAAAACCTCGACTCATATGTTCGTCGATGGTGGAGCTGCAATCAATATTATGCCATATACAACTTTGAAAATTTGGGGATGACCGGGGAGGATTTGCTCAAGGCAGACATTGTGCTTAGGGACTTTCTTTGGAAATCCGCCGGATACCCATGGAGCCGTTCACGTTGAGTTGATGCCCGGCTCAATGACTTTGATCACTACCTTCTTTGTGGTCGATAGTAAGAGGTCCTACAACTTACTACTTGGAAGAGATTGGATCCATGCTAAGCTGTTGTGTTCCGTCCACCATGCATCAAGTCCTCATTCGGTGGAATGGTGGTGGCGTGGAGATAGTGCAAGCCGATGATTCGGTAAGCATTGCGACTCTTGAGCCATCGTTACGGGAATCTGAAGGCATGGAATGCTTCTCGGGGAAGAGAATGGGAAGAAGGTCTGTTAGGACTCGCTACAAAGACCAACGACCCCGATCGAGATAGTCGGCTCTCACGGTAACTTCTAAGGGAAGATTTTTTGTGTCGGCTTTTTAAAGAATCGGTTGTTACAAAAGCGTGATTGGGCGACACGTATGATTTAATGGTTTGGGGCGAAGATATTTGTTCCATTCATAAGAGATAGCCGATGTGTAAGTCATCGCCTTTAGCGAAAAAAAATATTCCACGAAATTGGAGAGCGGTGACATAAATATTGTTATGTCGCCTTTAGTGCAAAAAAATATATAAAAGATAGAACATCAACTTTGAGCCGAAAGGGGCTTTCGTTCGAAAATTTTGAGAGTTGGTTGCAAGGGCATTGCTGAATCGTCACAAAGGATCTCTACTTGGTCCTAACTCTAAATGCTATTCGGCATAATCTTGGTCGCAGTATTCACTTCTTCCTTGGTTTTGTCGGGAATTTCTTACATAGCATCGGTGAGTTTCTTGGCATGACGGATTACTACTACCTCCGTAAGGTCAAGTTTCCCTCTGAAGCAAATTGATTGGCCAAATAAAATATTCTCTTAGAGGCTCGCTTATTGGAGAAGTTATACATTTGCCCATTTCGATTGACATTTTACCCCTGGTTGGTTTTATTGGGAAGAGGAAGCGAGGGGCGCATTCAATGCCACGAGTAAAGCGATGATATTAGGTGGATTATCACGAAAATTTGGATTTTAATATTATTTTAAGATTCGGTTAATGGTGGCGTCATCTATTCGTGAGATTCATTCGGTGAAGAACTCCAATGGAGATGTACAACAAAGGAATTAAGGATTCAACGAAAGAAGTTTTATTGCTCGATCTATCCTAGATACAAACTAATCCTCCAAGAGGTTGAAAAGGCGGCTTGAGGCTCGTTAGATAGAGCTCTGGCGATGGCATGCTCTTCATACACATCCATGGCCTCCTCAATGTTGTCGATGTCTTACGGAGCTTTGTAACATCCCGGATGTTAATACACAATTAAAATTTTAAACATGTCATCATATGCATTGCAAAGCATGCATGTTTGAATAACCTCTTATGCATTAAGTAAAATAAGTTTATTTATTTATTTATCAATTGTTTGTGCTTAGGGGTTAGAGTGATTTTATGTTGATCACATGTTTTTGAATCTATATGTGTGGTCCTAAGCATGAGTGTAGTTGGGTGTTCTTATATTTATATATTGATGGATTGAAATTGTTTTAAATTCAAGTTGAATTGGATTTTGAAAACCCTAGTTTCCAAAACCTTTTACCCCCTTTTTTCGTTATTTCAAAATCTAAGAAAAATTTGACAAAACTTTCAAAAGGTAGTTTGTAGATTTTTGTTTTGGTGTACAAAAGAGGTGTTCAAAGTTTTTCAAGTTTCTATATGATTTTTGAAAGTAATTTTGAATTCAAATTTCTTCCTTTTTGACCCCATTTCAAGAAGTCCTATTTCAAGGCGAATTTGAAAATGTTCCTTTTATGAAATGTGTAGAGCTTGAAAATTTGAGAAAAGTTTGTTCTTGGAGATTTTTGAGTGCAGTTCAAATTTTGAAAGTAATTTTGAAAATTCAAAGTTAGGGTTTTGGCTGCTTTCTGATGGATTGGGGGGAGGAAGAGGCTTGGCGCCCCACAGCGGTATTTGCTTGCCGGCGTCAGCGTCGTCGTCCTTCTCGTCGTTCCGGCCGTCGGGCGGAGTGCGGCGACGCCGGGCGTGTCGCTCGTCGCGACATCGTGTCCTCGTTGTAGATCCATCCTTATCCGGGCAAGAGGAGGGCACGGCGGCGAAGTTTATCCATCCTCCCATGCTTATCCCGCCGCCGGCCGACCTCCATCCTTCGCATCGTGCCATCGTCGTCGAGACCTAACCCACCAAATTGACCAAGCCATTAGCTGCGCCTCGTCTTTGCGAATCCGTTGAGTCCCGCACCACGTTTCCCCATGGCCTAAATCGTCGTCGGCGCCGCCATCTTCTTAGCGGCCGGCGGGGGCGCCGCCGTGCATCACTTCACCGCCGTCCGACCGCTCTAGTGAGCTTCATGAACAACCAGCTAGTGCTTTGGCATCGCATAGATGATGTAGTCATGGTCGGCTCGTCGTTTTGCTTTGCCACATGTAGCCGCAGCGGAACGCCCGACCTTGCCGCCCGGAGGCGCCACCGTAGCCCGTGTCACCGGCGTCAAGACCGTTCCGCCGTCCCCGACCCATCCATCTTGCCGATCAAGCCCGTGGTGAGCTCTCGGTCGTGAGTGTGGCGTCCGTTGGTCGTTTTTCGGTGCGGAATAGCCGGAACGCCGGTCGCCGGTGAGCTCCGCGTGGCCGCGCGCGATAGCCGCGTCACTAGAGGACCGTCTAGTGTCATTTAAAGTAGGGGAATAGAGTCGCTGGTGACACCGAGGGTCTTGGTGCTCGTCATCGCCGGGGAGAGCTCCGGCGAGCTCTTCCGGGTTCTTGCCGTGCGGGCGCCGGCCGCCATGGCCGCGCGGCAAGGATGCCCTCGGTGCCTTAGGTGTCGTGTTTTGGGTGCTATCGTGTTCGCGTGGTCGGGGAGCAAGATGGGGTAGGTGGCGCCGACAGGGGACCTCGCCGCCGGCGAAGCGGCCGATCAACGCCGGGTGACGACGGGTCCTTGCGGCCGACGCCACAGTCCGCCTTTGCCAGCGAGCGCGGTCTTTGAGCGGCCTAGCTTGGCGCCTTGGGCCGACTTTGTTGGTGTGGGCGAGTCGGGCCAAATCCGGCCCGATGGTCGGTTTTCCTTTAAAAGCTTGTTTTGTGTTTTTCCTTTAGTATGAATAGTACTGGTTTAGCAAAATTCATAGAAATTCAAATTTAGCTTTAAAAATTCTGAAACTTTTGTAGAGCCTTCCCATGGGTATGTGTATCTATGAAAAATTTGAAACTTTGATTTTGAGTAGTTTTTGCATGATTTAAAAATACCATCTTTAATTGAAAAATGCATCTTCCATGGTTTTTAGAAAATAAAATATATTTCCAAAATTCATGAAATTTTATTTGGTGTTGTTTTATGTCATGACCTTCTTGTAGAAAAAAGTTTGGGGCCATTTTGAGATGTTTAGCTTATTTATTATTTTATGCTTTATTTAGTTTAATGGAAAAGGTCAAGTGTTTAGAGGATAATGTATTAGGCTTTGTGTGATCTTTGGGGTTGTCTTGTGAATCTTGGATCATGACCCTTCAAATGGTCCTTGAGAACTCCTTAGGCAATGGTGATGATATCTTATAGAGTAGTTCAACAAGTTGGTTTTGTTGGGTTGCAACTTTATCGTGAAGGAGAGTTGTACTCAAGATGTTTATCGTTTCATGCATTCATCAAGCATCATGTTTACCATTCCATCATGCTAAAGCATTCCATCATCATCTCGTGTAGAGTATCACGAGAGTGAGTCGGATTGTGTTGATGAAGCTTTGGAGAAGGTGTATCCACAGGAGGTGTCGGTATCAAGTGTGACCGGTGATCCTCCCTACGGAATCTAACTTTCCCGCAACACAGGCAAGCCCGGATGCATTTAAACCCTTCCTTGATGTTTTCAAAAGCTTTATATCACTTATGGCGATAATATGTTGCATTAAGTGAATAGGAGTTGATTGCAACCGTTCTTTGCATGACTAACTTGAATTCGATTATTTCCAAATGATACCCCACTAGTATGAATAGGTCGATATCTTTTATGCCTAGCAATGCATAGATAACGGTAGAAGTCGAATGGTGGTTCGCCGTTCGCGAGATATAGGTTTTATCTATGTTTCTTCCGGCTTTGGAAAAAGAGAACTTCTGTGATGATGGATATGGTAATATTTAATGCGACCGGTCGGGTAACTTGCGAGAATGGAATCTACGTGTAGTGTTTCCTACCGTGTCGGTTAAGCACCGTTCGTTGATCGGATTGAGTGTTATCGGGATTTGTTGAGCGCATGTGCGCTGAGGCCTTTACGGCAAGGGCACGATGGCGGGGTGTCATACGAGATAGACTTGGGTGTCACCTTAGGTGGTCGACATTAGCGGCCACATGCCCCGGTAAGCGATCTCGGGGTGTGCCAAATCGGGAACGATACAACGCGCCTTTGGGAGTGGGAGATGGCGGGAGTACAAGATACCCTCGATGGGTTAAAGTCCTAGGTTGGAGGTGTCTTTGTATTCTCGGGTGGCGTAGGGCCCCGTCCGTTTTAGGTGGCTTGGGGAGATGGTTGATATATGCAAGCTTCGATTGCTACATATATCGTGTGGTTTGGGATCCCCAGCTGGGTTTTTGAATCGATTCGCGAATCGCCGTTGCTTCTCGGTGAAGAAGACCCGATCCTCTGCCCTTTCATCGTAGTTAAGAAATGGAACTAATGAGAAAGTATGGAAGATGGATGGTTGAGAAGTGTTTGATCTAGTATAGGATCACCTAGATTAGGTGATAAACTAATATGAGATAAAATCTTGAAAGTAAGGATTTACTATTAGTAAGCTTTTATGCAAATTGAGTCCTTGACCTTACCTTGATCCCCACAGCCTGCATTCCTGAGTTTCCTCCTCTTTTCCTTAGTCGGTTAAGTCTTGTTGAGTACTCCGTACTCGGGGTTCTTTAACCCTTGTTGCAGGTCTTGACTCGTCTTTGCTAACCGAGGTTATGTCGGTGGGCTCGACATGATCTAGTTATCCCCTATAGTTCTGTTCTACTTCGCAATTAAGTTAAGTTTACTCAAATGTAACTTATTCACATTTTATAATATTAATGTTATTATTCTTCCGCTTTTCGATCTATATTTTTGTAACAAATGTTGTAATGTTGTAGCTACTCCTTTGTTGATCTTGGTATGAGGTGTAATCGGGGTTTCCGATGACACGGCGACTTTCTTGAGTTATTGGGTGTATACACCCTTCTTTTTGTCGAGAGGTCTTTGGGACAATGGCGGTGCAGGTGGGCCCGATAATTAGGAGGTTACATCCGCAGATTGGTATCGAGCTCATACTTAGGATCAGCTACAACATTACTTTTGAAAACTTCAAAATGATTTTGTAATCTAAAAGTTTTTGAAAGTAACAACTTAAAAATAATCTTCTATCTTTCCTTATGCTTCTTTGGAAGGCTTTGAGAAGATGTCTTGATGACTCAAGTAAAAGGATTCGAGAAGTTTTCATCTCTTCTTGTGAAGAACAATTAAAGAGTCAAATATCGTCGACAAAGTTCTACTAAGAGCCATTTCATCATTATGCCAAGATCATCAAAGAAGATAATGTATAAAGTATTGCCCTATATATATCTAACTTATGTCTTGGTGATGTTGAGAAGGCGTATAGGACGAGCATATTGCATATCATACATAACGAGGATAAGATGAACATGTTTACAATTCTCTCCTTATATTCCGAGAAGCGACTATGGTTTCTGTAAACATTCCATTGATGAATCTTGTCCTATACCAAGTTTTTTGGTTATCAATTGAAATCTTTTATTCCATAAGTTTCTGATCCTTAGAAATTTGTGGAATATACATATACCTTAAGATGCACCATTACCTTAAAACCCAAACTTGGTACAAATCCTTGATTCTTTTGTTAAGTATGTGTCAACGCCTTGATTCTTTTCAACCCCGACACATGCTACCCTCCTTGGCGTCGTGTGACGACGAATATCTTGCTCTAATATCACTTTGATTGAGACCCTCTCGGTACCATGATCTATGACTTGGAAACATCGTCGAAACTTGGGGGTCGCCTGTGTGGTGTTACTCCAGGGTATTCGCCGTTACCCAAGTATATGATCGTGATCCCTTATAGTCCACAATCAAAGTGCTTTTGCTTTTGAACGCTCTACTGGGAAATTCTGACCTAAATTCCTTGTTATTATAACCAAATTTTGATCTTGGCTATAATCTTGGCATCGTAATACGAGAGTTACTACAGTTGTGCCCTATTGTGGTGGCCATGATCCATGACCATGGTGCCGTGACGGAACCTAGGGTTTCATGTGTGACCTAGGCACACATGATTACAACTTTGGTAGCGGTATAAGTGGTCTATAGTCATGATCCATTTTAGTCCCACAACTTATGTGCTCTCTTCCATTTTGAATTCATTCATGTTTATGCCTTACGTGAATTTTAAAAATACCTTGTTGTTGTAACCATCTTTTCATTTCGGTTGCAACCTTTGAATCAATCCTTGTTATCTTATAACCTCCTTCCAATTCTTTGTGTTTGACACTTTTCCTTACCCGTTATTTGCCCTTACGGGTTTACTCGAAATCTCGGGGCGAGATTTCTTTAAGGGGGGAATGATTGTAACATCGGATGTTAATACACAATTAAAATTTTAAACATGTCATCATATGCATTGCAAAGCATGCATGTTTGAATAACCTCTTATGCATTAAGTAAAATAAGTTTATTTATTTATTTATCAATTGTTTGTGCTTAGGGGTTAGAGTGATTTTATGTTGATCACATGTTTTTGAATCTATATGTGTGGTCCTAAGCATGAGTGTAGTTGGGTGTTTTTATATTTATATATTGATGGATTGAAATTGTTTTAAATTCAAGTTGAATTGGATTTAGAAAACCCTAGTTTCCAAAACCTTTTACCCCCTTTTAATTTATTTCAAAATCTAAGAAAAATTTGACAAAACTTTCTAAAGGTAGTTTGTAGATTTTTGTTTTGGTGTACAAAAGAGATGTTCAAAGTTTTTCAAGTTTCTATATGATTTTAAAAGTAATTTTGAATTCAAATTTCTTCCTTTATGACCCCATTTCAAGAAGTCCTATTTCAAGGCGAATTTGAAAATGTTCCTTTTATGAAATGTGTAGAGCTTGAAAATTTGAGAAAAAAGTTTGTTCTTGGAGATTTTTGAGTGCAGTTCAAATTTTGAAAGTAATTTTGGAAATTCAAAGTTAGGGGTTTGGTACGCTACGATAGATTGGGGGAGGGAGAGAGCGAAGCGGCGCCACTTGGTATTTTGCTTGCGGCGTCGTCGTCGTCGTCCTTTCGTCGTTTCCGGCCGTCGCGGCGCCCGGCGCTGCCCGAGCGTGTCGATCTCGTCGCCATCATGTCCTCGTTGCAGTCCATCCTTATCCACGGCAAGAGGAGGGCGACGGGCGAGTTTATCCATCCTCCCATGCTTATCCCGCCCGCCGGCCGACCTCCATCGCCATCGTGATCGTGTAAAGTCGTCGAGACCTAACCCCACCAAATTGACCAAGCCATTAGCTGCGCCTCGTCTTTGCGAATCCGTTGAGTCCAGCGCGCACGTGGTTTCCCCATGGCCTAAATCGTCGTCGCGCCGCCATCTTCTCCGCGGCGGCCGGGCGCCGGGCTAGCGCGCATCACTTCACCGCCGTCCAGGCCGCTCTAGTGAGCTTCATGAACAACGGCTAGTGCTTTGGCATCTAGCATAGATGATGTAGTCATGGTCGGCTCGATCGTTTGCTTTTGCCTGCGGCGACCGCCGGAACGCCCGACCTTGCCGCCGGAGCGCGCCGCGCCGTAGCGTCACGCGGCGTCGAGACCGTTCCGCGCTGTCCCCGGCCCATCCATCTTGCCCGTCAAGCCCGTGGTGAGCTCCCTGGTCGTGAGTGTGGCGTCCGTTGGTCGTTTTGGTGCGAATAAGCGGGCGGCCGTCGCCCGATGAGCTCAGCGTGGCGTGGCGTAAAAGCGTCACTAGAGGACCGTCTAGTGCCGTTTAAGTAGGGAATAGAGTCGCTTTGGTGTGGGGGATAAACCCCTATCCCCTCACGGGTTACTTTGGGTTAGGCCTCTCGGGGCGGCCGGGGCAACGGATTGAAGGCCTTGGCGATTGAAGACCCGAGATTATCGGAGATCCACGGCCTAAACTTGGTCGTCAAGATAGTTTCCTAGTATAGTTCGATCGTAATCACTAAACACTTTCCTATTTGTAACCCGATCGGGATAGCTCTTGTCGGTTCAGATCCGACTGTAACCCTGCTCCCGGTTTGTATAAGAAGAGCGGAGGATCCCCCCGAGGGGCGAGAGATTTCTCAATCAATCAATACAACTAAGCGGGGCGTAGGTTTTATGCCATCAAGGCGGCGAACACAGGTAAAACCCGTGTGTTTTGTCCTTCGCCGTTTACGCTTAGCGTCTTAGTTAGCCGTCTCGGCGCATCCCTAACCGCTCAATCTACTAGCGGGCATACCCCTGCTAGACTATCGTCGATAAACCGGCGGCGGTTGGCAGCGCTGGTAGGGGTGTGCGAAGGCGCCATGGCTAACAAGATGGTGATCTTCCACGACTCCATGGCCGGTCGGCCGATGGAGGACATCCAGTCGGGATGCTCGTGCGGAACAATGGTGCCATGCGGCGTCAACAACACGGCGCGGTTCAGATCAATCTCTGCCGGCATCTGGCGCCCGGCATCGGCACCGACCCCAACTACGGGGCGGGGCGCTCGGACCCCGTCGGGCTCACCCATCCGTTCGTGCCGTACCGTGGTGCTTCATCCATGACATCGACAATGCGCTCGGCGACCCGACAAGTTTAAGATCGATGCAGTGAGCCTTCACCTTTGGTTGATTCGACCATGTTGCTCTGCCAGCGGGGAACAACATCGACCACAACACGGGGCTACGACGCTCTTAGGGAAGAAAGCGGTCGTCGTCGAGCCTTCCTTCCCTCGGCCGAGTGCGGTCATCACTTCTACCCCGAAGGCGGGGTCGTCCTTCTCATCGTCCCAGCGTGTCGGGGGCCGGGTGCTGAGCTGCGGTCGGTCGGAAGACCGTCTGGACCCTCGACTTCATCGACGCACCAAGCGTGCAGCGAGGCACCTCGTCGTCGGACAGCGCCAACCACATCTGCATGGCTAAGCTCTCCTCGGCCCGGAGGGCGAGGAGGAGGAGGAGGGCACCGAGCTCCACGACGGTCGCACCGCCTCCACGACTTCATCCGATGCCACTACTACCGTCCTTCGGGATCCGATGGAACCGGTGATGGCCACGATTACCCGCTGTTCGACCAGGGGACCGCACCCTGGGAGACTTGCGGCGGAGGGGTCTTCGTCAGCGAGGACTCAGCACCCCTAGAAGGAGAAACCGACGAGCTATGTGCTGCCCGGGAGGGGCGCAACACTGATTGAGCGCGCCGTCGGCAAGCGAGCGGGAGATCATTTCTTTGCTCGGGCTCGGCCCGGCACCGGCTTTGGCCGGGCTTCGGGTAGCCCGGGGCTTTCCGAAATCTACAATCTCGGTTTGATGAGGTGGCGGGAATCCCGGTTCACAAGAAGGCCGGAGCGCGAACATCGCCACGGCGGCGGCTCTCTGCTGCGAGAAGCGCCACGATAGAAGGCGTCGGGGATACATCTACGCCACCCACGCTCAGCTTAACCCCATCTCGGGCTCATCGCACCCCTCGGCGTCGGTCGTCTCGCCCGGCGTCATCGGCGAAGGAGCCGCAACACCCTGGCGAAGAAGAGGCATCCTCCATGCCAAGAGGGGCAAACCAATCCCAGCGGGCGGCGGCGGCGCCCTCGGTGCAGCACAACCGGCGGGCGGCGTATCGCGCGGGCCCACGATCGTCGACAAAGCGGAGCAAGGGGTGGTGCGGTGCTCGGCCGGTGGCGCGGGTGGGCAACCACCCGGCGTCCGCCCGGGATCGAAACCGGCGTCCCCGACCTCCGTAGCGATATCGAAATCAACGGGATGCCCGCTACCGCATCACCGCCCGGTCAGGCGGCTGCGAAGGACGCCGAGATCCAGCGTGCTGTGCGGGAACCCGCCCGGGAACCTCCACGATCACCACGATCCGGCCTTACCACCCGGATCTCCACCGGTCCGGTGGCCTCTAGGCTTCAAGGGCACCAACACTCTCTCAAAGTACACGGTGACCAAGATCCCGAGGCGTGGGTCATGATCTACGAGATCGCGATCAGGTCGGCCGGGGGCGGGGAAGACGTCATGGCGAACTACTTCCCGATCAGCCTCGACCAGGCGGCCAACCGCTGGCTCCTGGCCCTCCCTGAAGGGAGGCTACGCACGTGGCAAGACATCAAAGATATCTTCATCAGTACTTACAAATCCACGTGCAAGCAATCTAGAACAAAGTATGATGCGGGCGGTTGCACCTTGGCGCAACGAGCGCTCGGGGGAGTACATCCGCTTCTCCGAGGTGCGCCTAACGATCCGGACATCACCGGCGAGGGAGTGTGTCGGCGCATTCACCAAGGGTCTCGTTTCCAATGGTAACACCGTGGCCCAAGAGCTGCGGAAGAAGCTCCACAGGTGTCCAAGCTGCTGGATGTGGCGCAGAGGTTCGCTGGGCAAGATGAGGCCGAGTACGTCTTCCATAAAGATTACGGCTACTCTGCCCATCGAGAGCATTCCGTCGTGAGGCTCTCGTGACGATAAATGGCGCGACGGCGTCCACGATAACCGCCCGCCCCGGCGATTCCCGCGGCGTGGCTCGCCGGGGAGGAGGGTCGCGGCAACTATCGCGGCGCCGTCGTGATCGGAACGTCGGGGAGGTGGCGTCAACAACGTCAAGGCCGGTGGCAAGACGAAGGCGCTCAATTGGCGGGACCCGATCCAAAAGCTTACGCACGGCAAGTGTCCCGACACCCGGACTTGAACCATAGTCTCGGCGGAGTGTCGGCACTTTAATGCCAGTATGAGGAAGCGACGCAAAAAGCTCAAAATCACCGACGAACAGCGGAGGAAGCACCCAAGGTTGCCCGCAACAACCGGGAGGAAGACCCAAAGCGAGGGCGCCGATCCTAGACACCGCTACCGCGCCCGAAGACGCCCGTCGTTCACCGCGATCATGGGGCGGACACTACGGCTGCGAGGTGGGGCGGGATCGCAAGATCTCTGCCCGTAATGTCTGTCACGACCGTCAAAGACTTCAGCGGGGGTCCCGCAGACCCGATATGGCCTACCTTCTCCGGCGGGTCATAACACCGATCGCGATGACCAATGGTGCAACAACCCGTACCCGGCGATTCCCCCGGTCCTCGACCGGTGATTGGACGCGTAGCCGAGAAAGTCCTCATCGGCGGAGGAAGTGCTCTCGAACATCTTTGTTAGGGCTCGATGAAAGCCCTAGACATCACGAAGGATGACCTCAAGCCCCTCTGAGCACCCGTTACGGGGGATCCTCCGGGAGAGTCGTCAACCCCTCTCGAGGCGGGGTGACTCTTCGTGTGCAGTTCGGTGGCGCTAAGCACCATCGCATCCGATTACATGAACCGTCGTCGTGACTTGAGTCATCGTACCATGCAATCATCGGGCGACTAGGGTTGACCAAGCTCATGGCAATCCGCACTACGGCTACCTCATCCTCAAGATCCCCACGGAGAAAGGGGTCCTCACATGTAGAGGCCAGCGTACATATGGCCTATGTCTGCGAGAAGGAGGGCCTCGACAAGCGGGAGTTCATACTCGGTCGGTCCGGCAAGAGGAGGTGATCAAGAGCGCCAAAAGATGAACCCCTCCGACCTCGAGATACCCGAGGAAGAGCGGGACGAAGAAGACCACCAAGCCGTCGGATACCAAAGACATCAAGCGGTGGAAGGAGGCGGCGTCAAGGCAGCGAAGATAGGTGTGAATCTTGACCCGAAATAGGAAGGCGCGCTCGTCCGGTTCCGAGGGATAACGTGAGCATTTTTCGTGGAAACCCGCCGATATGCCGGAGTACCTCGGGCGGATCGAGCACCGCCTACGTGTCAAGCGGGCGGCCAAGCCCGTGCGCCCGAGAAAATCGCCCGCTTTAATAAAGAAAAATCCGCCGCCATTAAAGCGAAGTAACTAGATTGCTAGGCTGGCGGCTTTATTCGCGAAGTGTATCATCATTTGGATAGCTAATCCGGTCCTTGTAAGAAAGAAGAATAATGAATGGAGGATGTGCGTTGATTATACCGATCTCAATAGGGCTTGCCTAAAGACCCCTTCGGTCTCCCACGTATCGATCGGGTTGTCGACTCCCGCTGCGGGTTGCGAGCTCCTTAGCTTCTGGGTCGCTATTCGGGTTATCCTCAAATCGCCCTCGCGGTCGAAGACCGAGGGGGAGAAGACTTCCTTCATCACTCCGTTTGGCGCCTCTTTGCTATACTACCATGTCGTTCGGGCTCAAGAACATTTGGAGCCACCTACCGCCGGGCTATCTCTGGGGCTGCCTAGGGAACCTTATCCCCGACCTCGCTCGGGCTTATATCGACGACGTCGTGGTGAAGACCCAGAGCACTCTCTCCCTGGTCGACGATCTTGCAAGGGTCTTTGCCAAGCTTAAAGAGTACCAATGGAAACTCAATCGGGGAAAGTGTGTTTTTTGGCGTCCCCTCAGGTAACTTGCTCGGCAACATTGTTAGTAGGCATGGCATCGAGCCAAACCCGGAGAAAATCAGCGCCATCATGCGGATGAAACCGCCTCAAAACGTCAAAGATGTCCAGAAGTTGACTGGATGCATGGCAGCCCTGAGCCGTTTTGTTGCACGGCTCGGCGAGAAGGGACTACCGTTCTTCAAACTCCTTGCCAGGAGAAGCCGCCCGGGTGGACTAATGAGGCTCAAGAGGCCTTCAATGGCTTCAAGAAGTTTCTTACCACACCTCCGGTGTTGGTGGCCCCGACGATCTGGAAGCGATATTGCTCTATATCATTTGCGACCAACCGGGTGGTTAGTACTACCCCGGTTGTTGGCGCGGAGGAAGGGCACGTATACCCCGTCCAACGGCTGGTTTATTTCGTCAGCGAGGTCCTGAACGACTCCAAGCAAAGGTACTTGCATATACAGAAATTGCTCTATGGGATCCTCATCACGTCTCGCAAGCTGCGTCACTACTTCGACCTCCACCCAATCACCGTAGTGTCCGACTACCCGTTGGGTGACGTCCTGCGAAATAAGGATGCCAATGGTCGTATATGCAAGTGGGCGATCGAGCTCAGCCTGTTCACCATCGAATACAAGAATAGGAGTACCATCAAGTCGCAAGCATTGGCAGATTTTGTTTGCGAGTGGACGGATCTGGAGACTCCCCTTGAAGACACCAGCCGAGAACGCTGGACAATGTACTTCGACGGTTCACTCAACGTCGATGGGCCCGGAGCTGGCGTCTATATCATATCACCCTCCGGGGATACGCTCCGATATGTTCTCCGGATCCACTTCCCGGCATCTAACAATGCCGTGGAGTACGAGGCTGCCCTCCACGGCCTCCGTCTTGCCGTCCAGCTTGGGATCCATCGACTACAGTTATTCGGTGACTCGGCATTGGTAATCAAACAGGTCAACAAAGATTGGGACTGCAAGAGCGAGAAGATGGATGCATATGTGGCAGCTATACGAAAGCTGGAAGGCAAGTTTTACGGCCTAAGTTTTGATCACGTGGTTCGGGACTACAACCAAGCCGCCGACAAACTTTCCAAGCTTGGTTCTTCTCAGGCAAAAATACCGGCGGGCGTCTTCGTTGAAGATCTCTGGAAACCAACCATAAGTGATCCTACGCCAGGGCCTCCTATTGAGACAGCCGACCACATCGTAGCCACGATGTCCAATACCGCCGATGAAGATTGGCGGGTCCCAATAATCAAATACCTGCAGGAGGCTCTTGTACCGGAAGATAAAACAGAGCAAGAGCGTCTCATCAGGCGAAGTAAGAATTACGTCCTGGTCGACGGTTTTCTCATGCGGAAGAGTATAGGAGACCGAGTCCTGCAGAAAGGCATCTCCGAAGAAGATGGTATTAAATTGCTCGACGAAATCCACGACGGGATCTGCGGCAATCATGCGGCCTCTCGCACTCTGGTCGGCAAGGCGTTCCGAGCAGGATTCTACTGGCCGACGGCGATTTGCGTGCGAGAACATCGGTATGGCATTGTGAGAAATGTCAATTCTTCCGTAGGACACACGTCTTGCGGCACATGAGCTCGAGACTATACCTACGGCATGGCCTTTCTCGTGCTGGGGACTTGACGCCATCGGGCCCTTCAAAGCAGCTCCCGGCGGCTTCAAGTGGATATTCGTCATGGTCGACAAGTTCTCCAAGTGGATTGAATACCTCCCGCTGGTCGATGCCAACCAATATAAAGCAGTCGAGATGTTAGATGAGGTGGTCCATCGTTTTGGCATCCCAAATTCCATCATCACGGACCTTGGCAGCACATTCACTGGCAGCCATTTTTGGGATTATTGCGAAGACAAAGGCATCCGGGTGAAATATGTGTCTGTCGCCCATCCTCGTGCTAATGGGCAGGCCGAGCGAGCAAATGGCATGATATTAGAAGCATTGCGGAAGCGACTCTTCCGGCCAGATGGGAAATATCCTAGTCGATGGCTAAAGGAGTTACCCGCCGTTATCTGGGGACTTCGAACTCAACCTAGCCGCAGTACGGGCATTTCCCCAGACTTCATGGTATTTGGATCAGAAGCGGTCCTGCCGGCCGACATCGCCTTTCGCTCCCCTCGTGTCGAGAATTATAATGAAGAAACTTCGGACACCACTCGAGAAGATGAGCTTGTCGCGCTCGAGGAAACCCGCCTGCAATGCTGCACGCGGAATGCTAAATACCTTGAGGGCGTTTGAAGATATTACAACCGCAATGTACGTGGAAGAGCCTTTGCGGTTGGCGACCTGGTCCTACGAAGGAAGCAGAAGAGTGTACACAAGCTGGGATTTCATTGGGAAGGCCCCTTCAAAGTTAAAGAGGTCACCCGACCCGGGGCGTATCGATTGACTACCATGGAGGATGTCGACATCCCCAATTCACGGAACATTGAGCACCTACGGCGATTTTTCCCGTAGTCTCGGGGACTCTGTAAGCCAGCTTGTATCATTTTTTACTTTCTGCTGTCGCATATTAATAAAGCTTATTCGAGTATGTTGACATGGTTATATTTTTCCGACCAACATAACAATCTATTTCCATGCTCGGCTACGCTCGCAAGTCACTGGACCCCCTAGGGCCGTCTCTGTACTTGGTCGTTTCGCAGTATGTGTGACTGGTGTACTCCCATAGGCGGCGGCGGGCGGATGACTCCTTACCGTAGGCGAACAACCCAATAGCTTGCACGAGCATCGCGTCTCCTTCTTCTTGGCTATAAGGCGCGGTAAGGCTAGGGCTGGCGTCTACCATAAGTGACAACTTTCTTCGTCTCTGATCTACCCTTCGTCGTCTACCATAATCGTATGCATGCTAAAACGATTGTGAAATAAAAACAAAGCATTAAGCTACTTATGCCACCCACATCCGGGCCTGGCTCGGCTCAAATCTTGAGTGTTTTTTACTGTTTTTTCACTAACTGTTTCTTGCTACGGCCAAAAGAAGCAAAGTATCTGCACGGGGCAACTTCACCTAGGACTTCACCATTTAACAGCTCACGGGGAGTGGATTCATCTCGTCGGCAAGGGTATTTGCCGCCTCGTCGGCCGCCTCCGCGCGAGTTTAGCGCATCAGCCTCCGTTGTCCCGAGTGCGTAGCCTAGGCGGATCTTATTTGAAAGCGCACCTCGGGATGATGGGAGCGCGCCACCACCAGAGCATGTTGAGCCGTGTCACGAGTGGCCTGGCGGGTGAACTCCATAAAGTTCGCCCAGGCCGCCGCGCTGCGTTGCTCCATGTTCTAAGCGTCGGTCGGCGGCGCTCCCTCCGGATCGGCCCCGCCAACCGCGTAGCCATGGATGGCGTCAAGGACTGGTCCGACACCTTGCAGGAGACTTTGTGTGCGACTCCTCCATAGAGCATATTCAGCCTCCAGATCGCGAATCCGATAACTGGAGGCTGCACGCGTCGCTGCAAAATTTATACGGTAGTATTAGCACACATCGCTCAAATCTTTTTCCAAACATGTAATTATACTGCAGAAAAGGACATACCATCACGATTGGTGGTGGTGTTCCGAAGCTCCTCGCGCAGCTCACCTGTCAGTTGGTTCGCCATCACCATTTTGCCGCATTGCGAGGGTCTCAATGGCGCTTCATGCTCTGCAAGGTATCGTACAATCGCCATTTTAATCATTTTTCTTCACTAATCATTCTTGCAAAGCTGTCTTCAGATCAACTGTTCAAGCAACCATTGTACGTACCAAGTATTTGGGCTTGGGCTTCATGGCGTGCCCGCTGCTCCTGAGCGATGAGTTCCACGCGCTCCTCCTCCAGACGCTTGCGGTCGGCGGCATTTCGTCTTGGCGTCCCTCTTCGGGGCCTTACTCTCCACGGCAACCCGGGCGGCAGCGATCGGATGGGTTCGCTCAACCTCCAGGACTTCACGCTCGGTGGCCAATGCCACTCTCTCCTGTGCAAAGGCACGGTGCTGCGCGTCGCCGTTGCCGGCCAACAGGCGGTCCCTCTCGATCGTGAGTACCGCTCGCTCCTCAGCAAGACGGTCGCGCTCACGGGAGAGCTCATCCCGCGCCTGTCTGGCCTCGAACAGAGCGCCCTGGCATTGCTCAAGCTCTTCGCGTAGTTGGCGGATTTCCTCGTTACGGATATGCTACACAACAACATGCAATCACAGGATGTCTATGGCAGAATCACAAGGCAACACAAGGTGGTCAAGTACTTACGCGCAAACGGCTGACTCCCTCTTCTACTTGGCGGGCTATGCGGGTTGGCTCATCCTCCTCTTCGACCTCGGGCCAGTCCTGCTCCACTTGGGGTTCTGGAGCCTCGGCAGCCTCGTACCATCCCCCTGCCTCCTCCATCTCTTGGTCCTCACCCAAGACCTGGATTTCGTCCAGGGGGGATTCAGGGCGGATGACCACAGGAGCAGCTTCCGGTCTCGGTACCACTGGTTCTGGCGCGTCGTCGATCGTCTCTTGGTGCACCTGGTGCCCTGCCACCTCTTGCGGCTCCCCCGGTCTTTGGAGCCTCTCGCACCGGCACGTCTCGCTCGGGGACTCCCCGAGGCGGTGGCGAGGCGGCGGGCTTGTCTGTTGAGGGGCGTCGTGGCGTCGGCATCTCGCACGGAGTTCGATGACGGGTCCTCTGCACCAAAAGACATGATTCACACATACAGACGTCGACAACATGAGTGATCACACTCGACACTACATGTACTTACACATTGGCAAAGCGCATGCCACGGAGGCGACCTCCGGAACTGCCACCACTACGGCCTCCTCCGCTCCGAGGCGCTGACACATCACCATGTGGCTCAGCCGGCGCCCTTGGAAGATCAACTTCACTGTCGGCGTTCTATCACCCACGAGTTCGCGATCGACAATGAGATGATCAAACTACGCAACGTTACTCGGGGACTGGGTAAAACCTGAAGGCTACTTACGAAGGCGGTCGACTCGACAAAGGCTTGGAGCTCTTCTTCGGCAAGAAAATCATCATCATACAAAAAGCGTGTCACGACGGGCGGCCGCCCCCTTTCTTTGTCTGCCGAAAGTGACCTCCGGCTCCGACGGACTCCGCCGGGCGCTGCGGCGAGCCTGGGCACTCTCCGCTGCACTACCCCCAGCCGCTTCTGGCGCTGCTGGCACGGGGGACACGGGGACGGCGGCGTTCTGCAGAGTGCAGGCACGAACGACGGCAGCCTCCTCGGGCGACAGGCTGAAATACCCGGCTGCGGGTCATCCCATGGATCTCTGAGCAAACATCGACAATAAAGACGGTTGCAATCTATAGCAATGCACAAACGACACAATTTGAACTGCACTCACCGGAGGTGGCGGATTCCCGACATAGAAGGTGGGCACCGTGCGAGGGTCGTGCGGTACACCGGCCGTGGGACGTAGAATCTTCGACACCCACTCACGGACCTCGCCGGCCGGCGAAACTCTGCCGACTTCGCGGGTGGGATCATTCAGCCCGGTGTCCGAAACCCGGGGTGTTCCCTCCGCTTGAGTGGCCGGATCCCGCGCTCCACGAACACGTGAGCGGTCGATCTGTCCACGTGCAGATCATTCATCATCGCCAGCAGCTCCCTCACCCGCGGCATGTCGGCGGCTGCGGGCTCTTCATTCCAACTTGCCCGTCTCACTGGGACACGGGTAGGATCGGCCGGAATTGGCACATCCGGACCGCGGTAGGTAAAACCACCGCGTGTACCGGCGTGGCACATTCGTCGGCGGCGGTGTCGATGGAAGCGGCCTGCCGGTTGCCCGGAGTTTCACAAACACGCCACCGGCTACCCGTGATCCCGAATCCCCTTCAACCCAACATAGAAGAAGTACTTCCACAAGCTAAGGTTGGGGAGAATGCGAGGCAACACTCACGTAGCGTGATGAAGGCGGCGATGTCGAGGATGGCGTTCGGTGGCGGTGGCGTAGGCGGAGGCCGTAGAACACCAACGGCTCAACGAGAACGGGTGTGCGGCATCCCGAATCCGCGCTAGAAGTGGCTCTCGAAGACCACCACTTCATCGATTCGCGGCATCGGGTGCGGTTCCGCCTACGGTACCCTCCAACCGGCGATGACCTTCTCCGGCGCAGCAGCGGGCATCCACCGGCTCTCTCATTTTGTCGCCTCGGTGGATGACGAGCACGGCCATTCCCAATCCATCGGGATGGCGGGATCCGCGCGCCCGCGCGCACGGGCTCTCCGTCGCATCCGGCGGCGGCGGTGCCTCCGCGTCTAGCGGCACCACCGCCGTGCCCCGGCGCGCGCACCACGACCCGGCGACCTCGCGAGCATGGCGGTCCATCTCACCTCAACCAGTTCTACATTTCAAGAAGATGAACAGTGTCGGAACAAATGAAACCAGCACAAATCCGTGTTCAAATCGACTACATTTGGGTTCCAAAGAGGGCGAATCAATAGATCTATGGGGTATTTACCTCTCGCAATCGATGAATGCGTTGGCGTAGGCTGCGATGTGCCGGCGCCGCCGCAAACCCTAGCCGGTGCTCACTGTAGCACGATGGAGGCGAAGGACTCGAGAAGAGGAAGGGGCTCCCAGGCGAATGAGACGAGGAGGGATGAGGTGCCGATATTTATAGCCCTGACCACCCCTAGGGTTAATGCATGGGCAACCGTGCGGCTGCGGGCCCGCGCCTCCTCATTCCCTGGGTTGAGTGCGTGTGGCAGGCGGCGGCGTCAGTTGCCATCATTACCCGTTCCAGGAGCGTGCACGCGGTGGCGCTGCCACGCATCCTACCTCCTCGATTCTCGCGCCGGTTTGTTCCCCTACATGATCTGGGATATTAATTGACCAGATATCTTGCCGTTTCCTGAGCGGTCCTATCTTCTTGACGAAGCTTCGTTGAAGCACGGGCTATCCAGATCTCCTAACGCGGCCTGGATATTCTTTGGGTTGGCACTGTTTGTGCCTCGATCCGTACATGGTCCACGGGCACCATACGTCCAGGTCGACATACCGTGCACGGGGACTCATGCGCATGCTCTTAATTTTGGAGCTTGGTTTATGCGCCAGTTAGGTTCTCGATCACTCAGGGACTCTTTCCTCGCATTTTTCTTATGACCCTAGTAGTACGTGATTACTCACCTACTCCTAGGCTCGGGGACTAAGTGGGCACACTTCACTTACGGTGAATCGTGCTCAAATTTTTGGAACTTAATTTTTTGCAGTGTTTATCCACTACACGTGGGCACACTTCGCCAGAAAGGAAAAGATTTTTTTCATTGGAGCACCCAGCATCCAGCAGGCGGACTCGTCAAGACTAGACTGGTCGGAAGCAAAGGAAAGAAGCTACAGGAAAACAAGTGGCTGGTCGAGAGCTGTCCCAGGCTAGTTGGCGCTTAAACTAGTCTGGTCGACACCTTATGAAGACTGGTCGACAACACCTCCCGATGATTGAATCGTCAAGACTCTTTCACCTGCAGCATACAGCGTGCTTGAGGACTAGCTGTGGGGGGATAAACCCCTATCCCCTCACTGGTTACTTTGGGTTAGGCCTCTCGGGCTGGCCCAGGATGACGGATTGAAGCCCTTGGCGATAGAAGACCGAGATTATCGGAGATCACGGCCTAAACTTGGTCGTCAAGATAGTTTCCTAGTATAGTTCGATCGTAATCACTAAACACTTTCCGATTTGTAACCGATCAGGATAGCTCTTGTCGGTTCAGATCTGACCTGTAACCCTGCTCCCCGGACTATATAAGGAGAGCAGGGATCCCCCGACGGACAGAGATTTCTCAATCAATCAATACAACTAAGCGGGGCGTAGGTATTACGCCATCAAGGCGGCGAACACAGGTAAAACCCGTGTGTTTTGTCCTTCGCTCGTTCGCTTAACGTCTCGTTAGCCGTCTCGCGCATCCCTAACCGCTCAATCTACTAGCCGGGCATACCCCCGCTAGACTATCGCCGATAAACCGACGACACTGGTGACGCCGAGGGTGTTGCCGTGCTCGTCGTCGCCGGGAGAGCTCCGACGAGCTCTTCCGCCGGGTTGCCGCGCCGCCGGGCCGCCATGGCCGCCGGCAAGGATGCCTCGGTGCCTTAGGTGTCGTGTTTTGGGTGCTATCATGTTGGCGTGGTCGGGAGCAAGATGGGGTAGGTGGCGCCGCCGGGACCTCGCCGCCGGGAGAAACGGCCGGTCAACGCCGGCGGCGACGGTCCGTCCTCGGCCGACGCCGGTCCGGTCCGCCCGGTAGCGGGCGCGGTGCTAGGCGACTTCTGCCGGCGCCTTGGGCCAGCTGTTGTTGGTGGGCGAGTCGGGCCAAATCCGCCCGATGGTCGGTTTTCCTTTAAAAACTGTTTTGTGTTTTTCCTTTAGGATGAATAGTACCTAGTTTAGCAAAATTCATAGAAATTCAAATTTAGCTTTAAAAATTCTGAAACTTTTTGTATAGCCTTCCCATGGGTATGTGTATCTATGAAAAATTTGAAACTTCGATTTTGAGTAGTTTTTGCATGATTTAAAAATACCATCTTTAATTGAAAAATGCATCTTCCATGGTTTTAGAAAATAAAATATATTTCCAAAATTCATGAAATTTTTATTTGGTGTTGTTTTATGTCATGACCTTCTTGTAGAAAAAAAGTTTGGGGCCATTTTGAGATGTTTAGTTTATTTATTATTTTATGCTTTATTTAGTTTAATGGAAAAGGTCAAGTGTTTAGAGGATAATGTATTAGGCTTTGTGTGATCTTTGGGGTTGTCTTGTGAATCTTGGATCATGACCCTTCAAATGGTCCTTGAGAACTCCTTAGGCAATGGTGATGATATCTTATAGAGTAGTTCAACAAGTTGGTTTTGTTGGGTTGCAACTTTATCGTGAAGGAGAGTTGTACTCAAGATGTTTATCGTTTCATGCATTCATCAAGCATCATGTTTACCATTCCATCATGCTAAAGCATTCCATCATCATCTACGTGTAGAGTATACGAGAGTGAGTCGGATTGTGTTGATGAAGCTTTGGAGAAGGTGTATCCACTAGAGGTGTCGGTATCAAGTGTGACTTCGGTGATCCTCCTACGGAATCTAACTTTCCCTGCAACACAGGCAAGCCTCGGATGCATTTAAACCCTTCCTTGATGTTTTCAAAAGCTTTATATCACTTATGATGATAATATGTTGCATTAAGTGAATAGGAGTTGATTGCAACCGTTGCTGCATGACTGCCTTGAATTCCAGTTATTTCCAAATGATACCCCACTAGTATGAATAGGTCGATATCTTTTATGCCTAGCAATGCATAGATAACGGTAGAAGTCGAATGGTGGTTCACCGTTCGCGAGATATAGGTTTTATCTATGTTTCTTCTGGCTTTGGAAAAAGAGAACTCTGTGATGATGGATATGGTAATATTTAATCTGAGACCGGTCGGGTAACTTGCACCGAGAATGGAATCTCGTGTAGTGTTTTTCGGCTGTGTCGGTTAAGCACCGTTCGTTGATCGGATTGAGTGTTATCGGGATTTGTTGAACGCATGTTGCGCCTCGAGGCCTTTTTCGGCAAGGGCACGATGGCCGGGTGTCATCGGATAGACTTGGGTGTCACCTTAGGTCGGTCGACATTAACCGCCACATGCCCCGGTAAGCCCGATCTCGGGGGTGTGCCAAATCGAACGCATACAACCGCGACCGGGAGTGGAGAGATGGCGGGAGTACAAGATACCCTCGGTGGGTTAAAGTCCTGGGTTGGAGGTGTCTTTGTATTCTCGGGTGGCGAGGGCGGTCCCGTTTTGGACAAACTGGGAGATGGTTGATATATGCAAGCTTCGGTGCTACATATATCGTGTGGTTAGGGATCCCCAGCTGGGTTTTTGAATCGATTCGTGAATCGCCGTTGCTTCTCGGTGAAGAAGACCCGATTCTCTGCCCTTTCATCGTAGTTAAGAAATGGAACTAATGAGAAAGTATGGAAGATGGATGGTTGAGAAGTGTTTGATCTAGTATAGGATCACCTAGATTAGGTGATAAACTAATATGAGATAAAATCTTGAAAGTAAGGATTTACTATTAGTAAGCTTTTATGCAAATTGAGTCCTTGACCTTACCTTGATCCCCACAGCCTGCATTCCTGAGTTTTCCTCCTCTTTTCCTTAGTCGGTTAAGTCTTGTTGAGTACTCCCGTACTCAGGGTTCTTTAACCCTTGTTGCAGGTGCTGACTCGTGCTGCTAACCGAGGTTATGTCGGTGGGCTCGACATGATCTAGTTATCCCCTATAGTTCTGTTCTACTTCCGCAATTAAGTTAAGTTTACTCAAATGTAACTTATTCACATTTTTATAATATTAATGTTATTATTCTTCCGCACTCTGATCTATATTTTTGTAACAAATGTTGTAATGTTGTAGCTACTCCTTTGTTGATCCTGGTATGAGGTGTAATCGGGGTTTCCAATGACACCTGACAGGCTTCTTGAGTTATTGGGTGTATCTACTTCTTTGTCGAGGAGGTCTTTGGGACAATGACAGTGCAGGTGGGCCCAGTAATTAGGAGGTTCTGTCACAAGCTTCACGAAAGCCAACTGAATGGACCGAGTAATCTTCACCAGTCTGAGTTGACAATGCGGTCAAACTCATGGCCGCCCCCAGCTGCATGCCTTCAATGGCGACGTCGTCGATGCGGTTGTCCGCCACGTCTTCAAGGCGCTCTGCTACTGTCTCACCTCGTGCCTTCACCTTATCGGCAGCACGGATGGCAGCCGCCACCAGGCGCGCATTCTCGGCCTTCAGCCGAGTCACCTCTGCCAATAACTGCTGGTTCTCTTCAAACAGAGCTGCAACGAAAGAGAAAATTATCAGATGAAGGAAAGTTGGAGCGGTGGACTAAAAACAAGATCCAGGACTGACCAGTATTAACGTTGCAGAGTTGTTTGATGGAGTCCTCTTGATCAAGATTTTTGATGCAAGCCTTCATGGAATACTCGCCAAATTCCTTGATAATCTCGTCCTTCTTTTTCTTCTCCTGCCGGTACCACAGATCTTCTTCAGAGTCAGAAAGGTACTCCAGCGCCGGAGAAGAAGGTTCTGGTTGAGAAGAAGGAGAGCTCGGAGTAGGCATTGAGGGAGCTGGAGTAAGAATCGGCCTGATCAAGAGGAATGACAGATTTAAGGAGGAGAATAATCAGATTGAAAAGCCAAGAAAATGAACAGTAAATGTCTGAATGTCGCCAAAGGGGTAAAGGAAATCTCTTACTCAAGGTGTTGCCGCCGAGGAGCTCGGCTCCCTCCTGCTTCATCCCCGATGGGACACTTGCCACGGCTGTCGCCTCCACCCGCCATGGATGCTTGCTGGTGTTGAGGGTTTTCTTTATTCGGCAAGAAAAGAGATGAGTAGATTGGAAAGCAAGAGCAGAATTGGGAAAATAATTGCGAGAAGGGTGTTTTTATAGACGGACCGCATAATTGTGGAAAGCTGTTATGAAGGCCTTAAAATATACTGGGCCGATTGATAAATGGGCCGGAGCTGTTTCCAGAAACATCTAGATTTTTCTCGTTATACGGCAGAAGGAGGAAATTCGGCAAGTTTCAGCTCAATGTCAAGACAGTTGGATTGGAAACAAACCGATTCATCAATACAAATTACGGAGATTGAAACAGAAACCCGGATTTATTGATAAATGAAAGGAGCATAGTTGCTGCATACAAGATTACATTTACATTCTTTCCTAATCAAAAAGGCTGTTGTAAATGGTCTTCAGGTGCCCGAAAGCAGTCTGCATCCTCATTGCGCGGTCGGGTGCAGGTGTCTCTATTGTGTCGATCATTTGACGACCTGCACCAATCAGGAGCTTGAATCTCCTCAATAGACCTTCAGAAAAGAAGAAGAAGTAATAAGTTGGGAGTTATTTGCAGAGGATAGAGTGATTTGGAGATTTGAGACTTACGATTGAAGTTCCACTCATAAAAGTCTTGATTCCTTGCAAGTATGTCCAGATCTTCCTCGATGTCTTCCATGTCTTCAACAGTTTGCTCGTGCGCCTCACGCTCCACCACGAAAGTGCTTCTGCACTCACGCAATTTGGCGGCGAAGCTCGGCCCGATCTCGGCATCACGAGGACTTGAGAAGTTATCACGGAAGGAAGAAGGAATCAGATTCGGTACGAGAAGATGAATAAAATTGCAGATGGAAGGAGAGCTTACTCCATTGCTAGAGCTTAGGGTTGGCCGAATTGCTTCAGATCTTGGAGAAAAGGAGGCCAGAAATATGAGAAAGATCTGGATGGCTCTTGTCGACTAAAGGATTCTCCTGTATTTATATACAGAAAGGAAAGCCAAGGGGCAGATTGAAAATAGTCGTAAAGTAGCAAAAAGATCTATTCGGTGCTTGTCTTGAGAAGTGGAAGCGACCAGCTTGCCGATTCACATTGGTGGAACTTCCGGCGGCACGAGTTCCGAAGGGCTAAACAGTGCTGCAAGAAATACGGGAAACTTCCAGAGAACGGGCCTTGTTCATTTTAGCCCAGTTAAAAGCTTGGCCCGAATTTAGCAGATTGTGGTCAATTTCAGAGCAAAAGAGCCTCTTTTACTCTATAATTGAGGGGGCATATGTTAACACCAAAATTTGGTAGAGCCTGAATGACTGATGGGCCGGCGTGTGATAGTTCGGTAAGGAGTCATTCGGCTAGCAAAAGACAAGCAACAATTTGTAGCGTTCGGGGAAGCATTGTTATTCGGCTAAGGAGCCTGAATCCAAGAAGGAGCTGAGCACGAGATGGTTCGGCAAGCGTGGAGCATCAAGGAAGATATCCGAGGACGAGGGCCCACATCACGTGCAATTTCATGACTCCAAGAAGACTTGGAGGACAATGTATCTTAGCTAGATATTTAGTTATATTTATTCGTAATTAGTTAGAACTCGTCAAAGCCCAGGGTATAAATATAAGACCCCTGGCAACTGTAAATCTATCTACCAAATCAATACAACAAACCCGGCTCCGTGCCTTGGCTCCGGCCACCCTTTGAGTCCAGTCGTGTTGTCGATCTACTGCGAGAGGATTCATCGACCCGTCGACCTCCGTGAAAGTACCGGCAACCTTGCACCATGTCTAGTATCGTCGGCGGATTTAGATTATTGCAAGAAGTCTTGTTCACGCTTAGTATCGTCGGCGGATTTAAGCTATCGGGGCAAGAGGGTTCTTTTGTCGATCATGAGCCATCCGGTGGGCTAAGGTCCGGCTAAGAGCTAGTTATCGGCTTCATTAGATTTTGGCAAGATCTAATGAATTCATTAAGTTACCACGTGTTTGCAATGCTTTTTTATTTATTGTTTAATTATGTTTGCACACACTTTTTGCCCAATTTAGATTGAAGGATCTTGGCTTTATCTTATCATAGATCTAGTTGCTTTTAGTGCTTTCATTGTTCATCTTTGTGCTACTAGATCTATTTGTTCATCATAGCCGAGCTAGATCAATCTAAGTTGTCATGTGTTGTGGGTTCGTATACGTTTAGATCTTGACAGATTGTGTCATCCGGTGGATCTGATCTTTGGGTTACTCTAGAGCTAGTCATCCGGTGGACTAGAGATCGGTTTAATCGATAGGTTTTTATGTAGGGTAGTTCCTTCTTCATGGACCCGATTCGGCAAGCTTGCCGAACACGGTTTGCGCTTTCACGTGTCATAAGTATCTATAATGATATCTATGATTTATGATTCTTTTATTTACCATGTTGTCAATCAATTCGATCTATGCAATAGAGCTTTTACGATAGCACACCATGATGATCGATTTTATTTGTTCAAACATGTCTTTTATGATCATTCAACAAATTGTTATTACATTACATCTTCATATATGCTTACCGAATGCATTCATTATTTTGACGAGATAGCTCTCATAGCTATATGTCTTTACATCCGCCTTAGAGCCATACATGCGAACTGTCTTGGTCTCACCGGGCATGTTCCGGATCTCACGTTTATCTCCTTGTCAATTAACAAGGTCAAATTGATCGGCACGCCTTCAATTCAAGTCACTTTCGGGCGAGAGTAAAGCCGGCTATTCGGCTTGTCGGTGTAAATGGCGGCGCAAGGAGTAGGATTTTTGTGCCTACAGGGATTTAGGTAGTTTTCTATATACGTGGGCGTGGTGTCGAGGTCTATAGTAATCATCGAAATGTCGGCATCCCATGGTAGTGAGGTAGGGGGCAGGTGGTGGCAGCCTGTTCGCCCATCGTATTCCTCCACGTTCGGATGTTGAGTTGGAGTTTCGAAAGTGTCCATCGGCTAGCGAGACTAGCTGCGGGCATCTCCTCATCATATGATCGTAATCCCATCATGATTTAGCCTCCTCACATGTAAAACTAGAGTTCACCCATGTGCAATATTTAGAACCACCTTCTCATTGTAGATTCTCTTTTATCCTTTTCTCTCCTCTAGTGATGTAGTAGCTTATGTGTGTTTGTCACTATCCTGAATATCATTCTTCTTACCCCTGCAATTGACTAATGGTTATTCATAAATACATTGTGGATCATCATCATCATTATGCTAGCTAACCACACAAGCCTGCCTTCCCTTGGGAAAATCTAAATCACGATACCCGAATACCACCGGGTGAAATGCTACAATGATAGATCCGTGCGCTTACGGATTGACTAAAGTAAACACATGAATCCATCTATCATCTAATATCTCTTAACGTGATCTCTAAGAATATTATTTATTCTTAGTGATTGCACTATGAAATGCCAACAAGCATTTCTGGTGCCGTTACCGGAAATGGGTTATTATCTATTTCTAGTAATGTCGTTAAGAAATATCAACAAGCATTTCTGGCGCCGTTGCCGGGGAAGTCATTGGTTAAAAGAAACCAGTTGGATATGTTCATGATGATATGCGTGTATAGTAGCCATTACTCATGCAGGCTAATCTTTTCATGTTTTCTCCTGTTGTGGATGAAAACAGGATAGTGTATGATTGGTTTTTCCCTGTTGAACAACTACACCACTAATCCGGAGGCACTCCTAAGGAAGAACCGATCTCGTACCACTTCTTCTCTTGCTACTCCAACAACAAACAAACCAATCACCCCCGCACCATCTGCTACTTCACTCATGGCCAAATCAATCCGCGATCACTCTTGTCCCCCTCTATTGCCATGTACCTGTTGGGCCCATTTGTCAATATAGGCATGGAGAACTTCGAGATCCGATCCGGCCTAATCAGGATGGTGCAGGCAAACCTATTTTGTGGTTTGCCAAGCGAGGACGCAAGCGCGCATCTACAACACTTCCTCGAGCTCTGCGACACCATTGTCCTCAAAGATGTTGCACCAGACGCAATTAGACTCTGTCGTTTCCCTTCTCCATCGCGGGAAGGCAAAGCAATGGTTCTATAAAGACACGGAAAGTTTCGTCAACACGTGGAGTAAATGTTCCACGGCGTTCCTCACCAAGTTCTTCCCCTTGAGCAAAACCAATACCCTAAGGGGAAGGATTGCCAATTTCCAGCAGAATTCCATGGAGCCCATATGTGAGGCGTGGGACAGGCTACAAGAGTACATTCAAGCATGCCCGCACCACGGGATGGAAAAGCGGCTCGTCTTTGCAGAACTTCTACAATGGGTTAACACCCATGTCGAAGGATCACATCGATGCCATCGCTGGAGGTGCCTTCCTCTCCCTCACCATTGATAGAGCTACGGCTCTTATCGAGAAAAATGATATCCAATCGTGGTTGGGGGAGGAAAACAAAGAACAAGAAGGCATGCATACCATGGATGAGATGGATGAGCATCTTTGCAAAAATAGGCCTCCTATTGAAGAGGCTTGACGAATCTTATTTGCTAAAAAGGAATGTATGGCACTACCAAGGCCATAGACTCGCATTCGACATGCGAAGTTTGTGGCAATGTTGGCCATTCGGGGGACGACTGCCCCAAAACTCGTGGAGACACCAGCTACAACAACGAGTTCCGCCAACAAGGAGGCCATAATGGGTTGAATAACCAGTCGCACCTACACAACCAAGAAGGTAATTCAAATTCCAACTCAAGTTATAATTCAAATTATCTTTCATTGAAAAACTTGGTTTTGAGACAAGCAAACATAATTGAAAATCTAAATAAGAAGTTAATGCTTAATGATGGAATAATTAAAGATATGAATTCTAAAATAGAAATTTTAACTTCTTGTGTGAAAAACCAAGCGACCTTTAATCAAATGGTAGAAACTTCAGTTAGCTCGGATGTCGGCCGCTTTTACATTGCGGGTTGAGAAAAGATTATGGAACAACCGAAAACTTCTCTCGAATATGTTAATATGATCTCAATGGGGTCTGGTAAACCTCTATGTCGGGAAAACAATGAGTGCCCTACAGAGCCACCATTCACTGCCAAGAAAGAAGACCCTGGCCGCCCGACGATCACATGCTCAATTGGCCCACATGTCTTCAACGACGCCTTCTGCGATCTTGGATCAAGCGTCAACATCATGTCCAAGGTAATGTATGATAAAATATTAGGTGAATCTTTGTCCATTGCCGATTTTAAATTACAAATGGCAGATCAATCACTAAGAAAGCCAGAGGGTTTAGCCAAGAACATTTTGGTGAACATTCGAGGCACATTAATTCCCTCAGACTTTGTTGTTTTAGACATGGGCCACAATAGGGAAGTTCCACCAATCCTAGGGAGACCATTTCTTAAAACTACAAATGCAGTCCAACACGTAGGAACTGGGAATGTCAGTTTCCATATGGAAGGACAAACAATAAGGTTTCCATTCAATGGGTTCAACATGCCTAAACATACTAAAAACAAACAACCCAAAAAGCAACCACAAACATGTGTTAAGCAGGTATGGCAGGTAGAAGGATCAACATCTACATCAACTTCTCGAGACACAGATGCACCCCCATCGGGAAAATAAAAGGAGAAGAGTCTCGCCCAATGGACATTAAAAGGGTAAGCCCTTGTCGAAGGTAAATCTTCAATTATCATTAGCTTTTGTCATAATGATAAAATAAACCTTTCAATCCCGAGTATGTTTGTCTCGGTATTTTGATATCATTGAAAGACAAGCTTGGGGGAAAGTCTCCTAGCACGCTCAAAGGCAGCCATGAATGACAAATCAGGCCATGGCGTGCACCAACTAGCAAGCATCACAAGAGGTAAGTTAAAAGCTAGCTTGGGGAGTACTCCCACAAGGGTAACTAGTATCTCATATTTCTTTTATCCAATCTCCTATCTTATAGAATAATGAGATATAAATATATATATATATATTGTAACACCCGAAAATTTATGATTTTTGGAAATAGAGTCAAAATGATTTAATTATGTATTTTTGTGCTCATAAAATATAGGAAAATAATATTTTTCATTTATAATAAAATTTATCTAAGGTTAGCAATAATTTTGTTTGCATTCATGCTCTTGCATTATTTTTATTGAGTGATTAATTAATGCTTTTTAATTATATGAAATGAGTCAATTTTGCTTTGCTTATAAATTAAAGAAATAAATTATATAAATTTATCAATCTAATATTATCATCATTTGGTTTAGATCCTAATAACCATGAATGATAATATATTTATTTAATACGATTGTTATCTATCCATGAGAGGAAATAGCGTAGAATGGGAAATAGAAAAGATTTAAGCCAAAGGAAAAAATGGAAAAGGCCAATTCGGCCTGGTGACCCAAGCCTGCCCGTTTCACCCTGTCCACACGCGCACGGTCGAGCAGCAACTCCGGCCTCCACTCAGCCCAAGATGGCAACCATGCACCATAGCCCAACCCAGCCTTAGTGCACACGTGAGTCGTCATCGCCTACTTCGGACGAACTGCGTCGCCGGGACCTGGGAGAATTCCACGATCCGTTCCCCGCGCATCTCGTGTCGCATGACCAGCTCCAGCCGTGCCCGCCTCCCCTTCCGCCAACGCAGGCTGCCCGCGGACTAAGCCTCGCCCTCGCAAAGCCGCAGCCGCTCGGTACCTGGTCCACGCGCCGAGCCGCATCCGCCATGGACGACATGCGGATCGAGCACCACACCGTCCATCCCTTCCCTCTCCATCCTATCTAAGAGGATCATGGACACAGACGCATCGAGACACCCCCATTCCACCTTCACCGTGCTGACTCTCCCTCCCCTGCACCACCAGTTGCCATCGCCGCCGCCATAGCAGTGACGAACTCGTGGTCGTCAATCTCCCCCGTCGGCGAGTCCGCCACGAACCTTCACTCCGCCTGCAACGCCCCACTCCGCCAACCGCCACACCTCTCCACGTGCTCCCTCTCCCTCGCCATGCCACGAACCAGTGCCGCCCTCCGCCGTTGCGATTTGCCGCAAGAACGCCTCCTCCGCCCTATGCTGGCGCCGTGCGTGCCCGCTCAAGGTTGTGCCGGCTGGACCTGTCGCGTGAGCCCGGCGAGCCGCTGCGCGGCAGCTGCTGCCCTTCGCTGTCCAGGACGCGGCCCTCCTTCCCCTGAACGCGAGCAGCAGCCCTGGCTCACGTCCAGATGAACCACGAGCCAAAGGTAGAAGACAGCCCATTTACAGTTTTGCCATCATTTAGTAAATGGTCCGATCCTTTATTGTTTCAAGTCCGCTTCAAGTCGTTTCTGTTACTTTAGATTCCTAAAGTCGTAAGTAGTAGCGTTAACCTTAGCATGTCATTCAATGGTAAATAAATTTATTCACGTAAATGAATTTGATAGCTTTTTAATTGAAAGCAGATTGTTGTTTTAAATCCATTCTCGTTGCACTGCGTCGGTGATCCCTAAAGTCCCAAGCACGGCCAGCCGAACAGCGAGCCACGCCACCCATGTCCCCCTCGCGTTGCACACAACACACATTAGGCAAGGAAAACAAATGTAGAAATACAATGAAGATACACCTTTTCTAATCAGCATACAGCCACGAAGCAAGCACAGCCGGCCGTGCTCTTTGCTTTGTTAGCCTGAGCTTAGATGACATCACATGATGTCACGAGGGTGCAATACGGCCGTTTCCCTTGAGAAAAACAATTCTAGAAATACATGTATATATGTTCCCTGCACAACAACGTGTAGTGCCTTTAGCCCTAGCTCTGCTTCATCGCCGTCCATACACCGTGATGCTTCACGCTTACCAGATGCAAGTCAAGGCCACTAGTTCGTCCAACAGCAGAATCTTCATCGTCGACCAAACCATGCATGCTCTCATTCATCCGATTTCTAGCTAGCATGATGACACCATCATGACATTACCATGACATCACACATGCATTATGGCCGTTTTCCTTTGAAGAAACAAATCTTGAAATACAATGCAAATACATACACCATCAATCGTGGATCACAGTGGACCACTCACAGCACCTCTTGATATACAGTTCATGGACTTAGTTCATATCACAGTGCACGTAATATATCAGCCGCTCTCACTTACATGCACTTAATGTATATTTTATCTAGGGTTTCATGAGACATGCTTTTCTATATATAGTTAAATATTAAATTGACTAATATATTTGTAACTAGTTTTATAATTAAGAGGAATATAAGTTCACCACATCGTTCTTTTATAAACAAAATATTAATATGATTAAATGCTAATATTAATATGCTTCTGAAATATAACTTGCTTAGTCTAAACACGCATCATATATTTGACTTAGATGCTTCTACACATTACTTTATTTTTGCAAGTTAAAGTATAATCGATATATGAAAGATATTAAAATATTGCTAATTAAAACATGATTACTTCTAGCTCGATTTTTCAAGTCAAATATAATATGAGTAATCTGAATTAGTAGCTTCCACATGAATTTTATTAATTAAAATACATCGAGCAGTTAGGCTTTTCTTTTATAATAATTAGACTAATCTGAATTAGTAGGTTTCACCCGTTTCTTCGTAACTAAATTTTACCACGCATTTAGTCTCTTTCCTTTATAACACAGAACTTCGGTGTTAGTTTATTTTAACGGTAGTCCTGTTATCGGTGAATCTTGCGTTCTCTCGACCGTAGCAACGATATCTCTCTTAGCACGTTGTTTTTAAGTCTTTCTATGGTTGGTGTAATGTTCTTAGTTTATTTTGTTCTCATGCTTGTATGCGTGGTGTTTGCTACGAGTAGACAAAGAGCCGTTCATTGTGGTTGAAGATCAGGAGTTGAGGACCGACAAGTGTGCAGAAGCAGAGTGTGGGAAATTGGAGCAAAAGTAAAGGCAAGTATAGTTTGAGTATTGCTAACTCATTATTACCATGATCTTGTGACTTAATTAATATTATGCTATAAATGATAAAACGGTAACAATTTAACCACATAAGATCTTGTCCGTAACTGATGTATCCTGGACTTACAGTACAGCTATGAGGGTCATATGGCTCTGGCTTTAGTCCCTTAAAGATCATTTTTCTAGCGAGTTTGGAGGAAGTGCCGAATTGGGTATAGTATAGCCCCCTGTCCATATATATGTGTATAGGCTGCGGTTATGTGCCATATAGGAAGGGTGGGTCCTATATCTGACGACTTAGCGCCCCAACTTGTTAGACCAACCTTTGGGGGGCTTCATAGTGGTTTCTGGTGTTTGGGTCTGGCTAACCCTTACATTCGGGAACCACGACTCATAGTGAAAGTGTACACCTCTGCCAGCGAGTTTGACAAACTAGTATACTAGCCGTGCTCACGGACACGGCGACCATGGACCACTTACACTAAAGATGATGGACGCTTATATTGTTAAATCGTTCACTCACGTTTATCACTTATGCATATTTATTATTATGTTATAATGGTCATGATTCTATGGGTAAGATACTACCTTGCTACACTTGCTGAGTTCGACATGGACTCACTCTTGCAATTTCCCCCACCTCAGTCTGTTGGCAAAAGTCACATGGAGAATGGATGAAGATGCTAGTTCTTGGCATACGGAGCCCCCAGTCAACTGTCCCTGAAGAGAATGGAGCCCGAGAAGTTTAGAAACGTTCCGCGTACTCTGATAAATTGTGAGTGTTTGTTTAGTTATATTTACGCTTTAAAGCATTGTTTTCTGATATTTATCTGTTATATGTTATATGTGTGGACTTTCTGTGCACACATATGGCGAAGTCTGGTCTTCTTCGGGAAACCAGGCGTGACATATATAATAACAAACATAAATAATTTATTCCACTCCTTTATGTGACTTAGGATTGTGTAAATCTCTCTTAAGTTGAAATGATGTATAGTTGCTCTGTTTATAAATCAGTTTGCACCTAGTTTATAACTTGGAACTCCTCAATGTTTAAGTTTCTTGGCTAAAATTGTCTTGTCCTAAAAACTTGATAAATTGTGGGTTGCAAGTATATGATCCTTCACTAAGTTATTGCACGATATGATATGGTGCAAGTAGAATCTGCTATGACTTTGTTCTAAGAGAAGCTTATCATCAGGAGAACAATTTTCAAAAATTCCTCAATGATCAAACCGCTAGAATTGTGATAACTTATGTCGAAACCTGTCATACACCTATGATCAATGATGCTAGGATATAGGGTATGGGCTATGAAAAAAAAGGGACGCGTGTTCGCAAATAAATAAAACAATGGGTATTCCGATGCCTGCCTAAAAAAAGAGATAAAGAGAAGAATAATGGACAAGTGTCAGGGCGAGAAAGAGCCCACTTCTCCAAAACAAAAAGAGGAAAAGCTAGCCCATACCTTCTCAAAGGCAAAAAGATCTAACTTATGCATCTTGATCAAAGGTTGTGATTTGTTCCGTCATATGGTTTACTTTTTTTTTGAAATGACTTGAGGAGCAATAAAAATATAACAAAATCTCTGGATGATTAGTTGATCAAAGAATGAATGACTAGTGCTTCTATTAAAAACCATTCTATCTTGCAATGACCCGAGAGTTGGAAAATATTAGAAGCCCCACTTGACTTACACTATGTAAAAAGGCCTCTGATCGCGCGTTGAGGGCATCTGATCGTCTTGCGTCTGCCCATTAGGGTCTCTAAATGTCGACTTCTGAGAGACTGTCCGTAGCGAGCGCCCGCCTTGAGGCTTTAATCGATTTGGATTTTCGTGCGTCTCAAACTTCCGTGCGTAGTGAGCCCTTGTTACACACGCGCCGTGGAACATCTATGTCTGGGGTTTTGCTCATTTGTGGTCTACTGAGTATCTCTGAGACATAATTGTCTAAGATGCGATTGTAGCTCTGCGAAGCGTCACGACACGCGGCATCGATGTCGGTATGCAGCGTCCAAAAGAGTGACGCGACGGCGAAGATATGCGTATGCTGATTCGAATGTGCGGGCAGCGTACACAATAAGGTAATGCGTGCCACTAACGCACACGATAGGCGCTTGTATGCATCGCGGCGTCTCTAAGCATTATCCATTCACGGACACCCGATCACTATAAGAGTGCGTAAACCGTTATTGAAATCTGAGACCGTATGGAGCGCGGCCGGGCGTGGTACGGTACATGCGTATGCGCCTCTGAGCTACAGGCGTAGTTAGATCGCTCGACTGTAACTACACTCCAGGTCACGAGGCGCTTGTTTTGTACTACCGTCTGTGAACCTTAATGCACTTTCGGCGCTTAGGTGGGTCGTTATTTGTAACTTTCGTCTGAACTACGATTCGCATGTTTAAACGATTGTCGCAATGTGCCCTCGTGTTCTGAGGCGGTTGTTATAACAGGTGTCGGAAGTAACACACGAGCGTTCTGAGGCAGCGTTTTAGTAAGCTTCGTCTGCGTTCCTTTCGGCTATTACAGGCGTTCTTTCATAACCACGTCTATGGGATTTAGTCATTTTTACGAGGCGACCGTTTGATTACGCGATTTGTAAGCGTTACGTATTTTCAGGCGCTTGTTTGGTGTTTTGGGCGTTTCTTAGGTTCAGCGGCGGACATTTAGTACGAAACCTCTTGGCGGCGCATCGGCGGGCGTGGTGCGTACATAGATAACGAGACCTTTTCAACTATGCGGCGAGAAATTGAAAAGGGTAGACAGCGGCAAACACAAATAATACTGAGATGGACAGGTCGATCACAAACAAATGGCGGCGGCGGCGGCATTGCAAATTCAGGTGTATCTCAGATTGTTCACACGGATGTACCCGGTTCTTGAGGGCACGCCCAGATTGTTCACAACACAAATAAACAGTTCACATGCATGTATCCAGCTTTGATCTTCATGTAGCAAGGGTAACTTGATAAACAGTTCACATGCATGTATCCACGATCGTCATGCGGCAAAGGGAAAGCGAGAATCAACTCACGGTTTACGAAATGAAATGCTCGCCGCCGGGGCTGATGACATGTTCCATAAGAAACTTGGCCATCTTCTCTCTAATATCCTCCAAATTGATGGAATCTCCGTCAAGTCAAAATCCTAATATAAAGAAAGGTAGGCGTAAGTGTTTGTGTACACATGGTCTATATTGCCAAACAAAGGTAGGCACAAGATGGAGCTGCACTTCGAGTTACCTCGTGGCGATCCAAATGAACTTGTTTCATCGCGGCCATCAAGTGGTGCACCGTGTAGAACCCACATGTCTTGTTATCGGTTTGCAACAGAACCTTTGCAATCATATGAAGAAATTCGATAAATCTCAAAGGCCCAATATACGCAAACATACGGTAGATCTGAAGTTTACCTCCTTTTAAGAGATGGGTTTAAGGTAGTGTTGGAGTCCAATAAAGTAGTTATGTCTAAGCATGGACAATTTATTGGTGTAGGCTATGGTTGTGGAGGTTTGTTTCGCCTAAGTTTGGCGATTTTTTGTAATAAGTCGAGTGAATCAGATTTGTGACACAATTAATGATAATTCGAGTGTTTGGCATTCTCGTTTTACGTCATGTGAAGTTTGGTGTCACATCTATCTAGCTTGTAGTTAATTCTAGATGTGAATTTTGGTGAGCTTGTAGTTAATTCTAGATTTCACCATTACCAAAGGTTCTAAGTGTCATAATTGTGTGCAATCTAAGCAACCTCGAAAGCCTCACAAGGCAAGGTGGAGAGACTCTTGGCACCTCTAGAACTCATACATTCGATCTATGTGAGATGAATGGTGTGTGGAAAGAAATATTTCATGACATTAATTGATGATGCTTTTAGATTTTGCTATATTTACTTCTTTGAAAACTAAAGATCAGGCATTATTAGACTACTTTAAAATCTTTAAGGCTGAAGTTAAAGATTAACTAGAAAGAAAGAAAAATTAACCAACATGTCTTGTTATCACTTATCGGTTTGCCTTGAGCCTTTGCAAACATATGAAACACATGCTAGAATTTATATATGATGAATAGTTCCCCTAAAATTCATATGAAGAAATTCGATAAATCTCAAAGGCCCAATATCGCAAACATACAGTAGATCGAAGTTTACCTTCTTTTAAGAGATGGGTTTAAGGTAGTGTTGGAGTCCAATAAAGTAGTTATGTCTAAACATGGACAATTTATTGGTGCGGGCTATGGTTGCGGAGGTTTGTTTCGCCTAAGTTTGGCGATTTTTGTAATAAGTCGAGTGAATCAGATTTGTGACACAATTAACGATAATTCAAGGTTTTTGGGAAGCGCTCTTGGCGTGGATTGCTCCCAAATCTTCCACGGCGGTTTCTCTTCATCGGTCCGTCATCCCGTCGTCATAAGGCTTGCGCGTGGGATCATCAACAAGGAACACTCATCGACTAAGCTTACGCGATCGTCGTGCGCATCAACACCACGGTACTTCTACATCGGCGGGTATTACATACGTGTTCTAATCTTATTGTTCATCATGTTCAATGCAATGCGGTATGCGAACCGCTATGTTTACATCGGTTGCCATGGTCATGCTTTCTTATATACTCTTGGATCATGTCATGCTTCGCTATATGCTTTTAGATCATGATATGCTTTGTTATACGATGCTAAGTCATGCTAGTATGATACACATGTTTACACTAGTTGTTATGATCATGTTGAATCATGCTATGATCTTGATATGCTTTTGTGTTATGCTAGTATGCTTCACATGTTTAATCTAGCTGCTTTCGGTTCGTCATGATTTATTTTTATGAAATTAATCACGGAAATTGCCTAATATCTCAACAATACAAAAACCTTATTGTAGCCTTTTTCTTGATTTAACTATGGCTTTTTTCGGCGTCTTTGAGGCTAGAAAAAAATTCTAGTGCAAATTTTAAGAGGCGGCTAGTTAAGGCCATGCTCGGCTCTGAGGCTAAAATGTTTTGGATTATTGTTGGCTTGCACGAGGGAAATATCTACGGAGAGAAGATTCGAGGGGGCAACACTATCAGCTGAATGCAACCATCGGATATATATTCTAAGTAGTAGATTATGGAGAGCTTTCATGACTACAAGATGGTTGCTAACCGATCTATAGTCAAGCAAGCTCATGAGGTTCAGCACATGGCAAAAGAACTTGAACTCCTTAAGTGTGTCATACCCAGAGCGACTTTGTAGCCATATGCATTAATGCTAAGTTGCCTTCTTCATAGAAGAGCTAGAAAATATCGAGTTGAAAACCTGATAGCATCTCTTGATGTTGAGGAAAAGATTCGGGCAAAGAACACTATTGAGAAGGGAACGAGCCATTCGGCACGAATTTGGTGCGGGGAAAACCCACATGGCAAGACCAAAGGTAGGAATAAATCTTCCAATGCTAAATTAACAACTACCACCAAAAATAAGAACGTCAACCTCGTGACTATTAGCAATCTTTGATGATGAGTACGAGTAATGTTCCTACCGTACTATCGGTGTTTCAATCACCAAGTTGGTGGGTTGATACAGTGCTAATATTCCTGTGTGTTTAAGGTAGTGTTGGAGTCCAATAAAGTAGTTATGTCTAAGCATGGACAATTTATTGGTGAAGGCTATGGTTGCGGAGGTTTGTTTCGCCTAAGTTTGGCAGATTTTTGTAATAAGTCAGTGAATCAGATATGTGGCACAATTAATGATAATTCGAGTGTTTGGCATTCTTGTTTTATGTCATGTGAATTTTGGTGTCACATCTATCTAGCTTGCAGCTAATTCTAGATTTCACCATTACCAAAGGTTCTAAGTGTCATAATTGTGTGCAATCTAAGCAACCTCGAAAGCCTCACAAGGCAGTGGAGGAAAGACACTTGGCACCTCTAGAACTCATACATTCTGATCTATGTGAGATGAATGGTGTGTGAAAAAGAGATATTTGATGGCGTTGATTCATGATGCTTCTAGATTTTGCTATATTTACTTGCTGAAAACTAAAGCTAAGGCATTAGCATTAGACTACTTTAAAATGGCCACTATTCGAACACTACTATCCTTGGCTGCCTCATATGGTGCGATCATTCATCAAATGGATGTGAAAGACAGCTTTTCTTAATGGAGAGTTGGATGAGGAGATTTACATGGATCGGCGATGGGTTTGTAGTAAAGGTGAAGAGCAAAAGGTGTCATGGAGGTCTTGTAAACAGACTATTTTGACTAAATCAACGTAGAGGCGAGAACTTCTGCTTTGTGGATACAGCTATGCTTTGTTATATGATGCTAAGTCATGCTAGTATGATACACATATTTGCACTAGTTGTTATGATCATGTTATGCTATATGATGTTGAATCATGCTATGATCTTGATATGCTTTTGTGTTATGCTAGTACCTTTGTACACATGCTTAATCTAGGCTGCTTTCAGTCGTCATGGTTTACTTTTATGAAATTAATCGGAAATTGCCTAATATATCAACAACACAATGGTTATTCACTGAATGGAAAGCATAAGCGCACAACTTCAAGTGAAGCACTACTTACTTTCGTATATTTGGGGTCAACTAAAAACTTTTGTGTCCTCGTCACCTCCTTAGCCGTGGGATTGAAAACACGCTCAGTAAGCCTACACATGAGTAAAATTCAAAATGTCACATTCTTTTTTATTTTTTAGTAACATAATTGTAGGTTAGGAAACACACAGGTCAGTTGTAGGTTAGGAAACACTCCTTTGTTTTATTGCGTTTTCAACGGATGAGTATCTGAATTCAAATTTGGGCGCGAGTCAGCGAAATAAACCCTGCTCCACTTGATAGCAATGACAACGGACAATCCGGTGTCCACCAAGGTTATCTTGCGAACATGACAAAATCCTTGTCAAGATGTTTCCTTAGGCCCCATTCTAGATATGTCATGCCCATCTTTGCCGGGCCGCCGCTCGGCCCTTCGAAGGTCAATGGTTCGGGATCAAGAAAGCCAGCGACAAAGACATGGCCCTAGCTTCCTGGCGGGCATCTAGGAATAGAGGCATGCAAAGCAAATTTAGCAAGAAAATAGATGAAGAGGCATCCCAAGTGAGTGCGAGAATAGAAGAAATTGTACTCACGGTGTCATGCGGCGAAGGATGGACACATCCAATACTTCGGTGCCATGAGGTCAAACAAATCGTCGAAACCCACATTGATCGCGACCTCTTCGTGCGTGTCACGCCAAAAAACCTCTTTCGCGGAACGCTGCGATCGCGCCACATTTTGCTGTTTGTTTGTGGGCGCTTTGCATGTACCACTCATGAAGAAGCGGCACAAAGAAAGGCCTGCCTTTTGAAGCTCTTCGGGTGATAGCGTGGAGATCCATCTTTGGTAGTTAGGGTTGGGGCTGTATGAACTGAAGGGCACAAGCCACTCTCAGGTCCCTGAGCTCATCTATTGCAACTCCGGGCTCTGCTCTAGCTGCTTTTGGCCTCAATTCCATCTCAAGCGCAGCATCCGGTCATTTTGCGGCAATGGCTAAGGTCTTGCATTTGCTCTGCGGATCACCTACGAGGACTAGAGATGTTGGCGGCGGGCGAAAATTGATATCGTGATTGCATCGCCTCTACCTTAGCCTTGAGTTCATCTAGTGCGGCAAGCTTTGTGCTGGCTTGCTTGTCTCGTCGCCTCCCTCTTTCTTACGCATCTAGTCTTTCTAAAAAGGCTGGTCCAAAAACTCAAAACTTCGCTAGCTTCGCTCGACTCGCTCGTTAATGGCTCGACTCATGCTTTCGACTCGTTTCATAACAAGCCAACTCGATATAAAACAAGCTAGCTCGATTTTTAATGAGCTAGCTCGAGCCGGCTCGTGAGCGGCTCGTTAGCTCGAGCGAGCCAAAAGAATTCACGAGGACAAAACACTAAAAATAGCTCGGCCCATACATTTGCTCGTGAAGTCGGTTGCCTTGGCCCGGCCCAAACTTGATCGAGTCTACCTTTCAAGTGTCAAGTCGTAGCTTATTTATTTTGCTTGTTTCGTGAATTATTGGATGATGTTGTCTAAACTATATGAGTGCGAGACTATCGTCTTATCATGGTTGCACTGGTGTTTTTTTGTTTTTTAAACTTTGGCAATTTTGGATCATTCGATGCATGGATGGATTAAATTTATATGTACTTGATGTTTGTTGGCTTGTTGTTCATGTATATTTCCCTGTAATGTGTTTTTGAGGTTTGGCTCGCGAGCCAAAGCGAGCTGCTCGAAACTCTTAACGAGCCGAGCGGTGGCTGCCTCTTCTAGCTCGTGCGTTTAACGAGCGAGCCGAGCCAACATCTAAGCGAGCCGGCTGAAGCGAGCCGAGCTCTTAACGAGCCGGGCTGGCTCGTTAGCCACCCTAAAGTCTTTACGCACACGTCGGACCAACAAGTCTTCCCACCAGCGAAAAACACAGCGGTGCCTTGTTCTTCTTCTAAGGTATTGTGTGTCTCTCTTACAGTGCGGTGCCTTTTCCCTTCCCTTCAACTGCGACAAAAGCTGGGCGGCGGATGCACTGCCCTCGTAGTAACATCTCCGTAAGCTCATATCTTTCCCTTACACCAATGACATGAGAAGGGACGGGCTGCCTTCTCTAAAACTATCTCGAGATAAAGGCCGAGCCTCTTCACGAGGTCCAAACAATTTCAGCCTTGTCACGACCTTTGCCGGTATGCTCAATGCACGCAAAAATCGAGCAAGGTTACGTGGATATTTGTCCCAAGGATTCTAGATTCCTTGGGCGGCCAATTCCTTGTCCTCCTTCGCCCAACCTTTGGAGAGTGCCGCATAATCAACTATCCCAAGGCACCTCATTTAATAGGTGGCCCCGAAAAATTCGAGGCTACTGGCGTGCTCTGTTTCTTCCTTTGATGATGTGTTGTTGCTGCTTTGTTGGATCAAAATCACGTAAGTAGCTTCATCGCTGAGCAGATTTGAAAATTTCAGTTGCACGGAAATTAGCAAGACCCTAATATTATCTGAGTTGTTTTAATAAGCGATTTGAGTAGCGAGTTCATTTAATAGGCACATTTTTGTAAGCCAAGATAGTAGAGTACTCTGAGCAATCGTGTTACTTGAGCACGCAAATATATTCATCTATAAAGAAAATAAGCAGCGGTAGTAGCAGTTTTCCTATGACAAAAACACCACGAGATAACAACATTATAGTAGAAGTCGGGTGTCTTGTTCAGTATCTACAACACCATATATCCATCGTGGACAAAATTGTCACCTTTCCTCACTTACTGGCGACGAAAAATTCAGGCGACAACGTGATAACTCTCTGTCTCTTCCTTTGATGATGCGTTGATGCACTTTGTTGGATGGAAATCTTGAAGTAGCCGTCGCTGAGCAGATTTGAAAATTTTAGTAACCTCAAAAATAAACGGGGCCTAATATTATACTGAGTTCAATTCTGTAATAGGCACTCTATGAGGACTACACAAAAAGAGGCGAGAGAACAACTAAATGTAGTTCGGGAATAGAGGAATATAAACAAAATAGCGTACTTTAGTAACAGAGTTGTTTTAATAAGGACATTCTGTAAGGCAAGATAGTTGAAGAACTCTCTGAGCAGTCATTGTTCTTGTCTTCTTGAGCACGTATATTCATGTATAAGAAAAATTAAGCGGCGGTATTTGCGGTCTCCTATGCGAGAAACACCGAGATAACAACATTATAGTAGCACTACGGTGTCGGGTTCGGTATCTACAACTTCGACATATCCATCGAGGATAAAATTATGCAGTTCAATTCTGTAATAGGCGGTCTATGAGGACTAAACAAACCAAAGAGGCGAGAACAAAAAAAAATGTAGTTTAGAAATAGAGGAATATAAACAAAGCGTAGTTTAGCAACGGTTCGTTTAATAAGATCATTTTGTAAGACAAGGTATATAGTTGTACTCTGATTAGTTGTGTTTTTGAGCACGCATATTCATCCATAAAGAAAACAAGCAGCGATAGTTGCGGTGTCCTATGACAAAAATACGAGATAATAACATTATAGTAGCGGTCGGGTGTATTGTTCGGTATCTACAACTCTATATATCCATCGAGGACAAAATTATCACCTTTCCTCACTAATAGGCGGAGAGAAAAATTGAGCGACAACTGCGTGCTCTCTATCTCTTTTCGCTTTGATGATGCGTTGATACTTTGTTGGATGAAAATCACTTGAAGTAGCTTTGTCGCTGAGCAGATTTGAAAATTTCAATCGCTGAAAATTAGCGGGGCCTAATATTATCTGAGTTCAATTACGTAATAGGCGGTCTATGAGGACTACACAAACCGAGGCGAAAAAAAAAAAAATGTAGTTCGGGAATAGAGGAATATATAATCAAAGCGTACTTTAGTAGCAGTTGTTTTAATAAGGACATTCTGTAAGACAAGATAGTTGAAGTACTCTGAGCGGTCATTGTTCTTGTCTTCTTGAGCACGTATATTCATGTATACGGAAAATTAAGCGGCGGTATTTGTAGTGTCCTATGCCGCGAAACACCACGAGATAACAACATTATAGTAGCACTACGGTGTCGGGTTCGGTATCTTCAACTTCGACATATCCATCGAGGATAAAATTATGCAGTTCAATTACGTAATAGGCGGAGTCTATGAGGACTAAACAAACCAAAGAGGCGAGAGAACAAAAAAAAAATGCAGTTTAGAAATAGAGGAATATAAACAAAGCGTAGTTTAGCAGCAGTTCGTTTAATAGGATCATTTTTGTAAGACAAGGTATATAGTTGTACTCTGATTAGTTGTGTTTCTTGAGCACGCATATTCATCCATAAAGAAAACAAGCGGCGATAGTTGCGGTGTCCTATGATAAAAACACACAGATAATAACATTATAGTAGCGGTCGGGTGTATTGTTCGGTATCTACAACTCTTGAACTCTATATATCCATCGAGGACAAAATTATCACCTTTCCTCACTAATAGGCGACAGAGAAAAATTGAGGCGACAACTGCGTGCTCTCTATCTCTTTCCTTTGATGATGCGTTGATACTCTTTGTTGGATGGAAATCATTGAGGTAGCTTTGTCGCTGAGCAGATTTGAAAATTTCAGTCGCTGAAAATTAGCGGGGCCTAATATTATACAGTTCAATTACGTAATAGGCGGTCTATGAGGACTACGCAAAACTGAGGCGAAAAAAAAAAAAATGTAGTTCAGGAATAGAGGAATATATAATCAAAGCTGTACTTTAGTAGCGGTTGTTTTAATAAGGACATTCTGTAAGACAAGATAGTTGAAGTACTCTGAGCAGTCATTGTTCTTGTCTTCTTGAGCACGTATATTCATGTATTAGGAAAATTAAGCGGCGTATTTGCGGTTTCCTATCACTACTACGAAATGAACTTCGTGGCGGGCATTTTTTGATTTTCCGTGGCGGGCATTAGGTCGCCCGCGAGCTAAATCCGCAGTTGTCGAGCGATTAACCGTGGCGACTCCATGCCCGCCATGGAAAATCGATTAACGTGGCGGACTTCTTACAATGCCCGCCATGGAAAATAGGGATTGCCGTGGCGGACTTCTTACAATGCCCGCCCGCGGTTAATAAATAAAAAAAATAAAAAATAAAATCGGTTTGAAACCCTAACGGGCCCGGTCACGGGCGTCGGGCCGAATCTGCGCCCGTTAGGGTTTCCGCGCCCCGCCGGCTAGGGCGCGCTGCCGCCGGCCGGCACGCGCTACGGGCGGAGGAGGCGGATCGCCGCGCTTCGGCCCACGCGCGCCCATTTGGAGGATCCGCCGTCGCCGCCCGTCGACCCACCGGAGAGGCGCGCCACCGATTTATGCGCCAGCGCCCTTGGCCGCCGTGCCGCCGGTGGAAGAGGCAGCGCCGTTGCGGATCAGGCGGGACAGCACGCGGCGGCTGCGCGCCGCCACTGGATCCCCACGCGCCGCCCGGTCGGCGGGATCCGGCCGATCGCCGCCGGCGGGCACAGGATCTTCGCGCCGTGGGATCTGCCAGCCGCGGCGCTCCCTCCCGGACGGCGCTCCCTCCGAGCCAGCAGCGCTCCCTCCGGCCGCCGCGCATCATCAAGCGCCACCCAGGTCGGCGGCCGCCGGCTGGGTTGAAGGGAGGGACGGGAGTGAGGGTGGAGAGGCGAGGGGAGAGGGAAGGGCGGTGGATGAGTGAGGGAGGGAAGTGAAGTGTTAGTATATATATTTCTGGCCATGATTTTCCGTGGCGGGCATTGTTAAAGTCCGCCACGGTTAATCGATTTTTAGCGTGGCGGACTTTTAACAATGCTCGCCATGGTTATAAAGGGATTAACCGTGGCGGTTATTTTACAATGCCCGCCGCGGTTAATCGATTAACGTGGCGAGCATTCCCTGGCCGGGCTGCGGGCCAACTATTTTCGTGGCGGTTTTTCTAAATGCCCGCCACGGAAAATAAAAAACTAAACACCATACAAGTTCAATTGCGTAGTAGTGTATGATGACAAAAACACCGCAGATAACTACATTATAGTAGCGATTAGGTGTCGGGTTCGGTATCTACAAGCAAGCGTAGTTCGATAACCGTTCATGTAATAGGCAAAATTTTTTAAGACAAGATAGTATTAGAGCAACTCTAGCGGTTTGGCATTTGGGCTTGGCATTCCATATTTATACCAAAATCTATGAATTGTCCTCTCAATGGTTTGGCATTTGGGTTGGCAAATTGGTGATGGTGAGACTTGGCATTTGAGGGTCCAAGCCACACATATTTGCCAAGTGAATCTCAACTTGGCAAAACTCCTCTCTTGCGTCTTGTTGCACTTCTTCTCTCCCATGCATGCGCATGCACGCCACTAATTTGGGTTTTGCCAAGTTAAAAATGCCAAACCGTTGGAGATGGGCTTTGATTTAACTTGACAAACATCTTGCGGACTTGGCAAGCGGCGGTATTTGCGGTGTCCTATGGCGAAACACCCAGAGATAACAACATTATAGTAGCACTCACGGTGTATGCGGTTCAGTATCTACAACTTCGACATATCCATCGAGGATAAAATTGTAGCAGTTCAATTACGTAATAGGCGGAGTCTATGAGGACTAAACAAACCAAAAGGCGAGAGAACAAAAAAATGCAGTTTAGAAATAGAGGAATATAAACAAGCGTAGTTTAGCAACGATTCGTTTAATAGGATCAATTACGTAAGACAAGATAGCGGGGCCTAATATTATACTGGTTTAATTACGTAATAGGCGGTCTATGAGGACTACACAAACCCGAGGCGAAAACAAAAAAAATGTAGTTCGGGGAAAGTACTTTGGTAGCAGTTGTTTTAATAAGGACATTCTGTAAGACAAAATAGTTGAAGTACTCTATAGAGCGAGTCATTGTTCTTGAGCACGTATATTTATGTATAAAGAAAATTAGCGGCGGTATTTGCGGTATTTTATAGTTATAGTAGCGGTCTCGGTCAAAAAAATATCGAGGATAAAATTATATAGTTCAATTCCGTAATAGGCGGTCTATGTCTCTATGAGGACTAGTCAAAGCTGTTTCGCTTGTGCTTTGCTTCAGCTTGTTTCAACTTATTCTCTCAGAGAATAATATTAAACAAGCGAAGCAGTCTCGAGGCAGAATCACCTCACCCCCCCCCCTCCCCTAAAAAAAAGTAGCTCAGGAATAGTGGAATCAACAAAATGTAGTTCGATGCTTGTTTATGTAATAGGCACGAGACAAGATTGATGGGCTACATATCAAACCCTAGAATCGCTGGTGGAGGAAGGCGGAGGTCGGAGGAGGAGGTCGCGGGCGGGCGGCGGCGTCGGCTAGAATGGCGCGGATGCGTCGGCGGTGACGCCGGGCTAATGAGGCGGCTGGAAACCTAGAATCGCTGTGAGGGCGGATGAGGAATGAAATGGATCGTCTATTAGTATAGGCGGATGAGATATGAAATGGATCGCTGTGAGAGGGCGGTTGAGGGTTTTGAGTTTTGGCTTCGGCGTAAAAATCGTGGAAAGTTGGGGGGCACAAGGAAAAGGGAGGAAATACCGAAATAAGCGCCGCTTCAGCTGCGGCTAGGAGAAGGCGCGTGGTGGGCCGTCTGTCGGGGCCATCATTCTGAACCAGCGTTCTTAAAATGCGTGAGTAAAAACGTTCGTCGGCTGCGTGGGTTCGCTCGCTACCTCTACGCACTGCGCAATTTGGGGCGAACTCACTTCAATGCCCAGGCTACATCTATCTCGTCGTCACCGCTAGCTTCACAGCGTCGCCTTCCACGTACGACCACCGCCGGCGGCCGCGTCGTCCTCGCCGTGCACCATGCGGCGGCTTCCACGAGAAGGTGCTTGGCTGCTGCATTGGTTGCCATCCGCGTGCCAAGGATCACGAAGGATCCATGGATGACCTCTAAAGCAGATGGCAAAGGCGTGCGGCGATGCCATGGTGGAGACGAGCATCCCTCTGCGGCGAGACTCGAGAGGTGTGTAGGATACACAAAGGATACGCATGCAAGTTTGAGAAATTATTAGGGCGTCTGCCGTTTTCCCGCGGTGCGTTCGCGCGGGTTATATCCGTCTCCCGCACGAGACTACGCACCGCGGTAATGCGCTCACCTCGGCGCCCGGTACTTTCGATCTTCACGCCCGCCGCCGGTGACATCGACCACTCTTCGCGCGCACAAAAAATAGCTAAGCTTGGCGCTCGAGCTTCCACCAAAAAAAGCCCGCCCCGTGTCGCGCCATGGAAAACCTTCGGCGTGACATGCTTGCGAAGATGCGTTCGTGTCGCCAAGGTCTCAGCGGATCCCATGGAGGACCTCCACAATCTGCGAGGGCCACCTGTTCGGATATGGCGGCGTCTGGCGACCCCTGGTGGGGCCGGAGCATCCAGCATCGAAATTTGGATGTTTCGTACCGCCCGGCGCGGATGGTATCGCTCGAGGATCCGCGAGTCTTGTCCTGGCTTCGCCGCCCGTCGGCAACCGAGCGTGCCCGAACCGGCATGTATCGGAGTCTTCGTCGAAAAGGCCTGCGAATCCGTCCGTAGGTGGCTCGAATCTTTGCGGTAAGCCACGCGTCGGGACATGAAACCACCAAATATGTTCTTGCTCTTGTGCTCTGGGGCCAACACCGGTGCCGCAAGCGGCGGCGTGCCGGCGAGTGTTGCGGGGAGATCGGCGACCACACGGTGGCGATTTGGGCCATGGAAGAACATCAGCTGTTCTTGGCCCGCCAGCGGGCATGTAATTTTTAGGGTGGGCGACTTGGCGGCGCATATACCCGGCGAGTGGCGTACAACCCGTCCTATAGCCCAAATGGTGCCTCGCCATGGCGAGCATTGGGTGCGAGAAAGCGGGGATGGTGCGGCGTCGTCGCATCTCGTTGCAAGCGGTGTGGCGGTGCGTGTTACGTAGTGAGGAGTGTAGGATCATAGCGAGTGTCGAGGTTCTTGGCCTCTAGATGGTGATCTCGATCGAACAAACTTTAATTTGATAGCTTTTGGTGTGTACTACGTGATGGGTACACCCTCTTAATGAACATCTTTGACTTTTACAATTCTTGTTTGACCATTCGTCTTATTTAATTTTTAAGCAAATAATAGAAGAAATACATCATGAGGAAAATATCTCTAATGATTGAACAAGTCGTAACAAAACAAATAATATTTATTAAAATTTTTTGAATAAGGCGAGCGGTCAAATAAAAGTGCACTTATTTGTGGGATGGAGGGTGTGTGCCTCATGATGGCGAGATGTGTTTTAATAGTTGTGAATTGTGATATACCGTATAATACATGTTCTTTGAAATGATGAGTGAATAAGTGGCGATTGCAACTGAAATCTGTCCAATATAGTATATACTCAATTTGAAAGCATCTGAGTCTGATACAACATGATGCGGTATGTTCTGAGACACATTGTGCTCAAAAAGGCAGCGGTAAAGATATCATTCGATGATGACGATGGGCGTTCCATCGCTAGAGAGACCTCATCTACGGTGATATCCGCGCATCTTGGTGTGTTGCGCCATGTCGAGAGAGACCGGGGCTCAAGAACCCTAATTTTTCTTTTTAATATGTGGTCAAAACTTGTGACTAGCTATAGTCTTTCTCTCCCTCATAGTAACTCCAAGTGTGATGGTTTTTCTTTCTAAAAATTTGTAAAATCATGCTCTATGAAGAGATTGTTTTCTTACTTATATTACTCTTGTCATGTTTCATGGACAACATTTGTTAGTCGTAACCATGCATATTTTCAAAAAGTGACCAAGGGCGATTCTAACAAATTTTCGTTTTGAGGCCCAGATTCCCAAATTCAAAAGAAATGATGCGGATTCCTAAGACAAACTTTTTTCGGGGCCAAATTCCTAATTCTCCCATAGTCCTATTACTCCAAACAATATTTGAAATTTCAAAATACAAGTTATAGTAAGCCCTTTTACGTTTAGGTGGGACCATGGTGTATGCGCATCGAACACTCTACGGTTGCCACCTCGGATTCGTTTATAGTGCTACTATGGGCGGTTTTCTCTCATGATCTCTCGTCTCTTCCTTCTCCCATACTACACCCTCTTGTACTAGTTAGTAGTACTCTTCTCACCTCTTCTCGTCGACTTTTTGTTGGTATTTTTTTAACGCACACGAGAAAAAATCGCAAAGCGTCGGAAAGTACCGTTGTAGCATTCACCGGAGTATTCGGGGTATCGATTTCCACGGGGAACTAGAAGTGAACTAGAAGGGATCAAGTACGTCCAAGAGAAGAGGTAGAATAATATTTTTGTAGGTAGAGAGGGGTTCTCTAAGGTTTTCTCAAGATTACTAAATACCAAGGTTCGGGCTTACTAGACCCTACTTGCCGGGGCGGCGGAACCTTTCGATTCTCGAAAAAGGCGGGGAAGCGGTGTCGGGGTCGGGCGCCTAAAGCTCTCTGAAAACACCAACACGTGCGTGGTGGACTACAAAAACCTGGTCGGGCTGTCACCCCGGGGCTACCACAACTATTCCAGTAGCATTGGCGCAATCTCGGGTAAACTCTAGCCCGGACACCATGTCTACACTAGCGAGTGCGAAACTAGTTTCACGTGAAAACTAGAGCCTTCGGTCGAACGGAGATCCGATAAGTAAAATAAAGTAAGGACTGAATTTAGTAAAATAATAATCAAGAAATTACCATAAGATCACTGGATATTACTCACAAAGTCGGCTCAGTAGAGGTACAAGGTTGAGAAGGATCCGACAAACCAGGCTCCTCTTCTTCACTCTTCCCTCTCCTCTCTTCCTCTTTTCTAATCTATACAACTAGGTGAAGAACACCTAGAGGGACACCACTACATTGTGTAGAGTGTGGAAGTGAAGAACTAATGTCAAGTGTAGTGTGTTTGTGTGTGTTCCAAAGTGAGGGGGTGCCTCTCTTTATATAGTGGAGAGGAGAAGTGAATGGAGGGCTCTCCTTGCCGAGGTCTTCTTGGCGGGAACGAAACTTTGCACCGCATGCAACCGCCCTTGGCGTGAAGACCGGTCCAAACCGCCCCGAGAGAAAAAGGCGGCAAATTTTGGCAAAAATTTTTGCGCCGGCCGCCTGCGCCGCCGGCCGGCCTGGGGCTGAGGCCTCCGACCCCGACCTTTTTCTTGTTGCGTGTTTTGTCCTTCAAATGTTGGGCCTATGATGGTGCATGGGCCAAATTGTGCCACGAGGGTTTGGTCCTCTTGATTGATCCACTCCTTGGCGTCTTTTATTCAATACGCTTTCTAATTTATTTGGCGACTTTGTACTGTTTTCACTCTTATACACGCAAAACATAATTTCTACGAATACAAGTGGAACTAGGTTAGAAGTAAAGGTATATGTAACATAAGTTTGCTCCTTTCTCGTGAATTGGATAAAGGTTGGCGGTATAATATACTTTCGATAATGACTGCCAACAAGTTCCCCAAGCTTAACCTTTGCTCGTCCCAAGCAAATATCTAAGTGTTTGGTTGTTGATTAGGAGTTGCTACAATCGATATATGTCAAAATGTACCACGCTCATAATAAAGTATTCTTAGTTGTTTAAATAAATTGGCATTTTTTTATCTATCCTTGTTTACTTAAATCATATGGGGCTTATAACATTCTCAAACTCTTGGGTTATTGCAAGATAGAAGCGGTTTTCATAGAAACACTAGTCATTCATTCTTTGATTGATCATTCATGCGGAGATTTTAAGTAATGATTCCTTAAATCGTCTCGGGTGTGCAAACCATAAGGAGAAACAAGTCATAAGCCTTGATCAAGATGTGCAAGTGAAATTTTATTTCTTTTTGATAAGGTATGGGCTAGCTCTTATTTCTTTTTAGAGAAGTGGGCTCTACTCGCCCTCGGACACTTGTCCATTATTCTTCTCTCTCTTCTTTTTTTTTTTTTTTTTTAGGCGGATATCGAAGTACCCATTGTTTTTATTTTTCGGACACACGTCCATTTTTCTAGCTTAGCCCATAACCTATTTTTAGCAATGTGAATGTGAATCTTGATCAAAAGCGTATGACAGGTGTCTCACATAGGCTATCATGAGAATTTTTGATCATTAAGGAATTTTGGAAATTATTCTCGAATGATGAATCTCTCTTAGAACAAAATCATAGTAGATTCTATTTTTTTACCATATCATATCAGGTAATAGCTTAGAGAAGAATCATGTGTTTGCATACCCACAAATCATTAAGTTTTAGGACAAGACAAGTTAAGCCAATAAACTTAAACGTTGGGGGAATACAATGTTATGAACTAGGTGCAAATTGAACTATAAACGAGCAACTATTCATCATTTCAACTTGAGAGAAATTAAGCATCCTTATACTACATATTGGAGTGGAATCATATTTTTGTTCTTTTCATTTTTTTTAAAGGAAATGAAAATGAAAAACTAAGAGATAAAATAAAATGATAGGGGAGGTAGGTACTTACCTCAGGTGGGGATCCCCCAAGCTAGGTGATGGCCTATGGGTTAGGGGGTAGAGTAAGGGGGTATTTTCAAGGATTTTCTTTAGAATAGCTTTCCCCTCACTAATGAATTTAAATATGAATGAGCCTCCCAAAGATTGACCAAGTTCGAGAGCTGCCTCTTTGCTAAGACCAAAATGGAAGTGATTAACTAGGATGTGGTCGGGGCAAAGAAATGTTTGGGCTAGTATTTTATAAGATTTGTGAACTTAACCCTGGCTGCTCGTAGAGTCTCCTTCTCTATGTTTTTGTCGAATTTAAGATTTTTTTTTTTTTTTGAAGGGTTGCTCGAACCATGGCTATAAAGCGAGGCGAAGCTCATAGCCATTTATAAGTATGTGATGTGAATGGTGATGGAGGCTCCAGCGAATCACCCTTTGGAGCCGAAGATTTTAAAAAAAAATTGGAGTGGAATTCATGTGGTTGGGATGGTAATGGTGGTGAGGTGTATAAAATAAAAATAAAAGGGATACACGGACGACTTGGGTTCGGTTCTAGAACAGACTCTGAGTTCCCCGACAGCGGCGCCATAAAGCTTGTTGGTATTTTTAACGCACCGCAGAAAAATCCATAGCGTCACGGAAAAAATCCGTTGTAGCTTTCACGGGAGTATTGGGGTATCGATTTCCACGGGGAACTAGAAGTGAACTAGAAGGGATCAAATCGTCCAAGAGATGAGGTAGAATAATATTTTTGTAGGGTAGAGAGGGGTTCTCTAAGGTTTTTCTCAAGATTACTAAATACCAAGGTTGGGCTTACTAGACCCTACTTAGTTCGGACGTGAAACCTTTAGATTCTCGAAAAAGGCGGGAAAGCATTGTAATCGGGCTCGGGTAGCCCTAAAGCTCTACGAAAACACCAACACGTGCGTGGTGGACTACAAAGCTTTGGTCGGACTGTCACCCAGGGGCTACCACAACTATTCCGTAGCATTGGGCGCAATCTCGGGGTAAACTCTAGCCCGGACACCATGTCTACACTAGCGAGTCTGAAACTAGTTTCACGTGAAAACTAGAGCCTTCGGATTGACGGAGATCCGATAAGTAAAATAAAGTAAGGACTGAATTTAGTAAAATAATAATCAAGAAATTACCATAAGATCACGGATATTACTCACAAAGAAGTCGGCTCCGTAGAGGTACAAGGTTGAGAAGGATCAGACAAACCAGGCTCTCCTCTTCTTCACTCTTCCCTCTCCTCTCTTCCTCTTTTCTAATCTATACAACTAGGTGAAGAACACCTAGAGGGACACCACTACATTGTGTAGAGTGTGGAAGTGAAGAACTAATGTCAAGTGTAGTGTGTTTGTGTGTGTTCCAAGTGAGGGGTGCCCTCTCTTTATATAGTGGAGAGGAGAAGTGAATGGAGGGCTCTCCTTGCTTGAGGGTCTTCTTGGCCGGGAACGAAGGCTTTGCACCGCATGCAACCGCCGCGTGAAGAGCCGGTCCAAACCGCCGAGAGAAAAGGCGGCAAATTTTGGCGAAAATTTCTTGTGGCCGCCGCTGGCCGGCCGGCCCTGAGGTTTGGGCCTCCGACCCCGACCTTTCTGCATTCGCGTTTTGTCCTTCAAATGTTGGGCCTATGATGGTGCATGGGACAAATTGTGCGTGGGGTTTGGTCCTCTTGATTGATCCACTCCTTGGCGTCTTTTATTCAATACGCTTTCTAATTTATTTGGCGACTTTGTACTGTTTCCACTCTTATACCTACAAAACATAATTTTTACGAATACAAGTGGAACTAGGTTAGAAGTAAAGGTATATGTAACATAAGTTTGCTCCTTTCTCGTGAATTGGATAAAGGTTGGCGGTATAATATACTTTCGATAATGACCGCCAACAACTTTCCAAACTCATCTCAACCAAACACAGTGCAGGCGGTCCGACCACGGAGTGCGCCTCGCCTTAGCCGCCGCCGTCTCCATCCGGGCGGTGGTGCACTTTATCACATCCATGCAGCTAGATATGGTTTTTCATGTGGTTTTGAAACAACAAATCTGAAGTTTTTTTTTTTTTTGGTGGTTGCGGATGCGGATCGAGTCGGCCGTTCGGATCTCGACTTCATGTGGTCTCACGAAGTCCGGCCGCTCACGATCTCTTGTTTTAGCTAGTGTTGGGTTGGGAAGGAGGCAGAAGAAAATGTCGCAAAAGAAGCACATCTTCTTGGGTAAACACCGCTAAGATCTACGAAATGCACTTTTTTTTTTTGAAGTTTTTTTAGTGGCTCTAAAAGGTTTTGTTTTGTCTTGAATATTTGTGTGATTCATGCTATAGCTTGTACAACCACAAAGACCTATGCGGGGAGATTATAAAAGTATGGGGAGGAGGTCGAAGAAAATGTGGCAAGAAAAGCACATTTTCTTTGTGTTGCTTTGCCAACTCCTTGGAGTTAAGTGTCGTTTGGAATGCATGTCTCCCTCGGAGGCGGTCTTGAGTGACTTGAATTAGCGTCGGCACAGGATCAGCCTTGAGCAGCTAGGAGCAGTCTGCGTTGTCTTACAAATTTATGTGACTCCTATATTGCTCAATAATTTGGCTCTTACATATAGTTTCTATTTTAAAGTTTGGCCAGTCTTTGGAGGTCGCCCGGGGGCTGCTCCCTCTCCTCGTAGGAGTTGAGCATTTTTTAAGGTCGGACTCAAGTTTTCTTTGAGAGACCCTTTCGGTGGACTTCGACGAGTGGGGCTCACGGCCGTGGGACTATAATCTCCCGTGTAGGTCTCGAGCCACGGTCATGGCCATGGCTGGCGCTTAAGACCTGCTTTGGAGATTATAATCGGCCAAGCTCCTCGAGGGTGTCGTCGTCCCTACTCGAGTGCGGACACAGGGGCGTCCATATAATGTCGCCGTAGCTTAGGTCTTGCTTCCTCTCTTTGACAATGTTAGGTGTGCTCTTGCTTCATCTTGTTTTGACTTGTTATGTCTCACGGAATACTATTAAATCAGCCAAAATCGGCGCTAGCAAAACAACTTTGTTCTCCGTAATGTTGTTATATTATCAAAAAGTTGTTCAAATTTGGAATGCTCGGCTCTCCAAGAATACGTATTGAACTGTATTGCTAGTTTGTGCATTGTGGCTCAACAATTCAGCTTGATTTGTTCTAAAGAGCCAAATTTTGGCCTTGTGTTGAAACAAATTTGGCATCGAACACTCACCTCATTCTCTCGATCGATCGATCGAGCAGGCATGTGAAATGACTCCATACATGACCCACGATGTACAATACACCTCGTATACGGTGTTGAGGTATGTCATGATTACGATTCTGGGGACCCGTGTTGGAAAAAGTGCACGTAGTGCGGTGAATGACAGCTGCTTGGCGGCTGCACCAAGGATGGGCCAGAGCGGCGAGTTTTTATATTCCCAAAAAGTTTTGACCAAAACCTTTTCCAACAATACTTTTACGGGGGCCAGCGTGGTGGATGGGCCGGCCGGGGGCGTGGTATACGGTTCCTTGTCGCCCGGAAGCATCAGTTAATTATAGTAGTGAAAATAAGGCGAATAATATTTATTAAATTTTTTGACCTGTGCTCGAAAAGTCGCCCGGTAAGATATCATTGCGATGACACGGTGATGGTCGCTAGAGAGACGACATCCGCGCATCTTGAGGTGTCTTTGCCATGTCCGGAGACCTTTAGGGATCAAGAACCTAATTTTCTTTTTTAATCGTGGTCAAAACTTGTGACTAGCTAGTCTTTCTCTCCCTCGTAGTAACTCCAAGTGTGATGGTTTTCTTTCTAAAATTTTGTAAAATCATGCTCTATCAAGAAATTGTTTTCTTACTTCTATTACTCTTGTCATGTTTCATCGACAACATTTGAAGTTTGAATTTCAAAATTACAACTTCAAACAACATTTTCGAGCATCTAAAATGATTTCAGCGAGGAGAAGTCATGAACATAAAAGTTGTCATTTCTTCATATGATGATGTCGCGGTAACACTATCCACAAGATTTACTTTTGTCATAGAGTTTATGAAAGTAGAAGAGATTTCTAAGATTCGTGAACAATGTCACTAGCACTATATCGGATGGGGAAACAACGAGAATTGTAGATCTTGCTAAGTTATGAAACTCTTAGTGTCTCGATCAATCTCACGAAAAAATGGTTATAAAAAAATTCAAAGAAAAAATGTAAATTGAAATTTAAATGTTTTTTAGTGACTTCGGATAGACAAGCCCCCAACATAGCGATTGTAGTTCTCAAATATCCATGAAACTTTGTAGTTTATAACATTTTAATTTGAGATCATCTTGTCATGGAAAATCAAGCAGTTTGAAAACATTTATCGTATAGGCGGCGCGCATTGGGATAGTTAGATGCGCCCATTTCCTTGAACACATTCAGCGGTTCATGTCAGGTAGCTCGACACCTCGGCCGGGAGTTCACCCATGTCATTTATCTTGGGCTCTGCGATACGCACCCACATTCTTTGCTCACCAAGCTGGCGCGGTTCGAGCTGTTCACCTCCCGCCGCCGGTGGTGGCGACCACTCTTGGTAATTTTCGAGCTTCCACGGAAAAGCCCCCGCGGCGCGCGCCGCCCTCACGCCATGGAAAACCTTCGGCGTGACATGCTTCTGAGGTGCGATTTGTGTCGCCAGGTCTCGGCGGATCCCATGGAGGACCTCCACAATCTGCGGGCCACTGTTCGGATATTAAAGCGGCGTGCGGCGACCTAAGGTGGGACCGAGCATCATTTGGGCGGATGTTTACGTACCGCCGCCGATGGGTATCGCTCGAGGATCGCGAGTCTTGTCCTGCTTCTTCCGCCGTCGGCAACCGGAGCGTGCCGGCCGGCATGTATCGCGGAAAGTCACCGTCGAAGCATTTGGTGCAGATCCGCGCCGCGGCTCGAGATCTTCTGCGGTAGCGCCCGCATCGGGGGGCATGAAACGCCAAGTATGCTCTTGCTCTTGTGCTCTACTGGGACAAACAGGTGCCCGGATAGCGACTATGCCCGGCGGGTGTTGCGGGGAGATCGAAGGCGACCACCCGGCGGCAATTTGGGGCGTGGAAGAACATCAATTGTACTTCGGCCCGCCGGGCGGCATGGGATTTTTAAGGCTGTTCTACTTGGCGGCGCATTTGATACAAGAGTTGCCTACAACCCGCCTTATAGCCCAAATGGTGCCTCGCCATGATGGGCATCGGTGGCGAAGAGCGAGAATGGTGCGGGCATGGCCGGATCTGCGGAATCGAATACGTTGGCGGTAACCAGCGACATATTTTTTTTCCGTCAACTTACTATCATAAAGGGAGTAAAAATTAAACCTTTTATACTCATATGCATTTATCACTAATAAATTCCACTTGTAGTATCTTGTATTTTATTTTTCTTGATTTATAATAAAAGCAAGTGGAAAATCGACCAAAATGCGCCTTCGAGGGAAGCGCATTATTGCAAAACTCAAGCCCGAGGGCAAATCGACCCAAAACATCAAAAGCGGGCGAGCAAAGCCCGGCCCACAACTTTTCGAGGCGCGGCGACACCCACCAAGACCGGGCGGGGCGAGCCGGGGGTGCGCGCGCACCCGGTGGTGCGGCGCACCCACCCTCCACGGCGGTTTCGGCCCGCCTCGGGAGGCGGTTCGTGCACCTTCAAGCGGGGTTTCCGCCCTGAGTTGGTCGGTTTGCGCACACAAGGAAGGTTTACCAGGTCGGTTTGGTGTAATTTAGCACTTAGGCCCCTCTCTCAAGTGTATAAGTAGGCCCCCTCTCTCCCTCTCTCAACACACACCATTTGGAGCCTCCTCACTTTCTACTCTTCTTCTCCTCTCCTCTCTACTCCTCTCCTCTCTACTCCTCCACTTCTCTAGTTCTTTTAGTCTTTAGTAGTATTTGGAGCAAGGCTAAGCTTCATTGGAGAGCTTGTACTTGGGAGAAGGAATATTCGGTATGAATACATTTATGGTTTATCCTCAAGTCTTGATCTCATATGCTTGTGCAATAGAGCTAGAGTATTTACATGTTATATTCTTGACATGTTGTTCTCGACACAATCATGATAGAAGAACTAGACTATAGTTCCTATGTGGTGGTTAGTCGTATAGAACTTAGGGCCTAACCATTCATGCCATGTATTTGAGTAGAGTAAGAGTTGTCTTTGAGGTGGCGGTTCGTTGTGCCCTTCGAGGGGTTTTGCTCGTGTTCTATTCCGTCCATCCGTAGGGTGGGGGCCATGGGGACATGGTAGTGTCTAGTATCTGCGGGGCGTGGTGTCGGATGCGAGGTATCCTTCGAATATGAGTGCATGCCACGGTTGAGGGTAGGCGGCTTGAGTCGTGACAAGCCTTGTCCGAAAGATCCTTGAAATCCCCCCGTTAGGTGTGTCTTTGTAGGAGTTAAGTAAATGCCTTCCTTGAGGGCGGATGCTCGGGAGGTCTCCTGATCCATCTCACTCTCGACCTAAAACTCTAGTCATCTATGTTTGCATGATTATTAGCGGTTCTTTGCCACGACTACTTTAGAATGCTGCTCCACTTAGGAATATTCTTTATTCTTTATTTTCCTTTTATCCTTGAGGTTGGCCCAAGTGTGTGTCACACTATCTTAAAATATCATGACTTACCCTGTATTGAGTATTGGTCAATTTGCATAGACATGTCGTCTTGTTCATGCCCCCTGCTAGAGTCCTACACCATGCCTTCCTTTGGGAAAATATAAATAACGATACCACTGAATATCTCGGGTGAAATGCTACAGCGGTATTTCCGTGCGCTTGCGGACTTGTTACGTAAATGCTATGAGAATGCCACGACATCCGTGGCGATGGTATTTGGAATGTAACAATTCGGTGAAGTCGTTGTGGGGAAGTCAACTTTGTGGTTCCCGGTGCTCTTGCCTTTTTGGCAAGCTGGCGCCGTTGCGGGATAGGTTCTAAACTTTGTTTCAACAAGCAACAAGCATTTACGGCGCCGTTCTTGGGAAGGCATTGGTTATAAAGATTCTAGAAAGACATGTTCATTATGATGTGCATGTGTAAGTAGCCATTACTCATGCGGGCTAATCTTTCATGTTTTCTCTGTTGTGGATGAAGGCGGGATAGTGTTCGATTGGTTTGTCCCTGTTGAACAACTACATCGCGGATCAGGAGGCACTCTAAGGAAGAACCCAACTCATATCAAATCTTCTCCCGCTACTCCGTCAACAAACAAACCAATCACCCTTGCATCATCTCGTATTCCACTCATGGCCAAGTCAATCCGTGACCACTCCATCCCCTCTTTTGCCAGCGTGCCCGTTGGGCCATTTGTCGACATGGGAGCAGAGAACTTTGAGCTCGGCTGGCCTAATCAAGATGGTGCGAGGCAAACCAATTTTATGGTTTGCCAAGTGAGGAACAAAGTGCACATCTGCAACACTTCCTTGAGCTCGGTGACACCATTGTCATCAGGTGTCACACGGAAGCCATTAGAATCCGTTTGTTTCCCTTCTCCATCACGGGGAAGGCAAAACAATGGTTCTATAAAAGGCGGAATTTGTCAACACGTGGGACAAGTGTTCCACGGCGTTCCTCACTAAATTCTTCCCCATGAGTAAAACTCACACCCTAAGGGGAAGAATTGCCAACTTCGGCGAGAATTCCATGGAACCCATATACGCGGCATGGGAAGGCTACAAGAGTACATCCAAGCATGCCGCACCATGGGATGGAAAAATGGCTCGTGATCTGAGAACTTCTACAATGGGTTAACACCCATGTCAAAAAAGCACATTGATGCCCCTTCTTTGGAGGTGCCTTCCTCTCCCTCACCATCAATAGAGCAACGGCTCTTATGGAGAAAAATAGTGTCCAATCAAGCTTGGGGGAGGAAAGTCTTGGCAAACAAGAAGATAGCATGCGGGGCCAGTGGAGGAGGCGGACGTGCTGCTACAATGGATCTCCTATTAAAAGAACTTGACAAGTGTGCCACGAAGAAGAAGAAGAAGAAACTTACGGCCTTTGTCAAGGCCATAGACTCTGCGTAACATGTGAAGTCTATGGCAATGTTAACCATTCGGGAACTTGGCGCCACTGAAACCGTAAAAGGCGTTACTCACATCAACAGCGGGTTTAGTCAACAAGGAGACCATAATGGGTGGAACAACCGGTCGGCGCCCACAAAACCAAGGAGGTAATTCAAACTCAAGGTACAATTCGAATCCTCTCTCCTTGGAAGACTTGGTCTTAGACCAAGCAAAAATAATTAAAGAACTTTCAAAGAAGTTGATGCTTAATGATAAAATAATTGAAAACATGATTTTCAAAATTAAAAGTTTAACCTCTTCTTATGAAAGACAAGCGAGCTTTAATAAAATAATAGAAACCCAATTAGCTCAGTTTTTACATTTGCTTTTACTGTTGTCGGTGGGGGAAAAGTTTTGGGGCAACCCAAAATTTCTCTTGAATCTGTTAAAATGGTCTCAGCGAGTGCGGTAAGCCTCTATGTCGGGAAGAGCGCGCAAGTCTCCTACCAGAGCCACCACTCATTATCAAGAAGGAGGACCACGGCGCCCGGGCAATCACATGCTTTCGGTTGGCGCATGTCTTCGAGGATGCCTTTGCGACCTTGGATCAAGCATAAACATCATGTCCAAGGTAACATATGATGAAATATTAGGTGGACCTTTGTCCCTGTATATTTTGAGCTGCGGATGGCGGACCTATCACTAAGAAGCCGGAGGGTAGCTCGGGGCGTTATAGTAAAAATCCGAGAAGCATACATCAGCCGGACTTTGTCATCTAGACATGGGCCTAGCGAGAGAGCTGCCCCAATCCTTGGGAGACCATTTCTTAACACTACAAATGCGGTTTTGCACGTGGGATCGGGGCATGCTAGCTTCCATATGCGAGGGCCAAACAATGAGATGCCCATTCAATGGGTTCAACAAGCATAAGAATGCTAAAAACAAGCGGCCCAAGAAGGTAAAAGCCACAAAGTGTTAGCGGGCATGGCGGGCGAGAAAGGATGACATCCGTATCCACTTCTCAGGATACGGGTAACACCGTCAAGCACTAAATGAATGGAGAAAGAGTCACGCTCGTCGGAATTTAAAAGGTGAGCCCTTCTTAGAAGGTAAATCGGTAGTTATCTTTTTATTTTACAATAATAATCTCGATAATAACTCCATGATGCTTACAATAAAAATAATAAATAAAAATAAAATTGTTTACCTCTGTTGGATGAATCTTGTTTATCAATGCATGCTTCCTCTTTCTATTTTGGCATGTCTTGGTTTGGAAGTTTTGGTTATACGTATGATCATACTTCCATAGGCGTTTTGAATTGAGCATGGTGCTTAGGTCAAAAAGTCTACCTTGATCAGATTAGACATGGAGTCGAGTGCGGTTATTGAACCTAAAATTGCTAGTGTAGATTTTGGTCGATCATATGGACTAACCCCTGCGAGGAATCTATCAAAATCCATAAGGGTAAGTCTTGAAGATGACAACGGGGTTAACAGGTAAAAATATATATATATATAATAATAATAAATAATAATAATAATAAAAAAGAGGGTAGAGAAGAGAAGAAGAAGAGAGGAGATAAACCTTTCAACCCCAAGATTTTGTCTGTTATTTTGATGACATCAAAAGACAAGCTTGGGGGAGCCTCTAACCACGCCACTAGGTACAACTTCGGATCATTGCGTGCTCAAGCTAAGCGAGAACCATAAAAAAGGTAAGCAAAAGGCTAGCTTGGGGAGGACTCAAGAAAGGTAACTTGTATCTCACATTTTGATCATATTCTCTATCTTATGAAATGTTGAGTTACGCTAAAAAGACAAACTTCATTCCTATATATGAGTTATAAAAATGTTTAGTCTTAGTCCCTTGTTGAAATGATGAATAGTTGCTCTGTCTTATGCTTTGCACATTGCCTAGTTTATATTTGAATTTCTCTAAAGTTTGGGTTTAATGGCTAATTCTAAAAACTCATCTGAAAAACCTGATTCATGTGGGTTGCATAGGCTCTATCCAGTCTAAGTTGTTGCCAAGTATGATATGGTACAAATGGATTTGCTATGACTTCGTCCAAAAGAAACTTGACATCAGGGAATCTACTTTGAAAAAAGAAATGAAATGATATGGGCTATGCTAAAAAAAAAATGAGATGAAAAATGGACAAGTGTCAGAGGGGCGAGTAGAGCCCACATCTCTAAAAAAAAAAAAAAAAAAAGAGAAAAAAAAAAAATAGGAAATAAAAGACAAAAGTCTAGAGGCGGCGAGCCCACCTCTCCAAAAAAAAAAATGATATAGCAATAAAGCCCATACTTTCTCGAAAAAAAAAAAAAAAATATATATATATATATATATAAATATATTTTATCTAAATAAAAACCGGATAAAAAGTGGATCAAAAGGATGAATGATAAGCACCTCTGTTATAACCGTTCTATCGGCAACCGCCCAAGGCTTTGAGAAAAATTTGGAAAGCCCCTTCTACGATGAAAGGTAATAAAGGGTGGAAAAAAAAGATGTGCCATTTTATTCAAACTCTAGTAGAAAGTCTTATTATAACCACAGCACTTGTAAAAGCGTAATCGGCATAGTAGCAACTCGATCAACAACCAAGTACTTATCTCTTTTGCTCGAGGGAGCGCAAAAGGGTAAGCTTGGGGAGTTTGTTACGGTAACCAACGACATATTTTTTTTGGGTCAACTTACTACCATAAAGGGAGTAAAATTAAACCTTTTATACTCATATGCATTTATCACTAATAAATTCCACTTGTAGTATCTTGTATTTTATTTTTTGCAGATTTATAATAAAAGCAAGTGGAAAATCGACCAAAAATGCGCCTTCGGGGAAAGCGCATTATTGCAAAACTCAAGCCCGAGAGCAAATCGACCCAAAACATCAAAGCGGGGCGAGCAAAGCCCGGCCCACAACTTTCGAGGGGCGAAAGGCGACAACAAGACGGGCGGTAGGCCAGGCATTTTGCGCGCATGTTGTGCGATCGCACCCCTCCTGGGCGGTTTCGGCCCGACCTCGGGGGCGGGCGGTTCGTGCACTTTTCAAACGGGGTTTCCGCCTGAGTTGGTCGGTTTGCGCATACAAGGAAGGTTTTGGTCGGTTTGGTGTAATTTAGCACTTAGGCCCCTCCTCCAAGTGTATAAGTAGGCCCCCTCTCTCCCTCTCTCAACACACACCATTTGGAGCCTCCTCACTTTCTACTCTTCTTCTCCTCTCCTCTCTACTCCTCTCCTCTCTACTCCTCCACTTCTCTAGTTCTTTTAGTCTTTAGTAGTATTTGGAGCAAGGCTAAGCTTCATTGGAGAGCTTGTACTTGGGAGAAGGAATATTCGGTATGAATACATTTATGGTTTATCCTCAAGTCTTGATCTCATATGCTTGTGCAATAGAGCTAGAGTATTTACATGTTATATTCTTGACATGTTGTTCTCGACACAATCATGATAGAAGAACTAGACTATAGTTCTATGTAGGTGGTTGAGTCGTATAGAACTTAGGGCCTAACCATTCGTGCCATGTATTTGAGTAGAGTAAGAGTTGTCTTTGAGGTGGCGATTTCGTTGTGCCCTTCGGGGTTTTGCTCGTGTTCTATTCCGTCCATCCGTAGGGTGGGGGCCATGGGGACATGAGTAGTGTCTAGTATGCGGGGCGTGGTGTCGGATGCGGTATCCTTTGAATATGAGTGCATGCCACGGTTGAGGGGGTAAGCGGCAGTCGTGACAAGCCTTGTCCAGTCCCTTGAAATCCCCCACGTTCGTGTGTCTTTGTAGGAGTTAAGTAAATGCCTTCCTCCATAATCCAAATGGATGGCGGATGTAAAAATAATGGGAGGTCTCCACATCCATCTCACTCTCGGCCTAAAACTCTAGTCATCTATGTTTGCATGATTATTAGCGGTTCTTTCAAACTACATTTTTAGAATGCCTGCTCCACTTAGGAATATTCTTTATTCTTTATTTTCCTTTTATCCTTGAGGTTGGCCCAAGTCTTGTGTCACACTATCTTAAAATATCACTTACCCCTGTATTGAGTATTGGTCATTTTGCATAGACAACAGAGAGTCTTGTTCATGCCCCTGCTAGAGTCCTACACCATGCCTTCCTTTGGGAAAATATAAATAACGATACCTGAATATCTCGGGGTGAAATGCTACAATGGTATTTCCGTGCGCTTGCGGACTTGTTACGTAAATGCTACAGAATGCCACGACATCCGTGGCGATGGTAAATTTGGAATGTAACAATTCGGTGAAGTCGTTGGGGAGTCAACTGTGGTTCGTGCTCTTGCCTTTTGGCACTTGCGCTTAGGAAAAATAATAGTCGTGGGCGTTTTCTGCCGAGGAGTGTAGGGGGCGAGTGTCAGGAGTTCATCGGTCCTCTATTGCGGGCATTTTGTGCGCATGTTCAACGATCCATCGATCTTATATATTATGTATAGCTACCTCGATCTAAATGGCTGAAAACTTTCGAACAAACTTAGGGCCAAAGGAATTTTACGAGGAAAGGTTCTTGCTCATTTTGGTTTTAGGGTGAAAAGGAGGAGGAAAAATCCATGAGCTCATACCTCATGGAATTCAATTTTTCCTCGCGGGAAGAACAACAATCATGAAACGGACCTCATGAATTTTTCTAGAGGAATCTTTCCATGGCATGACCTCATGAAACTTTCAGCCTCGAGAGAGAGCGCCCCGCTCCGGGCCCGCCCTCTCCACCGTCCTCTCTGGGATGGGCCCGGCCGTGCTCGGCGGCACACCCCGGCCACCCGCAGCGCAACATTTAAATCTTAAAATAAAATTGTAAAAAGCGGACTTAGGCTGATCTTCGTGCTCATCGTCGCCGTAGCATAAATACCGATGGCGGGTCAATCTACGGGCCATTTGTACACTGGACGTGAAACGTGCGGCGGCGCCATCTTTGGGCGGAGCATTCCTACTATGGACCGGTCTTTGACCCGGCGGCGGTCGACATCGCGGCTATGGCTATGGGGGGCCGCTTTCTACTACCATGCGCGAGTCTCATCGCCAAGCTCGCCAAGGAGTGCCCGGAGGCGTGCCATGAGTTGGCATGTCTGCGTGTTCGTGGAAGGCGGCGGCGACGAATCTCGCCGCCGCTTCGACTTTGCCGGAACTCTAATTTTTCATTTTAACCTCGGGCGAAAACTTGTGACTAGTCTTTCTCCCACATAATAACTCCAAATGTGATGGTTTTCTTTCTAAAATTTTGTAAAATAATGTTGTATAAACCTATTGTATTCTTCTTGCTATTACTTTTGTCATGTTTTATTGATAACATTTGAATTTTGAATTTCAAAAATTACAATTTCAAACAACATTTTGGAGCATCTAATGATTTGATAGAAGAATTCATGAACATAAAATTGTATAACTTCTTAATATGTACATCTTTTATATTGGTCATTTCTTCATCCGGCGTCGCTTGATAACTTTGTTCATCACAAGATTTACACATGTCTCATAGAGTTGATGAAACAACAAGAGATTTGAAGATTTGTGAACAATGTCACTAGCACTATGTTGAGCGGGGAAACAACCAAAATAAAGAATATACTGGCGTTTTTCGTGCCGGGGCGAAAAAACCCGGTTATTTCGGACCAAAAAAATCCTGCCCATGGCGAGGAAACTTGGGAAGTCGGGGCCTAGATTTCCGGCCGGGCTCGGCCGGGCAGACGGCGCGGGCTACCGGCGCATTTTCCACTACAAAATAGCTAAAAATGTAATATTTCGATGCGGGTCGGGCCAAAAAAAAATTTCTGGGGGCTTCAAGAACTTTGTCAGGCCCCTGTCCAATAAGGTTTGTGGGCGGGCCAAAACACATCGGGCTCTAGTCGGGCCCATGAGCCGATAACTAGTTTTGCTTCGGGTATAAATAAGAATTGTCGATCTTGCTAAGTTATGGCTGTCGAGCTTAAAAGTTTTTTATTTGACATTATCTTGTAAAGGAAAATTACATCTCAATTACAAAAGAATGAAAATTGATATTTAAATGTTTTAAGTGACCTCGATTAGACAAACCACCAATATAACGATTGTAGTTCTCGGATATCCATGAAACTTTGTACGATTTACAACCTTTTGATTTGAGATGTACTCCCTCCATCCCTCAAAGCTTGTTGGCAAGTGGGATCGTGCCTAAGTTTGACTCAAATTTTAGAAAATATGCGTGCAACATTTAAATCTTAAAATAAAATTGTTAAAAAAAACTAGACTTAAAGATCTTTCGATAATGCTAATCACTTAGCATAAATATTTATATATTTTAATATATAATTGCCGGTATTTGTTTCTCGGGAAACGCGGTGAAAACATTTATTCCTGACAGGCGCCTTTGGGATAGCGCGTACTACTATGGTTGATTGAAAGGGGCGTGCGCCCATTTCCTTCACATCTCTTCGCTTTTCGCCCGGTGCCTCTATATATGTCCGTCGCATCGACCTCGCCGCCCGTAGTGCCATTGGGCTCGCCTCTCTTCTTTGCTTTCTGTGCTCACCTCTCTTCGCCGCACAAAAGCGTCCTAGGCGCTCGAGATCTTCAGCGCCCAGCCGCCAGGTGTCTCGCGCCATGGAAAACCTCGGTTGACACGCTTGCGGTGATTCGCGTTCGCGTCGCCAAGGTTTGGTGAGGATCCCATAGAGGCCCCTCCACATTCTGCGGGCGACTATTCCTGAATGGGCGGCGTGCGGTGACCCCTAGTGGGACGGGCATTACCTTTGGACAAGTCTTTGTCCCGGCGGGGGCTGGGGAGACCTTCCACTACTCGCGGTCATCGGAGAGTCTTATCCGCGAGCTCGCCGCCCGTTGGCAACGGAGCGTGCTTCAAAGCGGCTTGTATACCGTCTTCATCGGTGGCCAGATTGCCAGGTCGCGGCTCAGCGATCTTTGCGTGGCCTTGGCAGCGTCGAGCATAAGGCCGCCAAGTATGTCCTTGCTCTCGTGCTCTCGGGGGATAACAGGGCGCCGCCCGGCGATGGTCGTGATGTGTGGGCGATTTTTAGAGGAGATCGGCGGGCGACACGGCGGCGAGGGCGTTGCACCCCCGAGTCTTGCGAATCGTGCAAAGCTCAGGTGGAAATGGGAAAGGGAGTGTTGCGTGGCGACTTGGTGATGCCCCATCTGAGAGGAAACTTCTTCTGCTCCGGCCCAGCTTGTACCTCGCCGGGACGGGCATCGGTGCGGAGATGGTCGGAATAGGTGCGACTTCATGGATGGGTAGGCGGCCCAGGGAGTATGGGAGCCGTAACAAGTTCTGCGGCGAGGAGTGTAGGATCGGCCCGGTGCCATAGGTTCTTCCATGGTGCGGTGTGGGTATGAGTGGGTAGTGGTCTTGCATGAATCAATACGTGTTATTGTGTAGTATATGTTTTTTTGAAGATAACGGAGGGGTTCTCCCCTACTATGACTTTATTGTGTAATATATGTTCTTTGTATATATGTGGTAATTCGTTCTTCGTGTTATATTCATGTCTGCGATTCCGCCGCATGCGACCACGCAGCAATGGCGCCGCAAACTCTCTCCCTTGGCTTTGTGTCTTGGGGTGTGCTACTAGATTTAGGCCCCGTTTGGATCGATTCTAGATTTTTAAAAATCGGATTCTAGTTGGTTTTTCAAAATCCAATTTGTTGTTTGGATCATGGGATTCTAGCATCCGATTTCACCTATTTTTTCCCGCACACCATTATGCCCTTTGCACTTTATGAGGCGCAAAATAGTAATGCCCCGTTTGGTAGGGAATCTAAACCAAATGGACTTTATGATCCAAAGCGGGCCCTAAATTGTCACTTGAATCAGCTAGAAGCTGCTCTTCTCTTGATTTTGGATTCTTGCAATCTTTACGAGGAGGCGCTCACGATTTCCTTGTCGGGCGTTCCACGGGTTGTGTGTCCGTCGCCGACCTCCCCGCCCGGAGTGTGCAGGCTATGCGCCCACATTATTTACCTGTTCACATCTTCGCCCGGCTGCGCCCGGCCGCCCCACTCATAAAATCCTACATCTCCCTTTTCCCGCATTTTGCTGCTCACCTCTCTTCACCAAGCTATTTGTTCGTCACCTCTCTTCGCCGCACAAAACCGCCTAGATCGGCTCGAGCTTCAGCCAAAACCCCGCCATGCAGCGTCTCGCGCCATGGCAAACCTTCCGCGTGACATGCTTGCACAGATCGCGGTCGTGTCGCCAAGGTTTCAGCCCGTTCCCATAGGGGCACTCCGCTTGTCTGCGGGCGCCTTTTCCGAGAGATGAGCGGCGTGCGGCGATCACAGTGGGACGGAGCATCCCAACTGGACATTTGCCCCTGGCGCGGGGGCACGGCGGAACTTTTCCACTACTCGCGCGGTATCGCGTGGTCGATCAACGAGGCTCGCGGCCGTCGGCAACCCGGGCGTGCGAGCCGCTTGTATGCCGTCTTCATCAAAGACCGTGACAGGTCATGCCCCTCCAGCGATCTTTGGCCAGGCGGCTGCGTGATCCGAGCATAAGGCGCCAAGTATGTCCTTGCTCTTGTGCTCTCTGGGGTAACACCGGGGGCCGACGGCGATGATCGTGCTCGGCGGTTGATGCGGGGAGATCGAAGCGAGGACCGGAGACGGCGAGGGGCGTCTGACCGACAACTTCCATTCTATTGAAATCCCGCCAAAATGTGTGGGGTTGCTTTGTATTTGCGACTTGATTAATGTGTGGCATCCAGAATACCGTGATCCCACCCCACCGGAGCCTCGCCATGGCGGGCATTCTTTGCGAGGGCAAGGCGGGTGCGGTAGCATTTGCGGCGCATGGGCGGAATTCCGGCCGTCATTACAAGTTCTGCGGCGAGGAGTGTAGGATCCATAGCGTGTCGGGAGGTTATTCGTCGTTAATAGTAAAAAGTGGTCTTTTTAAATTTGATCGATCATATGTATGGATGATTTGGAAAGATCCTGAGTATGCATTGTGTTATATTTTTCCAAATTTGTGTTGTTTGGGTTTTTATTGCGGTTGAAATGATTAGTGAACAGAGCGGCGGGAAAAAAAAGAGTAAAATACACCCAGGATAGGTAACAAGGGTCTTGGGCGGCCCTCCGTGCCATGGGTTACGTCTGCTCCGACCGCCACCCCGTGCCGCGAGATCGCGGGGTAGCCCACGACGGATCCTCACCGGGCGGTGCTCATCGAGGGCGCACAAGGGCAACCCCTGCCCCTCGATAGTGTTTTTGCCCCCCTCCTTGTGCGGCGTTGCGTGCTCGTCGAATGAAGGAGCGAGAGGAAAGGGATGGCGGGTGGGCTCCACATGTCATGGGACGATAGGAATGAGTTTGGGTAGTCTAGTTTAGGTAATGCTGGCTTTGGAGTTGAAAGCAAAATTTAGGTAGAAAGAAGTTTGGTAGCTACCTAGATGTAGTTTTAGGTAGTCTTGTTGGTAGTACTTACTTGCTTTGGAGATGCTCTAAGTTGAAGTACCTATCGGGTATTCACAAATAATTTGAGTGTTGTTTACGTTTTTAAGTTGAGTACCTATCGATACCCACCGAATAGTTTAGGTACCATGATGCATTTTACTCAAAAAAAAAAATACTTAACGGACCCGTCTTTGGAAAAAAAGGCATCGTCTTTCGTTCTTGTCTTCCCAATGGGTGCGGTGGTTGTCAAAAAAAAAAAATGGTGCAGGTCAGTAGCGGTGACACACACCGCACGCCTAGCGTAAAGGATTGGACGGAACGGCGGTGGCGGGCGTGGGCCCTATTCTCTGGCCGGGTGTGTAGGATATGCAAAGGATTCGCATGCAAGGGTGTGGATATGATCGGGGCGTGTCACGAGAATAGGAGGGCCTAAATTTTTTTTGCAAGCGGTCATGTAAGCCCTTTGCGCTGATTGAGTGCACGCCCGCCGGGGGTTTAACTCACCCGCATTATCGCTGCCCTAGCTGGCGCGGATTTGTTGACCCCGTGCCATGGACAACCTTCAGCGAGACATGCTTGCGAGAGGCCTTCGGGCAAGAACTTCGATTTTTATTTTCTTTTTTTAACGTGGCCAAAACACGTGACTAGTCCTTCTCCCTCATAGTAACTCCAAATGTGATAGTTTTTTTCTTTCTTTTTTTTTTTTGAAATAATCTTTGTATCAAGAAATTGTATTCTTCTTGCTATTACTTTTGTCATGTTATTTTAAAGCGTTTAAAATTTTAATTTCGAGAAAATACGAACTTCGACAAAATTTTTGGAGCATCTAATGATTTCAGCGGATGAAGTCATGCACATAAAAGTTGCATAACTTCTTAATATGTACATCATTATAGGTTCTCTGGCGAAGAGTGTAGGATCCGTGGACGGGTGCGAGAGAGGTTCATCGGTCACGCATTGCGGGCATTACATTTGCGTGTTCAATCGATTGATCGATCTTATGCGGGTGTATAGCTACCTCGATCTCTAGATGGTTGATCTCGATCAAACAAACTTATTTTGATAGCTTTTGGTGCGTGCGTAATGGTTGATGTCCGATCTTGGGTACCTACCTAGGTGCATGATGATGGCGAGATGTGTTATATAAGTTGTGATATCTTCACTAGTGGAGAACATACTTTTCGATCACGGAGCTTTAGTCCCGACCATTGTTGACCGGGACAAGAGGAGTTAGTCCCAATTGTAACATTATCCTATTTGGGACAAAATCTTTGTCCCTGTATATGTAATTTTTAGCCACTTTGTATGAAAACTATAGTGTCATTTGATCCTTCATAAAAAGGTGCTTTTTTTTTTTCTTAATGGCTTAAAGGAAGAAAAAAAGAAGCAAGAGATTAATGAAAGGTACTCTACCACCATATGGCAAAAGAAACTCGAGCTATGAAAGTTCTTTTGCAAAAAAAATAAATCTATATAAATTAAATTAAAAAAATTATGAAGGAGAGGAGATCTCACATGACACTACTTTTTATGAAGAAGCACATAGTCATGTGATCCTTCATAAAAGGAATGCTATGTCGGACCTCCTCTCTCCTTAATAATTTATCTAACAAAGATTTCACACTTCCATATTTAGGTGGGTTCACTCCACCTTCAACTAGCAATGTGGTACTAAAGGAATTGCACTCCCTCCTTTGCACTTTATGGGCCGGGCCTTTGAGATTTTTTCTTAACGGCTTCAAGGAGTGACTTAGTTTTTTTAGTAAGCTTGTGTGCGACATGTACACACTTGTAAAAAAAAAAAGTTAGATTTTTTAAAGTGAATCTTAATGGGACATGAAAAGTCGCTCAAAAATTGAATCTCTATAAATTTTATTATCGGTCCAAGGTCAAATTCCATATATTTTATAAAATTGATTTTTTTAATTATTGCTCTATCCGTCCTTCGTCCTCACGGCCCGTCAATCGGTGCCTCGCCCCCGTCGAGGCCGGCATCGATCTTGATGACACTTTCGCGAGCGATGGCGGACATGCGCCCTCTTGGCGGCCGAGGTGTGTAGGACACGCCCGGTTGGGATACGCATGCAAGGTGTGTGGATATGATCGGCCGCGTGTCATGGAAAAAAAAAAATAGTAGGAGTACTACTTGGGCGGTCATGTCGTCACTTTCGACCCTGCGCTTGGCGACCACGGACCCCACATGTAAGGTGGAGTACTCCGTAGTACACCGGTAGGAAGTACAACTAGTGCGCACTGGATGGGCACCCACATTATTTCCCGACCCACGGCGCGCGCTCGAGCCTCGAGGAAAGCCGTGCGCTGCCTCGAGCCACCCATGGAGAACTTTTTCCGCGGGAGTTGCTTTTAGGCGACATTTGCGCTCAGCCGCCATGGCCGTAGAGGATCTGTGGAGGGCCTCTTCAATCTAAAGACTCAAGAACCCTAGTAATTTTTTTTTCTTTTAGACTTGTGGTCAAAACTTGTGAATAGTCTTTCTCCCTCATCATAGTAGTAGTAGTAAGAGTCCAAATGTGATGGTTTTTCTTTTTTAAAAAAATGGATTTCTCTATCAAGAGATTGTTTTGTTACTCCCTCCGTTCGGTTCCATAAAACATGCAATTCTCGCTTCGAGGAGTCAACGTTTTTTAAATTGCGGCAATTATATATTAAAATCTATAAATATTTATACTAAGTAAATAGTATTATCGGAAAGATCTTTAAATCTAGTTTTTAATAAATTTATTTGGAGATATAAATGTTGCACATGTTATCTATAAACCTTTCTAGTCAAAGTTGAGAAAATTTGACCAGGACACGCTTCGCATAATTGCAAGCTTTTTTTTTGGAGCGGAGGAGTACATCTATTAAAGCACTCACAATGCAAACTCTACCATACTCCCTCCATCCCTAATTGACCGTCGTCGTTGGTTTTTCGTGCCACAAGTTTGACTCGATTTGTACAAAATACTTGCAAAATTTATGTTTACAAAAAATTTATTAAAAAACTAGACAAAAATATCTTTTCGATGATACTAATTACTTAGCATAAATATTTATATATTTTAATATATAATTGCCGGTGATAGTTTTCGGGAAGGCGAGAAAGACAAACATTTAGGGATGGAGGGAGTAGAGTCTACAAGCGTATTTATTACATTCATATTTATTGTAATTTCGATGATGTGATGTGATGTTGCGGTATATTTATGGAAGAGACATACCAAGACTCCAAGTCTTATTTAGACTCAAGTCCACGATATTAGAGATAATAAATGACCTTATTTGACTCTACCATAGAGTGCGGGTTGGGAGATGCCCTTACTCTTGTCATGTTCCCGGGTTCAAATCTTTGGGTGTGACACTTTATCTGGATTTATTCAACAATTTTCGGCGCTATGCATGTAAAGTAGGCGGCGTACGTCGCCATCATTTGGCGCTGTGGTGACCGTGAACTTCAAGATTTGTCGGCTCAATCCTTGAAGGTGCTCATAGGGGTAGGGTTTTGCGTGCGTGTTGAGCATGTGCGTTGTCTTTGTGTAATCTCAAAAAAAAAATTGAAATTTGGATTTCAAAAAATAAAACTTCAAACTACATTTTTCGGGCATCTAATGATTTCAGCGAGGAAGAAGTAATGAACACAAAAGTTGTATAGCTTCTTAAGATGTACATATTTTTTTATAGTGGTCATTTATTCATCCGGCGACGTCGCGGTAACATTATTCACTAGATTTACACGTCTCATAAAGTTTATGGATCTATGAGAGAGATTTCTAAGATTTGTGAACAATGTTATTAGCACTATGTCGGATGGGGAAACAACAAAATAAGAATTGTCGATCTTGCTAAGTGTATCTTGAGTCGTCATTCATGGCGGACACCAAAATTGATAAACATGTTTGTGAGTGTATCTTGAGTCGTCATTCATGGCGGACACCAAAATTCGAATATCTTGTCGCGCGAAACACGTCGGCCATGTTATCTCCATGTGAGTTCTGTTATCACATGCCCACCCACAATGTTTAGTGGCGGTGGCCATTTGAGATCTATCTGCGAGGAAATGGACTCAAAATTTTTTTCATAGTGTACACATGCGATATAAGGACTACTCGTCAAATTTCATGATTTTTCAACTCCGTTTGAATTTTATAGAATTTTGAAACAATCGACGCCAAAAAGTGAGCCGGCGTGTTTTGGCGCACAAGATATTCGAATTTTGGTGTGTGGCCATGGATGGCGACTCAAGATACACTCACAAACATGTTTATCAATTTTTGAATCATTTAGATCCATTATTTGAATCACTTGCGGTTCAAATTTTAGTTTTTAAAATAAATTCAAATAATACAAGAAAATTCATAAAATATAGTAAAAGATTGAAAAAAATTCCAAACTTCAACAATGAACTACAAAACTGTAGCTAAGCTCTGAGAGAAAAGTTGTGACAACTAAATTAAATTTTTTTAAATTTTCTTTGCCGAGCGGCACATGGACTCTCGGCAAAGGCAAACTTTACCCGGCGGCAAGGGCAGCGTTCGGCGAACCTTACTCTTTCTTAAACGACCGGATCGGGCGGCGCTCGGCGGTCGAGTTCTTTGCCGGCGGCGCATTGATCCCCCTCTCGGCGAAGGCTTGTTCTTTCCCCGGCTAGATCGAGGCGGGCTCGGCGAGCGAGTTCTTTTTGCCGGCGGCTGCCTTGATCCCGCTTTTCGGCAAAGATAAAAAATAATTAAAAAAAAAATGGACAACCCTAACCCGACTCACAAACTACACTCCACACTCACACACTCCACACCACTCGGACGGACTTGCCCCCCACACACACACACGCCGCCGCCGCCACCGCCACCAACTCCTCGCGCCGCGCCTCCCGCCGCGGGCGCCGCCGCTGCCACCTGCGTGCTCCGCCCCACCACCTACCACCGTGCCGCCGGCGCCACCCGCTCCTCCTATGCCGCCTGCCCGCCACCCGCTCCTCCTGACGAGGGGCCCCGTCCCGACTGGGCGGCCCATTTATTACGCCGCCCGGCCCGCGCGCCGCCGCCTCCCGCGCCCCGCCGCCCACGTGATGGCCGCCGCCAGTAGTGGAGGAAGAAGGAAGAGGAGTAGGCCAAGCGGGAGGGGAAGGAGGAGTCGAAGGGAGAGGGAAGGAGGAGGAGTCATGGAAGAGGGGGAAGAAGGAGGAAGAGGAGGGACCCGTGGTTTCCTCGCCTCCTCTCATCGTCGGGGGCATTCTGGCTTTGCATCCTCTCGCCAGTTGTCGACCACCGCTCTTTGCTAGTCTCACACCGGTCGGTCAAGGCAAAGGTGACATTTTGATCCACTTGTAGAGTATCATCGGTTCCTACAAGAATAGAAATTTGACTAGTAATGAGAGGAATTTTAAAATCTACAGCCAATGCAATGTACAATTGAAGATACACGAAAATAAAAAAATTATGATTGGGTGAGGGGCGCGCCCGTCTCCGTCGAAGTCGCAATTCGCGGTATTTTTCGGCGTAAAATCGCGGCGCTTCTGCTGCTGCGGGATTTGAACCCGCGACCTCAAGCTTGCGGCGTGACCCTCCCCACCACTACGCTACACACTTGTATGTGTCCATATCCCATTCAGCGTCCCCCACATATTAATTTGTAGTAAAGCGGACCAAGAGCATCAGGCGCGTCCCAGGAAAATGTGAGGCCCAGTACGTGGACAATTCGAATCGATGCAAGTCCGCAAACCCGCAAGGGACAAAGTAAGTGGATTTAGATGCCTACTTCATTTACACGCTCTAGTGAAACTAATATTATGTCTTGATTGTGCAGGAACTGGGTCATTGTGTCGGGCGGTGCCTCACGCAAACCTGCCACTATTATCGGGGTTGTGCGGCGGCACTACCCGGCATCGTCACTTACCACGGGCGGACAGCACGGCCCCTTCTTTGGGGAGCCTACTACCAGGGGAGAAGACCCCGCCCTCGACCACAAGGCGGCAGCCGTGGTGCTCGCGGAGTTTTGGGTAACTCGCCCTCGCCCAAAGCCTTTTCTCAATACATCGCATTCTTGAATTTTGATATCCTCTTTGTATGCGAGGACTTCTTCCAATGCGAGGAAGGAAAGCGAAAGAGGAAGCGGGAAGAGCGCTCGAGGAATCCTGCAAAAGCGCGTCGCCCGACATGCTATGTGATTGCAAGCACCGAGGCCATCATAACATACAATGCGGCGGTGCTTGGCGGGAAGGTGACCAAGGAACGGCGAGAATGATGATGTTGACCCGTGGAGCGGTTCATAGAGATTTGGGAACAACACTAAGCGGAGCTTGCTTTTAGATTTAATATATTTAGTGCGATCTTCTAATCGTAATTTTGTCATGGCGTGTAGATACGTCCCTATTGGTTGCTCGCCCATGGCCCTTCTTTGGGGCGAGATGGTTGGCAATTGGTTCCACGGAGGGGGCAAAAAAGGCGCCGCGAGGTTACACGGGAAAAAGCGTTTGGTGCACGGGGCCATCACACCACCAAGGCGGCCGGAGCCTTGCGGTACAAAGAATCACGGGTATGTGCTTTTCTTTTACCGAGGCATAAAAGTTCTTTTATATCGGTCCAACACACTAATCCTCTTCCTTTGTTTCTCACATTTGCGGTGGGATCATCCGGCAAGACCTGCACACCGTGGCGGGCCTTACGCATGTCGCACAAGGGCAAGTCGAGCTCGGCGTTTCCTACGGCGTGAGCGGCGGGCGGAGGCATACGGCAACTCCGGTGTGGGCAAGCCGGATCGTTGAGTACCACGGCGGCCACGGCGAAATACGGGCAAGATTGCGATCCGGGCGCCCATGACATTGATCGCGACATCGTCATGGGCCACTTTGGTGGCAAGAAACGCGGGAGGTTGGCCATCCCGATGGCATCATCAGCGACTCCGGCCTCAAACAAAGCCAAATCCGAGCAAAGAAGGACGGAGCGGACGTTTCCGTCGCCCTTCCGGCGTGGTGATGGGCCGTGATATATTTTTGAGGTTTGCATTACTTGGCGTACATTCCTCTTTACATGCCTAGTAACGTTTGCATTCTTTGAAATAAACGGCGGCTAAATGTTGTAGGCTCGGGTAGAAGAGGAAGGCGGCTCGTCGAGGAAACAAGCACGGTGTTGCTAGCGAGGAGGAAAGGAGGTGGCAAGTGAGGAGGTGGAGGCGAGGCATAGCGACAATGGCGGCCAAGTTCAGGAGCTTACTAAGGTTCCTTTCCATGGCGAGGGTGGTTTGACTCGCCCACTGGGCTCCTAGGGCGGTCGCTCCCGGTACTCACCGGATCGGGCCGGTGCAGGTACTCTGTGAGTATGATAGCAAAGAGTTTCGATTTTTAGTTTTCAAGTAATCATGTCTAACATTTAAGATCTTTGCGCAAGGCTTCCACTCTGGATCGGCGGGGTCGAATCGGCCATTATGTAGGTGGTCGGTGTTGAGCAAGGCTTCCCTTCCCGAACCATCGGTATCCACCTTTCCCAGTTATTCGCCTCAAGAATGAACTTGTGAGACTCGTTAGACTTATGCGGACCATTTGTGGACTTGATGTTTCTCTTGTGGACATGATGTTGGACTTGTGGACTTGATGTTATACTTGTGAGACATATGTTTAATATGGGTTCTATGATATATCGTTGTGTTTTTCGTCTTTGGATGTGTGAAATGTGATATATATATGTTACGTGATTGAATGGATGTGATATATATTATATATATGTGTTTATTTGTCAAGGTGGAAGCGAAACAAATAAAAAATGACAAAAGCCTTTTTGAAACGGGTTTTTTGCAATTGCTTTCGGCAAAGGCGGGACCGAACGACGATTTTCCACCTTTGTCGGCGGTTTTTTGCTCGGGCTCGGCAAAGGCTTCTTCTTTGCCGAAGTACCACGATGCGATTGCTTTCGGCGAAGGTTTTAAAAATAAAATATAAAATTCTTTGCGGCGTCGGAATGACAAGTACTCGGCGAAGAATCCATCTTTGCAGAGTACCTTTTCGATGGGTACTCGGCAAAAGCTTTCATCTTTGCCCAGTACCTTTACATTTGGGTATTTTCGGCAAAGGTAATAAAAAAATTTAAAAAAATCTTCGCCCATTTGTCGGGCTTTTCGGCAAAGGATTTTTAGGAAAAAAAAAAATTTGGGAAAAAAATATAAGCTTCTTCGCCGACCGTCGGGCGTTCGGCGGCCGGCAGATAATGGCCGCCGTCAACACACGGTTCGTTGACGGGTTCTCGGCGAAGGCTTTGCGAAAGTGGTCGGCGGCTATCGGCGAAGGGCGTTGCAAAAAAAATTCCCGAAGCACCTTCGCCCGACCGGTCGCCCAAAAACTTTTCGGCAAAGCCGCCGAAGGTCAAATGGCCTTTCCCGAGCGTCCTGGACAGCCGGCGAAGGACCAGCCTCTGTAGTGGTTGGGGTCCTTATAAGGATGATGGTGGCGATCGCGGTGGATAAGGATGATGGTGGCGATCTTTGAAGATGATGCTCTTCTTCGTAGGCTCTCGTTTTGATGCTTGGTGCTAAAGAGTTGGTGATATTTTGGTTCTCTTTATCTATCTTAATTAGTGGTCATATGTAATCTTTAATAATCTTAGCATCATGCTGGTTAGTGTACTATGGTGGCCATGGACGCATTTGTATGATGGATGATTGTAGGAAATCTTTTAGACCTTATTTAATCTCTAGAGTTAACTTGGTTGATTATTTGTAGGCAAGTTGTGTGCATGTGTTTGATTCTTTGCTGAAATTATGAGTGACCAAAGTGGCATGCAATTGAAATCTGTCCAACTTGTGCCGCAAACCGGTGTGAAATGGAAATTGACCCTAAATTGCCCCTACGGGGCTGCCAGCGTAACCACGAGAGGTTACGGAGACTTCATTTTTTTTTTTTCTCTTGATGAAAATCATTTTTTATTTCTTTGGGTCCCAAGCAGCGGCGAACTTTTCATTTGCTGGAATTTGTGGGGCCGGATGGAGGGTAGTAATCTTGTCAATTTGAAACTTGAAAGCATAGCGCGCCCGCGGCTTTGCACCGCGGCGATTGGCGGGGCGTGTGCCCTATCTTCGGCGAGAGGTGGAGAATGCGGCAATTAAGCGGCCTTTTGCACCGCGGCGATTGGCGGGCGTGTGCCCTATCTTCGGCAAGGTGTGTAGGATACGCCAAAGGATTCGCATGCAGGGGTGTGCATATGGGGCGTGTACATGGATTGTAGAATCTTGTAAAAAATCCAAATGCGATTACCACGTGGAGTAGCTTGGAGGCGGTGATTCTAGAATTTTGGAGATGAGATTTCAGAAAAAAAACATGTACTCCCTCCATCCGTAAATATGTGCACGTTTAGGATTCAAAAAATCTCGAAATAAAGAGCCTCCATGGGCATCTAAATTTGCTAACGAGCACGCAACATTGCGGGTAAACGAGGAGCAAATATATGAGAGTGTTCTTCACCACACATTTCATCCCTACTACCACATGGGCACATGTTATAGGCGCCCTTTGTGTAAAGCGGGCAAGGCCAATGGGGGCTACAAGTGGTAGTGGTTCTAATACAAATAAAAGTGATCCACATAGTAAATGAGGAAATATTGAGACTACTATTTATTACACAATGCAAAAATTATTGCTTGTGGCTTGCACATAGTAACCTTTTTGCTTTCATCATGTCACACCTTTATTTCCTCTCCCTCTACTTTTTAGCATGGACCATCTTCTCTCTCCTTAAGCACATGTAGCTTACGCAAGCCACTATGACAAGAATAGAGCACCTACTTTTTTTTATCGATCCTATATGGCACTTGAGGCTATACAAGCAAAAAGCATGCATTGGGGAAGCCCTTAGAGCCTTATTTTTAGCGGTGAAACTTTTTGTGAGCAGTCCGGTAGAAAAGGTCTTTGGTCAAAAAGTGCACTTATTTTCACGGGTTTTCGTCGGCGGCCGGCGGCGGTAGGAAGTTAAGCAGCTTACGCATACGTATGCGAGAGGCAAGTAAAAGATTAAATAAGCATGTTTTTATACTAAATCCGTTCCAAATTGTAGTTAGTTTGACTTTTTCAACCCCAACTTTGACATTTCGTCTTATTCAAAATTTTTGTGCAAAGTATCACTTCTTTTTGTTATGGCTTTCTTTATTAACAAATAGTATTTAAGAATGACTTAAATTTATTTGTTTTTTTGTGCAATTTTTTTGAATAAGGCAGTGGTCAAACTTGGGGTCAAAAAAAATCAAGCGAACTATAATTTGAAACGGAGGGGGGGACTACATTTAAGTTCTTCATTATTTATTAAAACTCGGTTTCTAACCTCACAAAGTAATTGTCCTCAATAGCTACTAATTGTGATCAGATTTCTTAGTGATAGTATAATTAAATCCTTTAACAATACCCCCTTCCTACGTGGCGCCGGGGAATCCTTGCTCGGTTCGCCAACTTTCAAGGGAAATCCGTGAAGGCTGAGGGAGCAAAGGAGAAATCCACCCAGGGAGGGGCTCAAAAACTTTCCAAGGTCCGCCTCACGGTATCCAAGTTGAAGCGGGTGTGGCGTGCATTTGCCGTCCGTCGGCCCCATTCAAATCCCGCTCACCGGCCCGTCCTTCCAAAGCGAAGCGATAAAGCCCTACCGATATCCGGCGGCGGCTCTGCTCTGGCCGGCGTGCGCGGCTCCGCGGCGGCGCGCTCGGCTCATCCCCTACTCGGCATGCCAACCGCCTTGGTCGGCGGCGCGGCTCCGACGGCTTCCGGTTGCTTCGAAGCGGCCAGCGGCGTGCGGCTGCGAGGGCCACCAGCGGTGGCCAGCGGCCTCACGGGCCCAGCGCGGCTCCCCCCCATCCCTCCACGGTGGTGGCTTCAGCCGCCAGCCGGCCGGGGCGCGGTGCGCCTTCCGGCTCGGCCGGCCCGGCGGCAGCGGCGGCGGCGGCTCGAAGCCCTCCCGTGGAGGGCGGCAAGGCCACCAACGCCTCTACGATGCCATGATGACTCCCTCTTTAGTTCTTCAATGTAAGCGATGCGTGCGCTCATTCCGACCTGCACTTACATATATATCTTTGCTAGCTATTTTTTCAATGACCACATATATTTGCGACCTTTTTATATTGACTATATAAAATTTAGTGCATGCATTCCTATTAATAAGTACCTAGATTATTCCTTCATTCGTCTAAAGAAAAGGTTTTGGTTGACCAAAAAAAAGATTTTTAATTTCTGTAAGCATGTTTGGATGTTTAGGTACTAAGCTTGGCATGCCAAGTTTGATCACTTAGTTTTCCATTTTACGCCATGTGATTTATTTTCTTTGAAAATGGATATACTTGATTCCTTTTTCGATGTGAACATTACTTTTCAAGTGTTGTGTTTGTCATACGCTTATTATGCTAACTTAACAGATGTTTATTGATTTTCCATTTTTGCCATGTGCTTTTGTTTGAAAATGGATATACTTGATTCCTTTTCGATGTGAACATTACTTTTCAAGTGTTGTGTGTTTGTTATACGCTTATGCTTGCTATGTATATTTATTGATCGGCACCGTTTAGTTTTGTAACCAACAGGTTCTTTTATTTGACTGAGCCAACAAATGGAGGCAATTGATCCGGGTATGGCGGGTCCATACAACAACAGACTCTTGTACTCATAATCGCATGTCGTCCACCCCAAATTTCTCCACTCAAATGCAACTTCACACAAATGGCGTTTGGAGGTATGATTTGTGTGGTTTTGGATTCTGATCTAATTCTTTGTTGCATTGTGTCTTACTTTGTTGCCTTGTTACAATTTGTGGCGAGTTGTTGGACAATGCGGTGGATGCGGTAATTAAAGCAGATTCATCATTGAGCCATACACTTTGATTATTTATACTTAAAGGTTTGGCCGGACTAGTTTCGTTCAAATAGATAAAAACGGTGGCGCTACAACAATATTGGTGGACAAAGTCATCGACAAGCGGAGCGGATCACCGGCTTTACTAATTCAAGGTTCGGATATTAATGTGATAGTACTTTTACAAGTGATATTGGATTGGATATATAATAAACTAAAATACAAACTTCTAGACTTCAGCGATTTTTTTTTATGGTGTTTGTAGGAATTAGAGAGTTTGTTCATGCTTGCACCGTTTGAAGCTTCTTTTAATGAATTATAGGAAAATATGGATAGATGTATGAATACGGAGTGCATTATTTACGGTTGACATACAGATGATGGTGGAGGCATGGATCTGATTCTTTCGAGGCGATTGCATGTGCTTTGGATTTTCGGAGAAACAATCGGGATCTTTCATTGGAGAATGTATTGCCAACTTTTGTTTCATAATCGCAAGTCATCTCCACGAAACCCAATTGTCTAACATTTTGGCATTCATCACCTTAATTAGATGGAAATGGATTTAAGACTAGCACAATGCGGCTTGGGGGCGGATGCTATTGTTTTCACTCGTTGCACTAGGCAGTCTTTGCATGAACCTCACATAAATTTCTTTCCTTTTGTGAACCACTTTTTTTTTCAATTGAAATAATGCCAAGTTATTACTTGTTTTCAGGTTGCCTACACAACAATCCATTGGTCTCCTCTCCTACACTTTCTTGGTGGAAAGGCGGGCCCGGGCCGGATGTTGTGATTCCTATGGTATCTTTGTGTGATTTTATTTATTTTTATTTGTTTGGCATGAGGCACTACATGCGCACCACTTGCCTTATATGTTCTCTTCTTATTAGGTGGATTATGAATGCAATCTAATAAAAGGAAAAACTCAACGATTGGAGCCTCATGGTTGGGAAAAGTTCTCCTCAAATTTGACAATTTATTTGTTGAAATGGTCCCCTTTTACCTTGAGAAGAAAAGGCGATGCGAGCATTATCTTTGAACACGCCATCCATTTGAAGTCTCTGAGATACAATACTTTATTTACTCTAAAAAACGTTATGTTGTTAAATTGACAAACTTAGAGTTAAGTTATAAACAGGATAAAAGTTCTTTTCTATATAAATACTTGACACCCATGTATAGAAAAAACATTTAAAATAGTTCAATTCAATAATTTGATGTAGCTACTACAACCTCGTTTAATATTTGTTAGTAATATATAGGTTAAATCTTGATGGTTGTTCCAATGCGTGGTTGGTGAGCAGTTTTGTGACATTGGTCCACATGGCACCAAGATTATAGTCTTCAATCTATGGTTCAGCGATGATGGTAATTTGGAGCTTCGACTTTGACACGAATCCACATGTAACAATCAAATACTTTCGGTGATTTAACATAAATGTTGGTTTTATGTTGTATCTTTGTCGAGTGCGTTCGACAATTTTTGGTGTTCTATTTGGTTTTGCTCATCAAATTTTCTTCTTGTTTGTTTGTATTTTGGGGATATCATGATTAGTGGGCGCCAAATCCGAGAAGAAATTAGAAACCTTGAAAAAAGGGCTAATGAAAACCATTTGGCAAATCGACTACGCTATTCTCTTAGGGTTAGTACCATATAGTTTAAGACTCTGCACAATACCGGTGAGTTTGTTCTTTGATATAAAGCATTCTCTGAGGTCTATATTTACGTATTTGTATCTGCGGCTACCACATCACACTAGGATCATGCCGAGGGCAAGAAGTTAAGCAACATCACATTGTCAATGACCTAAAGTGTATTGAATGCATAAACTTATAACCCCCAAATTCACGGAAAAAAGCGGGGTTGTTACAACAACTATTGGATTCTTAAAGGGTGCCCCAATTATCGGGGTGCCGCAGTTTAATATTTATCATAAAAATTGCCTTATTTTGGTGAGCTTCGACCCCTTTCTTTTATATTGATTCACTTTGTTTAAGGATGCATACACATATAAGAATAAGATTTACATAATTACCATTTTCTAAATATCTCTGCAGCCATTTCATAGCGTTACGGTAGTGCGGCGGCAAAGGCAAAGGCGTCTGCGTGGGGTATTGGAGGTAGACTTCATTGAGCCCACTCATGACAAAGCGAGGACTTCAAGAAGTCCGCGGCGGTTTGAGAGGCCGATGACCGCTTTGAAGGACATGACTAACGAGTCTTGGTAAGTTCTAGGTTCTATATCGTGTTCCTCGATTTGAATCCCTAAATCTTTCTATTAGCGGTTTAGCACCAATTCTTATACTTGGCCTCAAATATCACCATTGTAAATGACTCGATTTATTCCCCGGGGAATATTTCTCGATTTATAGAAAATATGTAGAAGATTTGGATTCCAAATAAATTTGTAAAAACTAGGGCAAAACTCTTTCCAATGATACTCCTCTTTCTCCTCGGAGGGAGTGAATATTCTTTGGTGAGAAGATTGGATGGCGAATGGCTGAACCATCGAGAGAGGATTGCACCTGCACTTGCTCATGCTATCATGGCGCAACCCTCTAGATCGAGCGGCAACTACGTGAGTGCGGTTCAATCGCCTTTGCCGCGCCCCCGGTTTCCACTTTCGGCACCTTTCGAGAAAAAAGAAGAGGAACATTTGCACCCGGTAGCTCAATGGGCTACTCGGCGTCGTCCTCGACAAACATGATGAGACCATGCAAGTCATCAACCGGACAAAAGCGCCTTCCATGGGCTGGCACCCGATTTGGTAGAGACAAGAAAAAGGAGGACCGGCGATGCTATCATGAAGGCGGTTGCATCTAAAAAGGGCGGTGGAGTCTTTGGTGGCGGCGGCTCATCCGCTCTTGTCGAGGTTAGTATATAGTCTGAGGCAACCTTCTTTGTTTCGTCCATGTTTGTACCTTGTTGTCTTTGGTGCACTTTGTCGTCTTGATTGTTGTGCAAACTATATATTGTATTGATTGATTTCTCACGGACAAAACAAAACAGGTTTCCAAATCTATGGGAGAGGCGAGCTCAAGGAATATTCCATGCTGATGGTAGAAAACAAGAATCTCCGTGAAGAGTGAGCCTAACAATCTTGCTTTGGTGTCATTTTTCCTATACGGTTTTGGCAAAGCTTACGAATACCAATGTTTTATTTTGCAATTTTTTTTTTCTACGTATGTAGGTCGCGAGAATTTGAGGCGACAGAGAAGCAACTACGACTCAAGGTAAATTCTCTGCCCACCACAATGCGGTCGTTATGATCATCGAATTTACAATTAGGGCGCATATATAACGATGAATCATGACTTCGACTTTGAGTTTGATGAAACGACCTCTCTCTTTGTGCGGAGCGAGGAGCGAGAATCTATGGCTCGAGATTGAGAAGGCGCGGAAGCTATACGAGTCTCTTGGCGAACACGTGTGAAATATATTCCCCTGCAACAAAGGCTACCAAGGATCGAGGAAGCGGTGATGCTTTTCGACGGACGGCCGGTGTAGGCATTAGCGTGAAAGGCGTGTGAGCTCTTTATATTTAATTTTTCATGCATGTGTCGATATGGTTTCGCAGCTTGGCGTGGGGCGGAGTGTCTTTGCGGTGGTGGTGGAAAAAGGCATGGTTCGGTCAATGCATTTGGGATTTTTCGTGCGAGGCGTCGTGTTTAGTTGGTGAAATATTTTGGGTTGGGCTCTTTGTAGCACTTTTCATCTTTATTTGGTAATTATTGTCCAACCATGGACTAACTAGGCTTAAAAGATTCATCTCGCACTTTTCATTAAAAGCGTGCAATCAGTTTTTTATTTACCTACATTTAATGCTCTAAAAATATGTTAAGAGATTCGATATGATGGGGAGCTGCTTTGTAGTAGCAACTAAACATGGCCCGCGCTGCAAGGCCTTCCATAACTTTGCGGATTGAGCGGACTACTTTTGTATGAGCACCTTGGAGGATGGAGTTGATGCGGATGACAAAGCCGGATGAGGCTACATCTTTGAATTTGCAAACTTGTAGATTGGATTACAATGAAGGGGCGATCCCTACAATGAAATGAAGCAAGGCAAGAGAGTCTCGTCTTTGTGAGTTTGTGGATGATGAACGGCATGGAGGATGAATTTGGAGCCAATCAAAGCAGCCCAAACCAGCCACAAGCCCGGTGCTTGTGCACCGTTGATCTAGGTTGGAATCAGCGGTCGAGATTGCTTGTTGGGAAGCATATCGATAAGCAAAACCCTACTTTCCAAATGGGCCTTGTTTTTTTGGGCGTCTTGTACCTAGGAGCATATATACTTATGGCACGCCCACACGCCACCTTTCGAGGCTTCTTCCACACTTATTTGCCTCTTGGACGGCTTTTGCTCCTTTGTTCGTCTTCGTTATTTGGGTCGCCGCCGCCGGGTTCTTGATGCCATCTTTCGGCAGCGGTTTGTGGCGCAAAGGTTAATCGTCGTTGGTCATTTGAAATTTCTTTGTGTTCTAGTATTCGAAGTCACGTATCGCATTGGCAGCTTTGTATGCGTCTTTGTGGAGGGTTTTTCGTTAGGGTTAGTTTGATTTGGTAGTTTTTACGTGGTACCGCGACTTGATTTGCCGATGGTGTGTGTGCTTATTTGCATGACATTTATGTTTTGTAAAGGCAATAGCATTTATGTCTACCTAATCTCTTGTAGATTCCCCAACAAATCCATTCAAATTTAGCGAGGCGAAGCGGATGAATCTGAGGGTGTAATTGCTAAATTTGTTTTGTTTTGTTTTTGTTTACATTCTCTTTGTTTGTTCCCTGTTCCAACTTCATTGTACCCGGTCGGGCATTCAAAATTTTTCAGTAAATTTTGTGCCATTCAATAGTGTTTGTTCATAATTTTTGCGGAAATGTAAATCGGAGTGGATTCAACATTGTAAATTTAATGAAGTTTCATGTATTTTCCTCCCCTATTGGGCCAGATTGCGGAGTTATATATGTTTCAATTTCGTTTTGATGTTTGTTTTAGTTATCTAGTTTCTTTGTTCTTATAAGTCTTGACATTTTCGATTATGCATATTTATGTCTCAAATATCGGAGAATTGAAATGAATTGGGCTATCGTATTGTGTCACTTTTTTTTTTTTCTATTTTTTTAGTGATGATGAGCAGGTATGGTGAGACACACTATGCTATGTTTCCTCATCGATTCTTGGTGAAGGCCCTAAGGAATGGGATGAAAAGTTATGTGATGAGAGTCGATGCGACAAGCCCAAAGATTCTCCTTGAGTATTTCCACACAATCAATGGAGTTACGGATGTATCGAGGAGGTTTGGACAACGAGGAAAAAAATGTACAACAAGCATAGGTGGGTGTCTTGGTCTCACGTGAAGAACTGCCCGAGGCGGTTAGTGTTCTCAATGCCTTCCTCGCGTGCGGATTGATCTCTATGATGGGCATGAAGCAAGACTGGAATGAAAGGGTCATTCGACAATTCTATTCCACACTTTCGAGGGTTATTTGGAGGGCGAAGTTGATCACGGATGACAAGTACAGACAAAGCTGGAGGCTACCTTTGCTGAATTTGCGAGGAGGCTTGTCGATTGGATTACAATGCAATGAAGCAAGGCATGAGAGTCTGTCCCTCTAGTCTTGGTATGTTTCACGGATGATGAGGAACAGATTCTTCATTACCCCCGGATGAGAATGGTGGCAAAGGGGGTTTGAGGAGGATACCTAAGTTTATCACGGAAGCTTCTTAAGCGCACAATTATGCGATGTGGGCGGCGGCGATGATCTTGAACAAAGCGTGGCTGTCGAGTTGATTAATGCAATCATGATTGGTCGAGAAAGTTAACTTTTAGGCTGGATGATTGAAGAGATCATTTCGTGGCTGGCTTGAGGAGTGCGCTCTTGAATTCAGCCCTACATAATGGCGTTGGTCTTTGCTTTGAAGGTGCCTAAGTTCAAAAGTCCCCTTGAGGCGATTGGTGCACGGATGTATAGTCTATGCACCCGTATGCCACTTTTTGTTGGAGAGGGAGCCGTCGCTGATAATGATGCGATAATGGCGTGGAGGAGCAAGGATTTCTTTTAGTTCTAACTTTTGCTAGCCCCGGTGGGCTTTGATGATGTAATATATATATGTAGGCATGCAAGGAACTTATGGGCGTGATGAGCTCACGTGGCGGGGAACTCATGTGGTGGTGTATGGACAACTAATTAATTATTATTATTATTATTATTATTATTATAGAACAACACTAGCGGAGGGAAGCGTCTATATTTTTTTGTTACCTACAAACCCGTAATATCTAAGCGGCGTGTGTCAATCTTCTTAATCTTTACGTCTTTTGTTTGTTTTCTTGTTCCCTTCATTTACCTACTCATTTTAAACAATTCGACATGCACAAAGACACTGTTAAAACAAATAACTACCAACTCATTTTAACATTTCTCACATTTACCACGCAAGATGACGGTTAAAGACTACCGATTGAACACGGATAAAGTATGTTTACAACCCACATACATAAAAGCGATTACTATAGCCAAAGAAAGATTACATGTTCAAGAATTGTTTCCACGAGAGGCGAGCTTTAATTTGGTCGATGGCATCATCAACCTCGCCCAAGTACTCCTTATCGTCTCAAGCGAGTTTGAAACCTCTTTTAGCTTGGCCTTGATAGCATTACCTTGACCGAAGATATTTGGTCATGATTCTTGTTTTTGCAAGTTGCCTCTCGGTTCGGCTTTCTTGGCTAGTTGCCTCTCGGTTACGCTTTCTTGGGTTCAAGATCTTCGGTCCTTTGCTCCAAGTTGCCTCTCGGTTACGCTTTCTTGGGTTTAAGATCTTTGGTCCTTTGCTCCAAGTTGCCTCTCGGTTGAGCTTTCTTGGCTTTAAGATCTTTGGTCAGCGATGCAAGTTGCCTTGGTAGCTTTTTGGCCTCATATGTAGTCTTTGGCAGCAGTTACGTGGAGGAAGCATATCCCCGAGCACCTCTAGCAATTGTGCGAAGCTCTTGTCGGTCAATGATTCTCTTCCTTCATTTGGGAGAAGCGTTAGTGTGCAGGGCGGTAGGGACAACTTCTCGATTCTCAACGGTAGGGGACGGGGCTCGCGGCAAGCTCGCTACTTCATCATCATCAATTATTTCCTCATCCCCAATTGTTCTTTGCCGCCGCCAGGCATCGGTTTTAGGATCTGGCGGCTTGGTCTTGGTCGTTGTCGTTGACACCTTCTCCATGCTTGTTCCAACTTGTGTACCCGGGCATGAAAACCTCGAAGGATTAGGTGGGCTTGGACTGAATACGAACTTCGAGTATTTGCACAGTTACGGCGGTCGACACATGGGCACCACATATTTCTTTGGGTCTCGCGCACATGGGCCTCGCGGCAACTAGGAAAGATTGCAACCCATGTAAGTACTTATTGCTGTCGCGTCCCACGGTACATCCGGTGGCCGATCCCCATCGTCTACAAAAATAAGGAGGGTGGAAATTGAAGAAATCCTCGGCCAATTTAAGTCAAGATATTCTTTGCCAACAACTAGATGCACTATTCTATCTCGACCATATGCATTAATCGATCAGAAGCTGGGATCTTAATATATTCCCTTTTCTTAAAAGAAAGAAATTAGAAGCGTCTATAGCTAGGTTTGCTCACCTACGGTTCGAGAGATCGGCGACCACCGTGCCGGCGACCCCCTGCGGAAATTTGGCGAAGCACGGCACGGCCACCGGCGAAATCCCCTGCGGGTGGCGAGCACGCCTCCGACGAAGATAGCGGCGAACGCAGCGTCCGCCCTTCTTCGTCATTTCGCTGAAAAGCACAAGCACCAATATAATATAATGCCGGAGAGGGCAGCGGTGACAAAGGAGGAGAGCTCGATATAGCGGAGCACAAACCAGCATTTGCCTGCCGTCACGTGCGTCGTGCTCCTCGCTGCCCCCCCAACCCCTGCGGTGTGCCGCCACCACGAAGAGAGGCGGTGTTGAAGTGTGTGGCAGCGTATTATATATATATAATATGTCCGCGGTGTTATAACCTCTGCTTGAGAGCGGCCCGGCTCGTTGTACCACAAGAGAAACGGGCCTAACATGCAGGTCAAATTCAGGCCCAAAGGAAGGCCGGAAGCTGCCGGGCGAAGCGAGGCCCGTTCAAAAACGGATGCGGGGCCCGGCCAAATTCGATGCGAGTACGGGCACGCGTGTCAGCATCCATCGTCTCTAGCGGGGACGGGGCGACTATAAGACTCGAGACAAATACGGGGCGTGCACTGCGGCGTTTGCTCAGCGACGTAATATGCGCAGCTTGCGGACACCCAGAACAACCTATGGACTCACGGCGACAGCAACGGCTGTAACATACGACGATTCACGAGCATGCGCGCACCATGGCGTCACGTTTCTTGTCGTGTCGCAATACCGACAAGCGACCGCAGGCGGTGGCGACAACACCGCGTCACGTAAATGACGCGTGTCGGTGGCGGTTCGCGACATGTGAACACACGGACACACTCGCTAGTACGTCATCTCGTGCGAACGCACGCTATCGTGCGTCGCTAGTGGTAGTGGTTCGACATGTACGAACACCGATAACCACAAGTCGTTTGAAAATAAGCGCCGCGACTTTAATTTACGATGGCGTTACGGACCTTATGCTTTGTTCCCAGCGTTGGTATCTGCGGCGCGGCGTGCATGCGGTGTCAAGCTTAACCGCGGATGGAGTTATCGACCATGCGAGTGGCGGGAATCCGCAGCTGGCGTCAGTAATACTGCGTAGCAGTACGAGGCGGGCGAAAAAAAAAGGTGCGTAATAAACAGCGTCCCGAATTAGGGTTGCATCCGCGGTCGATCGACCTCGAAAATGCGTAGGTGATGCTTGGCGTGTCACGAGATACGTTGAATTCTCGCGAACTTTCGGTTTCAAGCGTCTACCGTGGCCGTAGCGTCGTGCCCGACCAAGGAAGCGGCGTGCGGATTAAGAAAAGCAGAACGCCGTTACGGCTGCGATGCGTAATGACCTCCCTATGCCGGGCGACGTATTGGTCTGTGGGACCATCCGGCGCCTATTCTTGGCGCTCACCCGGCCGTAGCGTCGGTAATGTCAACTTTCTGAGACGCTTCGTTATTAGTGGCGTCCGGGCTCGGGCTCTTTGGCGGTTATTAGCCTTTTTACATAGTGTTAAGTAATAAGGATAGATGAAAATGCCAACTTATTTAAACAATGAGTAACACTTTGTTATAAACATGGTACATCTTGATTTATATCGGCATTGAAGCAACTCACGATCAACAACCAAACACTTTTTGTTTGCTCGGGACGAGCAAAGGTTAAGCAGGGGAAGTTGTTGGCGGTCACCATCATACACTTTATCGCCAACTTAGCTCTAAATAAGAGGGAAAAGCACACTTATGTCATATACACCTTTACTACTCACCTAGTTCCACTTGTATTCGAAGAAAATCTGTTTTGCAAGAACAAACACGGAAGCAGGTGAAAGTACGTAAATAAAGGAGTGAAACACAACTCAAGGAATGCGCTTTGCCAAGGGGAGCACCACCGGGCCAAATCCGATGCAAACCAGGCCAAAGCACCCCCAAGGATGCAACCTACAATGGGCCACAAGCCCACTGCTGGAGAAAGGCGCGGCACGAGGCGGGGCCAAACACAGGCCGGCCGCCCTGGCAGCGGCGCCCGCCCGCCCGGCACAGCTCGATCCCGGCGCTTTTGCCTTGACCGTGTCCGAAGGAAGAAAGGCGGTTGCATGCGGTGCTTTTCGGGGATGGCGCCAAGGATTCCCCAAACTTCGAAACTTCCCATGAATAAGGAGAGCCCTCCATTCTCTTTCCTCTTTTCCTATATAAAGAAGGCCACCCCTCTCCTTACACAACACACACCCTTGAGCACTTCACTCACTTTCTTTAGTCCTAGTTGTAGTTTTGAGCAAGGTTGAGCTTCAAGGAGGGCTTGTCTCCTTGGAAGGATCTTTTGGTAATATTATTATTATTATGGAGTTCCTTTCAATATTCAAGTCTTTATATTCATATTGCAATGCGTTCGAACTAGAGTATAGTTACCCTCATGTTATCTTATTAATGTGTGAACTATGATCTAGTTGACATATTAATAGATAGGACTTGGCTAATTATAGAATTAACCGTCATGTGTCGACTTCGCTAGAGAGTGGTCGGTTTATGTAGATTATGATGGTTTGGTGTACCTTCGGGTTTACCTTTATCCTTGCTTGTCGATCCGTAGGGTCGGAGTCCGAGGGGATTTAGGTAGTTTTCTATATACGTGGGCGTGGTGTCGGGTCTATAGTAATCATCGAAAATGTCGGCATCCCCGGTAGTGAGGTAGGGGGCGGTGGTGACGCCCATTCGCCCATCGTATTCCTCCACATTCGGATGTTGAGTTGGAGTTACGAAAGTGTCCATCGGCTAGCGGACTAGGCTGCGGGCATCTCCTCATCATACGATTGTAATCCCATCATGATTTAGCCTCCTCACATGTAAAACTAGAGTTCACCCATGTGCAATATTTAGAACCACCTTCTCGGTGTAGATTCTCTTTTATCCTTTTTCTCTCCTCTAGTGATGCATTAGCTTATGTGTGTTTGTCACTATCACGAATATCATTCTTCTTACCCTACAATTGACTAATGGTTATTCATAAATACATTGTGGATCATCATCATCATTATGCTAGCTAACCACACAAGCTTTTTGCCTTCCCTTGGGAAAATCTAAATCACGATACCCGAATACCCACGGGTGAAATGCTACAATGATAGATCCGTGCGCTTGCGGATTGACTAAAGTAAACACATGAATCCATCTATCATCGATATCTCTTAACGTGATCTCTAAGAATATTATTTATTCTTAGTGATTGCACTATGAAATGCCAACAAGCATTTACGGTGCCAAGTCTACCGGAAATGGGTTATTATCTATTTCTAGTAATGTCGTTAAGAAATATCAGCGGCCGCCATGCATCGATCAACTTACGGACATCTTTGATGTTTTGGGGCGGTCTCATCCGCATGATGGCGCTGATTTTCTCCGGGTTTGGCTCGATGCCACGCTTTCGCTAACAATGTTGCCAAGCAAGTTTGGGAGGGGCGCCAAAAACACACTTTCCGGGTCTCGTTTCCATTGGTACTCGTTTAGCTTAGCGAACACCCTTGCAAGATCGTCGACCGGGGAGAAGGCGCCGGTTCTTCACCATGACGTCGTCGACGTAAGCTGGCGAGGTAGGGGATAAGGTTCCCTAAGCAACCCCAGTATAGCCCGCCCGGTAGGTGGCTCCGGCATTTTTCGGCCCGAGCGACATGGTAGTGTAGCAAGAGGCGCCAAACGGAGTGATGAAGGAAGTCTTCTCACGGTCCTCGACCGCGAGGGCAATCGATGATAGCCCGAGTAGCAATCCGAGGAAGCTAAGTAGCTCACAACTGCAGTGGAGTCGACAACCTGATCGATACACGGGAGACCGAAAGGGTCTTTAGGGCAAGCCCTATTGAGATCGGTATAATCAACGCACATCCTCCATTCATTATTCTTCTTTTTTACAAGGACCGGATTAGCTATCCAGTCGGGATGATACACTTCGCGAATAAAGCCGGCAGACTAACAATCAAGTTACTTACGCTTTAATACCGGCTGATTTTTCTTTTCTTAAAGCGGCGTATTTTTTTGGCGCCGCGGCTTGGCGTTGGCTTGACTGCGTAGGCGGTGCTCGATCCGGCTCGAGGGTACTCGGGCATATCGGCGGGTTTCACGCGAAAATGCTCACGTTATCCCTCAGGAACCGGACGAGCGCGTCTTCCTATTTCGGGTCAAGGTTCACGCCTATCTTGGTCGTCTTGGACGCGTCGCCTTCCACCAGCTGGATATCCTTAGTATCCGATGGCTTGGTGGTCTTCTTTGTCCTCTCTTCCTCGGGTATCTCGAGGTCGGAGGGATTAAGCTTCTTGGCGTTCTTGATGACCTCCTCTTGACGTATCGACGGAGGATGAACTCCCGCTTGTTGAGGCCCTCCTTCTCGCAGACATAAGCCATGTGCACATTGGCTCGGCATGTAAGGACCCCCTTCTCTGTGGGGATCTTGAGGATGAGGTAGCCGTAGTGCGGGACCGCCATGAATTTGGTCAGGCCCGGCCGCCCTATGATGGCGTGGTACGATGAGTCGAAGTCGGCGACGACGAAGTTCATGTACTGGATGCGGTGATGGTTCGCGTTGCCGAATTGTACGCGTAGCGTAACCTGCCCGAGAGGGGTAGACGATTCTCGGGCAGGATCCCCTAGAACGGTGGGTGTACGGCTTGAGGTCGTCCTTCGTGATATCTAGAGCGTTCATCGAGTTCCGGAACAGCATATTGAGGGCACTCCCTCCATCAATGAGGACCTTCTCGAAGCGCAGGCGCCCGATTACCGGATCTAGGACCAGTGGGAACCGCCCGGGGTATGGGTTATTGCACCACTGGTCGTCCCGGTTGAAGGTGATGACCCGTTCGGAGAAGGTGGGCCATATCGGGTCTGTGACCCCCTCGCTGAAGTCTTTGACGGTCAGGACGTTACGGGCGGAGATCTTGCGATCCCGCCCAACCTCGCAACCGTAGTGGCCGCCCATGATCATGTGGATGACACCATCCTCGGCGCGGTAGCGGTGCCTGGGATCGACGTCGTTGTCTGGGTCGTCCTCCAGATCGTTCCGAGCAGCCTTTGGCGCCTCCTCTGGCAGTTCGTCGTTGATCTTGAGCTTCTTCCGCTCGCTCCCATACTCGGCATTGAAGTGCCGACACTCGGCCAGACTATGGTTCAAGTCCGGGTGCCGGGGGCACTTGCCATGTAGGACCTTCTTGATTGGGTCTTGCCAGTTGAGTGGTTTCTTCTTTCCACCGGCCTTGACATTGTTGGCGCCTCCTCCACGGCGGTTCCGATCGCGGCGGCGCTCGCGATAGTTCTTTGCGACCTTCGTCCGGTGGATCGAGCTCGCGGAGTCGGCGGCGACTATCATGACGCTCGTCACGTCTCTTATCATCGCGGGGGGCATCGCGCTAGGGGGAAAGTTCTCGCCGAGCAGAGTAGCTGTAATCCTTGTGGAAGACGTACTCGGCTTCGTCCTGCCCGACAAACTTCTGCGCCACGTCCAGCAGCTTGGACATGGTTGTGACCTTAGTTCGGTGTAGCTTCTTGCGCAGCTCCTGGGCCGCCGAGTTGCCATTGGAGACGAGGCCCTCGGTGAACGCGTCAACGCACTCCTCGTCGGTGATGTCCGGGATCGTCAGGCGGACCTCGGAGAAGCGGCGGATGTACTCTCGAGTGGCTCATTACACCGGCGCGGCCGCTCTAGGTCGTACTTTGTGCCTGATTGCTTGCACGTGGACTTGTAGGTGCTGATGAAGATCTCCTTGACATCATTCCATGTGCGCAGCCTCCCTTCGGGAAGGGGCAGGAGCCAACGATTGGCCGCCTGGTCAAGGCTGATCGGAAAATAATTTGCCATGACATCCTCCCCGCCTCCGGCCGATCTGATTGCAATCTCGTAGATCATGACCCAGGCTGCGGGATCTTGATCTCCAGAGTACTTTGAGAGGGCGTTAGTACCCTTGAAGCCTAGAGGCCACCGGCCCTGCAGAGATCCGGGTGGTAAGGCCGGATCGTAGTGATCATGAGGTTCGGTCGGGTTCCCGTGACATCATGTTGTACTCTTCACGTCGCTGGATCTCGGCGTCTTCGTGAGCCTGCTAGCTAGCGGTGATGCGGTAGCGAGTATCTCGGGCAATTTCGATGCTACTACGGAGATCGGGGGACGCTGGTTTTCAGCCGACCAGGACGCTGGGGTGGCTAACCACCCGCGCCCGGCCGGGGCACCGCGCCCACCCCATGCTCGACCGCCGACCGCCCGACACGCATTTTGTCCCGCCGGCGGCGCTGTGCCGAGACGCCATCGTCGCGATGCCGAGATTGATTCGCTCCCCTTGGCATGGAGGACAGCTCTTCCTCGCCCGGTTGTTGCGACTCCTCTGGCGATGGCGTCGACGGGACGACCGACGCGAGGGTGCAGACAAACCCGAGACGGGGTTGAGCTGAGCATGGGTGGCGTAGATGTACCCCACGGACCTCATCGATGGTAACGTTCTCCCGTAGGGAGGAGAGCCGCGGCCGTGGCGATGTTCTCGCTCTGGTGTCTTGTGAACGGGGACACCGCCACGCCGTCGAATTGAGCTTGTAAATTCGGGCAAGTCCCCGAGCCACCCGAGAACCCCGGTCGGGCGCCGTCGGCCGAGCCCGAGCGGCTACATCCCGCTCCCCGCTTGACAACGCGCCCGATCGGCGTTGCATTCTTCTCGGGCGGTGCGCTGTTCGTCGGTCTCCCCTTCAAGGGGGGCCGAGTCGTTGCTGACGAAGACTCCCCCACCGTAGATCTCCCAGGGAGCAGTACCCTGGTCGAACAGCGGGGAGTCGTAGCCGAGCATCATCTCTATTCGCTCCTGAAGGATTGTTGACGGTAACCAACGACATATTTTTTCCCGTCAACTTACTACCATAAAGGGAGTAAAATTAAACCTTTTATACTCATATACTTTTATCACTAATAAATTCCACTTGTAGTGTCTTGTATTTTATTTTGCAGATTTATAATAAAAGCAAGTAGAAAATCGACCAAAGTACGCCTTCCGACAAAGCGCATTATTGCAAAACCCAAGCCCAAGAGCAAATCGACCCAAAACATCAAATCTAGGCGAGCACAGCCCGGCCCACAACTTTTCGGGCGAAAAGACGACACCCCACCGAGACCCGGGCAGGCCGAGCCTGAGGGGTGCGCGGCGCACCACTGGTGCGGCCGCACCCTCCTCGAGGCGGTTTCGGCCCGCCCTCGGGGAGGCGGTTCGTGCACTTTCCAAGCGGGGTTTCCCGCCCTGCGTTGGTCGGTTTTGCGCATACAAGGAAGGTTTACCGGTCGGTTTTGATGTAAATTAGCACTTAGGCCCCTCCTCCAAGTGTATAAGTAGGCCCCCTCTCTCCCTCTCTCAACACACACCACTTAGAGTCTAGCAAACCAGCAATCTCTCTCTCTCTACCACCTCTACCTCTCTCTCTTCTACTTCTTCTTTCTTCTTCTTTCTTTCTTCTTTATTCTTTCTTAGTTAACACTTGGAGTAGAAGAGCTACAAGGAGGGCTTGTCTCCTAGAAGAAAGTGCTTTGGTAATACATCCACTCTATGGAGCATTCTTCTATTTGCAAGTCTTATATTTATGTTCTTGGCCTAACTTATGAACTAGAGTATAGTTTTGTTCATGTTCTTGTGTTGGTATATGAACTAGCATATAGTTTACATATCATAATCTTGACATGTTCATCTCAGTTCATCATCGATCATCATATGCCTAACTTGATTAGAGGTGGGATATCGGTTCGTTGTTCCTTCGGGTTTGCTCTTGTTCTAGTCCGTCCATTCGACGAGTGGGGATCCTGGGGGGACAAGAGTAGTGCTCTAATATGCGGGCATGGTGCCCGGGTATTACGACACCTGCGAATATGAGGGCATGCCACGGTTGAGGGGGTAGGCGGCTTGGTCGTGACAAGCCTTGACCGTCCCCTTGAAATCCCCCATGTTCGTGTGTTACGTAGGAGTTAAGTAAATGCTTCCTATCGGGCGTATGGTATCCGGGAGTCTCCCGCTATCCTAGACCTAACCATGATTAAATCGGTTTGCATATGATCCTAACTATTCATTTGTATGGCCATGACTAGATACATTAGAACTACTCCATTAGGTTATTCATTTATTCTTTATCTATTTTCTTTATCCTTTTCTTTGGTGGATTCTTAAGTGTGTGTCACACTATCCATGAACCGTTATTGCTTACCCCCCTGTTATGAACATTTTGGTCTAAGCAAACACATGTTCCTCTATTAGGATGCCATGCTAATTTATTAATCACATGCCTTCCTTTGGGAAAAAAATATAAATAACGATACCCCTGAATACTTCCGGGTGAAATGCTACAATGATAGATCCGATGCGCTGCGGATGAATATCTAAGATGGCAAGATCTATCCCGTTGATGATTCCATTTCGGATCACCGACATGGTGGTTTACTTGGGAATGTCGGTGGCGCATTTCGACGCTCTTATTGGGGATGGGTTTTATACCTGTTTCCTTTGATTGCATTAAGAAATGCCAACAAGCATTTCGGCGCCGTTCTTGGGGAAGGCATTGTGAAAAAAAAAATATAATAAATAGCTGGCTTTGAATATGAACGTGTGCGTGGATACCATTTGCTCATACAAAGGCTAATCTTTTATGTTTTTCTCATTTGTGGATGAAAACAGGATAGTGTATGTCGGGTTTCCTCTTGCCGGAAAACTTCATCTCCGATCCGGAGGCACTCCTAAGGAAGAACCGGTCTCGTGCCGCTTCTTCTTCAGCCGGAACCCGGCGGTCGAGACCGACATCCCCGCACCAACCGCAACTCAAGCCATGGCCCGAAGTCGCCGCGCGATTTTCAACTCCCGCTGTCACCAACGTGCCCACCGGGCCGGCGGTGAAACGTGGCGGACAAAAACTTCGAAGCCAGACTGGGCTGATCACCATGGTGCGGGCCGGTCCATTCTCGTGGACTGCCGAGCGAGGACGCAAATGCTCATCTCCAACACTTCTCGAGCTATGCGATACTATCGTCATCAAAGATGTCGCAGCAGACGTCATCGGGCTCGCCTGCGTTTCCCTTCTCCCTCGTGGGGAAGGCGAAACAAATGGTTCTACAAGGACAAGGAAGTCGCCAAGACGTGGGCCAAGTGCTCGCGGGCGTTCCTCGCCAAGTTCTTCCCCATGGGCAAAACCAATGCCCCGAGGGGAAGAATCGCCAATTTCCGGCAGACATCAATGGAACCTATCCGGAGGCGTGGGAGAGGCTGCAGGAATACATTCCCGCATGCCCGCACCACGGATGGAAAACTCGGCGGGTGCTCCAGAACTTCTACAATGGTCTCACGGCCATATCGAAGGGGCACCTCGACGCCGCTGGCGGTGGCGCATTTCTATCGCTCACCATCGATCGGGCAACAGCCCACGATTGATAAAATGGTGGCAAATCGAGCTAGGGCGAAGACAGAGCCACGGCAAAACACAAAAAGGCATGCATACCGTGAAGGAGGCGGATATGCTTGCCAAAAAATGGACTTCTTTGCTAAAGAGGCTGGAGGAGCGCAGCCACGGATGCTACTGCCCAGCGGCGCCCGCCTACGCCCGACGCACGCTCACATGACTGTGAGACGTGTGGTGAGGTTGGCCACTCGGGGATAAGCGCCCGAGACCCGTGAAGAAGCCGCCTTCATCAACAACAAGAACGGGTATCGCCAACCGCGGCGAGGAGCCGGAACAACGATCCCAGCCACCATTCCAAGGCAACGAGGGGTACAACTCCAACTATAACCCGGGTCAGCCATCACTAAAGGACCTGCATTGGGCGGCGAAAATTAACGAAAATCTCACCAAAAGATGAGCCACCAAGACAAGATCTTGGAAGGTGTGAATAACAAGCTTGAAGGGTTGGCGTCGGCCGTGAAGAACCAACTCGGCTTCAACAAGATGATAGAGACACGGCTAGCCCGATTGCGGCCCAAGTGCCGATTAACGACTTCGGGAAGGATCCTGGGGCAACCCGAGGTCCCACACGAGTCGATTAACATGATATCTCTCGAGGCTCGCCCAACCCCAGAGCTGAAAAAGATCCGTGGACTCGCCATTCATTGCCAAGAAGGGAGATCACGGGCGTCCGATCATCAAGCGTGCCATTGGCCCCCACAATTTTGCTAATGCATTTTGTGACACGGGGCCGATATTAATGTGATGTCCAAGACCACCTTCAACAAAATCCATGGAGGGACGCTTACTCCCCGCCAAATTCGTCCTCCAAATGGCGATCAATCAACAAGGCGGCCCGAGGGAATTTGGAGGACATGCCGATTAAGATCCAAGATGAATACATCCTGCGCAGACTTTGTGGTCTTGGACATGGGCCCAAAGGAGGATGTGTCTCTCCTCCCGGGAGACCATTTCTTTATTGCCAAAGGCCGACATCGATCAGGGGAAGGGCTTCATCGTCTTCCATATCAAGGATAAGGCGGTAAAGTGCCCATTCATTGGGTACAAGCAACAACACACCCGGCAATCATCGTCATCAAGACCGGTGTGGAATGTTGAAGGATCCGGCTCGAGACCCCGGGGCGGTACCTCCCGCCCGATGGAAAGGGGAAAGTCGACAGCCGACTATAAATAACCCGCTCAAAAAAAAAAAAATGGGGTATAAAAAAAAAAAAAAAATGGGGTATATCCAAAAAAAAAAAAAATGGGGTATATTAAAAAAAAAAAAATCTATATATATATTTTTATATATTTATGTGTTTCATAAAATATTTTTATTAACAAAATATTTTGGAAAACTAAAATAAAAATCTTTATAAATAAAATAAGTCTTTACATGAAAAATAAAGAAAAATATTTTCTACATAAAAGTATATACAAAAATATTTTTAAAAAATTTTTCTATTTAAAAATAAATTTATATTTGAAAATTTTTGGAGAAATTCAAAAAAGGGAGAAAACGGCCGAACCGGCATGAGGACACAACGGCGATGAACTTTTCGTGACCGTTGGACACGCCCGGCCAAAGGCGGCGGCGGCGGCCTCGAGGCGGTGCTTGCGCGCACCCCAAGGTGCGGCCGCACCCGTGCCGGCGCCGTTCGGGGCCCGCCTTCGCCAACGGCTCCTAACCGTTGTGTGAGGCAGCCCTCGGCCGTGGGCTCGGCTATAAATAGCCCGAGCACCGGTGTGAGAACTCCCACCCCTCATTTTCACTCTCTCTCACTCTCACACTCTCTCCCGCTTGTTCCACACTCCATTTTCTCCACCAAAAACATTGTGCCGAGCAAGATTTCGGGTGTGAAAGTTCATACTTTCAACTAACCCTTGCACACCCGAGGTCTTGCTCGATCGTTTTTTAAAGTAGCCATGAAGAAAGCCGGGAGGATCTTCGGTGGGTTGAGGCGGTCGTCAAGGCAGAGCTCACGACATACAAGCACAAGCTCCGCCCTCAACCCGACAACCTTGAAGACTCTCCTATGCAAGAAGATGTTGCACCCGTCGGGGAGGAAGAAGCTCAAGCTCCCCGACAATCGACGGCCGGCGCCGTACCTCGACCTTCGGGAAGGACGGGAGATGCAAGCATATCTCCTACTCAAGGATCGTGTGTTCCAACACACGCCCGGAATCGACCCCGACCTCCTCGATCAGACAGGTATGGACGATGAACTTCTTATCCTTTGGAGAGCGGTCGGGTGGCGGGACATTCCCCCCCTCTCGAGGAGGAAGGTTCTCGCCTCCTAACAATTCAGTTTTTATGCACACTAGTAGAGGATCGGCTAGGAATTTCTTTCCGCCTCTTTGGTACACTTTATCACGTTACATGGGTGGACCTAGCTCGTTCTTGGGGTTTCAATTGTAGATGTGCAATAAATATAGATCTTTGCTCTCCCCGGCTTTGTCAGAAACCACTTTTGGGAGGAGATATCCGGTGCACATGAGGCCGGTACTTTCAAACCTCGCCACTCACAGATCCAGCACCCATCACTTAGATTTATCCATCGCTGGATCTCGTTGACTTTGTTTCCTAGACACGGTGTTAGATGGGTGAATGAGATTGAATTAAAATTACTCTATGCTGTTGTTCACAAGATTAAGGTAGCTCCAGTGGTGGAGATGTGCAGGAACTTTTTATATATTATCACAAAAGTTGTTGTTCCAGTCACTGCACATCTCTTATCACACGCCTCGCTTCTGCGATTGGGGCTTTGGAAAATCAGCGAGATAGAGTACATTTCTACACCTGGGGACCTTTTGATCATTCTTGGCTAGTGCGGGGCACTTAATTAAGGTTTTACCATCTGGCGAGCTTAGTCATCTTTTTTCCCGGCTATGCAACTATAGTTCAGTTACCTAACCCGGACTTACGGTTGTATAAAAGCCGGCACTAACATTTGAGCTCGAGGCTGGCGATAGCTTGCGCGGGAAAGATACCCCCATCGGTTCTTCACGCGGTATTAGGAGACCGGAGGTCGGATCCTCCTCCCACGAGCCCTACTTCACGCCCACGGCATCGGCCACGGCCTACACCCGGTGTTCAGGCAGCATGGCCTCACCCTATGGGGACCCCGGGGGTAATACCGGGTATGATCCTAGGTGGGAGCCCGCGCCATAACACCGGCACCATCGAGTGGCACGAAGGAGATGCGGCGGCATGGAGGGCCAGCAGATTTGACTTTGGCGGCGGCTCCGACGATATGCCCCCGCCCAGTTCAGCCACAGGCAACCACCACAAGGGGTGGAGGCTATCGGTGTCCGGTGCAGAACACCTCGGCGTCCGCACTAGGAACATTGAGCACACGCTCAATACCCATGCGCAAAATACCGGACAAAGTGGCGGCGGGCGGGAGCGGCGAGTCGGCCAGAGATGGACCCAATTGGAGTCCAACATGGCTACTCGCACAAGACGTGAGGAAGCATTCTCAGGAGGTACCAAGGCTTCGATCCCGATCAATAGGCCTCCAGATAGCTTGGGGAGGACCCCGCAGGTATCATTGCATTGCATATTTAATTCCATCAAATTTTATTTTATTTTAGCATGTTTACATTTCAGCAATATTGCATTGAAAAAAAAAAATCCAAAAATAGAATAAGTAGCTCTTCTTTGTGCCTTAATGCTTATATATATGAGCTATAAAAATGTTTAGTCTTAGTCCCTTGTTGAAATGATGAATAGTTGCTCTGTCTTATGCTTTGCACTGTGCCTAGTTTATAATTCGAAGTTCTCTAAAGTTTGGGTTTAGTGGCTAATTCTAAAACTCAAAAAAAAAAAAAAAAAAAAAACCCGATTCATGTGGGTTGCATATGCTCTATCTAGTCTAAGTTGTTGCCAAAAATGATATGGTACAAATGGATTTGCTATGACTTCGTCCAAAAGAGAAACTTGACATCCGGGAATCTATGCTTAAAAAAAAAAAAGAAATGTTTTTGGGCTATGCTAAAAAAAATGAGATGAAAAATGGACAAGTGTCCAGGGCGAGTAGAGCCCACATCTCTAAAAAAAAAAAAAAAAAAGAAAGAAAAAGAAAAGAGAGGAAATAAAAGACAAAAGTCTAGAGGCGAGCGAGCCCACCTCTCCAAAAAAAAAAAAAAATATATATATATATATATAGCAATAAAGCCCATGCTTTCTCGAAAAGAAATAAATATTATCTAAATAAATCCCCGGATAAGCAGTTGATCAAAAGGATGAATGATAAGCACCTCTGTTATAACCGTTCTATCGGCAACCGCTCAAGGCTTTGAGAAAATTTGGAAAGCCCCGCTATGATGAAAGGTAATAAAAGGGTGGGAAAAAAGATGTGCCATTTTATTCAAACTCTAGTAGACACTCTTATTATAACCTTGGCACTTGTAAAACGTAATCGGCATAGTAGCAACTCCTGATCAACAACCAAGTACTTATCTCTTTTGCTCGAGGACACGCAAAGGGTAAGCTTGGGGGAGTTTGTTGACCGGTAACCAACGACATATTTTTCCGTCAACTTACTACCATAAAGGGAGTAAAATTATACCTTTTTATACTCATATACTTTTATCACTAATAAATTCCACTTGTAGTGTCTTGTATTTTATTTTGCAGATTTATAATAAAAGCAAGTGGAAAATCGACCAAAATACGCCTTCCGAGAAAGCGCATTATTGCAAAACCCAAGCCCAAGAGCAAATCGACCCAAAACATCAAATGCGGGCGAGCACAGCCCGGCCCACAACTTTTTCGGGCGAAAGAGCGACACCCCACCGAGACCCGGGCCAGCCGAGCCGGGGGGGTGCTTGGTAGCGCACCACTGGTGCGGCCGCACCCTCCCCGAGGCGTTTCGGCCCGACCTCGGGGAGGCGGTTCGTGCACTTTCCAAACGGGGTTTCCGCCCTGCGTTGGTCGGTTTGCGCATACAAGGAAGGTTTACCAGGTCGGTTTTGATGTAAATTAGCACTTAGGCCCCTCCTCCAAGTGTATAAGTAGGCCCCCCTCTCTCCCTCTCTCAACACACACCACTTGGAGTCCGGCAAACCAGCAATCTCTCTCTCTCTACCACCTCTACCTCTCTCTCTTCTACTTCTTCTTTCTTCTTCTTCTTTTCTTCTTTATTCTTTCTTAGTTAACACTTGGAGTAGAAGAGCTACAAGGAGGGCTTGTCTCCTAGAAGAAAGTGCTTTGGTAATACATCCACTCTATGGAGCATTCTTCTATTTGCAAGTCTTATATTTATGTTCTTGGCCTAACTTATGAACTAGAGTATAGTTTTGTTCATGTTCTTGTGTTGGTATATGAACTAGCATATAGTTTACATATCATAATCTTGACATGTTCATTACAGTTCATCATCGATCATCATATGCCTAACTTGATTAGAGGTGGGATATCGGTTCGTTGTTCCTTCGGGTTTGCTCTTGTTCTAGTCCGTCCATTCGACGAGTGGGGATCCTGGGGGGACAAGAGTAGTGCTCTGATATGCGGGCATGGTGCCCGGGTATTACGACACCTGCGAATATGAGGGCATGCCACGGTTGAGGGGGTAGGCGGCTTGGTCGTGACAAGCCTTGACCGTCCCTTGAAATCCCCCCATGTTCGTGTGTTCTGTAGGAGTTCGTAAATGCTTCCTATCGGGCCGTATGGTATCCAGGGAGTCTCCCCGCTATCCTAGACCTAACCATGATTAAATCGGTTTGCATATGATCCTAACTATTCATTTGTATGGCCATGACTAGATACATTAGAACTACTCCATTAGGTTATTCATTTATTCTTTATTCTTTATCTATTTTCTTTATCCTTTTCTTTGGTGGATTCTTAAGTGTGTGTCACACTATCCATGAACCGTTATTGCTTACCCCTGTTATGAACATTTTGGTCTAAGCAAACACATGTTCCTCTATTCAGATGCCATGCTAATTTATTAATCACATGCCTTCCTTTGGGAAAAATATAAATAACGATACCCTGAATACTTCCGGGTGAAATGCTACAATGATAGATCCGTGCGCTTGCGGATGAATATCTAAGATGGCAAGATCTATCCGTTGTGATTCCATTTCGGATCACCGACATGGTGGTTTACTTGGGAATGTCGGTGGCGCATTTTCGACGCTCTTATTGGGGATGGGTTTTATACTGTTTCCTTTGATTGTGTTAAGAAATGCCAACAAGGACGGTGGTGGTGACCTCGGATGAAGACAGCGAAGCGGTACGGCCGTCAAGGAGCTCGGTGTCCTCCTCGTCCTCTTCAAGGATCGGAGAGAGCTTGGCCATGCAGATGTGGTCGCGTGTTACGTTGGTGCGTCGATGAAGTCGTAGGGCCCTGGATGGTTCTCCGACCAGTCCCAGAGCCCAGGCACCCGGCCGCCATTGTGCGGGGACGGCGAGAAGCGGACCACCTGACCTTCAGGAGTAGAGATGATGACCGGACCACGGCCGAGGGGGGGCCCTCGACCAGATCTGTTTCTCCTCGAAGGCTGCGCGTCGGGCAGCCCGTGTTGTGGTCGATGTTGTCCCTGTTGGCAGAAAGCGACATAGTCGAGTCAACCAAAGGGGAAGACTCACCCATACCAATCTTGAGCTTGTCAAAGTCGCCGAGCAGATTGTCGACGTCATGGACGGCGCCGCGTGTACTGACGAACGGGTGGGTGAGCCCGATCGGAGTCAGCGGCCCCGGCCCGAGTCGAGTCGGTGCGGTCTTTGTAGAAGCGGATGCCGGCGCAGATTGGATCTGAGCCGGCGCAGGGTTGTTGACGCCGAGCATGGCGCCGTTGTTCCAGACGAGCGTCCCGAACTGGATGTCCTCCATCGGGTCGACCACCATGGATTCAGGGAAGATCACCATCTTGTTAGCCATGGCGTCTTCGAGCACACCTCCTACCTGGCGCGCCAACTGTCGTCGGTTTATTAACGATAGTCTAGCAGGGGTATACCCAGCTAGTAGATTGAGCGGTAGAGGTGCGCTAGACGACTAACGAGATGTTAAGCAGAACGAGCGAAGGACAAAACACACGGGTTTTACCCAGGTTCGGCCGCCTTGGTGGCCTAAAACCTACGTCCTGCTTAGATTGTATTGATTGATTGAGAATATCGTGTCCCTCGGGGGGGCTCCCTGCTCTCCTTATATAGTCCGGGGAGCAGGGTTACAGGTCAGATCCGGTCCGGCAAGATCTATCCCGATCGGTTACAATAGGAAAGTATGTAGTGATTACGATAAAGCTATACTAGGAAACTATCTTGACGACCACGTTTAGGCCGTGATCCCCGATGATTGCGGTCTTCCAACGCCAAGGGCTTCAGTCCGTCGTCCTGGGCCAGCCCTGGGAGGCCTAGCCCGAAGTGACCCGTGAGGGGATAGGGGTTCATCCCCCCACACTGGCGTACCTTGTCCTCTGAAGAATTGCTCACAACGGTTGATCCATGGGAGGAGGTCCTCCTTGCCATCATATGTCGGGAAGGACAGCTTGTGCAAGCGAGGAGCGAGACCTGGGAAGGTGTCGACCGGAGGAGGAGGGTCCGGCGCATGCGCCCCTAGCGTGGGCACCCCTGCTGGTGCCGCCTTTGGCCCTAGGTAGCCCTTCATCAGGTTCTCCAGATCAGCTACTGTGACCTGATCATCCTAGTTTTGCTTGCCATCCATCCTCTTCTTGATGAAGTCGCGGGCTGTTGACATCTCTAACACGATCCACATCTAGGACGGCGCTAGAAATGTATAAATGGTATCTATCTAATAAGTCAACTTGGATGTGGAGTTAATCTCACATTCCAACAAAAGTTAGAGTGGGAAGTTATTAAAGTTAGACGGAATTAGTTATGGTTTATGACTTTGCAACATTATCAATGGTGGAGTTAATCTCACCACGATAGGCACAAAAGCTGTACCACACATTCTAGCATTGCCTACGAAACTAGTCTGTCACCCTAGCTCACAACGCTAAAGAAATGCGTGAACGGATATTCTTATAATGATACTTGAAACTCTTGCAATAATATAATTCTGGTATCGATGCGCAAAGCGCCACGAGATAGAATTACCCTATTGTAGCATCTCACCAGGATTCTATCCAGGTATCGTATTTATATTCTACCGAAAAGAAAGGGATGGGCTATGGGTAGGTTGATGATTTAATGTTGATTCACTTGCAGTGGTGTAATGTAGAGTGAACCATATGCATCATACTAAACTCAAACGAGGTAAGTCACATAATAAAGATAATAAGATAATAATAATGATAATAACATCATCCAAGTCAAAGATCATCATATGCCACTAGCTAGTATCATAAAAGGCTAAATACCATAGTATAGGTGAGGTGGATGGAATATCCCTAAGTTACTCCTACTTATATGTCAATGCATACTACAATTAGTGCAATACATCTAGTCATCATCGTATGAGAGCATTATATCTACACATGGTGAATATTACTAAGGAAGATTAGGAACAAAACCAACCAACCATAGTAACAAAGTTCAACTAGCCCTACATTAGGGGGTGGACTCCAAAGGACTCAATGGGAGTATCACATCCCACGATCTACCACACGCCCGAGAATATAGGGTCATGTCGCGGGCAAACGTTGTATAAACACCACGTTTACACATTGTCGACCACCCACATAGTGTACATCTAAGGGGCGCTATACGACTCCATGCTTGAATATAAAGGCAAACATACTAAACTAAATATATAATCATAATAAGCATAGAAGCATATAACTAAGAATATAATCATCAAATAGAATAAAGTCATGGCAATTGTATTCTAACAAATACTTACAAATGAGATACAAGAGAGAAGCCACGTGAAGCTTCGCTCCTCGCTACTTCTTGACTATCCGGAATCCAAGACAATACTTGACTTCCTCTAGAGCTAACCTAGATAGCTATTGCTCTAATTATGGTGGAACTAGGGCTTAGGATCTTGACTTGGGGTCTTGATGATGGACTTGGTATGGAGTAGAATGAATTAGGGTTTCACCGGGGGTCAGGGGGTCTTGTTATATAGCCCCAGAGGATGCACGACAGCCCTTGGATCAAACCGACCTTGATGGATGGACTAGATTGCTCCTCATAGGTGGTGCTGAACCGACCTTGAATGGGAGGGTCGACGGGGGCCCCACGAGGCGGCCGCCGCCTCGCTACTCACGCCGCCGCCGCCGCTGGCTCGGTGTGGGCCCGGCTTCCTTACGGTGCTCTCGGTCTCTTCCGGAATGTTCTAGTGTAGGTTCCACGTTGGGTTACGTCACGGACACGTCTTTATGTCGTAAGGCTTGCAAACTCTTGGGCATTTTCTGTTTAATCCCTGAAAAATATATAAATCACCAAAACTAGTGGAATCATGTTAGTCAAGCCCCTATACTATGTTGATATTCATTTTAAGCCCTTATTTTCGTTTTAAAAGCCTCTATATTTTATGCTATAAGGTATATCAACAAGCTCCCCCAAGCTTACCTCTTGCTAGTCCCTAGCAAGACTATGTTGGATCAGGAGTTGCTGCAACGCTTTCACACCTCAAAAGTACACATGCTTTCAAACAAAATTTCATCTCCGGATAAACTATTTCAACCTTTAACTTACCCATATTACCTTTAATCATAGAGCTTGTAGCTTTTTCTTGTGATCTTGGGCAATTGAAAGATAGAACAATCAAGTCAAGCACTAGGTCTCAAACTCTTTGTTCAACCATCATTCCGGAGTTTTTGCTAATTTTTGAAATAAAACTCAAAGTTCTTTCAGTATGACCCTTTCAAGTCTCTCATATGTGGTACTGGTGGATCCTCACTAAGGCAATAAGGTTGTTTTGCCTTTCTCTCATAATATGTGGTATTTCTGGACTAAGGCAGTAGGACACTATGCCTTCTTCTCTCTCACCCTATATCTAAAGCTTATATCTGGAGTTCATAGGTGGGGAGAAAACTAAATCTACTTACTAAACATATATTATAAGTTCAAACAATGGATCCAAAGTTACGAGTCACACTGATGCATGTGCATGAAGTGAATATGATGGTAGGTGTGGAATGAATGGGATGAGAAAAAGTCTAATTCTTTTCTAGCTCTTTTGAAACTTGAAAACACTTGAAAAATCATCTTCTTTATTTTTTTGAAACTTAAAAACCTTGTTGTTTTTTTTTTAACTGTCCATTTTTTAACTCTCTTTTTTCTTTTTTCTTTTAGGGAGGTAGGCTCTACTCGCCCGTAGGAGGACACTTGTCCGTTTTTCATCCCCCTTTTTTCTCTCTCTTTTTTTTTTAATAACAACCCAAGTCTCTTTTTGTAATAGACTTTTGAGAGATAAACAAGAGTAACAGAGCTTTATGAGATTGTTGACTGGAATGGAATATTTTTATTGTTCTTCTCCTAGGATAGGAGTGGAACATATTTGGTGGGTATATAATGGGTGTGTATAGTGGATGCGCACTTCCAGGACGGAAGCGGCATATATGAGTGGAGTCTAGTGGAATGAAATATTTGTGGTGGATGGATGGAGTGTACATTAGCATGACAAGTTTCTAAGGGTCGACAAAGGTTGAACAAACTCAATGCAAAACAAGCAGCCTATATATATCAAAGGGTTTTCCTAATCTATGGAGCGTGTATATATGGGCTGTGGTAGGATTTTCAACACTCTGTTATACGGAACTTATCATGTATATTTTTATAATTTTCAAAAGATAAATCTCCAGAAATCTAGTGTCACTAGGAGCAAGAGAAATAGCAGCTCAAAACTTTCATATATCATATCCGTCAATTACCTAGACTCTAGAGCAAGCATTTGCAATTCACAGAATTCAGGTTTAGGGTAAATCTCAAGTCAAAGCAGTTTTACATTTAAGCTTCGAGAGAAATTAAGCTTGAAAGCTAGGTACTTGAAAGATATTATGACGGAGCAACTATTCATCATCTCCTTTATTATCTAAGTTCTTTTTAATTGAGCTAAAGCGTAAAAGGTGTACACTCTCTCTTGATCATTTTATTTATACTATAATAACGACTCTTTAAAGATTATATAGACTCACTCTAAACAAACTCAAGCAAACTAAGCAAACCAAATATCTAATAATAATAGTAGTAGTAGTAGAGATACTTATCGGGATAACTGGGGGTGCTCTCCCCCAAGCTAGATTGGAATGTCGGGTTGATGATATGGAAGTTGAGGTAGATGGTGACGATGGTATGTCTCCTCATGTCTCTTCTCCTTCGATATCCTGCTAAACTCAAATAGACACAAAGCTAGCGGAACTTGATTAAGCGTTAGAGTTTAGCCACGTTGCTTCTGTCGCCTGGGATCTTTTAGCAGAAAAGATATTTTTAGATTTTCTTATTTGTATGTAAAAGAAGATAAAGAACTTATGAATGCATTTTTATTTTATTTTTGCGCCACCACAGTAAGTATCTCCGAGGGTGTTAAGCCTTAGATTTACTCACATGGGGCTTTCAGCTTTTTAAACATGCAAAGCACTAAATATTTTTATTGTCTTTTCTAATGCAATTTGGAGAAAGGAAATATGCTATGCAATAGTGAAAGTAGATATGCAATGCTGAGAAGTAAATATGGATAACTTACCGAATTACCTTTCGGTGAAGGTTCGGGGATTTAAAGTCCTCCGAACAAGACTTTCTTGTTTCGCTCATTACTCCCAAGGTACGTCAGTGGTCACAATTGGTGGCTCTGATGATTTGCTCGATGTTTCTCCTGATGATGTGCTGGGAGTTGTCTTTTTCTTTATCCACTTCTTGTTTCGGGAGGTTCCAGTGACCTGCATGTCTTTTGTCTTGGGTTTATTGTTTCTTTTACCTTCTACCTTGATTTCTGAAATTTTACAATCTTCGCTTGTTGAGGTGGACGACTTTTCTTCTCTAGGTCCTTCTACCTCTTCTTCTTCTTGGATCTTCAATTGTTTCTTCTTCTGGGGGCGTCTGCGTGCTGACCTGTTCTTCTTTTCATAAGTAGTATAACTATTGAAATATACTCGTACCTTTTCTGTGGGGAACTGGAAGTGAATTTCTCCTGTTCTTATGTAGATGATGGCGCGTGTAGTATTGAGGAATGGTCTTCCCAACACTAGTGGTGGGTCCAACTCTTTTCCCATGTCCATGACTAAAAAGTCAGTGAGGACATAATGATCATTAATTTTCACGGGCACGTCTTTCGCAATTCCTTCGGGAAATCGGCATGATTGGTCTGCCATCTGCAGCTGCACATATGTAGGATACAAGGGCATATCATCGAATAATAGTTTATATGTTACCTTGGCCATGATGTTGATGCCAGATCCTGTATCACAATATGTATTATTGAAGGTCAAACATTTTATGGTGCATGATATCGTTGGAATGCCTAGATCTTCCAACTTAGTCAGCATTGGAGATTTGAGTAGATGGTCATTCTCAGAACCTATCTTGTTAATCATCATTACCTTCACAGGCTGAGCCTTCTTGTTCTTCTTTTTGTTCTTCTTGGTGATCTTGAATGTAGGTTCTGGTGGCATCTCACAACTATATGGTGTTTGCGGATGAGCAGGAGAGGTGAGTGTCTTGTTCTTGAAACTAAATACTTCTTTTCTTCCCTTGATGTTGAAACATATCTTTGCGCTCTGGGCATAGATGATTGCTCTAGCTGTGCTCAAGAAAGGTCGACCCAATATAATTGGTGCCTTTTCACTTCCTCCTGTCTCGATTACTGCGAAATCTGTTGGCACATATGATTTTCCAACTTGTACGTAAACATCTTGGAGTATGCCTTGTGGATAGCATAGCGACTGATCTGCAAGCTGCAAGCACATGGTTGTATATAATAATGGGTTACCATTAACTTTTTCATAAATTACCCGAGGTAAAATGTTGATGCTTGAGCCGAAGTCACATAGTGCATTCTCAAATACGTGTGGTCCAATTTGGATGGTGATGACTGGCCTCCCTGGATCTTCTTTCTTTGGTGGTAGGGAATCATCCAGCCAGTGGCTCTCCAACTTCTCCGTAAAGTAGTGATCTGCATTAAAAATGTCTACAAGATTTGCAGATTCTAATTCTTCCGGCTGGCCCGGAGTTCTACCTGATGTGGTTAGTGGAACAGAAATTGCCAGCTGAGAGATTTGAGATTCTATCATTTTGTTGAAACTATGTTGGTTTTTAATCACAGAAGAAAAACTATCCATTCTATTGTTTATTGTTTCTAGCATTTTATCATTAGTAGTTAACTTCTTAGACAGGTTTTCCATAGTTTTTCCTTGATTCAAAACAAGATCTCTTAAAGAAGGTTGGTTAAAATTATTAAAATTACCTTGATAGTTACCTGTATAATTACCTTGGTAGTTTGGTCTTTCTTTGGTTCCAACCTTGATTTTGTTGAGGACGATAATTGTTGTTATTGTTGATGTAATTCATATCCTCTTCAATCTCTAGGCAATTATTGCCTGAGTGGCCATTGTTGCCACATTCTTCACATGTCATGCTAGAGTCTAGAATTTGCATGACTTCTTTCTTCTCAGGAGCTTTCTCCACAAGTTTCTTCATTATTAGATCCATCTTGGCAGATAGCATGTCTACCTCCTTCAAAGTGAGTGCATTCCTCCCGACCTCTCTTGCGGGGTTGTCTCTCTTCATTCCAACTCGGTTTGAAGCCATTTTCTCCACAAGTTCGGTAGCTTTTCGTGAGTGTGAGTGATAGGAAAGCGCCTCCCTGCCGCAAAGCATCCATTGTTTTTCACGAGCACTTGTAGTGAGCCCATGATAAAAGGTCTACATAAGTAACCAATTTTCCATCCCATGGTGTGGGCATTACGAGATATTATCTTCAAAGCGTTCCCATGCTTCTGGGACAGACTCATCTTGTTGTTGTTGAAAATTTGCAATCTTCCCCCGTAAGGCATTGGTCTTGCCTATAGGAAAGAACTTTGCAAGGAAGGCAGTAGAATAGAGTGACCAGGTAGTATTTTTATCTTTTGTTGCGTAGAACCACTGCTTCGCCCTTCCCAACAGTGAGAATGGGAAAAGACGGAGTAGGATTGCATCTCTTGGTACTCCTTTAATGATGATAGTACTGCAAATCTCCAAAAAGTGTTGGAGATGAGCGCTAGCATCCTCATGTGCCTTTCCATAGAACTGGCTAGCTTGTACCATATTAATGAGCCCAGGCTTAAGCTCAAAGTCATGATCCCCAATTGCAACTTCTGGTCCAGTGCGAACATTGGCCGTAGTTGGAGCTGAAAATTCATGAAGTGTCTTGTTGGCCATGGTCTCAAAATAGGCAATAGGCTTTGCCTAAGTTGATCAAACGTCCAAATCAAAAAGGTGTAAGGGTTGTTCTAAGCTTGAATTCTTGCCCTCTTGATTAATAATTCTGATTTTCAATATTGCTCTTTGGATGAGTACTCCAATGAATATTTTTACCCTGCATAAAATCAAAGACAAGTAGACAAACAAGGGTAAACCTATTTGAGTAGTTGATAATGGGTCCTCGATACATTACGTGATGCAAGTGATATCAATCTATCCATGTATGTGTGTTTAGGTTTGGCTAGCACCCTTTCTTCCCCGGCAACGGCGCCAGAAATGCTTGTTGACATCTCTAACACGATCCACATCTAGGACGGCGCTAGAAATGTATAAATGGTATCTATCTAATAAGTCAGCTTGGATGTGGAGTTAATCTCACATTCCAACAAAAGTTAGAGTGGGAAGTTAATAAAGTTAGACGGAATTAGTTATGGTTTATGACTTTGTAACATTATCAATGGTGGAGTTAATCTCACCACGATAGGCACAAAAGCTGTACCACACATTCTAGCATTGCCTACGAAACTAGTCTGTCACCCTAGCTCACAACGCTAAAGAAATGCGTGAACGGATATTCTTATAATGACACTTGAAACTCTTGCAATAATATAATTCTGGTATCGATCTGCAAGCGCACAGATAGAATTACCCTATTGTAGCATCTCACCAGGATTCTATCCAGGTATCGTATTTATATTCTACCGAAAAGAAAGGGATGGGCTATGGGTAGGTTGATGATTTAATGTTGATTCACTTGCAGTGGTGTAATGTAGAGTAAACCATATGCATCATACTAAACTCAAACGAGGTAAGTCACATAATAAAGATAATAAGATAATAATAATGATAATAACATCATCCAAGTCAAAGATCATCATATGCCACTAGCTAGTATCATAAAAGGCTAAATACCATAGTATAGGTGAGGTGGATGGAATATCCCTAAGTTACTCCTACTTATATGTCAATGCATACTACAATTAGTGCAATACATCTAGTCATCATCGTATGAGAGCATTATATCTACACATGGTGAATATTACTAAGGAAGATTAGGAACAAAACCAACCAACCATAGTAACAAAGTTCAACTAGCCCTACATTCGGGGGGTGGACTCCAAAGGACTCAATGGGAGTATCACATCCACGATCTACCATACGTCCCAGAATATAGGGTCATGTCGCAGGCAAACGTTGTATAAACACCACGTTTACACATTGTCGACCACCCACATAGTGTACATCTAAGGGGGCGCTATACGACTCCATGCTTGAATATAAAGGCAAACATACTAAACTAAATATATAATAATAATAAGCATAGAAGCATATAACTAAGAATATAATCATCAAATAGAATAAAGTCATGGCAATTGTATTCTAATAAATACTTACAAATGAGATACAAGAGAGAAGCCACGTGAAGCTTCGCTCCTCGCTACTTCTTGACTATCCGGAATCCAAGACAATACTTGACTTCCTCTAGAGCTAACCTAGATAGCTATTGCTCTAATTATGGTGGAACTAGGGCTTAGGATCTTGACTTGGGGTCTTGATGATGGACTTGGTATGGAGTAGAATGAATTAGGGTTTCACCAGGGGGTCAGGGGGTCTTGTTATATAGCCCCAGAGGATGCACGACAGCCCTTGGATCAAACCGACCTTGATGGATGGACTAGATTGCTCCTCATAGGCGGTGCTGAACCGACCTTGAATGGGAGGCGAGGGGGGCCCCGGGGCGGGCGCCGCCGCTACTCTTTACTCAGCCGCCGCCGCTCGGCTCTGCCGGTGGGCCCCGCTTCCTTCGGTGCTCTCGGTCTCTTACGGAATGTTCTAGTGTAGGTTCCACGTTGGGTTACGTCACGGACACGTCTTTATGTCGTAAGGCTTGCAAACTCTTGGGCATTTTCTGTTTAATCCCTGAAAAATATATAAATCACCAAAACTAGTGGAATCATGTTAGTCAAGCCCCTATACTATGTTGATATTCATTTTAAGCCCTTATTTTCGTTTTAAAAGCCTCTATATTTTATGCTATAAGGTATATCAACACGGGCCGTTGTCTCCAAACGACGCGTCTTCATGGCTTCGATCGCTTCTGCGCAGTTTGTTGTCGACGCTTGATCGCCCGCCGGATCGTTGCCTCGAGAGGATAGCAACTTGCTTGGCGGCGTGTCGATCCCGGTGGTGAATCCCATAAACCGATCCCCAAGTTCTTCGGGGAGCTTCTTCGTCTCGTTGTCCATGGTGGTGGGTGGATCGTAGTGGTCTCTCGGATACCAGCCTGTCGATTCGACTAGATTGGGCCGGAATTGACACCCGATTGAAGGTCGTTTGGGGGAAGAGGGAGGTGGTGGCGTGGCGGCGGCGCGACGGGCGGGGAGGGCGCGCACGGTGGCGGCGGCGGTGGGTGGCGGAGTGCGGCAGGGGGGGGGGGGGTCGCGCGCGAGGGAGAGAGAAGGTGAGATTGGGATAAATTTCTTTATTTGCTTGTTGCCCCTGAAAGATTACAGATCCCCTACTTTTATAGCCCGGCTAGTGGGACTTGTATCTCAAACAATCTCTCTAAAGGTTTCCTTATAGATTGGAATACCTTTTACAAGCATATCCTATTTATTTATTTTCCTAATAAGGGTCTCCTTTATAGATAGGAATATCCCCTTGCACACTAAAAAGCCTAAGATAATCCTAGATAATTTCCTCCTTTATTCCTGAATTAATTGCCGAAGAATACACAGAAGGGAGGGAGGAGGGAGAGGGGGCGCGCGAGTCCGGGGAGGGGGGGGGCGGCGCTGCGTCCCTCGGGCGGGTGGGCCCTGTCCTTACGGATCCTATTTCTTGGGTCATGACATGCGACCTCTCATCGCAAGTCTCGCCAACCCGGCAAAGAAGAGGTTGTCCCACGGCCGATAAGGCCATCTAAAACACCACCAAATCTCGACGAGAGACGTGACAAAAAGTATGGTAGAGAGAAAGTTATGCCAAAAGGTTAGTTGTTGTAATTTTTGATAATTATTAGTTAGATTTCTCAATCGGTCGTAATCTTTACATTTATACGGAGAGGTGGTCGTATCTAGTTGGAAACCAGTTCACAACATAATCTCCCAATTTCTACGTCAAAAATATATTAAAAACCCATTTTGAAACAAATTGGCTAAAAAAAGCCTGAAAAAAATGCATGGTTGGTTTTCATTGAGCTTGCGTCGAATATTGTTGCACGGAATATTTTCCATTCTATTCTTGATAGCAGAAAATTTGCTGGCATAGGCCAATTTCTTCGTTGGCACAATTTTTGTCTTTGGTACATCACAACAGATTCGTAATGGAAGATGGAACTGTCCCTCGGTGCTTCGGCCATAGGTCGGTCTCTGGTGATGGGCATTGGACACAAATACTAAACGGCGAGGAGCGTGCCGTGGATGGCAGAATTCTACTGCCTGTATGGCCATTTGAGGACGATCTGTTTCTGTTTTTGCCTTGTGTGAGCATCGATAAGTCAAGAGAAGATGGCTACATTGGTGTTCTTGGTTTGGTTTGGCAGTTGGCACAGCACAGCAGAGCGTCCCGGCCGCCAGCACCGCCCACCGCGTCAGGCCGAGGCCGCACCTCACCAGCTCCCTTCTCTAAACATGTGTTGGCGCTGCATCGTGTCGCTGCCTGGTGCTTGGAGCCATAGACAGAAGCGCACCGTGGTCCTTCTTGGCGCCAAAACTTGATCTGCTTCAGCAAAACAGAGTAGCGAGCATGAGCTTTGCTCACAGAGCAGCACCGCCCCTACCAGGGCATATGCAGTAGCCTGTGCAGCAGCTTCGGTCTTCTTCTGCTGGCCCACGTTAAGTGAGAGTCTGTTCGCCGTCCTCAGATGGCCCAGCTAGCAAATAATTGTCATATGCCAAACTATCTCTAGTCAAAACTGTAGATTTGTATACTAAAGATACATGGAGGTATTTTTAAAATAAGAGAAAAATATAGATTTGTATAGATAAATAAATAAATATAATTGCGAGAGACTATAGAGTATCTTATGTATATTGTGTTAGAAAAATGATGAGAAAAATGCATGCAAATTAAAATAATTAATAGTAGGTATTTAGCATTAACATCTAATACATTTTTTTTTTTTTTAGAATGACACAATTATAACGCAGACGCTCACAACACGCACGCACACTCATCCCTATGAACACACGCGACGCAAACCCTACCCCTATGAGCACCTCCGAAGGACTGGGCAGCCGGCAGATCTGGAGATTCTCGAAGTCACCGAGGCGCCCGTCGTCGCCGACGGAACGCCGCTACCACTTAATGCATAACACCGAAAATCCTGGGAAAATCCCAAGAAAAGGTGCGAGCACCAGGATTTGAACCCTGGTGGGTAGCGTCCCACTGGACCGTCCTACCATTGGACTACAAGCCAATTCGCATTAACATCTAATACATATGCATAAGATTTTAGCCCGTGCAATTGTAACATATGCAATATACATTAACAGAAATCCAAATTCTAAATGATATGCGTGTATAGTCATTGTATGCAACTACGTTTGAAACAGATGGAAGGCTTGAAACATGCATGTATAGCCATTGCAATACATACACCACCAAGATTTACGTTTCAAACACAAGACGAAGCATTTGCAACCACATCTGAAAAACACCAGGAACACTTGAGACATAGGTTTGTCACATGCATATTTTGTTATTGTATTATATGCAACATCTCAGGTCTACTTTTGCAACATGAGACAAAACTATTGAAACAAAAAGTCTAAAACGCCTCAAATCAAGCAGAGCGTCGCCAACCTACCGGGTGGGAGCTAGCAAGCTCACGACCCCTCTTCCCCAGCCTCTCTCGTCCCTAAAGCCCCTCCTCATCCTCCTCCTCGCTCTCAAAGGAGGGCGAGTACCGCAAGACCACGCGAGCCTTGCCGACAGTGCTCTGCTGTTGACACTAGATTTTGGTCAAGGAAAGTCCAGCCTAGAAATCATGGCTAACAGGGGCGCCAGTCCAATAAGCGGAAGTGTTTTGCTGAGGAAGGAAAAAGGAGGAGGTATCGGCTAAGATGACATCATCGAGATCGGCTAAACCCCTCTTTCGTTGCCTACGCTGCCATGGACTCCACCACCTTGCCAGGGAGTGTAGGCGACCTAGAGCTATGCCATCGGCAGCGAAGGGTGGCGGCTCGACTCACGCCACCGTCCTACCTGCTCCCCAGCACGTCATGAGCTCAGACGCGGTTGGGCGGGTGGGCGCCGGCACAGTTCGACATCGTCGGCGACGCAGGAGTTCGCCTACAGTGGAGGTCGACATCGCTACTACACGCCACTCTACAGCGCTAGAGCCTCAGGTGTCGGTGCATTGCGTGGCGGAGGAGCCTCCGGCACGGGTTGACCCTGTGTTGGAGGAGCTTGCCGCTTCGCTCGGCATGGTAACCAAAGCACTGGCGGCTGGGTTCCTAGCCCCTACACTAGTCGAGTCTTCGGAGGTAGAAGCGTCGCTAGAGGTCACTCTCCCCCCGGCTGAGGCTTCCCTAGAGATGACCCAAGGTATAGAAGTTGAGCTGCCTGACTTGACACACCCCTCGAGGAGGAGGTGGACGGCCAAGGAGCAGGGGATGCTGATTAATGCACTGAGACAGAGGACAACAGTGCTTGCGCATCCTTCTACAAGATGATGTTCAAGAAGGTTCCTGAGCTGCTGCTACCAAGGCCGACCGCATCTCCGGCTGTTGAGAAGCAGCCCAGCAGGTCGAGGACTAGACGATGACGGCCACTAGCTCCCATGCGGTCTAGCCTGCGTCAAGCCGCTCGTCCTTCCTCTGTGCCGGTGGCACAGCATGCCCAGCTCATGCTTATGCGTGACCTGGACTTTATCAATGGCGGGTCGTCGGTGTCAGACATTGCAATCACAGACTACGTTGACAGCTTTGGACAAGACCTACCTGAGAAGGCGGTCAATGCAATACGGTCTGCGGCGAGGCTTGACGACATGGAGCTTTGCAGGGCACTGGCTGCAATTGCAGCGGAGGCAGGGGCAGACATGGTGGAGTCTCCATGACAGTGTAGCTAGATGATGCTATTCGGTTGTTTCTAGAGTGTGAGTAGTCAATTTAGTACTCCTCGCCCAGTTTGACAGTCTGTCAATCTGGGAAGTTGTTTGCATCGCTTGCGCATGTAATTCTACACTCTTCTTATTAATATATGCCGGGCTTGCCTGTTGCTTTTCAAAAAAAATCATCAAACCTATAATGTTAGCGTCAAATCAGGCTAGTGGCCCAGGTAAGAAGTGTCTCAGCTTGACCCTCCTCGCAGCATGCCAACACATGCCTTTTTTTTTTCTTTCGACAGGACGCCAAAGCGAAATCTCGGATTGGTCCCACCACGGTCCCCCGAGTCTCCCTGCACAGGCGAACTGGGCGGTGGCCAACCCTAGCCGCCACTGCCGACCCCCACCACCTCCACTTCACCCTCGCCGCTGCCGGAGGGGACCGCCGGAGTGCTCGCGCGGCTCCCTAGGATGGCGGCGGAGGGCCCCTCCCCCGTGCAGCCCGAGAATCTCTCCGTGCGGGGAAGGATCTCGTCAGTCCGGACTGGCGCGCTGGGGCTGGGCAGCAAGCGGGTGATGGTGGCGCCTTGCAGCCATTTCCCTTCTACCTCCTGGGCCCCTCCCCTCCCTCCCTCCCTCTTCAACATTGACAAGTGGCGGCTTGGGTGGCTGGTAGGGCGGATCCGGGCCTCCCGGATCTCGACCGCCGCCTCCGTGTGTTCGGGGCTCACTCGTGTGAGTCCCCGTGAGAGCTCGGCCTGCGCGGTGGCGGCCGGCCACCCTGGCCGGCGAGAAGCCGTTGCCTGCGTGTGAGCGGCCGGCGCGAGGAGATCCACGGTTGGTTAGCGTGGGCAGGGTGGCCAACAACATCGGCCAGGCAGGAGCAGCGGAGCATACGTTTCCCAGTAGCGGCCAACATATTGAAATAAATTAAAAATGACAAAAGACATGTATTTAGATGTATTTATATGTTTTTAGATGACAAAATACATTAAAAATGAATCAAAATGTCATTATAACTTGTGGGAAACGTTTGAAGTCCTATTTCGGAGAAAACAACGATTGGAGTCCTATTATAGATAAACCGTACGATTGGAGTCCTATAATAGCCATTTTCTCGCGAAAGCCTGGATGAATGCGTCTGTGGACGGTTTTGCAGGTGAAAACCTTCCCGTGTGGGCTTGCAATGTCGGCGCCTTCGGCGTTGTTACCTTCATGAAGGCGTTGCGAGGCATTCCTACCCCTCCGTTACTACGTCCATACGGCTCTGCGATGTCGGTGCGCGCCTCCCGTCGTCATGGGCGAGTCCGTAAGGCTCTGCGGTGTGTGGCGGCGACCGGCATTGTTAGCGTGCGCGCCTCCCGTCGTCGCGGGCGAGTCCGTACGGCTCTGCGGCGTGTGGCGGTGACCAGCTCACCTCCTCATCCTGTTTGCTCACGTTGGTTCAGCGAAAGCTCTGCCGTTGTTGTTGTTGCTATTTTTTTATCCACCTTTTGCCCTTTGCTTGGTCTTTTTATTGTAAACAAATACTTTGTATTATCCATTGAGTCATTTTGGGCCAACGCCTCCCCATGACCCTAAAAAAAAGTTTTTGGTTTGGTGCCATTGCAATTCTCCAAGGTTGGAGATAGACCATTACAATTCGTTTATTTTGAAACATGCCATTACAATTCTTTCCCATCTTGAATCAAGCCATTGTCTACGTATTCAACAGCATCGGGCCCACGTGCAGGTGTATAAAGACCCATGTATTCTCGTAGGTCCCAAAATACCCCTCTGCTTCCTTTCCTACACTGGCTGACATGTGGGTCCCATGTGTCATCTCCTCCTTCAACCTGTGCTCCTTCACCCAGCGCACAAGCAGCACTCGTCCATTTACTCCCAGGCAGCGGCAAGCAAGCAAGGACGAGCCGCATTCTTAGGCCAACAAGAAAGTATTCGTGGGCAAACAAGCAAGCAAGGTAGGTGGCCAGCGTCACCATGTGTCCGTGCCCTTGGAGCTTGCGGCCTGGGCAAAGCACGCGCTAGAGCAGCAGCAGCACGTGGCCGGCGAGCACCGCAGCGCAGCAGCAGCACGTGGGAGAGAAGCCACAGCAGCACACCGGCTGCGAGCTCCACGCTGATTGGGATGCACAAGTTTACTATCTACAGGCCACGAGCAGTAGCAGCTCGCATGCTGTGTGCTGTGTGCTCCGCGCGGCACCTGGGCCACGAGCTCCGTGCTGTGTGCTCCGCGTGCCGCCCAGGCGGGTCTCCCGCGTGCTGCTTGGTGACGTGCTGCTGCTCGCCCATCGATAGCCATGGATGGTGCACAGCAAGAGGAGAGGAGGAAGAAGAATATGACATGTGGGGCCTACATGTCAGTGAGTGGAGAGAGAAAGAGACAGGAGGGGTATTTTGGGACCTACGAGAATACATGGGTCTTTATACACCTGCACGTGGGCCCGATGCTGTCAAATACGTAGACAATGGCTGGATTCAAGATGGGAAAGAATTGTAATGGCATGTTTCAAAATAGACGAATTGTAATGGTTTTTCTCCAACCTTGTAAAATTGCAATGGCACCAAACTAAAAAAAAGATGCCAAAACATGCTCTGCTACATAACGATAGCAACACACTGAAACTTGCTCTGTTCCCAAAAAATAGAGCATATGCTTATAGATCTGTTTACCAAGAACGTGTTATCACTTACTACTGCGCAAGCTTGAAGAAAATGAACACCATATTTAGCATGTGCTGTTAGCCCGGTTAGGCAGAGAGGACATTTTGCTTCATTTAGCAGATGAAACTGAAGGACTTGCAGGATAGGATCAAACCACCAACTACTGTGTCTCTGTGACAGCGTGTACCAGTACCAGGTACAGAGAAACCAAAGATACAACACGTTTTCAAGCAAAACAGACGGGAAATTAACTCTGCGACTTGGATTACAGACCTGGTAGAGGGGTCCCAACTCTGGAGTAAGCATAGGGAAACGTAACTCTGTCTTCTTTGCCTTCAGCTACACATAAATGCTCACGTAGGCCACATCAGCCAAGCCAGACATAGAGAAACTTTTGGAAACGAGAAGGTAACTGAACTCGGCCCTCCAACACTACAGTTCATTGGCCACATCTATGATCGGTTCACCCTTGAAATGGGTTGCATCAAAATCGTGTGCAATCAAATCATAATACTTAAACATGGAATTCATAGAATTGTCGACATCAATTGCTAATCGTGCCTTTTCACCAAGATAATTAAAACGATTTCGAATTTTGACAACCATATTGAGTGCACCATTATATTTGCGCTGCATATAAAATTAAAGAATAAAAAAGCTCATTCTTGGTAGACTAGACAAGAACAATATACGTACATTCTGCTTCCAGAAAACAGAGTAATAGAACGAAACTTGCTCTGTTTCCAGAAAACAGAGTACAAGAATGGAACTTGCCCTGTTTCCAGAAAACAGAGTACTAGTAGGCAGCCTCGCTTTGGACTCCTCAGCAAGTATGCAATGTACTAGTTTATGTTCTTCTTTACTTTTGCCCCAATATGATCCAAGCATGAAGGTACACAAGCACGAGTCATGACCCTGGCGTAGCTGACATTAAGTATTTTGTTTAGGAAGACATTAATTAAGGTCAATTGAATTTTGACAGGCAAAAATCATGTCAAACCATATGCCAAACCGATGTGATTTAACAAACCAAAGCACCAAATTAAAGAACGTATATGAAGGAAAGCCAGGTTAAGCGCAGCAGAAATTGAACAATCTGCAAGTTTATTACCGGCCTGACCATGGAGGACATGAAGCAAAACGAAACCGTTCATACCAGCATACCACTGTGCCATTGATAACCAAACAGAAACCTAAACACATACTAGCATTCAGAAAAAATAAAATCTCCCAGAGAACAAGAAAACAGATAGTTCCTCTTCCAGCAGGTACCACCATTCATCATTCTTACAGCTCAGAAATCAACCAAAATGATGAGCACCATTCGCAGTTCATTCTGACTCCAGGGATGCGAAACCTCTGCCGCTGCCCCTTGTTTCAGTAGCATATATAGCACATCTTCTGACTTGTGTTCTCTGCATGTACAATTATGCCCAAGCGTTAATCCAATGATCAAACCAGAATAAATAGGAGTAAACAGGATAACTTTGCATTTTGCATTGAAAATATGCACTTGTTTCGCCCCTGCCTGCAGTATAGCTGGAAATACAGGTGGCACTCAAAGAGCTAAAATCAACTATGTTGCATTCGTGAACCCACCAACGCATGCACATATCAAAACTGCTTTAGTTGCTATATTTAAATTAATTCATGTGCTACTGGACAACACAAAACATACTTGAATTGACCATGGCTGCAGCTGTCGGAACAGAAATTTAGGTAAGTGGTATAAAGAAAATTGCTTACCTCTCAAAACTGCAGCATCCATACATTCGTCATCATACTCTTTGCCAAATATTTTTCTTAGTTAATTTAACGACGACCATCCTGATGTGGATAATTTTCTGAAGTTCTTTGTTCGAGGCATTTTCTTTACGTCCTTCGCTAAGCTTCTCTACAACCTCCTCTGCAGTGTCTTCCAAGTATAATTCCTCAAGGTTTCTAAGGTATTCAATGCCCTGAGGCAGGCACTTCAGGTTTGGACATGTTAGAGAAGGAATAAACTCTGTGTATTCCTCCAAACCCTAGAAGGGTGGGCAATATAGTTGCTGTACATGGGCCTCATGGGCCTAGCCTCATGGGCCTACACATATACACTAACACTCCCCGCAGTTTGAACTTCCGCGCAGCGGAGATCAAGACTGGACATGAAAGAAAGCAACACACACGTGGCCCCCCCCCAGTCACAAGCCAGCCGCGGCGATTTGAGGCCGGATCGAACTCGGAGAAGGTCGATGAGGGCAGACCCTTGGTGAAGATGTCGAACTGGGAGGTGGTCGGTACATGGAGCACCCGAACGGCGCCCGATGGCCACCAAGTCGCGGACAAAGTGCAAGTCGATCTCCACATGCTTCGTCCCGCCGATGCTGAACGGGTTGGTGGAGAGGTAGACGGCGCCGACATTGTCACAAAGAGACAAGTGTGGTCTTTGTCGGGGGGCGCGGAAGCAGCTCAGCCAAGAGCCGACGAAGCCGAGGCCTCCGCCACACCGTTAGCAACAGCCCGGTACTCCGCCTCTGCACCGAACGGAGACAACCTGGCTGCCGCTTGGACGATCAGAGACGAGGTTGCCACCAAGGAAGACGGCAGATCGGAGGTAGAGCGGGCGAGTGTCGGGACAACCCGCCGTCGCCGTCGGTGTAGACGACGAGCTCAGTGGAGGGAGACCGGTGGAGCATCAGGCCATAGTCAACAGTGCCACGAACATAGCGGAGAAGGCGCTTCATCGCAGCAAGATGTGGTGCCCGTGGATCATGCATGTGAAGATGATTCTGAATCGCCGCACGCGATGTCGCCCGGTGAAGGTGAGGTACCCAAAGCACCCGGCCAAACTCCGAAGGCGCAGGATCCGCCACGTGGTCGCCTTCATCGCCGAGAGAGTCGCCGAAAGTATCAACCGAGTAGCACAGGGGTGACACGCCGTCATCTCAGCCCGCCGAGAATGTCCAGAGCATACCGTCGCTGGTGCAAGAACAACCCCGGAAGGGTGAGTCTCCACAAGTTGACCCCCGTGAAGTGGTGAAGTGGACCGAGATCCTTCATGGCAAACTCCCCGCCGCAAAGCCGATATGACACGCCCGAAGCAATCAAGGATCGGAGACGGTGAGGACAATGTCATCAACATAGAGTAGCAGTGTAAAGCGCCTCGGCCCATGGCGATAGACAAACAGAGATGTGTCCGACTTGGCCTCTCCGAACCCCAAAGTGAAAAGGTAGGTGGCAAACCGGGAGTACCAAGCACGAGGAGCCCGCTTCGCACCATATAGTGACTTGTTGAGCCGGCAAACCGATCGGCCGACTAGGATCGACAAATCCCTATTGGCCGACCGCAAAGATACCTTGTCTCAGACAAGGTGCCATGGAGGAATGCATTCTTGACATCTAGCTGATGCACTTGCCAAGAGCGAGAGAGGGCAAGTGAGAGAACAGGCGGCGCATCGTGAAGTGAGCAGTGCTTGACCACCGGACCGAAGGTCTCATCATAATCAACCCCGGGCGCCGGGTGAAGCCTCGAGGACCCGAGCCGAGCCTTTAGCGCTCGGGCGCCGTCACCGACGTTTGTGCGCCCGCATCCACTTGCCCGGTGACCACATTGCCACCAGACGGACGCGGCACAAGGTTCCACGCCCGGTTGGCTAGAAGAGCCCTCGCATCCTCTTCCATCGCCGCCAGGTTAGGATCTGCCAATTGTCTGGCGGGACAGGAGGAAGGAATCGGAGAGACCGGCGGATCGCTTCCGGTGGCGGAGAGGGTCGCAGACGGAGAACCCCCGCCGCATGGCGAGTCACCATCGGGTGAGTGTGACGGGGTCTGTTGAAGGATCTGGTGTGGTAGACCGCAGTGGTAACCACGACCTGCCGTGGTGGAGGAGGTGGGGCGGTGGTGGAGGAGCCGGAGCCGGGTCCGAAGGCACCGCGCCGGGCCGCGCGCGACGAACGTACACTCCGCGTCGGCCGCCACGCCGGGTCCCGGCCGCGAATCAGGGAATGACGCGAGGCTCGAGGCCGCGTGGCGCGCCTGGTGCCTCTCCGGGGCGCCGCGTGGCGCAGCGGGGGCACCGGGCGCGCGTGGCGCGGGCGAGTGGCTCCGGGAGCGCTGGCGCAGCGCGCGAGTGCCGGGCCGCACGCGGGCGCAGCGAGTGGCGCCGGGCCGCGGGGGGCGCAGCGGGGCAACCTCGGTACCGTGGAGAAAGGCCGAACGGAACCGTGGTTGAACCGGAAACGGGGACTCCAACTCGGGATCGGGAAGGCGTGGAAGAGGTAGAGTACCGAAACTGACTCGTCGAAGACGACGTGCGGGAAATAAGCACCCGACGAGAAGTGAGGTCGTAGGCAACGGTACCTTATGATCGTGGAGTAGCCGAGAAACACACACCGTGTCGAGCGAGGCGCCAACTTGTGAGGAGTAGTGGCGGCGAGGTTAGGGTAACAAGCACAACCGAAGACACGGAGGTGATCATAGCGAGGAGGTGTACCGAAGAGGGCGTGGTGTGGAGTGGGAGCAGGAGAGGCCGTGGAAGGAAGCCGGTTAAGTAAGTAGGTGGCGGTGTGGAGGCTCGGCCCGTAAGCGCGGGGCGAGAGGCTGGAGAAGGAGAGGCGCGATAACATCGTTCGTGGTGCGAATCATCCGCCAGCCTTGCCGCTCGGGAGGAGGTGTACGGACAAGACATGGAGTCGAACACCATGAGCGAGAAAGAAGGAGCGGGAGGTGTTGTTATCAAACTCACGCCCGTTGTCACACCGGACGGCCTTGATGGTGAGGCCGAACTCGAGTGGACACCGTGCAAAGAAGTGGAGGAGAGTGGAAAAAGTCTCGGACTTGGCGCCAAGAAAAGGAAAGTCCAAGAGTAGTGAGAGAAGTCATCGAGGAGGACCGGATAATACTTATAGCCGGAAATGCTAGGAATAGGAGAAGTCCACAAATCACGGTGAAGAAGAGCAAAGGCATGCGCCGCACGCGAAGGAAGAAGTAGGAAAAGGAAGGCGACATGGCGACCCAACCGGCACGCATGGGCGTAGATGCTCATCGGGAGCCCGAGTGCAAGGGAGGTGGGCACTACGACCGAGGCGAGCCAAAGCGCCGCGGCCGGGGTGACCGGCCGGGGTGTGCCGTAGAGGAAGAGGGAGTAGTGGCAAGGGCAGCTGAAGTGGAAGGCGGTATAGTGGAAGCAGGAAGGCTAAGGGAGTAAAGGGGTCCCGAGCTATCACTGAGGGAGTGGCCGCCCAGAGGCGAATCCTTCACCGTGAGACCGGTAGGGTCGAACTCAACAGAACAAGAGTTGTCGGCAGTAAACTGGCGGATGGAAAGAAGGTTATGGACGATCTGAGGAGAAACAAGGACAGAAGGAAGACGAAAAAGACCAGAGGCAGAACCCACGGAGGTGACAGGAAGACACGACCCATTCCCAACCATGATCGAAGAGGGACAGGAAGGGTGAGGAGGGCGAAGAGAAGAGAGGATGCCGGCATGAGGGGTAGTGTGGAAGGAAGCCCCCGAGTCGGCGATCCACTCGGTGCAGACAGGTGGTGCTACCCCCATGGTGCTGAAGGATGGCGCCATATCGCCCGGACTCCACCCCCCAGGCCAGGACGGAGTCGGGCCTGGCGGAGCAGGGGAAGGCCAGCAGGGCACGGACGAGTAAGGGCCGCCAGCGACCATGGCGACCGGCTGGAGCGGGGAATGAGGCCCGCCCATCGAGCGCGCCCTTTGGCCATGGGTTGCCGAAGGATGGCGGGGTGGACCTCCCGCAGCGGTGCACGGGAGCCGAAATGCCGAGAGGATGGGCGGATGGGCGCCTGGCGCAGCCGGCGGCGCAATTTGGACGGGCGGCCGGAGGAGTCGACACTCCGCAAGATACGGATGATACCGCCCGGCGGCGGTGGCTGGTGCGGGTAGGTGGCCTGGACTCGCGGGCCGCTGCGGCTCCCCGGCCGCGGGGCGGAGAGGAGAGGCGGCGGCGTGCGGGCCGGAGGGCACGAGGGGCCGCCCGGAGGACGCGCCAGGCCGGCGGCCTTGCTGCCACGCAATTTGTTCCGATCTTTGGCGTCAGAGGGCGCAAGGAGGTGCTGAATCCCGGCAATTCCGGCGCCCGGGGCGGGGCGGGGGCCACTGCGCCCCCGGCATGCGTAGGGGGAGGGGCGGCTGCGTGGTGGTGCCCGGGGCGCCGGCACCGCGTCGTCAGGGAGGAAGAGGGAGGGGACGCGCACGTGCGCGCGCCGCGTAGCAGCGGGAAGGGAAGGAGCCCGCGGCGACTGCGGGACCCCGCCCAGCGGGCGTTTCGAGAGCCGCGGGTCCAGCGCCCGGTGCCGCCCGCGCGCGCGTCGCGGCCCGGTACCTGTGGCCGGGCGGCAGCGGCGCGGAAGGCCGCGCCCCGCGCCGCCCTTCGGAGGCCGCGTCCGCGCCCAGGGCCGCGCGCCCGCCGCGTCAGCGAGCTGCGCTCGCGCCGGCGGCGGCGGCGGTAGCAGAGGGCATCCGCGCCCGGGCGCTCCCCGCGCCAGGCCAGCAAAGTAGCGGCCGGGCGTAGGAAAAGGGAGGGAAGGGAGGAAGGGGCAGCACGCCGGGGAGGGGGCGGCGCCGGTGGCCGGCCGGCCATGGAAGGTGGGCGGGCCGGCTCAGGGGAGGTGGAGAGAGAGAGGAAAGCCTAGCCGATACCATGTTAGAGAAGGAATAAACTCTGTGTATTCCTCCAAACCCTAGAAGGGTGGGCAATATAGTTCTTTGTACATGGGCCTCATGGGCCTAGCCTCATGGGCCTACACATATACACTAACAGATACCGACAATTCTAACTCAACCAGGCTTGCCAGTGCACCTTCTTCTATTATTACTTGATTGATCTGCGGAGCACCCCATATTCTTAGCATTCGCAGTCTAGGAAATGCCTGTGAAGGGAAGTGCAACGTTTCTCCATTATAAGACTTACTAAGCACAAGACACAGAAACCGTGTAACACCTTGAGGCTAGAAAATGAGTCTTCATCAAGTCTTGAGAATCTCAGATACAACTTGGAAAGGTTGTTAAGGTGCGACCAGGATGAGAGAATCCGAGGCAACAAGTTGTTTTCCAACTGCCCTATCAGTTCAAGTCTAGTAAGAGTCTCTGGTAAACAGAGTGCTTCTAATGGTAGTACTTCAGTTTCATTGGATGCATTAATTGATAGTCTTGTAAGATGACCCATGTTGGTGATAGCACAAGACAAGTTGGAAGCGTGCTCACTTAGCACATTACAAACTGAAAATGTTCTCAACTCTGTCAAAGCGGCAACATCACAAAGTGTCTCGAGCTTGCTTTAACCTCTTTGCGTAACATGCAGTGGTCAAATTCCTTATGCCTCTAGGCATCGAAATTCCACTAAAAAAACCGTACATTTCTTTCGACACCTGTGCACCCGCGCACGTAAAACCTAAGGTTCTTCAGTTTTGCTATATTGTTTGGTAAAGATAGCAGAGAAGTAAAGATTGCATCCAAAGACTTCTAAGTTTTGCGTCTTCCTATTGCCTCGTAGAACCTCAATTGCAAGTAAATCTAAGACCGAGAAACCTCAGATTGAACAAGTTGAAAACCTCATTAGGCAACATCTTGATCCGTGTACCTTGCAGATCCAAAGTTGACGAGAAAGTGTGAAGATGCAAGGATAGGCCTTAGCAATTCAATATCAATGGAACTCGTAAAAGCATATATTGACCGTAGAAGTGCTGCCGCACAGATTGGCTCAATGATGAAATATCGAACTTTGTATTGATAGTCGACGCGAGTCGCCTATCGGAAATGTCCTAGAGCCCACGTAGACTCTACCAAAGCATTCTATCTCTGCTTTTTCGAGAGCAAGATGGTGGATGACATCATGCACTCGACACTTCTTCACTCTTCCAAACTCATTCTTCTTCACAACTTGTAGCGTGCTTCGGTTTATAAGATCATTCAAGTAGCTCTACGCCACTTCTTCCGGTATTTTGTTCTCTTTTTGATTGATGAATCCAGAAGTAATCCAAAGGCTTTATTAACCTTCTCCTCCTCAATTCATAATCCTCTCGGAAACTTGATTGCACAATGTAAGAAGCAGTTCTTCAGTTCATATGAAAGGTCCTCCAAACCGACTTTTAAAACTGTTTCAACACCGGGGATTGTGTTTTTAATTGATCGCAACTCTAACTTGGTACACCTTTTCCCATTCAGAGTAAGTTGGGGGTTTGAAACACAGTAGCCGGCCTATGCACGCTATAGCAATAGGCAAACCTTCACACTTTTCTAAGAACTTTACGGCCAAATCCCTTAACTCCAAAGGGCAGCTCTTGTCCTCGTTGTTCCAAAACGCTTGCTTGAAAAATAACATATAAGAGTGCTTTTCTTGTAGTGGTTCTAGCATAATTGCACAATCATTAGTTGCCAATGACGCAACTTCAGATAATCTTGATGTCGAACAAATCGGCTTGTACCATTGGTAGGAAAAAGATTCATGATATTAATCCACACATCCTGTTCCCAAACATCATCGAGCACTAAGATGTACCATTTACCTTCAAGATGGTTACGGATGGCCTCAACTACAATTCTCATTTCCATATTGCTAGAATCAATTGAGATGCTGAACGCCATTGCAATTCTTTTCAGTAAATCCTCAATTTGGTAACTCTTGGACACGATTACCCATGCAGCAGTATCAAACTCGACTTTCACAATGTTATAGACATGATCAACCAAAGTAGTTTTACCCACTCCACCCATGCCCCAAACTGTAGTGATTCTAGTGTTCCTTTCTTCCAAATCACCGACTAGCCACCCCTTGAGCTTGTCAGCAGTATCTTCAATACCCACTAGATCTCCATACCTTGACAAACACAGATTTTGAGTGTTGGATTTCGCATGATGGTCACCGCTGTGAGTGTCTCTCTGCATTCCTGGGATGACATAACGGCCCCTCCTTTCAGTAGCTTCTTCAAGCTCGGCATTGATATCGCGGAGCTTGTGAGCGAGACGGTGCCAAACCTTGACATGCTTGATCCTCTTTTTCATCTTTGCTGCAAATCCTCCATGTTTGTCATCCTCAAGCTTGTACATGAACTCATCAACAACATCCTCAATCTGGAAAGATAGTTCCCGGATCTTGTTGACAAAGATGCCAGTGGTCTCGTCAGTATCCTTGAACTTCTCTGACTCATGCAAGTAGGCTTTCATGCTCACCAGCTCCTCCTTGGCTTTGTGGATCTCGCCATAGAGACCCTTGAGAGCAGAAGCTTCCTTGCAAAGCAGGGATGCACCATAGGCCGCTCCCTGGTTTGCCAAGGCCACAGCGAGCTTGCCGATGAGCACTGCCACAGCAGCCTCAGCCATGGTGGTTGTCTGGACTTTCTTGAGTGCTCCGAATCACAGGTGTGCACACGTGGCTGCCATATTCAAATTTCAAAGACCAGTTCAATTCTCAGAGCTAGCTTTATAGATTCAAAACTTTATTTTGATGTGGTGAAAGTAGGTGGTTGGTTACCTGAATAGAAGCTGAAAACAAGTAACTGCTGCAGTTTTTCTTAAGTGAATTTCGCAAACTTCAACGATAGCCAATGATGCTTCAACGACTTACAGGAGGTATGCCTAGCGAGTATCAACTGTTCGAGTCAACTACACTTGAAGCTGTACACGAATGAATTTCACAAATCAAGCCAATTTCCAGAGCTTGTTTCCAGCTTAAGGATCTAGACATGCAGATGGGACTGAACAAACTTTGAACCCATGAGGATGCCAGAAAGAAAGCATGAATGGGTTGCAGATTGCTGGTCCTTGTTGCATCCACAGTCAATGTCTATGGATGGGAAGAGATGGATCTGGCAAGCAACGATTCTGCCACAGGATGACGACCGGTGATACACAACTACAAGAGAGATATAAAGAGAAGAAGCTGAATCTTCCTGCAGCTTCCTGCAGTCAATGTCCATAGGCTGCTACCTGGTTCGCCAAGGCCACACCAAGTTTGCCGATGAGCACTCCCACAACAACCTCAGCCATGGAGGTTTCCCATGCTTGCTTCAGTGCTTAGAGTCACTAGTGTAAGCTCGTGACCTCCAAACCTAAATCTCACAAACAAGTCCAATTATCAGAGGTTATTTTCATGTCAATAATCAGAACCTTGGAACCAACATTGAACAAAATGCGAAGTGACGAGATTTGATCTTATACCTGAAAATGGGGAAGCTAGAAAACAAGCACGCGCTGCAGATCTGGGATTCAGGCCATGCTGAAGCCACTGTCAACTTCGGCGGCGTAGGAGATCTGGAGTTGCAGCCTGTAAGGACTAAGGAACCATGCTACAAGGACCGAGTCAACAGCAAACAAGTGGTTGTGGTCATCACGTGGGTACCAGCTGGACTCCTTGTTTGCTGCATGAACATGTGTGCTCTTTATATTAAAAATGAACAAGTGTGAGCTTAGATTACTCTGATCCATCAAGTTGATCCTGTACTCTGTACGTTCAAAAAAAGAACGGGCTCTTTGATTTTGATAGAGCAAAGTTACAGGTGAAGATTCCATGACTATGAGAGCCCCAAACAGTTGGACGGAGGAGATCCATTCTCTTCTTGAGCTTTAAGTGGGAAACCACCTAGCGTAGCGCGGTGATGGAGGTGCTGGGGAGAGCTACGCGCCTCTTCATAGGCTGTCTTATTTTTTTTAGCTCTTTTTTGTTGTGTCAAAGGAAAATAGCAGAAGGCCTGCCTTGCATTTAAATAGGAAAAGAAATAGAATAATTACACATGTATTATGCTAAAATATTGATGGACATCCCGAGTATATTAGATGCAAAACCAGTGTGAAATTTGTCTAATTTCAACTTTAAATATTACACAATTAAAAGTTCACCACTGGTAAACGATTTTTTTGCCTGGGATAAACATTTAGAACGAGGTGATTGGACAAATCCAGAGAGAAGTCCAAGAATCCTCAAATAAAATTCCCAGTGTTCCGAAGCTAACTAACTCAGTTTTGAAGGGAACCAAGTGACCCCATGTTAAGCAAACTCACGCCTGCTCACCATGTAGCCGCTCGCTGAACGAGTCGAAGCCGCCGCACGTGGATCACCGGCGCCCCTGGGCTGGCCAGAGTTGGCCTCAACGGCAGGAACGATGTAAGGACATTGCCATGCCCATGGGCACGGCGGCCGGATCTGACCAAACAGCGTATGTGCGCGCCATCAGACCCGGCACGCGCGGCGCCTAGTGCGCCCCGGCGGTCGTGAGCTGGACCGCCCGCCGCCGCCGCCTTGCTGCAGGCGTGTGTGGCTCCGCCCCAAGGGAGCCGCAGTGGAGCCCCTCGACGGAGCTCCGGCGAGAGGGACCATGGCGGCGCCCGCCACCCCTGTCGGGCGTCGGCATTCGCATGGGGAGAAGGAGGTGGGACAGAGGAGAGGAGCGGCGCCGCCGCCGCGTTGGAGAAGAGAGACGAAGCGCAGAAATGCTGTAACGTGGCTGTGCCGTAGATTTGCATCCGACGGCCGAGACCTCAATATCCATCAGGCAGTCCTATATGTTGCGCACACGGGCGGGGTGAGCCATTTCCAGGCCCGGGCCCAGGTTGGGCAGGCCGGATACATACAGCCCATCAGAACTCCCATCAACACATTTTATTCAGAACGACATCATATCTATAGTTTTTTTTAGAAAAAGGAATTTGTATTCTAAGCGTCCATCTCAGGAATTTGTATTCGGCCTCTGCACAAAACCAATTCTTATTACAGTTTGAAACTCTAAAAACTGAAACCAATCAACTGAGTGTCTATCAAAGGATTAATTCTTTTAAAAGACAACCACTCATGCTTGGTGAAGATCTTCATGGCTAAAGTCTTCAAATTTCGACATGCCCACTTCAAAGGTGATTTGTTGCTCTGCTCTTGCAGAATGTTCTAGAAACGAGTCTAATAAGTCGCTTTGAAAATAACCTACAAACAAAAGTATAATCTTCTTTTGTCAAAAGTCACATCATTTCTACAAAGCCAAATATACAATAAAATTACACTTTTTTCGGTACAAATTAAGGAACCCATACGTTGGTATGTTTGTTGAAACCACACTCCACATAAATCTTCTACATGTGTAGGAGGTTCAAAACCAAAAGTCATATTAATAACTCTCCGGACAAATCTCATCACATGACAATCAAAATAGATGTGTTGGATGGTTTCCTTGTTGTCACAAAAACAACATCCTCCTTTCCAATGTCTTCTTAATAAGTTGTCTTTCGTTAAAATTACCCCTTTTAGTACGAACGGATGAAAATCTTGATTATAAGGGGTATTTTCAACTTCCATATTGATTTGTTTAGAGGCAAGGCAAGTTGGTTCACAAGATGCTTATACATTGATTGTACAGCGAAATATCCTAGTTTTGAAAAAGCTTCACTTAATGGAATCTTGTTGGTCATCCAATCACCCAAATGCAATCCTCATAACTAAGTCATTCCATTTAAATAAATTTGCCCAACTAATGCTCTTCAAAAAGAGATATTAAGGGCTATAGAACTCACGACACTAGCTACCGAAATGTGTTTCTTCCTACAAATATTGAATAGGGATGAGTATTGTTCTTTGAGACTGGATTTTCCTAACTATCTATCCTCCCAGAATCTAACATATGTACCATTACGATGGTTAAAAGTAGTAGAGATGAAGGAAACGACCTTTGACCTTCATAAGGCGACAAAAAATGTGAGTCTCCCGGTTTCCACTCAACTTCACCAATGGTCTTATTTTCAAGTACTTCTTCCTAAGAAGTTCTTGCTAGAACATAGTATCCTACCTTCTCCAATCCCTAATCCCCCGAGATTGAAAGGTCCTAAATGGCTAGAGGGGGGGTGAATAGCCTAATAAAATTTCTACAAATTCAGTAGACAAACTTGTTAGAATAACAAATGGCGATAAATGTGTTTGCTCTAGCTCTACTTGTCGGCAAGCCACCTATTGACAATTCTAGTCAAATTAAGTCTCTAGAGCACTCAAGAGCTAGGTCACTACTTCTCTAACTAGATGAATAAAGTAGATTACACTAAACAATTCTAAGCAACCTAGTCAACTAGCAATTCTCCACAAGTACAATATATATATCAATATAAATGCTAGATAGAGAGAAGGTTTTATACCAACGTGTCGAGGCTAGTCAACCAATCACCGTAGGATGATGAACAATATGAGCACGATGAGGCCAATCACCAAGAGACAATAATCACAATGAGGAGACACGATGATTTAACCCGAAGTTCACTTGAGCACCCATCAAGCTACTCTCCGTTGTGCCGACCTTCTCACGTGTGGGGCAAGGTGGAGCTCACTCCTAGCCAAGTGCCTTTAGGCTACTTGCACCCAAAGCAAATGAGAGGTACCCAAGACACGAGCAATGTATTCCTTGCAATTCGTCGTCCCGACAAGGATGCACGGTCCTCTTCACAAATCAACCTGGAGGTGGCCAAGAACAATTACCAACTCTTGCCAACGCCTCCACCAATCACCAAGCCGGCTAGGAGTGGTGCTCTCCAAGAGCAACAAGAAATCCACCGGCTCACAACGATCTCCAAGTGCCTCTAGATGCAAAGATCAAAGCAATATGCACTTGGAACTCCTCAACTCTCAAGAATGAAGCTCACAAGCAATGAATGAGAGGAGGAGGGAGTTTGCTCAGCTCTAGAGATGTTAGGAATGATTCAAAATGACCAAGAGAGCTCCCAAAGCCGGCCAAACTCCTATTTATACACCCCCACACGAAATAGAGACGTTGGGGGCAAAATCATGTTTCCTACGAAGTGACCGGACGCACCGGTCACAGTCTGACCGGATGCTCCGGTCAGGTGACCGGACGCACCGAGCACGGGTCCGATCAAATAAGACAAATGCCCGAGGCCACGAGCTGACGGCCAAATTCCAGCTTCCGGTCATAGCGTCCGGTCAGTGACCGGACGCACCGGTCAGCCAAATGCCCGAATTCGATGCTTACTGGAATCGACCGGAAGCACCCTGACCGGACGCTCTGGTCAGGACCCCAGCGTCCGGTCCAGTGTCCGGTCGCAGGGTCCGGTCGGCATTTCACTACGAAATGTCGTCGTTTCTCCATCGCCTTTGCTTCGACATGCTATCCAACAAGTATACCAACTTGAGCACAAGGACTAGCATGTTTTCACCACCATGATGCATCCGGCGCAATAGAAAATAGACGTTTCATTTTCTCGAAAGCGCCGAATCCCGCCTCGCAAGCTCAGCGGGAGGGTGAGCGGGACCCAAACCCATCTCAACCCTGCAACCATCACCGCCTTCGCAAATGTGCCAACACCACCACGTGTACATCACCATGTGCTCGTGTGTTAGTATTTTCACAATCAATTTCGAAGGACGGGTTAGCTCTCTAGGTTAGAATGCATGCATATGACTGTTGAACCTAGAGGCACATGAGGACCGATATGTACGATAGTTTTCCCCTCTTTATAGTACGGCTTATCGATCCTAAATCACTCACACCCTCTATGGTGTCTTGAGTACAAAATCAAAATGGTCCTATGAATATACCTTCGCCTTGAGCCCATTTTGATCCTCGAACTACTCCAAGTTGCGCACTTGATCATCATTTGGATCACCTCGACCCATCCACCATGACCACCATGCACCAACCTTGGCTTGACCAATCCCCAACTAAAACAAACACTTAGCATAGAGAGATTAGTCCTAGGATGTCACTAATTAGCCAAAACCAAACTAGAGATCTTCAGAGATCCCTCGCCTAGATCCCTTTCAGAGGCGATTCCTCCTCAACCACCCGATTCATCCCAAGCTCAAGTGCCCCTATTCTTGGTCACCAAGGAGCTCGTTCCTAACCTGCCAAGGCCAAGGACCACGGTGTCGGCCTCAAGGGCGCCGGGGGCCATGGCGTTCCTTGCATGGAAGGCGCCACGACGACGCACCTCGCCGCTTGCTCCAATCAACTAAAAGCCCAAGTATGCTTCATATCGAAACTAGGAATTCCTATATATCTCGCGCTAGTCTTATAAATCGTTTTAGCTTCTTTGATGCCTTTGTTGTTCCATCACAAGGCCAATCACCGCCTTTGGCTAATATGAAATGATGAAGTTAGTGTTTCTCAAGTAGATCATTCTCACCACTACATATTTGCTTTATGTACAAAGCAGTCTAAGTTTGAGGAATTTGGTTTACTCTGTATCTACGGTGATCCTCATCACAGAACCACCAATAATGTTGTATGGCCCCAAGTGCTAAACTTTGTCGTAACAAATGACTACTTGCCAATTTTATGTATGGGTGACATGAACGATATCATGCATGTGAATGAAAAACTTGGTCCTGGTCGTCTAGATCTTAGACGTATGAATACATTTTGTGATCATGTGAAGCAATGTGGTCTTGTAGATTTGGGATACAGCGGTTTGGCGTACACTTGGTCCAACAAGAGATTCAACACGATTCCAACATTTCAACGCCTCGATCGTTGCCTTGCGAACGAACGTGGAATGGTGTATGTTGTACCCTTGGACGACGGTGTACCACCTCCCCATCTTTGCGCAACGATCACACTTTGATCCTCAGGCTGCTCGATTCCATTCGAATAAATGCTAACAAACCTTTTTTTGTTTTGAAAATTAGTGCCTTTTGGAACAGGATTTTCAGGAAGTGGCCCAGCACCAAGATCATTCTCTACGGCTCTACCTGGGTCACCGTCTTATCGCCGTCCACATTACTCTTCTTTTTTCCGAGGGTCGATTCCCGACAGAAAGCACCCGACAAAGAGCTGTTTACCGTCAAAATTTAGGTCAAGTGAGGTTTGCCAAGGGTGGCACTCGACAATTCACTTATTCACTAATTCACTGTTCCTGGTAGTGAAATTAAGAGCAGCTTCGACGAGGCTGAGGAGTGGGTAGCGGCTGATTTCCGCGGTGTTCGGTCTGTTCTGACTACGGTCCTTTAGAGACTTCTGCTAGCTAGTCGCACTATCTGTTTCCTTAGTCAGTACACCACTACCTGCAGCACCGTTGAAGCCGGTGATTCTTGTTATGTGTGCTTACCTAGTGCGTGCCTAGGCATCTCGCGCCACGGCTACAAACTAGGTCGTGTAAAACTTTACCCGCTTCTCTTAATGAAATACGGGCAACGCCCGCCTTCGAAAAAAAAATAAGAGCAGCTGGCTGTACGTCTTTTCAGTTCACTAATCATATGCTTGTTTTAAATGAATTATCCAACTACGTACCACTACTGAAGAATGTCTTCAAGCAGCAGTGATGGTCTGTTATAACCTAGATAAGCTGGGTGGGTTTGTTATGACCGGCATTCCGTATATGAGGCACAAGCCCAATAGTGGCTAGGGCTGCCGGTCATTAGAGGGTGCTAAAGGCCTATAGCTTATCTATTATTAGTAGATTTATATTAATATTCCTATTATTAGAGTCCAAGGACTATAAATATTGTAATTCCCCTATTGGAACAATTAAGCAGAAACATATTATTGTTTCCGACTTTCCTCAGGGAGCCAGGATTTCCTAGCCCTAATTCCTCTCTCTCACACGTCATCACCTTCCCTTGCCGTCACCACCGGCTGACCCACGGCGCACCGGTGCCGTGAATCTGATCGCCCTCCGGCCAACCATCCCTACCGCTTGAGAGAGGTCCCCTGGTAGGATCTGAAATCCTATCAATCGGTATCCGAGACCTCCGATCCTCCCTCCACCATGAGCCACGCCACCGAACTCATCCACCGCACCGTCCTTTTGCCTCCCAACCGCCACCACCATCGCTGCCACTCACCACCACCTCCGCGATTGTCCAACCGTCGGCGTCGGTCTCCACCGGTGTCCTCACCACCTTTCCTCCCATGACAAATGAGCAGATCACCGCCTTTCTCGCCGCCCCGACCAACAACATCCGCTCTACCACCGACAACCTCGCCACCCTCACCACCATATGCCGCCAACATGCGATCCAACGTGACCACCCTCCAGTCCGACATGGCGGCAAGTCAAGTCCTACCTGCTGGGCTCCCATGCACCGCCTCCCTTGTCGGCGCCGTCCTCATCCGTCGCCTCGTTGTTGGGGCCGCAATACTGCTCTCCGCCGCCCGCACCAGCGATGGGACCACTAGTAGAAATATGATCTTCTATGACGATTTTCTTGTGACGATTTGAAATTTCGTCATGCAACTGTAGTTTTCAGTGACAAATTTTGTAATTTCGTCATAGATCATGAGTAATGGAGCCAAGTTGCTAAAAATAATGACGAAAAGCAATAGAGCGTCACAAAACAATAAACCTGTTCGTCACAGATAATCATTCCGCCTCTAACCGGTGGGGAACCAATGATGAATGTAAACTTTCATAACAAAACAACATACTCATCGTCACAAAACAATAATGTCCATGCTCTAGCACAAATATGGGTCCCACATGTGTGGGTCTGACCCTAGGTCCCACATGTTGGTACCATGGTCCCACTACTGTCGACGTGGCGTTGTGGACCCTACCACAGCGGTCCCACGTTGTAAGCCACATGGCATTCCAATCAACGCGGGCCCCACCTCCACGGTCCCACCAGCATCGACGAGGACCCCACTATAGTGGTCCCACATTGTACTAATCCCGCTCCCACATGGCGTTCCACGTGAATCGGGGCCCCACCACCGCGGTCTGATGATGTAGTGGTCCCACTGCCACGTGGTACTCACGTCATTATGGGCCCCACTAGCTTGGTTCTACTATACAGAATCGGTGGGCCATCATAGCTGGGTGTAGTCCCACAACCACATGCCTTCCACGTCAATCTAGGCCCTACCACCACGATCAACTAACTGCATAAGTGGACACCATAGGTGGGCCTCACTACCTTGGACCCACGCCGTAGTGGCCCCACGACCGCCTGACATTTCACGTCGACCTTGGTCCCATAGAACATAATTGGTGGGCCACCACAGGTGGGACCCCTCACCGTGGTCCCACCAAGGTCTCCTAAGGGGGAGAGCATGTGATATCCTAGCTTAGGGCTTAATAAGATTGATAGAATACTCATGACAACAAGTTCCAACTTCTTTTTTATAGAAATTTGGGGATGGGTGACCGACCGGGAAGTTCTTCCTGAACTCCCATGAGTGAGAATAAAGTGCATAAAAAAACTTGTGTTGGTGTTTGAGAACAATCTATTTTATTAGAGAGTTGCTAGATGTAATTGGGCCCGAGTGCTAGATGTAAGTGGGTCCGGGTGGGACTTTATAGGCGGAGCCACGTGGCAGTCACTTCCATGACAAAATCAGTGACGTTTTGTTTTAGTCATAGAAGATGAGCTGTTCCATGACGAATGTTTGTTCGTCATGGAAAAAAACACTTCTATGATGAAATTTCATGATTCGTCATGGTGCATCAAATGTGACGCTCGTTCTATGACGATTTCATATTCGTCACTAATTCGTCATAGAAGGTTTTCAATGACGAATTTGGCATCTTCTGTGATGAAAGCATTTTGTCATCGATGCGAGGTTCTCTACTATGCGCGCGCCGCCGTCCATAGGCGTTCCCCTTCACCAGATCAACTGGCCCAAGTCCCCATTCGTCGTGCCGTCGTGGGCCATGGGTCCTCTGCCCGCCGCCGGGGTGACATACTCCACGCCGATCACCACGGCAGTGCCCCAAGAGCCGATGTCGACCTCGGCCCTAGAGTCCTTTGGCGGTGTCCTCTATGGAGGCGTGGACGGGGCGCTGTTCCCTTCCCCGCCAGGCACGTCGTCCGTCGGCAGGGCTTTGCCCGATGCACATCATGACCAATCAGGCTACGACCAGGGCCGCGACCACCTCCCGCCGAAGTTCTACAAGCTCGAGTTCATGACGTATGATGGCTCGGAGGATCCGCTCAATTGGCTCAACCACTGTGAGCAATTCTTCCGCAACCAGAAGACGTTGGCCTCGGACCGCACATGGCTCGCGTCCTACCACCTCCGGGGCACGGCCCAGACGTGGTATTACGCCCTAGAGCAAGACGTCGGCATGCCATCATGGGAGCGCTTCAAGGAGCTCTGCCACCTCCAGTTTGGGCCACCAGTACGGGATTCGCGGCTCGCGGAGCTGGGGCGACTTCCGTTCCGCTCCACGATCTAGGAGTTCACAGAGCGGTTCAATGCCGTACTCTGCCATGCGTGGAACCTCAACGCGGTCTAGAAGGCGGAGCTGTTCGTGGGGGGCTCCCCGACCACATCCGTGTCGACGTGGCGATGCGGGAACCTCAGGACCTTCCCACGATGGTCTACTTGGCATGGTGTAGGGTCGAGATGGGGACTAGAGGGAGGGGTGAATAGTCCTTTCTAAAAACTAATTGCGATGGCTAACCGAATACAATACGGAATTAAAACTATTCGCTTAGCCAAGACTTTACCCCTCTGACTATGACTCTAAATCACCTCACAAAAGATCATACACAAGATAAATGAGGTGACAAGCCTAGCTTAAGCTCCTAACCAATTCTATTGCAAGGTCACACAAACCTATGCACTAGTACTTCAATCAATGGTGAGCTCCTACACAATTCTAATGAGCAAAAGCACAAAGCCTACCTAAGCTCACTAGATGCACTAAGGATAAGGAGACACACGCCTAACCCAAAGGCTCAAATTACTTAGCTACACAAACTAAGCAAAGCAACTAAACAAGCTACACAATCAAGATAGATGCTACAACACTACTGGTAGCTACACAAGCTACTAGCTAATTGCAAGAGCTACTCCACAAACACAAGCACAATATATATATGGAAGTAAGAACAAAGCTTGTGATGAAGAGAATGCAAACCACCGCGAAGTGTGGACACAAGATGACACTGGTGATTTTTTACTGAGGTCTCGGGAAGCTTGCCAACTTCCCCCTACTCGTTGTGTCGATCAACACCTTGATGGTTCTTGGACTAGACGGTGCCTTCGCTAGTTGGCCCCTTATGTGGCTCACCACAAGGCTCTCCAAGACACCACTCACAAGGGTGGTAACCCAATGACACACTCTAGTAGTGTTGCTCTTCGTGATCCCCACGAGGCGAGCACGAACCTCTCACAAATCCTCCTTCGGAGCACCGCACAATCTCCCTTGCATGCTTCAACAAAGTCTCTTGCCACCAAGCTGTCTAGGAGGTGGCAACCTACAAGAGAAATAAGCACACCGGCTTTCAACACGATCACCTAGTGCCACGAATGCGATCTCTCAACGCAAAACACTAGAAAAATCGATCTCTCACACAATCGGATGAACACTATCAAGCATATGTGAGTGGGAGGGCTCTCTAGCACTCTCAAGCATGGACACAAAGTCCCCAAGGTGCTCAGCCCCTGCCAAGGGTGTCCACCACTTCTATTTATAGCCCCAAGCCAAAATAGAGCCATTGCCTTGAGTAGTGCCACGAAACACAAGCGCCGGACGCGCCAGGAAGGGAGCGCCGGATGCACCACCGCAGCGTCCGCCGCATCGGAAGCCGCCATGTGTCCCAACCGTTAGGAAAAGCGCACACAAACGCCATGCGCTGGATGCGTCCGCCGACCACCGTCGGACGCGGCACCACAGCGCCGGACGCAGTCCAGAGGCGTTGTCAAATGACCCTAGCGCCAGACGTAGAACCTCCGACCGTCGGACGCTCGCCCAGCATCCGACGCGTTCAACCCGCGCACGGCCTCGCTAGCGTCCCAACACAGCGTGCACCGGATGCATCCAACGCTCAACAGTCGGAAGCTCCGCAAAGATCTGCCGCCCGAGCCGACCACCACGGCCTGGGCCGGCCGGCGTCCGACGCCCGTGCGTGGCATCCAGCGCATGTAAAACCACCGTTTTACAGCCCGTCGACACCGCGAACTTCTCCACCATGCTACCCAACAAGTATACCAACTTGAGCACGAGAGTTAGCATGATTTCTCCAACAATTTGCATCCGACGCAATAGAAAATAAGCGTTTCATTTTTTCTCAAAAGCGCCGAATCCCGCCTCGAAAGCTCGGCGGGAGAGTGAGCGGTACCCAAACCCATCTCAACCTTGCAAACACCACCGCCTTCGCAAATGTGCCATTTTCTAATCTCCTGTGTATTATCTCAATCACACAATATTAGTCCACCTAATGTTGACACTCAATTACCAAAAACCACAAGGGACCTTTCACATGGGCATTTGAGGTACGCTCAAATTCCATCCTGTCGATGATGCCGGCTGCGAACCAGCGACCTCCGCGGCAGCCAATACGTGCCCTTCTGCCATTGGCTGCCAACGTGGCTGGGGGCAGGATAGCCGGCCGCACCTGCCCCACCGCCCATTCGGCAATTCCGACGCCTCACGCCGGCTCAGCAGCAGAAGCGGCGTCGCCAGGGGCTGTGCTTCAATTGCAACGAGCCATTCGTTCGCGGCCATCAGTGCAAGCGGCTCTTCTACCTGGAGTCTGGTGACTACCCCGACGATGAGGAGCCAGGGGCTCCTGCGGCTGAGGAGACCACCACGGAGGACGAACAGCCGCAGCCCGACGCTGCTGTAGCCAATGCGCTTGTGTTCTCCCTCCAGGCGCTTACTGGCATCCGCACGGAAAACACCATGGTGATGCCCGTGCAGCTCAAGGGGTAGCGCCTCATAGCTCTGCTTGACACCGGCTCTACGCACACCTTTCTCCAGGGAGCGGCGATGACGCTGTTGGCGGTCATTATCGAGTATATTATACCGCCAACCCTTATCCAATTCATGAGAAAGGGGCAAACTTATGTTACATATACCTTTACTTCTAACCTAGTTCCACTTGTATTCGTAGAAATTATGTTTTGTAGGTAAAAGAGTGGAAACAGGTACAAAGTCGTCAAATAAATTAGAAAGCGTATTGAATAAAAGACGCCAAGGAGTGGATCAATCAAGAGGACCAAACCCCACGCACAATTTGGCCCATGCACCATCATAGGCCCAACATTTGAAGGACAAAGCGCGCAACAGGGAGAAGGCCGGGGCGGGAGGCCCAGCCCGAGGGGCGGCTACAAGAGCTGCGGCGGTCGGCGCAAATTTTCACCCCTCTGTTCCGCCCTTTCTCGCGGCGGTTTGGGCGGTTTTCACTCGGCGGTTGCATGCGGTGCAAGGTTTCGTTCCCGCCAAGAACACCTCGAAGCAAGGAGAGCCCTCCATTCCCTCCTCCTCTCCACTATATAAAGAGAGGCACTCCTCACTTGTAACACACACACTCACACACAACACACAAGAGCTTGTCTCTTTTCACTTTCTCTTCTTCCTTTTTTATTAGTTAGGAGTTAGGCACAATGTAAAAGATCAAGATCTTCCCGGAGGTACTTGGTATGATTAATATAGTTTTACTTATGTTGATCAATACTTTGCTCTCCACATTATTCTTGTTCTTATTATCAATAGCTAAATAAAGCACGATTCATGCGATATGATCTTAGCATATGAACTAGCATATAGTTTGCATGTCGCGATCTTGTCAAATAGAACTTTATGCTAAATGTATTATACATACATGATTAGACCATAATGAGTTCTCTCTTAAGATAATTCTTGGTTGCTTGTCGGTTTACGGGTTCGTCGTCCGCCCTTGTGGCGGATGCTCGTAGAGGGGGCCTCGCACAGCGGGTCACCCCGATCAATGCTAGAGTAGTAGTCATAGCGTAAGCGTGGTGTTTATGCTAGAGGCTGCCTTCGTTTGCCTCGAAGCAGCGTGCGGTGCGAGGGGTAGGCGGTGGTGGTGATGACCCTGTCCGACCCTTGTATTCCCCACGTCGGTGTTTTGAGTAGGGCTATTGGCGGCATCGCTAAGGCGGACCAGGCGTTATCCGGTGCCCTGAAGTAAACCAATAGTAATTGAGGTTATCTCGAGTTAGAATCTCTGACGGTATAAGGCATGCATGTATATCTACTATCTTAATAAAGCTATATAGGATATCCTTCTCCTAGCATGTTTTCTTTTTATCCTTTGAGATTGGTTCAAGTGTGTGTGTCAAGTTATCATACCATTTGATTTATCCCTATTATGGATTGTGGTCTATTGCATAGTCGTGTTATCTTGTCCATGTTCATATTAGAGACTTTTACACCATGCCTTCCCCTGTGGAAATACGATACCACGAATACTTAGGGTGAAAGCTTCTGGCGCGGCATTTCCGCGTGCGCTTTAGCGGAACTCTTTCTGCTTTGCGTTAAGAAACGCCAACGGACGCGCCTCGGCTTGGCGCCCACGGGGGGGGGGAGGGAGCAGCTCCGGGTCATGGTGGCTAATGGAGACCGCCTACGCCGCGCTGAATCGCCCACAATGTTCCCATCTCCATCGCCCGGCGGCGACTACACCATCCTGCGTTGGCATCGACTTGGGCTGTTTTGATGTCATCCTCGGCGTCGACTTCCTTCGCACACTAGGCCCCATTACATGGGACCCGGCGGCCATGACGATGGCCTTCCAACAAAGGGCAGCGCCGCGTGGTGCGGCGCAACGCGCGGGGGCGGCGGCGTCGGGCAAGGAGCAGCCCGCTGCGGCTGTGGTGGCTGCCGATGAGCCGCAACCCCTATTTGGGATCTGTCTACTGGCAGCACGCCTCCATCTTCAACGAGTCTCAGGGCCTTCCACCGGCCCGGCCGTACAACCACCGCATCCACCTCCTCCCGGATGACTCCGTTGCGGTGCGGCCGTACCGGTATGCCCAGCTTCAGAAGGATGAGCTAGAGCGCCAGTGCGAGGCCATGCTGGCGCAAGGCATTATCCGACCCAACACCTCTCCGTTCTCCGTGCTGGTGCTACTCGTCCGCAAGCCGGACAAGTCGTGGTGCTTACGCATCGACTACCCTGCCCTGAACGCCAGGACCGCCAAGGACAAATTCCCGATCCCGGTGGTGGACGAGCTCCTCGACGAGCTTCACGACGCGCGCTTCTTCACCAAGCTCGATCTCCGCTCGGGAAACCACCAGGTGCGGATGCATGCTGAGGATGTCTTCAAGACGGCATTCCACACCCACCATGGCCACTACGAGTTCCTGGTCATGCCTGTCGGCCTCTCCAATGCGTCGGCTACCTTCCAGGTGCTGATGAACGACGTCTTGCGGCCTTACCTGCGGAGGTTTGTGCTATGTTTTTCAAAGATATTTTAATCTATAGCACCTTCTGGGCAGAACATCTTCAGCACGTTAGCATCATCTTACATGCACTCCGGGCACACCACCTCCACCTCAAGCGCTCAAAGTGCTCGTTTGGCGCCCCATCCATGGACTACTTGGGCCGTGTCATCTCTGCCGACGGCGTGGCCATGGACGGTGACAAGGTCACGGCGGTCCATGCGTGGCTGACGCCGCACTCCGCCCTTGGCCTTCGGGGCTTCCTTGGCCTCACGGGCTACTATCAGATGTTCATCAAGGACTTCGACGTCAACACTGCCCCACTCACGCATCTCTTGCAGTGAGATGAGTTTGTGTGGGACGACGAGGCGGCGACGGCATTCCATGTGCTCAAGGGCGCCCTCACCACGGGGCGGTTCTTGGATGCCCGACCGGCGAGGCCCGCCGTGGTTGGCGTGATGCGTCGGGCACGGGTTGGCCAGCGGTGCTGCACTAAGGCGCTGGCCCTCTAGCCTATTTCAGTCGGCCCTTTGTGGCCAGGCACTTGAAGCTGGCGGCCTACGAGCGCGAGTTGATCGGGCTGGTCCAGGTCGTTCGACATACCTATGGGGGCGCTCTTTCGTGGTGCGTACTGATCATTACAGCCTCAAATTTTTACTTGACCAGCGCCTGTCTATAGTGCCCAGCATCAGTGGCTCAACAAGCTCTTCGGCTATGACTTCGAGGTGGATTACCGTCCGGGCCGCCTCAACTTCGTGGCCGACGCTCTATCTCGCCGTGACGTCGAGGAGGAGGCCGTCAACGTCGCCGCAAGACGAACGGCTGCCATCGATGATCCACCACAACACGGGGCAGGGTATTGCCGGCAGGGGGGCAGCACCTTCACGGACCGAGGGCGCTCGATCCATGCCCGAAGGACCCAAATCGGACTCCCGCCGCCACAACGATGGCACGCCGAGGACAGGGACGCCCTTCGTCGCCGCTCTGCCTTGCGCCTGTCAGGGCCATTGGCCAGGATCGCCGCGATCGTGGGACGGTGACCTCGCCGAGCCCCCGCGTGTCTCAAACGAGTCGCCCCACCTGGCGCGACATCCCGCGCCGCCACACCATCGGAAAAGAGGGCCCGTTGCCGCCATCCCGGCCAGCCGCGCGGCCTTGCGGTGGCCCGCTCCGGCGGCGGCGTGACGGGGGATGGAGGAGGAGGAAGAGGGCGCGGTGGCTGGGGATGGCCACCCAAGCCGCTGCGTGGGGCGACGCGGAGTGGCGGCTAGGGTTCTGAGTGGAGCGGCGGCCGGCAATAGGGACGATAATACGAGCGTTTCCAATGACCCGACAGTTGGGAAATATACACATAGACTATTGGAGGTAGTTCGAAATTGATTGTCTTTATGAAACAGGAGGGGTGTGAGCCTCTACTAGAAATTTTCCTAATAAAAGGAAAAGTTTACAAACAGCTAGCTCACCAAACAAAGAAAGTTATAAAAAGATAAACAAACTTACACGTAAGCTTCTAGCCATAGATCTATAGAGGGATGAAATCTTCCTTTTGCTCTAAGTGTAACCATAGCAAACTCTCGTCTAAAAATTGTATTACAGTGATTTACTGAGGGAGGGATATATAACAATGAAGATTGTATGTTTTTTGATCATCCAGGTGGCCCAACACATTGTTATCACAATCTCCAAAGAAAAAAGTTAAACACAACTGATCCCAGGAAGCTCATGAGAATAACCAAAGGATCTTACGAGGAGGGCAGTCCCAATAAATTCAAGGTGGCCCAGCAGGCAATGGACATGTTGCAGCCAAACATCAAATGGAAGATATCGAAATTGGATGTGCTGTTAAGAAACTATGCCGAGTAGCTCCAAAATGTTGCCTATGTTTCTGCAGGACCAGTCGAGGCTGGAGGTTCCACCTTCACCGCCACGTGCGGTCCAGCTCAACTTCGCGGACACTCACGTGCTTGAGCCGGTTGGTGAGGTCGCCGCGGCGGGGGGTGGTACACTGACACCTTCACCTGCCCACGTCGACAACGGGGGTACAGTTGGTCGGGTTCGATGGACCCAGGAGTTTCCCTTCCTCTGGTGGTGATGCCGAAGTCGCCCGATCGGTGTTGGAGAGGCTGGAGGCGGATGTCTGTCTGCTGATCGCAACTCCTCTCGTGAGGCAGCCAAAGCTAAGGCGCTCCAGGACACCGGTGTCGGGCAAGTCGCTTCGGCGCAGCGGCCGTCTGGCGGCCAAGCCACGGGAGGCCAACGCGACGCTACAGGCGCAAAGTTGCTGCTGCGCGAAAACTTCGGTGTCCATGTCGGCGATGACACCGTGCCGGCTGACATTGTGACCTAGTTCAATGCGGTTTTCAAGGGGGACATGACGGTGCGCAAGCAACAACGCCTGAATAAGTTGCTAAGCGGAAGCTTTGATATGACCTTGTTGGACCTCGACCTCGCCGGTTTGGAGGACGAGGAAGATGCCTATGTGCACCGCTAATTCCACTTAGCATTTGGTCTGTGTCACGAATCTGTTACAATTAATGTAATCACAATACGTAGATCCAGTAGTTTGCAGGTTCTTGGGGTAACCTTGGTTACCTTCATGTTGGGTTGTACTTGACCAACTCTTTCTTCTTAATGAAAAGCACGCTTTGTCGTGGTCTCAAAAAAAGTATCAACAATTATGGATTCTATGCCGGCACCAAAGTATATATATTATTATTGGGAATTTGAATGGGTCATGTATTTGTCCAAAGTGTACCCTTTTCTAGTTGTACGGTCACCGTGATTCATATTGTAACAAACTTTACATTTCTAGGAAACTAATAAATAATCTGCAGGGATAAATAAACAGTTGAAGATGTACCAAAATTATATGGGTGAGTATTAGTACCATAGGGTTATTAAACAGTCTGATAACCACACAGTTTTAGGGTACCACATTCCTAGTTGGTTTACGTTTCATTGTTAATTTCTTAATATTTCTCCTTCCCGTGAATAGATTGTTATGTCTTTGTACCCGAAGGGTTGGTTGTTTTCAGTTAAGATACTCAGTTTAAGGTCACTTATTATAAGTTTATATACACCTTGATTCTCAATTTTATCCACTTAGAATTGGAATTTATTATAAGCTACTATTGCAGCCGTGGAGGTCCTGCCTGAATTCAGAGTAGTTGGGTGCCTGCGCCGTCGCGCATGTTTCCTTGCCCGCGATGGGTTGCCGGTGTTAGAATTTACTAGGTGGATTCGTTGGCGTTGCGCGGTATGAAGAAATGTATTTCGATGCGTGTTGCTGTAGAAAATTGCTTATTTTGTATGACTTATGCATGTATCGAAGTGTATTCACTTTAAATTTTAGAGATAAATTTAAATAAAAATGGATAATAAAATTGATGAAAAATAACGAAAATATTACTGGTATATTTTATCTCTAGCGTTTGCGACGATAATGTTTGTTCAAAAACACCTAAATATATTTTCACCTATACACGGGCAAGCAACAAACCATTTCGTCAGTATAGTACATTGAAAGAAATCATTCGATTAAAAACCGATTTATGGCTGGGCTGGTATCTCTCTCCTTTATCTCCTCCTACCGAGGCTCCTCTGCATGGCAATTCACAGGAAAAGAGGGGCTTTTATGCAAAAAACACAACCTTATCATTAGCTCCCACACACGCACGGATGGACCTCGGGAGGCAACCGCCGCGAGCTGCCGTACAGGGACCAGGGTGCGTCGCCGCCGTGCCGCTGGTGGACGTCAACTGCATCGGCGTGCGCGAGGAGGGCGTGCCGTCACCGCCGTCCTCAGCAGCCTCGCCGTCCCCGCGCTGGGCGCCGCGGAGGACCTCGGCGTGCGGCGTTCGAGCAGTGCGTCACCGCGGCGGAGAACACGGAAGACGCGGCCGCGGGAGTCCCCAACGGTGGAGGAGGCCGGCACTCGCGGCGGGGAGGCCTACCCGCCGCCTGCCGCGCCGCCCGAGCCGCGGGGCGGGCGCGGCGCCATTTAGGCCGCCGAGCTGCCGGATCGAACTTCGCCACGCCACAGACGCGGCGGGAGCGCCTTCTTCTTCTTCGGCTACCGGAGAGGACACAGGCACGGAGGCGCATTGGGAGCTGCGTCGGAGCTCGATCTATTCTCACGCGGCATCATCTTTTCCCGTCCCGAAAGAAAGGCCCGGCGCCCACGGCCTTCTCTTCCCAGCGCCGCCCGAAGCTCCTTCCCGCTTCGCGGAAGCTCGTGAGGTCCAGCGCCTTCGGGAGGCCAATTTATGAAGATAGGTGGGGGGGGAGGCGAGGGGCATCGGCGTCCTTCAAAGGGCGACGGGTGGAGGAGGCAAGGGGGGCGGCGGCGGCATTGAAGTCATGGTGGAGGTTAGGATGCGGTGGAGACAGGGACGGCGGCGCCCAGGGGGTCGCGATACGCTATCATTCGGTTACTAATAGCGGCGGGCAATCGGGAGGCTGAGAATTCCAAAATAAACTCCTAGTGGGAGATAGGCTTATTGGAGTTTTAGATATATGAATAGTTCCCCTAAAATTCATATAAAGAAATTCTGATAAATCTCAAAGACCCAATATTTGTGTTCCCTAATGGGCTTTATTATTTTAGCCCATGAGTAAAGGTGGGAGGTGTGATATCAATTAGTACCATATTGCTAATTGATGTGAAGGTAGGGAGTTTTCCTCCCTATATATTTGTACCAAGCCTTCTGAGAATAGACACAACATAACAACTACAATTGAGAGTTTCAAAATCAGAAAATCCTAAAGTAGTAATTTTTTCCTCTTCTCACTTTGCTGCGCCCTTTGTCGCCAATCTCCAGCCCGATCGTTCACGTGCACCAGCGACCGGGCGAGCAGGTCTCGGAACCGTCGTCTTTGTGATCAGGGCCACAACAAGCAGGTAACACAAGCTCAGTTTGGCTGTCAAGCTCCCCTATTATCCTCTGCCAGTATTCCTAAAACTCAAAAAATCCTCCAGTTCTCACAAAAGTTTTTTCCGAATTTCTGATTCTGATGCAAGTAGCAGCATCAAATTCCCAATTATCTTTATCTGCCACCACAGATTTATATGCCAACTGCATAATGTGACGATGCATGTAAATTTGAGTTTTGTGTTTCATTACCACTATAATTCACTTATTTTAGACTGATGCGGAGGCAAATGACATTGAAATGTTTTTTTAATCAAGACAATACAACATTTGGGCCACGCAGAGTGTTAATATTAATATTCAAGTTACTGGAGGCCTTTCTCCTTGTTGACAAGATCAGATGTCGCACGACAATGTTGCGGAGTACCTCAACTGAAGATTTGTAATGGAGAAATTTGAGTTTTATGTTTCATTACTGGTATAGTTCCCTTTTTTCGGACTGATGCAGAGACATATGAGATATATGCACAGATGACACTGAAACTTTTTTTTTTTAATAAGACATTGCAACATTTGGGTTACGTAGAATGTTAATATTTAAGTTACTGTGTCGGAGTACAATGTTGCGGAGTGCCTCGAATTGAAGATTAGTATTTTTGTTATAGTAGTACCGGTGATCACCTTCAAGCATAGCTTATTGATGCTTTTTTTTTGGTAATAGGAATGACCGAATGACCCACCAGTTAGGCACTATCAGTTTCATGGTTAGTGTATTTTCCTATATACTTTGAGGATAGGATCTGGCTAAAGCAGTGAGGAAACAATGCTTTGTAAATGGTTTGACATTGGGGAAAATATAGGATGCGGTGTGGAGAGGAGCAGGTGGAAGCAAGCCCATTTTTAGTTACCACCCCTGGCCACCGCCACAGCCAATGCCGAGGGGCTGCAGAGGCACTGGTGGATGGTGGTTGTGGCCAAAATGGGTAGAGAAATGTGTCCATATTTCACAAAGTTATATCTTTATGTATTGACAAATTAGATAAATAATAATGGGCAATGCTCAGGTACACCTTTTACCTGTTAGGAGGTAATATCTCAAATTGATCTGGACCATTGATTCTTTACAATTTAATGAGTTATTAAATAAATAAATTAATTAAACAAAACAAAAATAGAAACCTCCCGCGTCCGCTATTGATGGAAGGAATCCCGCATGAGGACTCAACAAATCACGGAAGAGCTGCGCGGGATCCTGATCGCGTGACATTGAACATATTCAATAGTACACACAAACAAACATGTTTAACGTATATAAAAGTTTATATGCATATATAAATTCTGGTATATGTTAATTAGAAATAAATACTTAATTTCCATTCAAATATATGATTTAACGTAAAATCAAAGCAATTGGTAAATTTCGAAAATATTCAAAGATACAAAACTTGGGGACTTGGGCAAAAAAATAGATGCTAGCACGAACAATACTTGAACTACTTCAATATAAAAAAGTTTCAAAATTAGAACTTGAACACGTATAAAAAAATAGGGAAAGACATGCATGCATGCCTACACGAAAGGAAGGAGACCCGCTCGCTTCTCTGCCCCGTAATGAGAGGATTTGATGTATTTCTTTTTTTTTTTTTTATATTTAATACTTTCCTTATTTATCCTATTTTATAAAATAAAAATTAAATAAATATTATTACCACTTAGGTGGTAAAAGATGACCATAACCGTTTGATCAAAATAAATGGATGGTCCACAGTCATTTGGGAGTACCGTAGCAATTGCCAATAATAATTGCTTGCGATTGCAAGTTTATTAATTGTATTCTCACTACTGTGAAAAATATGTCTTGTATATGGTGTTAAGTGGTGGCCAACGTGAAAAGAAAATCTAGATGGTTAGTTCATCGAGTCTTTGTGGTGTTATAGATCGAAATATAGGAATCAAAGGAGATGGGCATCTATGAACTGGTAGCAAGCTGACATAGTATAGTATTTATGTAATTATTACGTGCTATCAGTCTCAATCATTCTTAATTATGTGATTTTGTGCTAGCATTGCAACAAGAAAAAGCCGCCTACGACGGTGGTGGTTGATGAATAGTTTGATCATTACATGATGCAAAGTTAATTCATTTCGTTTATTTGTAGTTATATTGATCATTATATGGTACAAATGGTTCTTTCTCATTCATTAACACTGACTGGAAATGTTTCTTGATCTGCATGCGTAGGAGGGCTAAGAGGTGAAATCGAACAAAGCCGGTTGGTACATATGTAATAATATTACTATTTAAGTTAGAACTGCATTGTGGTTATGCATATATTGTTGTGCAATCATGGACTATTTATGTATTTCACTATTATAAAAGATTTTTTTTTGGTTTGGTATAGCACGTGCGTGCCGCACGTGCCTTTCCACTAGTTTAAATAAAAAGGTGTGTACAAAGAAAAAATACAAAGCTTCAAAATAAGAAGCAAAAAGAAGCAACTCAGATTTCAGAGGGCCAGAAGGCTAACTAGGGAATAGAGAAAGAGAAAGAAAATCCAAGGAGTTATACAGAGGAATTTATTCATCCAGGGCAAACTCCAATAGCATCAGGGATCTCCATTTACAAAAGATTTAAGGGATAGAGAGTTGTTCGTTGGTCTGAAAATTCAGAGAACGACTTTGGCGAAGGGACAATGAAAAAACAAGTGCATTCCTGTTTCCTCAACTGATCGTTGGCAGAGAACACACTGAAGTCATTGTGCAAATCATTTGGAATCTCAGTGACCTTTGAAAACTACGTTTAGTGAGTCATCATATTTGTATTATCATATCAGTTGTTGTGAGAAAAATGGTTTAAGAATTCGAAGACGACTGTCATGAAACTGACAGATATACAGTCATTAGTTCATTACTGTTTCCTATGTCCAATGGCGGCGCACCTTAGATTTTTATATCATGGGTTTACAGCATAAATGAGTTTGACTTTGTCATGAACTGAAAGCAAAGCTGTTTTAGACTAACTATTTTCAATCATGCTTTATTGAAACTGATAAACCTTACAGGGGACATTATACTTGATCATCTCAAGACAGGAGGCTTTGATACTAATCGTTGAATCTTATATAACTAAGTCATACCTATACATAATCACTAACATAACTTAGTAACTTGATGTTGACAATTACAGATGGTTCACAATATTCTAAACTCTGCAGGTTTAATCACTTAGCAGTTTTTCTAAGAAGGATGCTAAATTCTCTCACCTTGGGCCTGATAGTTCTGAGGCTGGAGGTGGAGCTAACATGCCTGCAGTTTGGGCTTGAGATGGAGCTGACATGCCTGCAGTTCCGGGAGCACCCAAGGGATTTATCGCGACAAGGTTGCGATCTATGTCTGTTCTTGTTGAGTATGTTCCAAATTCAGTCCATAATGGAGGCCGGGCTTCCGCCGTAGCGGAGTGGACAGTTGGGGGGTGTGGGGGGGGGGGGCGGAGCCCCCGCGGACGGTACATATACCTTATAGGGTTTCCACCAGGCGCATCATCTCATTCTCTTGTAAACCGCCGCGACCGGCGTTGTAACCCGACTCTTGATAATAGTGAGGAGTGTTTGCTGGCTGGCGCCCATGGTTTTTTACTCTCCCGCATTGGGAGGGTTTTTCACGTTAAATGTCTCCCTGTGGTTTGATCTTGTTCTTCGTCGTTTCCCGTTGTCACGTTTATAACAGTTCTGACCCTCGAGTACCTTCCAAAACTTGACCCTCAGAGTACCTTCCAAAACTTTTACAACCTCTGACATTTTCGGCCGTTGTTTCCAATCAACCCGCAAGCACCAAATTGCAAGCAGGATCATCTGAATTGCTTCCCCACGTGCCTGACTGACATTAATATCAATCAAATCTACTAACTCATTACTCTTCAGCTTCTCTTCCAACATGGTAATCAGATGAATGCTGTTTTCGGACCGAGAAGTGTCCAGGTTCTTTCTGCCACTGATAATCTCCATGACCACCACACCATAGCTGTAGACATCTGCCTTCTCTGTGATATGAGATGTCAACCACTCAGGCGATAAATAACAAAGTGTGCCCCTCATTCTGGTAACAACCTGGCTCACATCCCGGTCGATGAGCTTGCACAGCCCAAAATCCGAGAGTTTGGCATCGAAATTGTCGTCTAACAGGATATTTTGCGGTTTGACATCAAGGTGTGCAATCCTCTTCATGCATTCCTCATGAAGGTAACACAGGCCCTTAGCTACTTGGGTAATAATTTTGCACCTCGTTGGCCAATCCAGAAAAGGTGTGTTGTCAACACCGTGCCGGCAAAATATCCACTTGTCCAAGGATCCTTTGGGAATGAATTCGTAAACCAAAAGTCTGAGATTTCTGAGCACAGAAACCGATGATCCTAATCACATTTATATGGTGAACAGTGCCGATGGTCTGAACCTCTGCCAAAAATTCCTTCTTCCCCTGACCAGCTCTGTCCAACCTTTTGACTGCAATTGATTCATGGCCGAGACGTCCTTTGAAAACGGACCCAAATCCTCCATTCCCAATGTTCTCTCTGAAATGATCAGTTGTTCTTTGTAAATCTTCAAATGTGAACCTTCTCGGCATTCCTGGTAGCATCCCGAACTGTGCTTCCTCATCTTCCTGCTCCATATCTTGGCGCTGCTGCTCCATCTCTTGGCACCGCTTCAGGCTTCATCTATGCAATATGAAGACCAAGGATGCGACCAAAATGATGCCACCTAAAGAACCACCAATGATAAAACCCAATTTGCTCCTTTTCTTGGATTTTGATGAGGGTGTGCTGCTACTTGTCCCGTTTTGGGTTGGTGAAGGTGGAGGGGAAGACAAGGACACAAGATTGACTGGGGGACAGAAAATGATCTGGTAATTTGTTCCTAACGGACAATAAAAACTGGGTGATTCAAAGCCGTATGTTTGGGCTTCGGGGCACATCCGAGCATAAAAGAGTATGTTGCTGTTTACCAAGCTGCCGTTGCACCTCTCGCACGCGCCGAGGCAACCTCCTGGTACCTTGAGCTCATCGGGGCACTGCGACGTGATGTCGACCGTGCAATGTGTCCCCTTGCTGCACCCAGGCGATCCCTTGGACGGCACCGGCACCGGCAGCAATGCCATGGGCACGTTGAAGCCATGGATGACGTCTATGTTGAAGGCTTCCGTGGTGTTGGGGAGCTCGCTGGTTATCAGGTCGAAATCTGCGGAGTTGAACAGCGGCTTGCCGATGTGCTTGCATACAAGCGCACCCTGGCACTCACACGTCTGGCAGGATAACTTGCCGGGGCTGTCAGATGAACAGCCAGTGCGCGCCCACACCGGTGCCATGATTCTATCTCAGAGGAAGAGTGTTCATTCGGGCTAACGAAAGATCTCAGAGGGACTCTTACTTCTACAAGAGCTTTTACACAAGTTATCGACATATAGGAATTCGTCTACCTCATCACTGTGTGAAGGAAAAGGTTCAGGAAGCTTGTGATGCTCGGGATGAACTGACTCCATATGCACGAAAGAACTGAGATCTTCTTCTTCTTCTTTTTTGCGAAAAGGAAGATATATTAAGCATCAGCACAGTACATCCTCCGCTATTACAAATTGAACTTCAAAGAAAAAGAAAATTACAATTGAGTCCTCAAGATCCATTCTCATCTTCTTCGTCTCTGATCTCCAACTCGCCATCGACACCACCACAACGATCCATGTCCACCTTTGCTTCCGCCAAGAAAGACCAAGCATTGGAAAAGCCGCATCATCCATCGCCCAGATCACCAAGCGAATCGATTTCGTTGAAAGAAAATCGGCTAGCCCCTTGGCAAAAGGAAAGAGAAAAAGAAAATCCGCCGCCACCGGCCCGAGGACCAACGACCGGAAAAAACATCCACCGCCGCCAGGAAACCCAGCGACGAGGAAGAACCACAAACCCATGAGGATTACCGAAGAGCTCACATACCTGACACCAATTATTCGCCGGCACAGAAGCACACAACATCCACCGGTACCCAGAAACTTTATTTGCCGTGCTGGTGATGACGCCACCGCCGGAACCCTAAACTCCATCAGACATGGAGAGACACTAACCCTAAGAACTCGATCTAATTGGGAAAACTTATGGAAAAACAATGGATCCCCACTCCCTTCAGCCTCCGGCCCGGATGCCGAAGGGGAAGGGAGGGGGACCAGCGGTGCCGGTGGTAGAGAGCGGCGGCGGCGGCTGCCTAGGCCTTCTCTCCGTCTCTTCAACGAAAGCCCCCAATTTCATCGATCCTTACTTAATGGCTGGTGATGGATATAGTCTCGATGGCTTTGCCCTAGTATGGCATAAGCACCAATGATTTGCCTGGGTCGAGCCGCGTAGCACCGGCGCCGGCTATGTTTATGGTGGCTGGCCACAAAGTGTAGGGGCATAGGTTGCTGATGTTGAAAATGGCAGCTTGGCTCCGTGTGCTGCTGGTGGCGACGACGATGGCGGTGAAGAACAGTAGGAGGAGGTGGCGTGTCCCCGCTTCCATTGGTTTGTCTGCAAGAAAGGGGCCAAGGCAGCATAAATGGTCAATAGTCATGCTACTAAGTGATAATTCACAGTACGATAATATTGTAAAAACTCTATGATCCTTCATATTGTGAAAGCAAATGTTAATCGGAACTGTCGCTAGAAATGCAGGATCTTTACAGCTACTAAAGAAGCAGGAGCTGGCATCCTGGTTGAATAAAAGAGCACGTTGTTTACAGCTACTAAAGAAGCAACAGAAATGTACTAACTGTTTCTTGAGTTCCAAATCTATAGCTAAAAAACAAAACCTAAGAGCTCAAGGTTCATCAAAACTTACCCTTGCTCATCCAGGTGCTTGAGAGGAGACAGGAGATGAGTAGAGAACTTCTCCGTAAAGGCCTGTTAGCAACCCAAACAACGACCTACGACGAACCACGACGAATCTCGATATAACCAGTAACAGATACAAGTTCGCTGGCCGACGAGGCCGGTTCTCTCCTCCTTTCCCCTCTCTGGTCTAACTTTTCTTACAATATGATAGATGGTCTATTCGATACGCAACCTGCTTCCTTTAGCGGGGAGGTTCAGCCGGCGTGCACTGGATGCAGGCCCATTCTGGGCCTTGGACCTGGGCGATTCGCCCGACGGGCCCTCTTGCTCCTCCTTTCCTTCTGGGCTCGGCCTTGGGCTTCTTCCGGCAACCTGCCATGGGGAGTGCTGACATCCCCTCCTCCTTGGGAGCCGGCGTGTCCCCACGCCGGAGCCGCCGGGAACTGTTGGCGCACGGCTTCCGCGTCTTCCCATGTGGCGAGTGACGAATCCAGGCCGGACCACTTGATGAGGAGTTGTGGAACCGGGCCATCGCGGCGTTGGTGTAGTCGGCGCTGCAGCACGGCTTCTGGAACCTGGAGTTCGTTGTCGTCATCCGGCAGTGTCGGGGCGACGGTGATCTTGGTCAACGGAGCCGGCTTGAGCAGGGACACATGGAAGACGGGGTGGATCGCGGACGCGGGCGGCAGCTCCAGCTTGTACGCCACCGTGCCGATGCGGGCGAGGATCTTGTACGGCCCGAAGTAGCGAAAGGAGAGCTTCTGGTGTGCGCGCGGTGCGAGCGATGATTGTACATAAGGCTGGAGCTTGAGGTAGACGAGGTCGCCGACATGAAACGAGCGTTCCGACCGACGCTTGTCCGCTTGCTTCTTCATGCGTTCCTGGGCTCTTTGGAGGTGCTGGCGGACTGCCTCAGTCATGGTTGCATGGGCCGCTAGTGACGCCTCCAGATCAGGAGCCGATGTGATGGTCTTCGTGGATAGTCCGAAGTGATGAGGAGCGCGGCCATAGAGGATCTCGAACGGTGTCTTGTTTGTTGCAGAGTGCCAGCTGGTATTGTACCAGAACTCGGCCAGAGGGCCCCACTTCAGCCATTGACGTGGGCACGAGCTGACGAAGCATCTCAGGAACGTCTCGAGGCATTGGTTCACCCGCTCCGTCTGGCCGTCGGACTCCAGATGGTACGCCGTGCTCATCGACAAGGTCACCTGCGCAACACGAAATAGTTCTTTCCAAAGATTACTGGTGAAGATGCGATCCCGATCGCTGACGATGTACTCGGGCATGCCGTGAAGGCGATAGAAAGTGTCGAGGAACGTCTGTGCCACTTGTTGAGCTGTAAATGGATGAAGAAGAGGAATAAAGTGGGAGTATTTGTTGAACTTATCCACAATGACCATCAAGTAGTTAGCTGATCCGGACCGAGGCAGTCCCTCGATGAAATCCATCGTGATGACCTACCAGGACTCTGATGGAACCGGTAAAGGAGATAGCAGACCGGGGTAGCGAGATCTATCAGGTTTAGCTTGGGTGCAGATGGAACAAGCTAACACATACTCCTTGACATCATTTTTCAGGCCGCGCCATGCGAAGAGCTTGCGGACACGGCTGACAGTCACAGGAATTCCCGAACAGCCCCCAATTGGAGAATCATGGAGGCCAGAGATGATACGCTGCTGGAGCCTTGGGTTGTCACCAATCCAAATTCGACCCTTGAGGCGCAGGATGCCCTTGGAAAGAGTATATGGGGGGTGAGCATCAGGTGCCACTGCCAATTCTTGAAGCAATTTGACTGCTGCAATGTCAGAGTCGTAGCCCTTAGCCACTTCTGCCAACCAGGACGGCGTTGCAGAGGAAACTGCGTGGAGCTGGGCTGAGGGAGCCGGATGTCTGGACAACGCATCTGCTGCCAAATTAGAAACCCCGGGCTTGTAGACGACCTTGTACTGTAGACCCACCAGCTTAGTATACAATTTATGTTGCCAAGTGGTGTGGAGGTGTTGATCGGTGATGTGGACGAGGCTCCTCTGATCTGTGAAGATGACAAATTCTGCGTGTTGCAAGTACGAGCGCCACTGATCAATAGCCACCAACACAGCTAAGTATTCCTTCTCATACGTCGAAAGTCCCTTAGTACGCGGCCCCTGCAGTGACTTACTGACAAACGCAAGAGGATGGCCATCCTGAAGGAGAACGGCCCCCACACCGGACTCGCTTGCATCAGTTTGTATCTGGAAGGGTTTGGAGAAGTTGGGGAGAGCTAGGACTGGCGTTGTGACCAGAGCTTGCTTCAGGGCTTCGAATGCAGCAGTGTGGGCGCTGGTCCAGACGAAAAGAACTCCTTTCTTCAGAAGGTCTGTCAGGGGACGGGCAATGATGGCAAAATTCTTGACGAATTTACGGTAATACCCGGCAAGGCCAAGGAAACTCCGCAGCTGCTTGACATCCAGGGGCAGAGGCTAGTCTTGGATGTCTTGGACCTTCTTGGGTTCAGTAGAGACACCTTGGATGCTGATGACATGACCCAGGTAAGAAATACTCTGCTGAGCAAACCGGCACTTGGAAAGCTTAACTTGCCAATGATCATGAGCCAAAAGTGAGAGCACTTGGCAAAGATGACTGAGGTGTTCTTCGAGTGAGCTTCTATAGACGAGGATATCATCGAAGAAGACTATCGCACACTTGCGTAGCAGGGTACTGAGTGTGGAATTCATCGCACCTTGGAATGTGTTGGGAGCTCCTGTTAAACCAAACGACATCACAGTGAACTCAAAATGGCCCCAATGTGTTTGAAAAGCTGTCTTTGGTTCTTCACCAGGCGCCAATCTGATCTGGTTAAATCCCGCTCGAAGGTCCAGTACTGAGAACCAAGAGGAGCCTGACAACTCGTCGAGAAGTTCAACCACAATTGGGATTGGGAACTTGGACTTGATAGTCAAGGCGTTTAGCATCCTGTAGTCGACGCAAAATCGCCAGCCGCCGTCCTTCTTGCGGACTAGGAGCACAGGCGATGAGAACGCACTTTTGCTCGGTTGAATGAGACCTGATTGCAGCATCTCTGTTACTTGTGTTTCAATCTCCGACTTGAGTGCAGGGTTGTAGCGGTAAGGTCGTACTGTGACCGGGTTGGCACCAACCACCAATGGGATTGTATGATCGCAAGAACGCCGTGGTGGCAGATCCTTTGGCTCGGCAAACACTGCTGCAAACTCGTCGAGGAGTTCTTGTATGGCCGGGATGACTGGTGTTGTCGGGGAAGCAGAGGTATCACTGGCAATGTGGGTGAGCTGCACCACTGAACACGAAACCGATTCTGAATTTACACCTTGTAACAGAGCTTGAGTTGCGCCGTAAGGAATGAGCATCCATTTGTTAGACCAATCCACTTTCATTGGGGAGAATGCTTCCAGCCAATCCATGCTAATGATCAAGTCATATGTTCCCAGAGGCAGAATCTTGAGGTTGGAGTGGAACTCACAGCCTTGGACAGTCCACACAGCCATTTGGATTTCGTCAACACACAATAGAGTGCCCCCATCTGCCACCTTGACTAACACTGGAGCGGGTAGCGAACGGCGTCCAGGAAGTTGGGCCGCGATGGCTTCACTGACGAATGAATGGCTGCTGCCAGAATCGATCAGGATGGACACATGATGTTCTGCATCGTGCCTTGCAACTGCATAGTCTTGGGAGATTGGGAACTGCTAAGTGATGCTGGAGACAGCTCGAAGATCTGGTGTTGTGGTGCTTCTTCAGCTTGTACTGCTTGGTCTGCTGTTTCTTCCTCGTCTTCAAATGCATCTTGACAGGCATGCCAGACCTCTTGCAGAGCGTGCAGCTGTATTGCTGGTGCACACTTATGGCCGGGTTGCCAGCGCTCGCCGCAGCGCATGCATAGACCTTGAGCCTTGTGGTATTTGCGGAGCTTCTGCAGCTTATCATCAAGAGTTGGTCGAGGGGGAACACGGGCTGCTTCTTGGGCGCGCTTGTCGTCAAGAGCCGGTGCCCCTCCGGCACGGCCTGGAGGTGGAAGCAGCGGAGGTGCACCTTTGGGCGGATGCAGCTTGGACGAATCCCCAAGTGTTTGACGAAAGTCCCGTCGGCGCGCTAGCTCCACAGCTTCTTCCTGTATGAGAGCCAAAGTACAAGCAGTATCCAAATCCGGCGGCCTTTGAACCAAAATGATAGAACGTAAATCATCACAAAGGCCGTCTATGAATCTTTGGACATAAGAGAGGTGATCTGGGTTTGGTGTGTAGGCTGTTAGTTGCTCGACTAAGTCGACGAACCGATCGACATAGTCTTGGACGGTGGTTGTCATGCGAATGTGGAAGAGTTGGCGGACCAGGAGTTCATGCTGATCTCGACAGGATCGTTCTCGGATCATACGACAGAAGTTGGGCCAATCCTGGACAGAGATGGCACGTTCAGCTGATTGGAACCAACGGCGAGCGGCACCCACGAACTGCATCGTGGAGCACTGAACCCAAACGGAAGGGTGGACGCCATACATCATGAAGTAATTATAAGCGCAAGTCATCCAGTATTGGGGGTCCTCACCATCGAATTTGGGAAACTGCATCTTAGGTAGGTGTCCCAGGTTTGGGTTCGAGCTTGGGTTGTGGTGATGGGTTGGGGAGTTGTACTGAAGATTGGGGATAATTGGGTTGGGTTGCTGATTAGAATTGTGGTATTGCAGAAGTGGGTCAGGTGGATTTGGGGGATTGGGGTCGGGAGGGTATGTGAAGGAAGGGGAATTGTAGCTTGGATGGGTGGGAGGTGGCTTGGGCTCGTGGCGGGGAAGTGGATGAAGAACATTGAATCTAGAGGCACCAGGTTTTGGGGAAACTGCGTACCATTGGCTGGGCACGGCTCTATGGTCGTCATCGATCCATAGGCCGGGACCCGTGTAGTCGATGCGTAGCGGTGCCCGTAGGGCCGATCGTCGACGAAGCCTGCAGGTGGGCGCATGGCTGATGATCCAGTCCACGCCGGCATCCCAGTGTAGGGCGGCGCGGACTCACCAGGACGACGAAGGTGGCGTAGGTTGTGGCGCATGTCGCCGATGTCGGCTTCCGGCGCAGCTTCCAGAGCCGCAGTGCGGCGACGCGGACTCCAGAGCGTCGAGACGATCCGCCTGCTCGTCCGTCCTCTCCACCGCGCGAAGGAGCTCGAGGTCGACGGCGCGGCGCTCCAGATCTACGATGCGACCCCGGTGGCCGCCCCGGTTGTCGGCGACGACCGCGGCCGTGTACTGGGGACACGTTGTAGGCCTCCAGCCGGCGGCGCCCCGGCGTTGGAGTTGTGTTCCCGCTGCGCCGACTACGCCGCCGCCGGGCGCCGCTGGACGAGCTTCAGCGGTGCGCGGTGTCCGCCGAGTCGACGGCGCTGGGTCGAGCGCTGCTCCGCCTCCACGAATCGCGCGCTGTGTGAGCTCGCGCCACCGCTGGTCCATCTCGTCGGCGTGCTTCTCGAGGCGCTCCAACACGGCGTCCACCTGCTCGAAGCCGAGCACCACCGGGTCCATGGCTCCTTGCGCTCGCCGGAATCGCGTGAAGTGCTCGTGAGTCGCCGCCGAGGAAGAATCCAGCCCGCTAGCGCTGGATCACCGAGCTGATACCAGATGTTAGCAACCCAAACAACGATCTACGACGAACCACGACGAATCTCGATATAACCGGTAACAGATACAAGTTCACCGGCCGACGAGGCCGGTTCTCTCCTCCTTTCCCCTCTCTGGTCTAACTTTTCTTACAAGATGATAGATGGTCTATTCGATACGCAACCTGCTTCCTTTAACGGGGAGGTTCAGCCGGCGTGCACTGGACGCAGGCCCATTCTGGGCCTTGGACCTGGCGATTCGCCTGACGGGCCCTCTTGCTCCTCCTTTCCTTCTGGGCTCGGCCTTGGGCTTCTTCCGGCAGCCTGCCATGGGGAGTGCTGACAAGGCCGGCCGCAAGCCTTCACTCTTTAGGCACCCTGGCTCATCACTGGGATTCCGGCCAATGGGCAATCACCGCCGGGAGAACTGAGAAGATTCGAAGTCCAAGGTACACAATGGGCTATCACCGCCTGGAGAACTTGCGCTGTAAACAGTTAGTACATTTCTTCTCAGCTGCTAAAGAGGATTGCAAGGGAGCTCATGCCTGCCCCAATAATGCAGGGCTCGAGGCGTCTTTTTTTTTTTACCTGTACTCAGCCATCCATTTACGTGATCGTACGCACGGTAGGGCATGGTCACGGGCGTCAGATTTTACGCCTTCTCATTTCACTTGTACAGTAGTGACCAAGAATTGTTTTATTTTTGTACAGAGGAGGCACTTGCTGGGAAATATATTCCTCCGTCTTGATGCTTTGCAACAGAACCCAGGTGGAATCCTACAGTAGACCTCATGGACGCTCACTTTCCACGGGCGGGGCGCGGGACGTCACATGGCTGGGACTGGGATGTGACGCTTGCAGGGCAGAGAAAGGCGCGTCTCCCCAACCGAAACGGGAAAGCCTTCAGGAACCGAAACGGGGAAGCCTTCCAGATGAAGGCAGGATACGTCGCCCGAGGACCGTAGTTCTGTCGCAACGTCAAACTATTAGTACAGGATACAGATGGCACTAGGTGCCGTTGAAAATTTGTCACTGGATCGTTCAGCTACCTTGAAGGGATTTTGGAGGAAAAGTCAAGTGTACAACGGAGGAAAGGAATTTGAGAGAGTGTTTGGAAAGATCGTTTCCTTCCCTTTGACATACTGTTGCCAGCCTACCTACCATTTTGATGAAGGTTATAAACATCCACTCTCACCCTTGTTTTGATTTCCTACACCAAGTCCAAGGTGGCCTGCTGCATTACTTGTCTGGAAGATACTAAATCCGTTTCAAACTGTATTTCGTTTGGCTTTTTCAACCCCAACTTTAACCACTCGTCTTATTCAATTTTTTTTTTTTTAAAATATCACTTCTTTTATCATGGCTTGCTTTATTAACAAATGGTCTTTAAGAATGATTTAAATTTGACTATTTTTGCATCAATTGTTTGAAATAAGACGAGTGGTCAAACTTCAGGTCAAAAAAGTCAAACGAAATATAATTTGGAATGGAGAGAGTATATAGTTTATTAGCGTCGCCGGACGTGTGAGCAATGCAGCAAGCTATGTTAATGAGCCACCTGTGTTTATTTTCTATGTTATTCCTATGTTGCCTCCTATTGCCTCACATTGCCTTGGTTTTCGGTATGCCTCCCAACTACCTTTTGTTTTCCCTATTCCTCTGTTTTTAATTCCTTATTCATTCCAAACAGGTCTCGCCTTGTGTTTATTGTGAGTTTGCCAAGCCAAGAATTGAGTGTCAGTTGTATTCAGGAGTTGTACGGTCTCATCAGCTCACAAGTCATATTAGTGGGAAGTGTTATGACGACCCACTTTGGCGTGTTATTACACAAAAAAAAAATTACATAATAGAGAACTGCCCATTGGTATGTTCAATTGTTCATCATCTTCGTTTCAAAAAAAAAAAAAAAAAAAGTTCATCATCGTCATCTATTAGCACAACCCAAACCAGAAGCTTTCTTGCACCGACTTCGATCTAGTTCAGGCTTTCATCATCATCGTCGTCTATTCAGATATGACATTAGTTTACAACTGAAATATCAATACTTTCGAGCACTTGGAATCTTTCTATACATATCCAATATTGTACTCCTAAATAACTTTGTCGTTCAAAACTTGACACTCATAATTTAGAAACTTTGAACTAGCACACTATACTTGTACTACTAGCTTCAAACCTTTGCACTCACAATTTATAAACTTTGAACTATTACATTATACACTTTGTACTTATCGGTTCAAAACTTTACATTTAGAATTTATAAACTCTGAATTATCATATTAGAAACTATGTACTACTAGACTCAAAACTTTGAACTATCACATTACAAAGTTTGTAATGGTATCAATAAATTATTTAAAATTATTAGTAACTATTATATATAGTCATTATAGTCTATATAACTTATCTTTAGATGTATTCTCATGCATTTAGTTATATGCATTTAAACACACATATAACTCTTTGATAAGAAAAAAAAAAATATATACATCTTGAGAAATGGGATTAGTGTATACCACAAGTGACTATATCGTCGTGGCCTTTGAGATTTATTTTGAGTAAATATCCATTATTATAAGGCCTAAATACTAATATCCTTCTAAGGTTTCAAATGATAGTCCTTTCAAACTCTACCACTGAAATAATGCTACATGGTGCAGATTTTAAATGATACGTCAATGTAATATTTAAGTGTAGTCTACGACGTCGGTGTTTTGAACCGGGGTACGGCTAGCCGGCGAGTGATTGTCTTTGCATGTCCCGGGATCCGGATGGTTGGTGCGACATGACACAAGATGTATCTTTGGTTCAGGCCAACGCCGCCCAAGTCGGTCGGGGTGTGGAGTTGTGTATATCGCACCGAGGTGCTCGTAGAAGGGGAATACAAGCTAGGTGAGAGAGAGGCCGGGACCTCAAGTCTCAGTGCGTGGGGTGATTGAGCTAGGTTGCCAATAGCGTGTGAAGTCAAGGCGTGTGTGTTTCGACTTGCCCTATTCTATGCCGGGCTCTCCCTTTTATGGTCACAAGGGGGGCCGGTGAGTACATGTACTCAAGTGTAGGAAATTGCTTGGCCGGTGCCTTGTACTTTGGTTGCGAAGAAAGGGCGTCCGTAGCCGTCGTCGTGGAAAGGGAATCGTCCTTCTCCTGATATCCAGGTGCTTCCGAGGGCGCGGGCCCCGGTGTGATCGAGCCGAGGGGTCATTGACCTCCGAGGTTCTTGCTTCTCTGAGGGGGCGTTTTCCGAGGGGGGTGGTAACAGTGCCCGAGGGATGTCCTGATGGTGACCGGGAACTGTAGCTGTACTCGCCCGAGGGTTTTACGCCGTGGCTGCAGTGTCGCCCGAGGCCCTGCGGGATGAGCGTGTGAGATGACATTACGTGGGGGGTGGTTGTCACGGTGCTCGGTAAGGTGTGAACAGCGCTAAAAGCGCGTCCGACGAGATGACGGCGTTGCGGGGAGGATTTCACCACCGCAGGGGCCGGGCGAGGGAATCCGTGGTGTCGGGGACTCACAGCTTTGTCGGCGCATACACCCAGCCCGGCCCTTATTGTCGCGGCCGGTCTTGCGGCGACGGACGCCGAAGGCTACGCCTGGTCGAGGGGGGTCTCGAGCGAGCCGTCCCATTCTCCTCCTTCCGAGAGGGGGGTCGGGCGAGTCGCTTGTCCTGCGAGGGTCCTCGGCCTGGGACCCCTGGCGGGGTGGCTTGTTTGGCTTGACTGTGCATTGAGGTGGATTTTCTTCTTGATCGAGGTGTCGAGGGTGCCATTTATTTTGGTACCCGATAGTAGCCCCGAGCCTCGAGGAGGTGGGGCCACCTCCCGAGCAGGTTTAGACCGGAAGGATTCTTGAAGTGAAGTCCCGGTGTTTCTGTTTTACGTTAGGAGTTCCGAGGGGTGCGCGGTGTTGGCGTTTGTTAACGCAAACATAGGTATAACCGCAAGCGCACGGATACCGTTGTAGCTTTCACCCAAGAGTATTCCTAGGTATCGTATTTATCCTCAGGGAAGTAATGGCTAAAGAAGTTGATAATTAACTATCATGTATTTGCTAACTAATATACCGAATAACTGAAGTGGGGGTAAAAGTTGGTTAAGAGTTTTGATAAATGACACACACATGAGAACATAATAAAAGATAGCAGAGTAGACAAGCTAAGCTGGGAGGACAATGGGAAAGGTCAAGGTTCCTATTTCGTTCTCCATTACTGTGGTTCTATTCTAGTTCATATCAAAGCGGGATAACTAAGCATAGGTCAAACATAGCGAACACATCTTGGCACTTCGGAGCAGCGGAACCTTTCCGATTCTCGAAAAGAATGGGAAACGGTAATCGGGGTCAGGCTGCCAAAAGCTCTACGAAAACACCAACCTAGCACGTGGTGGAATACGAAGGCCCTGGTCGGAGTTTGTCACCTCCGGGGCTACCACGGCTATCCGTAAGGTTGGCGCAATCTCGAGGTAAACCCTAGCCTAGACACCACGTCTATGCTAGCGATTACTACTCTAGCCACATATGATAACTAGAGCATTCGATCGAAGCAGAGATCCCATGCCAAAATATAAACACTACACTTAACCTTGATTAGCTAAACTACTAAGGCATAAACTAAATAACCATAAAGACATTTCAGTAATTAGAGAAGATAAATATATTGAAAGTGCTAGAGTCTTACAAAAAGAGCGATACAAGATCATACCGATCCTCCGAGGACTCCTCCGGAACTTGAGCATCTCTCCCTAACTCAAGAGCTAGACTAATTCTACAATGTTACATTTTGGAATATGGTGGTGTTGCTCCTTGGTGGTGTCTTGAATGAGAGGGGAGAGGCCTCCTTTTATAGGTAGAAGAGAGGGGGCTCCATGGAAAATGTCTCTCCCCACTTGGAAGGTGCCAAACCGACGTCAAGATACATTGAACCTGGCAAAGCACCCCCGAAACCGCCCTTGCTACGTCGGTGGGAGGCTGCCTGCCAAAATTGGGCGCGAAACGCCGTAGTGCCAGTCCGGCCGGACCCTGGCTGGCTCTGTTCGAGCCCAGCTTTTGTGAGCGTGCTCCGTTGGGCTTCCTGACTTGGGCCCTGGCGGTGCTTTGGTCCAGTTTGAGATGTTTGGTTGGTCCTTGTATACGTTTTGCTTGAATGCGCCTTCTGGAAAGCGTCTTTTATTCATTTTCAGGTTTTGTCCTGCAAAACATGTGTTCTACCAAAACTCGTTGAAATATAAGTTATGAAGCCCTAATATAGAGTTTGGTAATCATTTTTATCTTATTTCATTAAGAAGTTGGCGGTATAAAATGGTCGATAACGACCGCCAACACGCGGCGAGTGCACCCGTCGGGCGTAGCCCCCGAGCCATCGGAAGGGCAAAAATGTCCTTCCGAGGGCTTTGCGCGGAGCCGAGACCTCCTTACTGTTCCTTCCACTGTGCGTCCGTTCGATGCCGCATGGCATGATAAGGGGAGAGCGCGTGGCGGTTTTCGGTGGGCGACGCGGGCTTCAAGGCGGGGGGGCGATCCGCGGTGCTTTGAAGTGACAAGTCGTTTCGATCTCTCCCGCCGGAAGGTGAGGCGCCACGTCCTTCTTATAAATTGCTACTCACCACTCCGGCCGCCCTCTCGGCTCTCATCGCTCACCGGCGATCCGCAACTTCTCTGCCTTTTCTTTTTCCCTTTGCTAATGGAAACCGGCGGTTCTTCTAGCGCGAGGCGGTTTCGGTGGCGGCGCCGCCTCCCGGCGGCCCGCATATCATCGGGGAGGGGGCGGCAGGTCTACCGTCGACTAGAGTCCCCGCCACGGCTGGCCTTAGCGCGATCGCCCGCCATGGAGGTCCCTGCTATGGTGCAAGTTCCTCCGGTCGCCTCCCCCTTCTAGGAGTTGCGCAATCACCTGGAGGTGCTGAGGGGTGCGGCAGATGCGTCGGCGATCTCCGTTGATGTTCTGGAGCAGCATATGGAACTCCTGCGCATCCAGCGTTCGAACGCGGATGAGCTCGCTGCCGGTGAGCGTCTGTCTCTTGCCCATCGTGTCCTTCTCGGTTCCTTTTTTACATTCGCCTCTTCTCCTTGTTTTTAGCGTACCATTACCCGGTGACCGCTGAGGGCCCTGCTGCCTATCGTGTCAGCGCGCTGTCTTCATGATGGTGTGATATCGGCATTTGCGATGTCGGAGTCGTTCACCGGCGTCGACCACACGGAGGTGAGGGGGTTCGCTCGTGGAGAGACTTTGGTGTCGTACCGGGTGCAAGTCCCCTACTACTCCCTAGGTGGACAGGGAGACCTTCCCGGTGCATACCGCCCAATGAAAAGGCACTTTAGACTCCTACACAACATACGAACGTGGGGGGATTACAAAGGACGGACAGGGCTGTCACAACCCTGCCGCCTACCCCCTCGACCGTGGCTTGCCGTCATATTCGAAGGATACCTGGCATCCGGACACCACGCCCGCATACAAGGACACTACTCATGTCCCCCATGGTCCCCACCCTACGGATGGACGGAATAGGACACAAGCAAGCCCGAAGGACACAACGAACCGCCACTCAGCACAATCCCGACACTACTCAATTATATTGCATGAATGGTTTAAGCATAAAGTTCTATGACGATATCATAACATAGAAACTATAGACTAGTTCATACGTCATGATCATGTCAAGAGAACAACATGTTAGATCATAAGATAAATCATGAAGCATAGAAATAACATGGAGACTCTAATTCTAATACACAACCAAGATAAGATAATAGGGACAAGGCTTTGGAAGAATACCATAAATAGATTATACCGGAAATCCATCTTCCAAGGAGCCAAGCCCTCCTTGGTGGCTTTGCCTAGCTCCACATCCTACTAATCTACTAGGAGGAGGAAGAAGAAGAGTAGAGAGGGAGAGAGTGGCTCTCTTGTGAGGTGTGTGTTGAGAGGGGGAGAGTGGAGGCCTATTTATACAAGTGAGAGAGGGGGCTAAGTGCAAAACTACACCAAACCGACCATCTCTCAGGCGTCTAGGTTCACTGAATCGGCCGATCCACCCCCGCACCGTCGGTTTTGACACTTAATGCACCGCCTCACCAAGTTTGGGCGGATCGGCGCCAAAGTGGGTCTGGGCGCACCTTAGGTGCTTGGCCGCACCCGTCTCCCCCCGCTGGGCCTGAGCTTTGGCAGGTGGGCTGTGTCGGGCCTGAAAAGTTGTAGGGCGGCGTTGGCTCGGACCATTTCTGCGTGTTTAGTCCGTTTCCCCATTGGGCTTGATATCCTTCAAGAATGCGCTTTCCCGGATGGCCTTTTTTGGTACATTTTCCACTTGGTTTTTATATAAATCCTGCAAAACATTATTTCGCACTACAAGTGGAATTATGTCAATAATAAATGCATATGTGTGTAGTAGCGTATAGTTTGACCCCCTTATTGGTAGAATGTTGACGTTAAAAATACGTCGTTAGTGACCGTCAACAATCGCCTCCACCGACATCGACGCCATCATTATCGAGGAAGAGGCGGCCGAAGCGGCGACGATGGCTGCGGCGGCGACCGCGGTAAGGACCCCCTAACGGTGGGAGGCCCTTCTGTAGGTGGAAGCTGCGGCGGCCGTAGCGGATGCAAAGTGTGCGTCTCCGCCGGGGTAGCCGTGCGGAGGGCAAGCGTCGTCACAGCGGATGTAGAGCATGTGCGCCTCCGCCAGGATAGCCGTGCGGAGGGCGAGCGTCCCCCGCGTAGCTGCGTCCATCTTCTTTTCCTGCATAACTCGGAAATGCCTTTTGTACGAAATGTACTGACCAAAAGATTATTAGTCAATTTCTCACTATTTAATCAGAAGAATCTTCCTTATGTTTCACGCATATTTTATTTGATCACGGTTTGAAGGTACCGACATCTTTAGATTGAGAGTCCGTCGGGTGCGCGACGAGCGCATCTAACAGTGTAGCCCCCGAGGCCTCGGGAAGTGTCCGACTTCTCTCGAGGGCTTTCATTCGCTTTGCACCGAAGGTTCCTCGTTGGGTTACACGAGGGTAGCCCCCGGGCCCCTTTAGAGAATTGCATTATCCTGGGGGTTCTTTACCTACCTTAACCGCCTAGCCCCTCGTCAGGGGCGTCGTAGTTTGCGCGGTCTACCCTAAACCCTAAACCCTCCGATCAGGGGTATCTGCGACTTCTTATCGACCCTCAGGCTATCTATCCGTGAGAAGGAGGGGGTGGTCAAGGTAGCCTACCCTCGGTGGGCGAGGATACCTTGATCCGTTGAGCTGTTAACGGGTAGTCCAAGTGGAGGCCCATGCCCTATTCGATAAGGGTTGGCTGCGTGGCTGTTGGCATTTCTTAACGTCGTTACTAAAAATAGATATGAAACCTATTCCCGGCAACGGCGTCAGAAATGCTTTGTTGACATTTCCCAGCGCAATCACTAGAAACAGGTTTAGAACCCATCTCTAATGGCGATGCTAGGAAACGTGCCGTCGATATCACTAAGTGGAATCACCGTGTCGGTGATAACGCACTTTCAATCAACGGTGATAGATCTTGCCATAGTTGATATTTCATCCGCAGCGCCGCGGATCTATCATTGTAGCATTTCACCCGGAAGTATTCAGGGTATCGTTATTTATATTTTCCCAAAGGAAGGCATGTTGTATAAGAAGTAGCATGGCATCTGGATGATGAAATGTGTGCACGCTAAGACCAACTCGATCATAACAGGAGTAAGCAATACGGTTTATAGATAGTGTGACACACACATTGGAATCCACGGGAAAGGATAAATAAAATAGATAAAGAATAAACGAATATCCTATGGAGTAATCTAATGTATTCTAGTCATGGTCTTACAATGAATAGTTAGGATCATATGCTAACACGATATGAGCATGGTTATGTCTAGGATAACGGGGAGACTTCCGGTACCATCCGCCCAATGGAAAGCATTTACGAACTCCTACATCACATGCGAACGTGGAGGGATTACAAGGGGACGGACAGGGCTGTCACAACCCACGCCGCCTACCCTCACGACCGTGGCATGCTCTCATATTCGAAGGTGTCGTAATACCCGAGCACCATGCCCGCATACGAGCACTACTCTTGTCCCCCGGGATCCCCACCCTACGGATGGACGGACTAAGACAAGAGCAAACCGAAAAGAACGACGAACCGTTATCCCATCTATAATCATGTTATGCATACGATGATCGATGAAGAACAAATATGAACACGTTAAGATTATGATATACAAACTATATGCTAGTTCATATACCAACACTAAAACATGAACAAGACTATACTCTAATTCATAAGTTAGACCATGATCATAGAAATAGAACTTGCACATAGGAGAAAGATCCATGGAGGATTTATATTACCAAGCTCACTTTGCTCCAAGATTACAAGCTCTTCTCTTGTAGCTCTTCTACTCCAATGCTAGCCAAATAAGAAGAAGAAGAAGAAGTGGAGGTGGAGAGTGTGAGTGTGCTGGTGTGGTGACTCCAAGTGTGGTGTGTGGAATGAGGGAGAGGGAGGAGGTATTTATACACAAGAGAGAGTGAGCTAAATGACCTAACTACCCCTAAACCGACCTAGCGGGCGTGCCCAGTGCGTTGCACCGGCCATCAACACCCAAACCGACCATCCGAAAGCACTTAATGTACCGCCACGCGCGCCGGGCTGGGCTCGAACCGCCCCCATCAGGGTGCGGCCGCACCTTGGGGTGCGCCCGCACCCCTTTGGGCTCAGCCCAGTCCGAGCTTCGGCGTGCTGCTTTGGTTGGGCTTGAAAAGTCGTGGTGTGGGCTTGGCCTGGTCCAGATGTGTCAATTTGGTCCATTTCCATCCTGGGCTTGATAGTCTTGAGAATGCGCTTTCCAGGATGGCGTACTTTGGACGTATTTCCACCTGTATTTATTATAAATACTACAAAATACATTTTGAACACTACAAGTGGAAATATGTTAGTAATAAATGTATATGAGTATAAAAAGGTATAGTTTTACTCCCTTTATGGTAGTAAGTTGACGGGAAAAATATGTCGTTAGTGACCGTCAACAGTGGCCTCACGGCGTGCTCCAACTAAGTGCCGCTTAGGTGTGTCAAGGGAGTCTCGGACCCATTCGATAGGGTCCAAGGGCTCGATGCCTCCCTCGGTGGGATCCCTTACTTGGCCGCCCGTGCCGGCCTTGGGACGCCGTAGGGTGTCCTGAGCCCCCGGGGGGCTCGGGCAGTGGCCATGTAACGGACACACCCTGCGATGCCCCTGACTCTGGTGCCCTGAGGCGGCTGTCGGAAACCCGCGCGGGCCCAGCCTTCAAACCTCTGGACCGTAATGACCCGGAGGCCAGCGCTTTGATGAGGGGGAAGAGATCCTGAGGCCTCGGGGCGCCTCCTGAGGGTTCCTTCATCTTCTTTAATCTTCCCCTCCCCCTGACAGAGAACGCAACGTGCGCGAGTAGCCCCCGACCCCTCGCGCGTGCAAGGGGAACAATTAGGAGTACCCACGTCTTTTTTAAATCGACCCTCGGACTGTCTCTCCGCGAGAAGGAGGGGGTGGTTAGGGCAGCCTACCCTCAATGGGCGAGGTTACCTTGATTCGGTGAGCTGTTAAAGGATAATCCAAGTGGAGGCCCATGCCCTATTCGATAAGGGTTGGCTGCGTGGCCTCACGGCGCGCTCCAAATAAGTGCTGCTTAGGTATGTCAAGGGGGTTTCGGATCTATTCGATAAGATCCGAGGGCTCGGCGCCTCCCTCGGTGGGATCCGTTACTTGATTGCCCGGCGGCCTTGGACGCTTCGTAGGGTGTCCCGAGCCCGTACGGGTTCGGGCCGAGGCCATGTAACGGACACACCCATCGATGCTCTCGACTACGGTGCCCCCGAGGTGGCCTGCCGAAACCCACACGGGCCCAGCCTTCGAACCTCTGGACCGTAGAGGCCCGGAAGCCTGTGTTTTGCCGAGGGGTAGGCCCTCGGTGTATCGCCTCGTCTGTCACCTTGTGGGGGCATCAGTGGGACCACCCCTCGTCCGTTGACTCGTGCAGGACGGTGAGGGGAAAAGTGGTCACACGCCTCCCGAGGAGACGGGTACGCATCCCTGTGTATTTGACAAGACAAATTGATGGGACGGGAGAAGACTTACTGTGCGGCCGCTGGCAGAATCTTTACAACGGATCTTTCGTAGTAAATGTGGTCGGGTGTTTGCTGTTCTGCCTCCCCTTCATCCTTATAAATCGGGGCTCATTACTCTGCACGAACTTCTTTCCCTGCTTCAGCCTTTGCACCACCCCTGTTCCTGCCGTCAGTTTAGATCTGTGCAAGAGAGAAAGAGAGGGAGGGAGCTTGCCGCCGGCGTCCCCTTGCTGCCTGAGTCCTCCATGGTGCCCAATGACTCGCCCAGGTCTAACGTGGTGGAGGGCGACTGGCGGCGTTGGTGGAGAAGGGGGGTTATTTGCTGCCGCCGGCGACCCCGCCCGTCCGGTGTGGATGGCGCCGCCGCCGGGGACCACGAGCCCATCCCGCCGGGCGGGGTACATCGTGAGTCTTTTGGGGCATCACCGGCGCTGGTTTGGGATCTTTGCCGAGCCGATTCATGCGGGGGCGGCAGACTTCTACAGGTGGAGTTGCACAACTTCCCCCAAACTTCGATTGGGCCAGCGGCCATCTTCGTCGCCGTCTGCGAGGGCTACAGGGATCCCGGCGCATCGGGACCTCCGGCAGTACCTCTTCAAGGCGGAGCTCACGATGCTGGCGCCGCGACGGGGAGAGGCCGGGCCGCGTGGCGTTGGCGGGTGTGCGCTCACATGCCGCCCGGACGACTACATCCCGGCGGCTGAAGACGTCACACTAGGGATGGCGGGGCGGAGTGGTTCTACCTGCGCAACGACGCCCCCCGGACTCCCCTATACCGCATGGTGCCGTACTCCCGCCCGGATCGGGGGAGAAAATCTCTGGTGGCATTGGCGGCGTCGACCCGCTGGCGACCGCCTCCGGTTCCTCCACGGAACGAGATCCGCGGCGGGGATCTCTCCTTCGAGAGTCGTTGCGCCTACTTCCACAAACCGGGCGGGTCCTCCCTCCGATGGAGAGGAGGTCGCGTCTCGACGAGATGACCTTCGACTCACCGTTGAGGGGAGCCGGATGTCGGCCGACCCCCTCCGTGCCGACGAAGTCCTCCACCGGCCGAAGGAGCCGACAGACACGGCCGCCCGGTGACGGATCTCCTCAAGCCCATCATGCGGCCTGCCGGGCTGCAATGATCGGGCACGCTTTTTCTTCGCCTCGGTTTTGTGGCGGTATCGCGAGTTCTTCTCGCTTGACAGCAATGTGGCGGGACTCGCCGGGCGGTCCAACCCTCCCTACGCCTCCGCCAGGGAGGTGGGAGAGGGTGGAGGCACGCGCACGGCCGGTGCCGCGGGGGGGCGTGGCTGTGGCACCCGGGAGCGGGCGGTGCGGCAGCCCGAGACGCCCTCGTCGCTGCATCGGACGAGGGCCTTGGCGATGCTCCCGCCATCCCGGGAGGTTCCCAGCCCGGCCGGGAGGCAACGCCGCCGCCGTCGACCCCTCGCCATCAGCTCGGCGCCTCGGGGTCTTGTCGCCTCTCGGGGCGCGGCCGACGCTCCATCGGTCGCTGTGAGTGCCGTAATGGCTCTTTGATCTCCACTGGTTACTTTAGTTGGGGACCTCTTTCTAATTGCTTCGGTGCTTCCTTTTAGCAAACGGTGGCGGAGATGGGGACGCCCGCCTTACCCCTACGAAGAGGTTGAAGACCTCGGCATCCCCGTCGGGCGGGGGGCTCCAGCATGGAGGCGCGTGTGGCGGAACTCCCGCCCCGCCGTGGAGGCGGGAAGGCCCGCTCCGGGCGGCGGGGAGCGCACGGCTGCGGCGGCCCGGAGGGCGCGCGGCAGATGCTACCACCTCCCTCAACGCCGCCCCGGTGGGGCGAGTCGGGGTGCCCGGGTGCGTCGCCGCGGGGGGCACCCTCGCCCGTCGACACCCCCGGCCGGGTTGGGGACAGTCCTCCTCCGTCTCCCGGGGGGGCTGTCGCGGGGGGCACTCTCCTCTCTTCCGTCCCCCCCCGACCGAGCGGTGCAGCCTGCCTTGGCTCGGGACGGGGCGCCGGAGGCGCCGGGCCCGCCAGCCCTCCTCACAGTCCCACCCAGCATCTCAGGAGCCGGCTACCCCTCCGACCGACGACGTCTTTGGAGGGGAGCCGCACTGATGGGGGTCGGCGAGTATCGGTGACGCAGGACAAAGCGCACATGGTGGTCTCCCAACAACTCCAGGTGGGTGAAGGGATTTCAATTGAGACGATATGGGAGAATTTACGCGAGGAGCCACGATCTGAAGACCAGCTCCGCCGGTCGACGTCGAATTTGCAGGAGACTGGCGGCGAGACGGCGAACGCTCCTCACTCCGAGGAGACGGCTTCCCAGGATAAGGGGAAGTCCACCGCCGAGGGGTCCGAGGTGCCCATCACCTCCTCGTCAAGCCGTGAGCTGAGCGTGGTCCTTGCCAACCCGCGGGATCCCCGGTTATCCCTCCAGCATCAGGGCCTCGTCGTGCCTCAGCACGCGGAGGGGGACCTGGGGGTCCCGTGGATGGTGGCGATGGGCTGCGCTCGGCGCCCTTTACGACCCTCTGCTCGGAGGGGGGGCGCCCTCAGGACCCCTGTCGAGGAGGTCTTCGCCCGCTTGGAGCCGTCGGCTCAGGTGAGGTCTCGGTTCCCCAGTTTCTGTCTTTTTGGTGCTTCTCTGCTTCTTTTTGGTTTGCTGCCTCATTTGGTGGATGTTGCCCAGGAGCTGGAGGCGAAGTCGCGTGAGGCCTCAATGGCTACTCATGCCTTAATCTCAAAAAAAAAAAAGACTACTCATGCCTTTTTGCCAAGATTATTAAGACGAATTGAAATTTTGACAACCACGCCATTATATTTACGGTGCATCTAAAAACAAAGAATTAATAAAAAAATAAGCTCATTTTTTATAGAGAACTCAAACAACCATGGGAAATCCACACCGAAAATTTGATATCGATGATTAGACTCATGGTAACTCTTGGAAACCATTGAGGCAGTGTGCCAAGGCATTCTCCAACCTTTTGACACCATAATTAATTTGAGGCAGTTTTGATTCCTCACCTAACAGAAAGCATGGACAGACAAAAAAACTGCAAAACGAGAAGTAAAATGTCTGACAAGCTTAATACAAACCAGGGAGATGCCTCACCCATGGACACCAAGCCAAATATCTTAGGACCAGAGATTAAAGAGGAACAACATGAAGGAGCAAAAAAAAAGTTGACAACAGTGTTTGCGCTTATTTCGCAAAACAGTTTGCAAATTTGCAGACAATCTATTATGCAATCTGCATCCATACAGCGTTCGGGCACTTCTCTTGCTGATGGTCGGATGTCCTGTGCTTCCTCGATTGATAGCTCAATACATGTCCACCAACTAGCTGAACTGAACAAAGCAGATCTAACAAAGGCAGTAGCAACCTGACGAAAATGGTAGTAACGAGACATTTAATTAGGAATGTCAGTGTGTTCTGGCCGGTCCAATAAACAAGAAGCAGCGTAAAAGCTATACCTTGTACCTGAACTCCTGAAATAGCAGCTAGGATTCAAGCTTTCAGCCAACGATTGCATTCCCTTCTCTGGGTGCAATTCCTCGCCAAAAGTTTTCCCCAGTTACTTTGAAAACAACCCTTCTAATGTGTCTAATCTTCATTAGCTCTTCCTTGCATTCATTTGCTTCACCTTTGTGCCTAAGGATCTTTATAAGTTCATTAGCAGCATCTACCAAATATAATACATCAAGAGTCGTGAGGTACTTAATGCCACGAGGGAGCCGCTTCAGTTCTGGGCAGTCTGCAAACAATAGCCTAACAAGGCTTCCCAGTGCATCTTCTTCTATTTCTACTTGGCAGAGTTGTGGAGCACCCGATATACGAAGTTCTCTCAGTCTAGGAAATGACTGTGCAGAAAAGCATAATGTCTTCCCATTGTAAGCCTTATCAAGAGATAGAAAGCATAAATTACGCAACACCATAAGGCTAGGAAATGAGTTCCCATCAAGTTTGGAGAACTTCAGACATAAATGAGTGAGATAGTTAAGGTGCAACCAGGAAGAGAGAATATCAGGCATCCTTTTCTTTTCCAGCTGCCCTGTCCATTCAAGTTTACTAAGAGTTTCTGGTAAACTAAGTTGTTCCAATGGCAATGCTTCGTTTTTGTTTGACATACCAATTGACAAATGGACAAGATTTCTCATGTTCTGGAGAGCACTGTGCAGGAGTAACGAGTGCTCACTTGTCACGTCTTCAACGGAAAAGGTTCGTAAATCTGTCAAAGCTGCAACATCATGGAGAGTCTCTAAGCTAGCTGTAACCTTTTGCAGAGCACGCAGTCCTGTCAGGTTCCTTAGAATGCCCCTAGGCACCTTTACTCCACGGGAACGCCAGAAAGATCCTTCATTGATACTTGCAGTTGCATATAGGTACCTAAGCTTCTGCAGTTTTCCTACATCCTTTGGTAAGGATTGTAGACACGTGTTGAATGCATCTAGTACTTCTAAGTTTTGCAATCCTCCAACAGCCTCTGGTAGAGTCTCAATTCCAGTATCACGGAGACCCAAGAAACGCAGATTAAACAAGCTGAAGACCTCATTAGGGAGCATCTTGATTTTAGTATCTTGAATATCTAATGTTGACAACAATGTTGAGGATGCAAGGATAGGCCTCAACAAATCGATATCAACAGAACTTGAAAAAAGATAGATTCCACGGAGATGTGTCACACCTGTAGATGGATTCAGCAGTACAATATTGGTGCTCTTTATTGACAGTCTACGTGTTCCATCTACCGAAAATGTCCAACGACCCTCATAAACTTTACCAAAACATTCTTTTTCTGCTTTGTCAACATCTAGATGGCGGATAACATCATGCATTCGGCAATACTTCAGTCTTCCAAACTCATTCTTCATCACAACTTGTAGCAAGCTTCGATTTACAAGATCACTCAAGTATCCCTCTGCCACTTGTTCAAGTGTTTTGTTATCCTTTTCCAAGATGAATCCAGATGTAATCCAGTGCCTAATTAATCTTCGCCTCCTCAGCTCGTGATCCTCTGGAAACATTGCACAATGTAAGAAGCAATTCTTGTGTTCATATGTAAGGTCCTCCAAGCTGAGTTTTAGAATACTATCGAATCCTTGGATCACACTATTAGTGGATTGCAATTCTAAATCCTTGTACACACTATCCCAGTCAGAATGTGTTGGTTGTTTGAAAGACAACAGACGGCCTATGCATGCAATGGCAATGGGCAAGCCTTCACACTTTTGTAAGAACTTTACAGCCAAATCATGTAACTCTGACGGGCACATTTTTTTCAACACTATTCCAGAAAGCTGCTTTGCAGAATAACTCCCAAGAGTGCTTATCTCCTAGAGGCTCCAAGTCAATTCTGCAATCGCTAGTTGCCAATGATGCAACTTCAAACTTTCTTGATGTGAAAACAAACCGGCTCGTACAATTAGTTGGGAAGACTTCCATGATATTGTTAATCCATAGATCCTTTTCCCAAACATCATCAAGTACCAAGATATACCTTTTGCCTTCAAGATGTTTCCGGATGATCTCAACTAGGCTTCTAATTTCCATGTTAATAGTATCAGTTATGATGCCAAACTCTCTTGCAATCCTCTTTAGCAAGTCTTGAACTTGGTAAGTCTTTGACACAGTTACCTAGGCTGCAATATCAAAATCAGGTTTGACAACCTTATAGACATGGTCAACCAAAGTAGTTTTACCTACACCACCCATTCCCCACACTGTGGCTATTTTGTAGTTCTTTTCCTTCATATCAGCTACAAGAAACTGTTTCAGCCTGTTTGCATTATGTTCAATACCCACTACATCATCTTCCCTTGCAACGCACAAATTTTGATTAGTGGATCTGGCATGGTGGTCACTGCTCCCAACGTGTCCCTGCATTCCTGGGATGACATAATGGGCCCTCCTTTTTGCAGCTTCTTCAAGCTCAACATTGATTTCACAGAGCTTATGAGCTAGACGGCGCCAAACCTTGAGATGCTTGACCCTCTTCTTTATCTTGGCAGAAAATCCTCCATGCTTGTTTTCCTCAAGCTTGTACATGAACTCATCAATAACATCCTCGATCTGAAATGATAGTTCTCTGATATTCTTGATGAAGATGCCAGAGTTCTCATCAGTATCCTTGAACTTCTCTGCCTGACGCAGGTAGGCCTTCATGCTCTCCAACTCCCTCTCAGCTTTGTGGATCTGGCGAAAAAGACCCTTGAGGGCTGAAGCTTTCTTGCCAAGCAGGGATGCTCCATAGGTTGCTGCTTCTTTCTCCAAGGCTGCACCTAGCTTGCCGATCAGCAGTCCTACAACAGCCTCGGCCATGGTGGATGTATGGACTTCCTTGAGTGCTCAAAATCACTGGTGTATGCACATGGCTGCCATATGCACAAATTTCAAAAATCTGTTCAATTTTCAGAGCTAATTTATTTCCAATATTTCCAAATTTTATTTTAATCTGGTGAAGTTAGGTGGTTGGTTACCTGAATAGAATATGCAAACAAGTACACTTCAAGCCTACTGAACTTTGATAAAGGATAATACCTGAATATGAGGAAGCCAGAATGAAAGCATGAATGGTTGCAGGTCGGTGTTTGTTGCATCCACAGTCAAGATAGAAGCCTGAATGGAGTGATAGGAGTTGCATATCTGGACTCCGCAGGGCCAGATCGCCTGAGGATGCGTTGTGGAATGAAGGAGATGAGGAACAAATCTCTTGCTGGTTGAACGCAATCAGTAAACTAGTGGCCCTCCTTCAACATCGAATTTAGTCTAGTTTGTGGAGCTTGTTTTCTGGCCAACAATCTGAACCTTGGAACCAAATCTGAACAAACTTTGAAATGGTTAAATTTGATACCTGCGTTGTGAAGCTAGGAAACAAGCATGTGTTGCAGATGGATTTGCTGTTGCTGAATCCAATTTCAACCTTACTCTTTGGAGCCAAGGAGTTGTGTTATGCCAGAAGACGCTGCATGAGGCCCTTGAACAGGGGTAACCAATGCTAGTTTAATAATTGCAACTTCGTGGGAAGTGTCTTCACAATGTTGGTCCGACACTGATGCTAGTTTGATTAATTATCCTCTTGTCCTTTGCGCTGATTGACTTGGGTAACCAGCAGCAGACAAATGAGTGAGATGAAGGAGAAACCAATGCCAGGATTTATTTAAGGGTCAGGTGATAGGATACAAACCTTTATTTTACTACTAGTAGCTAGGTGATGAGATCATTGTTTTCCAATGGATAATTTGTCACTAGTCGTTGTTGGTCATGACAGTTCATGCTAGCTTTGGTGCATTTGTATGGTTGGTATTATAGTATTAATATTGTTCGTTCATCATATAGTAACAAGTGGGCTATGTACATTATACAAGAAGGCAGCAGACAACTATTAGGACAAATAAATGGGCTAGTAAAAAAAAGTCTGCAGATAGCATAAGAATATGCAGTGTTTAAAAATCTGAATCAGTGCAGTAATTGACAAACTAGTCATTTCTTGTTTGGGAACATGGAAAAGAGAATACCAAATAGACTAGTGCGCCAAATACTCAAATTGTATCATCAAACCTATAATGTTAGCGTCAAATTAGGCTAGTGGCCGAGGTAAGAAGTGCCTCAGCTTGACCCTCGCAGCATGCCAACACATGCCTTTTTTTATTTCTTTCGACAGGATGCCAAAGCGAAATCTCGGATTGGTCCCACCACGGCCCCCACGTCTCCCTGCACGGGCGACCCGGCGGTGGCCAACTCTAGCCACCGCCACCGCCGCCCGACCCCCACCCCCTCCACTCCGCCCGCGTCGCTGCGGAGGGGACCGCCGGGATGCTCGCGCGGCTCCCTAGGATGGCGGCGGAGGGGCCCTCTCTGTGCAGCCTGAGAATCTCTCCGTGCGGGGAAGGATCTCGTCGGTCCGGGCTGCACGCTGGGGGCTCGGCAGCAGGCGGGCGGCGGTGGCGCCTTGCAAACAGTGTGCCCGCCACGGAAAAGTTTCGCCACCATCACGCCAAAATCGTTTCGTTACTAGTGAGCCCCCTCCCATCCCTCCCTTTTTCAACGCCCGGCGGTGGCGGCTTGGGTGGCGGCGGGGCGGATCTGGGCCTCCCGGATCTCGATCTGCCGCCTCTCCGTGTGTTGGGGGCTCACTCGTGTGAGTCCTCATAGAGCTCGGCCAGCGCAGTGGCGAGAAGCTATTGCTGCGTGTGGGCGGCCGGCGCGAGGAGATCCACTTGTTGGTTAGCGTGGGCAGGGGCTGGCGGTCTGGTAGCTGGCACAGGCTCCGTGCGGACTGCGGTGGGTGGCGTCCAGTTCCGCAGCGCGGTGGTGGCAGCTCGGGTGGTGGTTGCGACTGCCCGTCACCCATCCTGCAGGCGATGGTCGTGCCTTCTCGCAGCTTCCATTGGCTCTTTGCGACCCTTCTGCGCGTTGGGCCGGGGGCGTCGTCATGCGCCTACGCGTGCTGTAGGGACGCCCGTGGCAAGCGTGGTGGTGTCGGGTATCGGCGGGGGCGCCCGTGTTCGTCACCGGCGTCTTCCTTCATGGCGGTCTCGCGGTGGCCATTGGGGGGGCGATGGCGGGGGAGGATGAGAGGTCATGGCGAAAGCCTAGATGACGGCGTGTGTGGGACGCGTTTCCTTCTTGGAGGCATCCTTCTACCTCTTCTCTAGCCCTATTTGGTTTTGCGGTGAAAACCTTCCCGTGTGGGCTTGTAAGCGTCGGCGCGCCGGCGTTGTTACCTTCATGAAGGCGTCGCGAGGCATTCCTACCCCGCTCCGTTACTACGTCCATACGGCTCACGTGACGTGGTGCACGCCTCCCGTCATCGCAGGTGAGTCCGTGCGGCTCCACGGCGTCGCGGCGGCGGCCCGGCGATGTCGGTCGCGCGCGCCTCCCTTTGTCGCGGCGAGTCCGTAAAGGCTCAGCGGTGTGTGGCGGCGACCGGTGTTGTCAGCGCCGCAGCGCCTCTCCCGTCGTTGCGGGTGAGTCCGTACGGCTGCGGCGTGTGGCGGCTACCCGGCGATGTCGGTGCGCGCACCTCTCGTCGTCGCTGGCGAAGTCCGTATGGCTCGCGGCGTGTGGCGGCGACCGGCGAAGTCGGTGCGCACCTCCCATCGTCACGTGGCGAGTCTATAAGGCTCGCGGCGTGTGGCGGCGTCGGCGCTATCGGTGCGCGCCTCCCGCCGTCACAGGCGAGTCCGTACGGCTCCGCGGCATGTGGCGGTGACCGGCTCACCTCCTCATCCTGTTTGCTCACGTTGGTTCAGCGAAAGCTCCGCCCGTTGTTGTTGTTGCTGCTGTTTTTATCCACCTTTCGCCCTTTGCTTGGGCGTTTTATTGTAAAAAGTACTTTGTATTATCCAGTGGGTCATTTTGGGGGGAACGCCTCCCCCCGTGACCTTAAAAAAAAATGCCAAAGCATGCTCTGCTACAAAACAATAGCAACACACAGAAACTTGCTCTGTTCCTAGAAAATAGAGCATATGCTTATAAATCTGTTTACCAAGAACGTGTTTGAATACCATATTTAGCATGTGCTGGCAGCCCGGTTAGGCAGAGAGGACATTTTGCTTCATTTAGCAGATGAAACTGAAGGACTTGCAGGATAGGATCAAACCACCAACTACTGTGTCTCTGTGACAGCGTACACCAGTACCAGGTACAGAGAAACCAAAGATACAACACGTTTTCCAGCAAAACACAAACGGCAAATTAAAGGCTCTGCGACTTGGATTACAGACCTGGTAGAGGGGTCCCAACTCTGGAGTAAACATAGGGGAACGTAAGGCCAGTCTCAATGGGTTTCATGGAGGGTTTCATGCACATTTAATAGGGTGCTACATCAGTTTTTGCATGAAACTAGGAGGAGAGAGAAGGAAAAAGTTTCATCTTGGTGAAACTCTCTAGCGTTGTTTCCAACATCTATGAAACCGTATGAAACTCGTATTGAGAACCTCCGTTCCTTTCATCCGTGTGTTGCTCCATGCGGGGAAGAGAGAAAATGGAGAGGTTGTGGGACCCACAAGTCTAAAAATAGGTGAAACCTTCCATTGAGACTAACCTAAGTCTGTCTTCTTTGCCTTCAGCTAAACATAAATGCTCACGTAGGCCACATCAGCCAAGCCAGACATAGAGAAACTTTTGGAAACGAGAAGGTAACTGAACTCGGCCCTCCAACACTGCAGTTCATTGGCCACATCTGTGATCGGTTCACCCTTGAAATGGGTTGCGTCAAAATCGTGTGCAATCAAATCATAATACTTAAACATGGAATTCATAGAATTGTCGACATCAATTGCTAATCGTGCCTTTTCACCAAGATAATTAAAACGATTTCGAATTTTGACAACCATATTGAGTGCACCATTATATTTACGCTGCATATAAAATTAAAGAATAAAAAATGCTCATTCTTGGTAGACTAGACAAGAACAATATACGTACATTATGCTTCAAGAAAACAGAGTAAAAGAACGAAACTTGCTCTGTTTCCAGAAAACAGAGTAAAGGAATGGAACTTGCTCTGTTTCCAGAAAACAGAGTAGGCTCTCTTTGGACTCCTCAGTAAGTATGCAATGCACTTGTTTATGTTCTTCTTTACTTTTGCCCCAATATGATCCAAGCATGAAGGTACACAAGGCGTAGCTGACATTAAGTATTTTGTTTAGGAAGACATTAATTAAGGTCAATTAAATTTTGACAGGCAAAAATCATGTCAAACCTTATGCCAAACCGCTGTGATTTAACAAACCAAAGCACCAAATTAAAGAACGTATATGAAAGAAAGCCAGGTTCAGCGCAGCAGAAACTGAACAATCTGCAAGTTTATTACCAGCCCGACCATGGGGACATGAAGCAAAACGAAACCGTTCATACCAGCATACCACTGTGCCATTGATGACCAAAAAAACCTAAACACATACTAGCATTCAGAAAAAATAAAATCTCCCAGAGAACAAGAAAACAGATACGTAGTTCCTCTTCCAGCAGGTACCACCATTCATCATTCTTACAGCTCAGAAATCAACCAGAATGATGAGCACCATTCGCAGTTCATTCTGACTCCAGTGACGCGAAACCTCTGCCGCCCCCTTGTTTCAGTAGCATATATAGCACATCTTCTGACTTGTGTTATCTGCATGTACAATTATTCCCAAGCGTTAATCCAAGGATAAAACCAGAAAAATAGGAGCAAACAGGATAACTTTGAATTTTGCATTGAAAATATGCACTTGTTTCGCCCCTGCCTGCAGTATAGCCAGAAATATAGGTGGCACTCAAAGAGACAAAATCAACTATGTTGCATTCGTGAACCCACTAACGAATGCACATATCAAGGCTTGCTTTAGTTTCTCTATTTAAATTAATTCATGTGCTACTGGACAACACAAAACACACTTGGAGGAGATATAATTGACCTTTGGCCTGTTCGGCTGCCATGGCTGCAGCTGCTGCTGCAGGCTCTGGCTGCAATTGCTATCTACAGGTGCGAATAAAACAACAAGCAATTGACTAACTGAGCATGTAATGGACAATGAGCACAGAAATTTAGGTAAGTGGTATAAAGAAAATTGCTTACCTCTCGAAACTTCAGCATCCATGCATCTGTCATCATATTCTTTGCCAAATATTTTTCTTAGTTAATTTAACGACGACCATCCTGATGTGGATAATTTTCTGAAGTTCTTTGTTCGAGGCATTTTCTTTACGTCCATCGCAAAGCTTCTCTACAACCTCCTCTGCAGTGTCTTCCAAGTATAATTCCTCCAGGGTTCTAAGGTACTCAATGCCCTGAGGCAGGCACTTCAGGTTTTGACAGTCAGACAATACTAACTCAACCAGGCTTGCCAGTGCACCTTCTTCTATTATGACTTGGTTGATCTGTGGAGCACCCCATATTCTTAGCACTCGCAGTCTAGGAAACGCCTTTGTGAAGGGAAGTACAACGTTTTTCCATTATAAGACTTATTAAGCACAAGACACTGTAAACCGTGTAACACCTTGAGGCTAGAAAATGAGTCTTCATCAAGTCCGGAGAATCTCGAAACAACTCGGAAAGGTTGTTAAGGTGCGACCGGGACGAGAGAATCCGAGGCAACAAGTTGCTTTCCAGTTGCCCTAGCAAAGTGCAAGTCTAGTAAGAGTCTGTGGTAAAACAGAGTGCTTCTAATGGTAGTACTTCATTTTCGTTTTGATGCATGAATTGATAGCTTTGTAAGATGACCCATGTTGGTGATAGCACTGCACAAGTTGGAAGCGTGCTCACTTAGCACATTACAAACTGAAAATGTTCTCAACTCTGTCCAAAGCGGCAACATCACAAAGTGTCTCGAGCTTGCTTTAACCTCTTGCAGAACATGCAGGCTGGTCAAATGCTTTATGCCTCTAGGCACCGAAATTCCACTAAAATGTCGTTCATGTCTTTCGATTACTACGCACCTGCGTACAGAAACCTAAGGTTCTTCAGTTTTGCTATCTTTGTTTGGTAAAGATAGCAGAGAAGTAAAGAGTGCATCCAAGCACTTCTAAGTTTTTGCGATCTTCCTATTGCCTCGGGTAGAACCTCAATTGCGGTAAATCTAAGACCCGAAACCTCAGATTGAACAAGTTGAAGACCTCATTAGGCAACATCTTGATTTGTGTACCTTGCAGATCCAAAGTTGACAAAGCAAGTTTGAAGATGCAAGGATAGGCCTTAGCAATTCAATATCAATGGAACTCGTAAAAGCATATCTTTGCCCGTAGATGTGTTGCACCAGATTGACTCAACGATGAAATATTGGAACTTTGTATTGATAGTCGACGCGAGCTGCCTATCGAAAATGTCAAGTGTCCCATGTAAACTTTTCCAAAGCATTCTAGCTCTCGCTTTGTCAAGAGCAAGATGGCGGATAACATCATGCACTCGATTAATCGCTTCACTCTTCCAAACTCATTATTCTCAACAAGTTTGCGTGGGCTTCGGTTTATAAGATCATTCAAGTAGCCCTCAAAGCAACTTCTTCCCGTGTATTGTTCTCTTTTTCATTGATAAATCCGAAGTAATCCAAAGGCGTTGTTAACCTTCTCCTCTTGGTTCATAATCCTCGGAAAGAGTGCACAATGTAAGAAACAGCAGTTCTTGAGTTCATATGGAAGGTCCTCCAAACCGACTTTCAAAATGCTATCAACACCGGGGATTGTGTTTCGATTGATCGCAATTTCTGGTACACCTTTTCCCATTCGAGAGTAAGTTGGAGGTTTGAAACACAAGAGCCGCCCTATGCATGCGATAGCAAGAGGCAAACCATCACACTTTTCTAGGAACTTTGTCGCCAAATCCCATAACTCCAAAGGGCATCTCTTGTCCTCATTGTTCCCAAAAGCTAGCTTGAAAAATAGCATATAAGAGTGATTTTCTTGTAGAGGTTTTAGCATAATTGCACAATCATTAGTTGCCAATGACGCAACTTCGGATAACCTTGATGTGAGAACAAATCGGCTTTATAATTGTTAGTAGGAAAAACATTCATGATATCAATCCACACATCCTCGTTCCCAAACATCATCAAGCACTAAGATGTACCTTTTACCTTCTAGATGGTTATGGATGGCCTCAACTACAATTCTCATTTCCATATTGCTAGAATCGATTGAGATGTTAAATGCCCCAGCAATTCTTTTCAGCAAATCCTCAATTTGGTAACTCTTGGACACGATTACCCATGCAAACATGAAACTTCGACTTTCACATTGTTATAGACATGACCAACCAAAGTAGTTTTACCTACGCCACCCATGCCCCAAACTGCTGTTATTCTAGTGCTCCTTTTTTCCAAATCACCAACTAGCCATCCCTTGAGCTTGTCAGCAGTATCTTCGATACCCACTAGGTCGCCATCCCTTGAAAAACACAAATTTTGAGTGTAGGATTTCACATGATGGTCACCGCTGTGAGTGTGTCCATGCATTCCTGGGATGACATAACGGGCCCTCCTTTTTGCAGCATCTTCAAGCTCGGCATTGATATTGCCGAGCTTGTGAGCGAGACGGTGCCAAACCTTGACATGCTTGATCCTCTTTTTCATCTTTGCTGCAAAACCTCCATGCTTGTCATCCTCAAGCTTGTACATGAACTCATCGACAACATCCTCGATCCGGAAAGATAGTTCCGGATCTTGTTGGACGAAGATGCCGATGGTCTCGTCGGTATCCTTGAACTTCTCGACTCAAGCAAGTAGGCTTTCATGCTCACCAGCTCCTCCTTGGCTTTGTGGATCTCGCCATAGAGACCATTGAGAGCGAAGCTTCCTTGCAAAGCAGGGATGCTCCATAGGTTGCTGCTTCTTTTCGCCAAGGCTGCACCTAGCTTGCCGATCAGCAGTCCCACAACAGCCTCCGCCATGGTGGATGTCTGGACTTCCTGGAGTGCTCAGAATCACAGGTGTGTGCACATGGCTGCCATATGCACAAATTTCAAAAATCTGTTCAATTTTCAGAGCTAGCTTTACTTTTTTAAAAAAAAAAACAACAGAGCTAGCTTTATTTCTAATGGAAAATCTGAACTTCCAAAGAATATTTCCAAATTTTGTTTTGAACTGGTGAAATTAGGAGGTTGGTTACCTGAATTGGAGATGAAAACAAGTACGTGTTGCAGATCAATTCTTGTTTAAGTGATAGTATACTTCAACGAGTTAGAGGAGCACCCGGCGAGCAGTGACTAATAATAGAGCCGTTCTTCTTTAACATGTTGAACAAAGGAGAGACGCGGAGAAACAACTTGAAGCCGTACACGAGTAGATTTCACAAATCAATTGAATTTCCAGGGCTTGTTTTCTGTTTAAGAATTAGGACATGCAAATTGGACAATCTTTGAACCGATGAAATTTGACGGAGGACAGGACTATTACCTGAATAATCAAGAAGCCAGAAAGAAAGCATGAATGGTTGCAGATCGGTCCTTGTTGCATCCAGAGTCAACGCCCACAGAGTGGGAGGAGTTGCATCTGGAAAGTGGCAAGCAGTGATTCTGCAGGGCTAGAGGACCATGACCAACTACAAGAGAGAAAGAAGGGAAGCTGAATCTTCTAGTGGCTTCATGGAAGACGGAACGAGGAAAATCTCTTTCTTGGTTGAAAGCCAATCAGAGCATTAGATGCGCTCCTTCAACATCGAATCTAATCCAGTCTGTGAACTAACTGTTTTCAGGTGAACAATATATACGAAACTAGGTACCAAAATTCAACAAACTGTGAACTAATTGAAAATTCTGATACCTGAACAGGGCGTGAAGCTAGAAGAAAACAAACATGCGCTGCAGATGGATATGCTGTTGCTGAATCCAATGTTGACCTCACTCCCTCGATTGAAGGTGAGAAGATGCTGCATGAGGTCCTAGAACAGCGACCAAAAGGAGATGTGGCTCTTGCAGCTTCATGGAAAATGTCTTCACGATGATGGTCTGACACTGATGCTAGTTTGATTAATTATCCTCTTGTCCTTTGCACTGATTGTAACTGGGTAACCACCCTGTACCAGCTCCAGAGAAATGGAAATGAGTGAGAAGAAGGAGAAAGCAATGCTAAGATTTGTATAAGGAGCAGTTGATCAGAATAAGCCTTTACTTTACTAGTGATTGTTCTTGTATCCTTTCGCCTCCCATTTCTTAGTAGGCCCATGAGATGATTGTTTTTCCAATATACCATTTTCCACTAGTCCTTGGTTGGTGGTCATGGTAGTAGTTGGTGCTGACTAGGTGCATTGTTATGGTTGGTCTTATATATTCATACTAGTACTAGTGGATTCTCCCACGCGTTACGCATGGGTATGAAGGAGAATTCTATGAGTTACAATATTACTATCACCCTCCTATTCTTTTTCTTTTTCTTTCTTTTTTTTTTTTTTTTTTTTTTTTTTTTTTTTTTTTTTTTTTTTTCCTTTTTTTCTCTATACCAACGGGTCCCACTTATAATTTTATCAAAATATATCCATGTGAGATCTTTGTTTTAAAGGATTTATTAAAATAAATTTAATGGTGTAACCAGAATTTGATTTATTTTTTTGGTTCATGAGTTATAACCTTTTTTATACCCATAGACATGTGGGGCACGTTGATGACATAGCACAAGGAAGGGTTAGTGGGCTGGTGAAGTGACATGCTAGTGGGGTGTTAGTGAGATGGTGAGGTGGCGTGCTTGCATGTCGAGAGAATTAGTTAGTGAGGGTTCCAAACATAAGTTTTATAGATAGATTGTTTGTTGATCACATAGTAACAGCTAACAAGTGGGCTATGTACTGTATAACAAGTGGGATGTTTATTAGAATAAGTGGGCTAGTCCTAAAAAATAACTCTAAGCTAGCATAAGAACATGCAGTTAATCAATTCAGTATTTGACAAACTAGTCATTTATTGTCTGGGAAATGGAGAAAAGAGAAACAGTAGGTGCCGGGAAAAAAAAAAATAATTGTCACGTAAAATGAAGTTGAACTATGTGCCTATGTCAGCAAAGAAGCAATTGGCGTAATCTTTGAGTGTACAACCTATTAGAAAATTGAACTTTCACTTCACTAGAAGAAATAGAAAAAGATCAAATGAAAAGAAAAGGCATAAGTGGCCATATCTAACAGCCTGAGCCGAATTACTCCAATTGCATCAACCAACTCCATGATGTAGCCTAGCCTCTCAGCCTGCCCCTTGATCTCACGAAGCGAGTCAAAATCACGGCAAGCTAGCCGCCCATATAAAACTGTCTCAGCCTGCTCCTGACAGCGCGACGGCTGCACAGACACATCCAATGGCTAGGCTAATACCACATCTCTGCGTCAGAACCTGCTCTGCTACGAGAACAGAGCAACACACTGAAACTTGCCGTGTTTCGAGAAAATAGAGTGTACGTTTATAGATCTACTTGCTAATAGCGGGTTACTATTACCACTGCCCAGAAAGCAGTATAAAATAAGTACCGTATTTAGCACTGGTTAGGCAACAAGTGCATTCTACTTCATTTATCAGTGCATTCTGCTTCATTTATCAGATGAAACTGAACAGGATACCTAACTACCCTGTCTATGTGACACCACATAGCAGGTTCAGAGAAACCAAAGATACAGCATATACCAGATTCAGAGAAGCCAAGAATATTTTCCAGCGAAATGAAAATTACAGGCTCTATGGCTTGGATTACAGACCTGGGAGTGGCCTCAACAACAGAATGCAGCATCCCAAGCGGCCAGGACATGGTCTCTGCACCAGGCACAAATGACATGACGAAGCAACTAAAATCACATCAGTGTTTGCGCTTAATTCGCAAACAGATTTAGTAAATTTAGATTGGCACTCTTCAGCAATCTGCAACCATTCAGAGAAGTCAGTCACTTCCCCTGCTGATGACGGCCGGTTGTCCTGTGCTCTGCTTCCTCAATGGCTAGCTCAATACATGTTCACTTACCCCTGAACTGATGAATCACCAAGGGTCCAAAGCAGACCCACAAAGAAGGCAGCAACCTGAGGGAAATGAAGCGGACGAGGCATTTTAAGAGCCATGATTGTGCTCTGGCTGGTCCAATAAACAAGAAGCAGCGTAAAAAGCGTACCTTGCACACGAACTCATGAAATATAGTACCTAGGATACAAAGTCTTCAGCCACGAGTGCATCCCCTTCTCTGGTTACAATATTTTTGCAAAAAGTTTTCCCCAGTTACACTAAAACCAACCATTCTAATGTGGTAATCTTCATTAGATCTTCGTCACATTCATTTGCTTCACCTTCCTGCCTAAGGACCTTTACAAGCTCAACTGCAGCATGTACCAAATATAATTCATCAAGCGTCGTAAGGTACTGAATGCTACGAGGGAGCCGCTTCAATTCAGGGCAGTCCAAAAACCATAGCTTAACAAGGCTTCCTAGTGCATCTTCTTCTATTTCTACTTGGCTGAGCAGTGGAGCATGTTTTATCTGTAGTTCTGTCAGTTTAGGAAATGACTGTGCAGAGAAGCATAAAGTTTTCCCATCATAAGCATTAGAAAGGTCAAGTAAGCATAAATTATGCAAAACCATGAGGCTAGGAAATGAGTTCTCATCAAGTTTGGAGAACATCAGCACAAAATGAGTGAGACAGTTAAGGTGCAGCCAGGAAGAGAGAATCTGAGGCACCTGTTTCTTTTCCAGCTGGCCATTCAGTACCAGTTTAGAAAGCGTTTCTGGTAAACTAAGTTGTTCCAATGGCAACACCTCATTTTCGTTTGACATAGTAATTGACAAACTGACAAGATTGCTCAGGTTACGGACAGCACTACACACGATTAACGAGTGCTCACTTACTATCAGTTTTGGTTCCTCAGCCATCAAAAGGGCCAAAAAGCAAAAAAGACGGGAAAATATCACTAATGTATTGTATAAAGAACATTTCAGTTACCATTATTCGTGCTCATCTACCTAACTACAAAGAAAACAAAATAGGCTAAGGATGGCCATGCACGGCAAGGCCGCACAATTTTTCTAGTAATAAACAAGAAGCAGGGTAAAAACCGTACCTAGTACATGTACTCCTGAAATAGTAGCTAGGATCCAATCCTTCAGCCAGCGAATTCATTCCCTTTTCTGGTGGCGACTCTTCGCCAAAGTTTTTCCCCAGTTACACTATAAACCGCCACTCTAATGTGGCTAATCTTCATTAGCTCTTCCTTGCATTCTTTGGCTTCACCTTCCTGCGTAAGGATCTTTATAAGCTCATCTGCAGCATGTCCCAAATATAATTCATCAAGCACTGTAAGATACTCAATGCCATGAGGGAGGCGCTTCAGCTCTGGGCAGTCCGCAACCCATAGCTTAACAAGGCTTCCTAGTGCATTTTCTTCTATTTCCACATGGCTGAGCTGCGGAGCATCCCATATAAATAGTTCTTTCAGTCTAGGAAATGACTGCACAGAGAAGCATAGTGTCTTCCCATCATAAGCCTTACAAAGGTGAAGTGACCATAAATTACGCAGCACCATGAGGTTAGGAAACGAGTTCTCATCTAGTTTGGAGAATGTCAGCCATAGATAAGTGAGATAGTTAAGGTGCAACCAGGAAGAGAGAATCTGAGACATTAGTTTCTTTTCTAGCTGCCCAACCAGCAAGAGTTTAGAAAGAGTTGCTGGTAAACTAAGTTGTTCCAATGGCAACACTTCATTTTCGTTTGACATAGTAATTGACAAACTGACAAGATTGCTCATGTTACGGACAATTCTACACAAGATTAATGAGTGCTCACTTGTCACATCATCAACGTAAAATGTCCGTAACTCTGTCAAAGCTGCAACATCATGCAAAGTCTCTGAGCTAGCTTTGATATTTTGTAGAGTATGAAGTCCTGTCAAGTTCTTTATTATGGCACTAGGCATATTTACTCCACTGTACCGATAGAAATATCCTTCATTAATACTTACAGATGCATGCAGGTACCTAAGCTTCTTCAGTTTTGCTACATTCTTTGGTAAAGATAATAGACAAGTGTTTGCAGCATCCAATACTTCTAAGTTTTGCAATCTTCCAATGGCCTCTGGTAGAATCTCAATTTGAGTATTTCGAAAACCCAAGAAACACAGATTAAACAAGCTGAAGACCTCATTAGGGAGCATCTTTATTTTAGTATCTTGCAGATCCAATGTTGACAACAATGTTGAGGATGTAATGATTGACCTCAGCAAATCAATGCTAACAGAACTCGTAAAAACATAGATTGCACGGAGATGTGTTGCACCAGATATATTCAATGGCACATTACTGCTATTTATTGATAGTCTATGAGTTACATCTACCGAAGATGTCCCACGACCCTCATAAACTTTACCAAAACATTCTTTTGCTGCTTTTTGAAGGGCAAGATGGCGGATAACATCATGCATTCGGCAACATATCACTCGTCCAGATGCATTTTTTCCACTAGCTTGCAGTAGGCTTCGGTTTAAAAGATCATTCAAGTAGCCCTCTGCCACTTGTTCTAGTGTTTTGTTCTCCTCTTCCTTGATCAATCTAGAGGTAATCCAGTGCCTAATTAATCTTCTCCTCTTCAGTTCATAATCCTCTGGGAATATTGCACAATGCAAGAAGCAATACTTTAGTTGATATGGAAGGTCCTCCAAGCTGAGTTTTAGAATACTATCAATACCTTGGATAACATTATTAGTTGACTGCAATTCTAACTCCTTGTACACACTATCCCATTCAGAGTGTGTTGGTTGTTTGAAAGACAATAGACGTCCCATGCATGCAATGGCAATAGGCAAGCCTTCACACTTTTGTAAGAACTTTGTCGCCAAGTCATGTAACTCTGATGGGCAACTTTTGTCACCACTATTCCAGAAAGCTGCTTTGCAAAATAAGTTCCAAGAGTGTTTTTGTCCTAGAGGTTCCATCTTAATACTGCAATTGCTAGTTGCCAATGCTGCAATTTCAAACTTTCTTGATGTGAGGACAAACCTGCTGGTACAGTTTGTCGGAAAGACATCCATGATATAATTAATCCATACATCCTTTTCCCAAACATCATCAAGAACCAAGATATACATTTTGCCTTCGAGATGTTTCTAGATGATCTCAACTAAGCTTCTAGTTTCCATGTTAGTAGCATCAGTTAAAATGCCAAACTCTCTCGCAATCCTCTTTATGAGGTCTTCAACTTGGTAACTCTGTGACACAGTTACCCAGGCTGCAGCATCAAAATCAAGTTTCACAACCTTGTAGACATGGTCAACCAAAGTAGTTTTACCTACACCACCCATTCCCCACATAGTTGCTATTTTGTAGTTCTTTTCTTCCAGATCTCCTACGAGCCACTCTTTGAGCTTGGTTGCATTATCTTCAATACCGATTACATCCTCTTCTCTTGCAAAACAGAAATTTTGATAGGTGGATCTGCCACGATGGTCACTGCTCCCAGCATGTCCCTGCATTCCTGGGATGACATAACGGACCTTCCTTTTTGCAGCTTCTTCAAGCTCAGCATTGATATCAGAGAGCCTGTGAGCTAGACGGTGCCAAACCTTGAGATGCTTGATCCTCTTCTTCATCCTTGCTGCAAATCCTCCATGTTTGTCATCCTCAAGCTTGTACATGAACTCATCAACAACAACCTCGATCTGGAAAGATAGTTCCCGGACCTTATTGATGAAGATGCCTGTAGTATCATCGGTATCTTTAAACTTCTCTGACTCACATAGGTAGGCCTTCATGCTCTCCAGCTCCTCCTTGGCTTTGCGGATCTCGCCAAAGAGACCCTTGAGAACAGAAGCCTCTTTGCCAAGCAGGGATGAACCATAAGTTCCTGCCTGGTTCGCCAAGGCTGCACCAAGCTTGCCGATCAGCACTCCCACAACATCCTCAGCCATGGTGGTCGTGTTGACTTCCTTGAGTACTCGAATCACAGGTGTGCACAACTGCACACGTGGCTGCCATATCCAAATTTCAAAAACCATTTTAGTTCTTGGAGGTAGCTTTCTTTGAACTGGATAATCTGAACCTCCATAGCAATATTTAGAACTTTACTTTGAACTGGTGAAAGTAGGTGGTCGGTTACCTGAATAGGAGATGAAAAGAAGTAAGTGATAGTATGCTCCAATGAGTCAGAGGAGGTAAGCCCAGCGAGAATCAACTTGAAGCTGCACACGAGTGAATTTTACACAAGTCAATTTACAGAACTTATTTTCAGCTCAAGGATCTAGACATGCATGGGACTGAACAAACTTTGAACCGGTGAAATCTGAGAGGATAATACCTGAATACAAGGATGCCACAAAGAAAGCATGAATGGTTGCAGGTTTCTGGTCCTTATTACATCTACAGTCAATGTCTATGGAGTTGGAGGAGTTGGATCTGGCAAGCAATGATCCTGCAAGGCCAGATGATGATGACCGGTGACAAAGAATAGCGGAAGAGATAGAAGAGAAGAAGCTGAATCTTCCTGCAGCTTAGTGAATGAAGGAAACGAGGAAAAATCTCCTTCAACATCAAATCAGATCCAGTCTTTGGAGCTTGTTTTCAGGTCAACAATACGAAAGTTGGAACCAAAACTTAACAAACTGTGAATTGGTGAAATTTGATACCTGAACAAACAGTGAAGCTAGGAAACTAGCATGCGTTGCAGATGGATTTGCTGCTGCTGAATCCAATGTCAACCTCGCTCCACATAGTGGTTATGTTTTGCGAGCAAAGATGATGCAAGAGGCCCTAGAACAGCGACCAGGAAGACATGTTGCAGCTTCGTGGAAACTGTCTTTACAATGTTGGTCTGCCAGTGATGTTAGTTCTAGTTTGATTAATTATCTTCATGTCCTTTGGGCTGATTGTACTTGGGCGACAACTCTGTACCGGAAACAGAGAAATGGGTTAGAAGGAGCAGGAAGCAAACCCAAGATTTGTTTAAGGAGCAGTTGACCAGAAGAAGCCTTTTTTGTTGTAGATTAAGATGGTTCTTCTATCCTTTCACCTTGCATTTCTTATATGGGCAATGACATGATTGTCAATTTGCTAGTCCTTTGTTGGTCATCATGGCAGTTCATGCTGACTTGGTGCATTGTTTCGGTTGATTCATATATATTCATAATGTTTGTTCATATAGTAACAACTAACAACTAACAAGTTTCTTTTTTCTTTTTTTAGAAACACTAACAACTAACAAGTTGGCTGTTTACAACCAATTATTATTTGAACAAGTGGGCCAGTCCTCAAACAGAAAAATCTCCGGATTATTTGAATCGATGCAGTAGTTGACAAACTAGTCATTTTTTTTTTTTTTTTTTTTGCCAAAAAAAAAAAGAAACACTATATACCAGAATAAATTTGTGACGTAAATTTCACAAAATTAACTTGAGTTACCTTTTAGATCCACAATCTGAACCTTTTTTAAAAAAAAAAAACAAATTCAAACCTTGCAGTGTTGAAACTTGACAGTGTTTACCTGAATATGAGAAGCTATAGAACAAGCACGCGTTGAAGTTGAAGATCAGGCCTTCTTCTAGTCAGGGTTAGCATTGGGGAGTGGGGGGAGTTTCATCGTCAGAGATCGAAAGGGGGAAGTCATGCTGGATAGAGCCGTGAAAAAACGTCTCTATGCTTGTAGAATTAGGGGCTGATTGAAAGCTACATAATCATTAATCTGTCAGTGATGGGATGCTGTCTGGTTAAAAACACCAATCCATGCGTGGGCCATCACCTAATGCATCATCCACTAAGTGAGGGCTGTCTGTCACAAAGCATTAGACTGACTTGGTCACTATAATTTAGACTTGTAGAGTACAGTGTACAGCAGTCCACCAACCTGTGCAACGTTCTCGCTGGAACCCAGCATCACCGAACTGTAGCACCAAAACAGGGTAAGTAAGGCATAAGAACAACCTGAAGAAATTGAAAAAGACACCACTGCCCAGAAAGCTGTATAAAATGAGTACCTTATTGAGCATGTGCTAGGCAGGTTGAGCAGAAAGGACATTTTGCTTCATTTATCAGATCAAATTGAAGAACTTGCAGGATAAGGGACGACCAACTACCCTGTCTCTGTGACACCACACCAATATACCAGGTTCAGAGAAACCCAACATACATCATATACCAGGTTCAGAGAAATCATCAACCCAGACATACAGCACGTTAATTTCCAGCAACACGGAAACTAAAGGCTCTGTCACTTGGATTACTGACCTCGGAGAGGCCGACCACCCGTTGAATAGCTGATGAGGAAGAGCCGTGCCGCCGCACGCCACCTGTTCGTCGGAGAGCCTCTGAAGCGCCGGCTAGAGCGCGCCAACGGAGTCGACGAGGCAGCGGCGGCAGTAGTCCCGCACCACCCTGGCGATGAGGATGCAATGCTGCGTAGGTTCCCATGACCCCGCGGGCGCACGAGAGAGAGGAGGGTGCCTTTTTGGTCAGGGGTTGGAGCTGAGGCTGGGGTGAGCTAGTGGGGGCGGGCTTGGTGCTGCTGCTGCACCTACGGAGGAGGCCCGAGGCTAGGGTTGGGATAGGTGTGAATGCGAGTGGGAAAGAGGGAGGTGGATGGGGTGGAGAGCGGTGGCGGCGGCCATGGGAGCCGGCCAGACCAGCAGTGGAAGGGAGGACGACAGGGGTGTACGTCACTTACATGATGGTCCCACCTAAAAGAAGGTGGTTCAGTACTTTTAGTCTTAGATCTGTTCGGCTGATTAGCCGGCTGATTTTGTATAATTGTATTCTCTCCGATGCGTCATGGCGCGTCGTTATAACTTTCAACTTATTTTGTCTTAATACAAAAGACACGTAAAACTTTTACGTGTTCAAGAAAAAAAAACCTTAAACATGCAAGTCATAGAAATGTTGACGTCAATGACTAGTCATGCCTTTTTAGCCAAGATGATTAAGATAAATTGGTGTTTTGACAACCGCATCATTATATTTACGGTGCATTCCCAAAATAATGAATAAGAAATAAGTTCATTCTCGAGTCTGCTAACTCTTCGACACCTTCTAAATGCTTTGCTATAGTACAAGATATTCTTGTATAAGTAACTGACGCCAAGGTATAATGCTCCATATAGCTAGAAAAGAAGCCAAGTGCATATACTCATGTTATTACCAACGAAAAAGAACATAACATTTGCCAATTTCCTACGGGGCGCAGCCTAAAGATACTAATATATCCTTTAAAACAACCATATTGTAATGCCATAGCAGTAACCTTTTAGGCTAATCACACCCATTATATTCCATTCATTCAATAAGATTATTCATAAACATACTGCTGAATGGAACTTAAAGTTTTGGGTCTACCCCAACAGAAAGCATCGACAGATGAAAATAGCTATGCTCTGCAAAACGAGAAGCGTCTGACAAGCTTATTACAAACCAGGAGATGCCTCACCCGTGAAGGACACCAAGCCAATATCTTAGGACCGACCTGAGATTAAACAGGAACGACATGAAGGAGCAAATGAAATCACAACAGTGTTTGCGCTTAATTCACAAAACGATTTACAAATTTGTATTGACAAACAATCTATTATGCAATCTGGATCCATACAGCATTCAGGCACTTCCCTTGCTGATGGGCAGATGTCCTGTGGCTTTCTCGATTGCTCAATATATGTCCACCAACTGGCTGAACTGAACAAAGCAGACCAACAAAGGCAGTAGCAACCTGACAAAAATGATATCAATGAGACATTTAATTAGGAATGGCAGTGTGTTCTGGCCGGTCCAATAAACAAGAAGCAGCGTAAAAACCATACCTTGTACGTGATCTCCTGAAATAGCAGATAGGATCCAAGCCTTCAGCCAGCGATTGCATTCCCTTCTCTGGTTACAATTCTTCGCAAAAAGTTTTCCCCAGTTACTCTGAAACCAACCAATCTAATGTGGCAAATCTTCATTAGCTCTTCATTGCATTCATTTGCTTCACCTTCCTGCCTAAGGATCTTCATAAGCTCATTAGCAGCATCTACCAAATATAATTCATCAAGTGTCGTAAGGTACTCAATGCCACGAGGGAGGCGCTTCAATTCTGGGCACCCTACAAACTCCAGCTTAACAAGACTACCCAGTGCATCTTCTTCTATTTCTACTTGGCTGAGTTGCGGAGCACCCCATATATGTAGTTCTCTCAGACTAGGAAATGACTGTACAGAGAAGCATAATGTCTTCCCATTGTAAGCCATTGAAAGGTCAAGAAAGCATAAATTACGCAACACCATGAGGCTGGGAAATGAGTTCTCATCAAGTTTGGAGAACATCAGCCCTAGATGAGTGAGATAGTTAAGGTGCAACCAGGAAGAGAGAATCTTAGGCATTCTTTTTCTTTTCCAGCTGCCCTGTCAATTCAAGTTTACTAAGAGTTTCTCGGTAAACTGAGTTGTTCCAATGGCAGCACTTCATTTTCATTTGACATAGTAATTGTCAAATGCACAAGATTGCACATGTTCAGGACAGCACTACGCAAGATTAACGAGTGCTCACTTGTCACATCGTCAACTGAAAATGTTCGTAAGTCGGTCAAAGCTGTAACATCACGTAGAGAGTCTCGAGCAAGCTTTAACCTTGTGCAGAGTATGAAGTCCTGTCAAGTTCTTTATTAGGCCCCTAGGCACCTTTACTCCAATGTAACGCCGAGAAAGATCCTTCACCGACCGGTGCAGATGCATATAGGTACCTAAGCTTGCTCGGTTTTGCTACATCGTTTGGTAAAGATAGTAGACGAGTCCTTGCAGCATCCAGTACTTCTAAGTTTTGCAATCTTCCAACGGCCTCGGGTAGAATATCAACTTGAGTATGTCGAAGACCCAAGAAACGCAGATTAAATAAGTGAAGACCTCATTAGGTAGCATCTTGATTTTAGTACCTTGCAGATCCAATGTTGACAACAATGTTGAGGTTGTAAGGATAGACCTCAACAAATTGATGTCGCGAGAACTTGCAAAAACATAGATTGCACGGAGATTTGTCGCACTGGATGGATTCAATGCCACATTGGTGCAATTTATTGATAGTCTACGTGTCCCATCTACCGTAAGTGTCCCGAACCATCATAAATATTACCAAAACATTCTTTTGCTGCTTTGTCAAGGGCAAGACGGCGGATAACATCATGCATTCGGCAACATTTCACTCGCCCAAATGCATTTCTCCTCACAACTTGCAAAAAGAGGCTTCGGTTTACAAGATCATTCAAGTACCCCTCTCGCCACTTGTTCTAGTATTTTTTGTTCTCCGTTTCCTTGATGAATCCGAAGTAATCCATTGCCTAATTAATCTTCGCCGCATCAGTCCATAATCCTCTGGAAATATTGCACAATGTAAGAAGCAATTCTTTAGTTCATATGGAAGGTCCTCCAAGCTGACTTTTAGAACACTATTAACACCGTGCATCACATTATGAGTCGATTTGCAATTCTAACTCCTTGTACACAATATCCCATTCAGAGTATATCAGTGGTTTGAAAGACAATAGACGCCCTATGCATGCAATGGCAATAGGCAAGCCTTCACACTTTTGTAAGAACTTTGCAACCAAATCTCGTAACTCCGACGGGCACATTTTGTCATCACTATTCTCGAAAAGTCGCTTTGCGTAATAACTCCCAAGAGTGCTCATCTCCTAGAGGTTCCGGCTCAATTCTGCAATTGCTAGTTGCCAATGATGCAACTTCAAAATTTCTTGATGTGAGGACAATCCGGCCGGTACAATTAGTTGGAAAGACTCCCATGATATTGTTAATCCATACATCCTTTTTCCCAAACATCATCTAGAACCAAAATATACGTTTTACCTTCAAGATGTTTCCGGATGATCTCAACTAATCCTCTAATTTCCATATTAGTAGCATCAGTTATGATGCCAAACTCTCTTGCGATGCTCTTTAGAAGGTCTTCAACGTGGTAACTCTTTGACACGATTACCCGGGCTGCAACTTGAAAATCTAGTTTCACAATCTTGTAGACATGGTCAACTAAAGTAGTTTTACCTATGCCACCCATTCCCCACACTGTGGCTATTTTGTAGTTCTTTTCTTTCAGATCACCCACTAGCCACTGTTTGAGCTTGGTTGCATTATGTTCAATGCCCACTAAATCCTCTTCCCTTGCAAAAAAGAAATTTTGATTGGTGGATCTTGCAAGATGGTCACTGTTCCCAGCGCGTCCCTGCATTCCTGGGATGACATAACGAGCCCTCCTTTTTGCAGCTTCTTCAAGCTCCGCATTGATATCATGAAGCTTGTGAGCCAGATGGTGCCAAGCCTTGACATGCTTGATCCTCCTCGTCATGTTGCCCGCCAATCCTCCATGCCCGCGTCATCCCGTAGCTTGTACATGAACTCATCGACAACATCCTCAATCTGGAAAGATAGTTTCCGGACCTTGTTGTTGAAGATGCCAGTGGTCTTGTCGGTATCCTTTAACTTTCTCGACTCATGCAGGTAGGCCTCCATGCTCTCTAGCTCCTCCTTGGCTTTCCTGATCTCACCAAAGAGACCCTTGAGAGCAGAAGCTTCCTTGGAATGCTGAGATGCACCATAGTCTATTGCCTGGTTCGCCAAGGCCACACCGAGCTTGCCCATGAGCATTCCCACAACAGCCCCTGCCATGGTGGTTGTGTCGACTTCCTAGAGTGCTGAGAATCACAGGTGTCAGCTGGCTGCCATACCTAAATTTCAGAAATCAGTTCAATTTTCATAGCTAGCTTCTAGTGGAAAATCTGGACATTAATAGCAAAGATTCCAAACTTTATTTTGAACTGCTGAAATTAGGTGGCGGGTACCTGAATAGAAGATGCAAACAAGTACGTGTTGATAGTATGCTTCAAGCCTTGATCTAGTCAGAGGAGGTATGCCCGCCAGAGCAGCAACTAATAAAGTGGTTCTTCTTTTACTCGTTGAACAGAGGAGACACGTGGAAAAAAAAACCCCTTCAACCTGTACATGCGTGAATTTCACAAATCTTGTCAATTTCCGGAACTTGTTTTCAGCTTAAGAATCTGGACATGCAAATGGGTACTGAACTTTGACACAGGATAATAGCTGAATATAAGCCAGAAAGAAAGCATGAATGGTTGTAGGTCAGTGTTGTTTGTTGCATCCATAGTCAAGATGGAAGCCTCGATGGAGTGGGAGGAGTTGCATATCTGGCAAGCAATGACTAGGAAAAAGAGGAAGCTGAAGCTTCCAGCGGCTTGGTGGAATGGAGATGAGGAAAAATCTCTTGCTGGTTGAACAATCAGTGCACTAGATGCGCTCCTGCAACATCGAATTTAGTCCAGTTTGTGGAGTTTGTTTTCTGGTCAACAATCTTAACCTTGGAACCAAAACTGAACAATCTTTGAACTGGTTAAATTTGATACCTGAACAAGCTGTGAATCTAGGAAACAAGCATGCACTGCAGATCGATTTGGTGTTGCTGAATCCAATTTCAACCTTACTCTTCGGAGCCATGGAGTTGTGTTATGCGAGAGGACGCTGCATGAGGCCCTTGAACAGGGAACAAAAAGAGATAATTGCAGCTTCGTGGGAAGTGTCTTCACAATGTTGATTAATTATCCTCTTGTCCTTTGCGCTGATTGACTTGGGTAACCAGCAGCAGAGAAATGAGTGAGATGAAGGAGAAACCAATGGCACAGGATTTATTTAAGGGTCAGGTGATAGGATACAAGCCTTTATTTTACTACTGATTGTTCTTGTATCCTTTCGCCTTACATTTTCTTAGTAAGTAACAAGTGGATGAGATCATTGTTTTTCAATGGATCATTGGTCATGACAGTTCATGCTAGCTTTGGTGCATTTGTATGGTTGATATTATAGTATTAATATTGTTCGTTCATCACAAAGTAACAAGTGGGCTATGTACATTATACAAGAAGGCAGCAGCCAACTATTAGGACAAATAAATGGGCTAGTAAAAAAAGGTCTACAGATAGCATAAGAATGTGCAGTGTTTTAAAATTCTGAATCAGTGCAGTAGTAGACAAACTAGTCATTTCTTGTTTGGGAACATGGAGAAGAGAATACCAAATAGACTAGGCCCAAATACTCGAATTGTATCATCAAACCTATAATGTTAGCGTCAAATCAGGGCAGTGGCCGTCCATGTAAGAACTGCCTCAGCTTGCCCTTCGCAGCATACCAACTGCATGGACACATCCAATGGCTAAGAGAGCCTGCTGTTGGTCGCATATGAATGTGATGTGATGTTCCCTGTCACTCTGTCAGGACGATCAGTCCGGCCTGCTAGGTATGCTTTCTAGCGTAATGGTTACTAGGCTATCTTGATGTCTAACTAGTTTCGCTAGTGTTTTGTCAAGAATTTCTAATAGGCTATTTACCACACTCTAGTCATCAACTGGTTCTTTCACCGTCCAAACACAAAGGAACACAACCCATTCACACTGTGAATTGATGACTGGAGTCTGGATGAAAACATGAAACAAAACAGTTAATTTGAATGCACGAGACAAAAACATCACCAAAAGCTAAGTATATTCAGCAGAACGTGAATATTTAAAAATCCTCAAGCAGTTTAATTTCAGACCTATAATGCCTCACTCACAAGTCAAGAGTCACAAGTGACAAACGACACCAAACCAATTCATTTCGACCACTTAAATTACAGCATCGATGGAGCTTAATTTGCTTAAGTGTGCATTAACACTGTGTGTGTGTCCATACCGCAATCTGCACCCATGACAAACGACACCAAACCAATTCATTTGCTGTACGCATGGCCTGTTCCTCCTTGATCGCTAGCTCAATACATATTTAGCATGACTGAACAAAGGAAGCAGTAACCTGAGGAAAATGAAGGCAACAAGACGTTTATAGGAGTGATACTGTCATATTGTGTTGCGACTGGCCTAATAAACAAGAAGCCACATAAAACCCATACCTTGCACATGCACATGAACTTCGGAAATAGCAGCGGAGACCAAAGCCTTCAGCCAGCGAATTCACTCCCTTTTCTGGAAACAATTCTTCGCCAAAACCTTTTTTCAGTGGATCCAATAAAAACCTCTCTAATGTGGCTAATCTTCATAAGTTCTTCATTGCTTTCATTTGCTTTATTTTCCTGCCTAAGTATCTCTATAAGATCAACCGTAGCATCTACCAAACGTAATTCATCAAGGCCTGTAAGGTATTCAATGCCATGAGGGAGGCGCTTCAATTGTGGGCAGTCAAAAAACCGTAACTTAAGAAGGCTGCCCAGCGAATCTTTTTCTAGTTTCACTTGGTTGAGCTCAGGAGCACCCAATATTTGTAGTTCTCTCAGCCTTGGAAATGACTGTGCAGAAAAGCATAATATCTTTCCATCGTATGCCCTAGAAAGCTCAAGAAAGCATAGATTATGCAACACCATGAGGCTAGGAAATGAGTTGTCATCAAGTTTGGAAAATACCAGAGTCAGTTTATTGAGGTTGTTAAGATGCAACAAGGATGAAAGAACATGAGGCATCCGTTCCTTCTCCAGCTGCCCTGCCAGTACAAGTTTATATAGAGTTCCAGGAAAATGAAGTTCTTCCAATGGCAATATTTCATTTTCATTCAATGTCAAAATTGTCAAATGCACAAGTTTGCTCATGTTCAGGAGAGCACTGCACAATATTAATGAGTGTTCACTTGTCACATCCTCAACTGCAAATGTTCGTAACTCTGTCATAGCTGCAACATCACATAGGGTCTCTAAGCTAGCTTTAACGGTTTGCAGAGCATGCAGTCCAGTCAAGTTCTTCATACCCCTTGGCACCTTTACTCCATGATGATATGAGTAAGTTCCTTCAGTAACCTTTACAGTTGCATATAGGTATCTAAGCTTCTTCAGCTTTGCTACACCCTTTGGTAAAGATGCCAGGCAAGTAGACCATGTATCAAGTACTTCTAAGTTTTGCAATCTTCCAACAGCCTCCGGTAGGATCTTGATTCTAGTGTCCCCAAGACCCGAGAAGCGTAGATTAAACAAACTGAAAACCTCACTTGGAATGATTTTGATTCTAGTTCCTTGCAGATCCAACGTTGACAACAACATTGAAGACAAAAGGATAGGCCTCAAAGCAAATCCAGATAAACAGGATGTGCAAAAACATAGATTGCACGGAGATGTGTCACACCAGATTGATTCGGTGGCACAATATTGGTGCTCAATTGACAATCGGCGTGTTTCAAGTACCGAAAATGTTCCATGGCCCTCATAAACTTTACCAAAGCATTCTTTTGCTGCTTTGTCAAGGGCAAGTTGGCAGATAACATCATGCATTCGGCAACATTTCACTCGCCCGGACTCATTCTTCGTCACAATCTGTAGTAGGCTTCGGTTTACAAGATCACTCAAGTAGGCTTCTCCTACTTGTTCTAGTGTTTTATTCCCTTTTTCCTTGATGAATCTAGAACTAATCCAATGCCTAATTAACCTTCGCCTCTTCAATTCATAATCCTCTAGAAATAATGCACAATGTAAGAAGCAATTCTTTTAGTTCATATGGAAGGTCTTCCAAGCTGACTTTTAGAATAACATCGACACCTTGGATCACATTAATGGTTGACTCCAATTCTAACTCCTTGTACACTCTATCCCATTCAGAGTATGTTGGTTGTTTGACGGACAATAGACGCCCTATGCGTGCAATTGCAATAGGCAAGCCTTCACATTTTTGCAGGAACTTTAATGCCAAGTCCTGTAACTCTGAAGGGTAGCTTCGTGATCACTATTCTGGAAGGCTACTTTGCAGAATAACTTCAAAGAGTCCTTATCTCCTAGAGGTTCCAGTTCAATTGTGCAATTACTAGTTGCCAATGATGCAACCTCAAGCTTTTCTTGATGTGAGAACAAATCGTTTGGTACAATTAGTTGGAAAGACATCCATAATATTAATCCATACATCTTTTTCCCATACATCATCAAGAACCAAGATATACCTTTTACCTTCAAGATGTTTCCGGATGTTCTCAACTAAGCTTCTAATTTCCATGTTAGTAGCATCACTTGAAATGCCAAACTCTCTAGCAATCCTCTTCAGCAAATCTTCAACTTGATAACTCTTCGACACAGTTACCCAAGCAAGTAGCATCAAAATCCAGCCACGTCTTGTAGACATGATCAACCAAAGTAGTTTTACCTACACCACCCATACCCCAAACTGTGGCTATTTTGTGGTTCTTTTCTTCTAGATCCCCTACTAGCCACTGCTTGAGCATGGTTGCACTATCTTCAATACCGACTACATCCTCTTCTCTTGCAAAACAGAAATTTTGATTGGTGGATCTTGTAGAAACACCGCACACCCTCAATTAGGGGGGGTGACCTTCATTATATAGCCTAATAGGCTAGGGTTACAATATACAAGGCCAATGGGCCGTACGCCCAATATGGGCTGTCACAATTACATTCTAACACCCTCCCTCAGTCTAAGCGGGAGTGTCACGAACACAAAGACTGGACCTAAAGTCAATGAACAACTGTGCATGGTAACCCTTTGGTCATAATGTCCGCGAACTGATGAGACGATGGAACATGGAGCACCCGAACCTGTCCCAAAGCAACCTTCTCACGGACAAAGTGAATGTCTATCTCAATGTGCTTCGTGCGACGATGATGAACTGGGTTACAATATACAAGGCCAATGGGCCGTACGCCCAATATGGGCTGTCACAATTACATTCTAACAGATCTGCCATGATAGTCACTGCTCCCAGCGTGTCCCTGCATTCCTGGGATGACATAACGGACCTTCCTTTTTGCAGCTTCTTCAAGCTCAACATTGATATCACAGAGCCTGTGAGCTAGACGGCGCCAAACCTTGAGATGCTTGATCCTCTTCTTCATCTTTGCTGTAAATCCTCCATGTTTGTCATCCTCAAGCTTGTACATGAACTCATCAACAACATCCTCGATCTGGAAAGATAGTTCCCGGACCTTATTGATGAAGATGCATGTAGTATCATTGGTATCTTTAAACTTCTCTGATTCACATAGGTAGGCTTTCATGCTCTCCAGCTCATCCTTGGCTTTTATGGATCTCGCCAAAGAGACCCTTGAGAGCAGAAGCCTCTTTGCCAAGCAGGGATGAACCATAAGTTCCTGCCTGGTTCGCCAAGGCCGCACCAAGCTTGCCGATCAGCACTCCCACAACAGCCTCGGCCATGGCGGTTGTGTTGACTTCCTTGAGTGCTCAGAATCACAGGTGTGCACACGTGCCTGCCATATCCAAATTTCAAAAACCATTTTAGTTCTCGGAGGTAGCTTTATTTGAACTGGATAATCTGAACCTCCAGAGTAAGATTTAGAACTGTACTTTGAACTGGTGAAAGTAGGTGGTCGGTTACCTGATTAGGAGATGAAAACAGGTAAGTGATAGTATGCTTCAACGAGTCAGAGGAGGTACGCCCAGCGAGAATCAACTTAAAGCTGTACACGAATAAAATTTACAAATCAAGTCAATTTCCAGAACTTTCTAGACATGCATATGGGCGATCGGACCCAACAAACTTTGAACAAGTGAAATCTGAGAGAGGATAATACCTGAATATAAGTCTACAAGGCCAGGGGATGATGACTGGTGACACAACTGCAGGAGAGATAGAAAGAGAAGAAGCTGAATCTTGCAGCTTTGTGAATTTAGGAGACGAGGAAACATCTCCTTCAACATCGAATCTGATCCAGTTTTTAGAGCTTGTTTTCAGGTCAACAATATGAAAGTTGAAACCGAAATTGAACAAACTGTGAATTGGTGAATTTGATACCTCAACAAACTGTGAAGCTAGGAAACAGATGGATTTGCTGTTGCTGAATCCAATGTCAACCTCTCCACAGAGTGGTTGTATTTTGCGAGCAAAGATGATGCAAGAAGCCCTAGAACAGCGACCAGGAAGACATGTTCACAGAGTAACAACCAACAAGTGGGCTATGTATAATATAACAATTATTGTTTACAACCAATTATTGTTTACAACCAACACGTGGGTTGTTTACAACCAATTATTGTTGGAACAAGTGGGCTAGTCCTCAAACAGAAAAGTCTACAGATTGCATGAGTATGCAGTGTTAAAAAATCTTAATCGATGCAGTAGTTGACAAACTAGTCATTTCTTCTTTTTGGAAAAAAAAAGAGGAACACTAGATGCTGGAATAAATTAACTGTGACGTGAAGTCAAATCAAACTGTGCCAAATAGACATAACTGTTGAGTGTACAACCTGTTAGAAAATTGGTCCTTTGCTTCACTGGAAGAAAGAGAAAAAAAGAAAAGACACGGCACAAGTGCTGAATACCAAATAGCAAATAGCCTGGGCCCAAATACTCCAAATGTATCAATCGTATTAGCATGTCTCAGGACCCACCCTGTATTGATTTGATCTCCCTCGAGGCCAGTCACCATCATGGCAGGCTAGCAGCCCATGTAACAACTGCCTTAGTCTTCCCCTTATGGCACTCCAACCAAACAGATGTAAATGGCAAAACTTGCTCTGCCAAGAGAACCGAGCAACACACTGAAGCTTGCTCTGTTTTTCCGACAAAACAGAGCATACGTTTATAGATTTACTTACTAATAGTGTGTTACCATTACTAATAGTGTTTTACCATTACCACTGCCTCGCCCGCCAGCACCACAGCAAACACCTCTGGAGCGAACACGGTGGGAGACGAACTGCGTCTACACATAAACGTGCACGTAATCCACATCAGACAAGGCGAACGAATGAGAACCATTAGCAAAAGCTGTATCGATAAACCGTTCGCTGGTGAGGAAGTGACGCACACCACCTGTTCGTCGGAGATCCTCTGAAGCGCCGGCTCGAGCGCGCCAACGGAATCGGCGAGGCGGCGGTGGCCGTAGTCCCGCACGACCCAGGCGATGAGGATGCAATGCTGCATAGGTTCCTCCATGACCCGGCGGCCGTAGGCGACAGAGGAGGGTGCCTTTTTGGTCTAGGGCTGGGGCGAACTAGTGGGAGTGGGACTGGTGCTGCACCTACGGAGGAGGCCCGAGGCCAGGGTTGGGATGGGTGGGAGTGGGAAGGAGCGAGGTGGATGGGGTGGAGAGCAGCGGCGGTGGCGGCGGCCATGGGAGCCGGCCAGAGCAGCAGTGGAAGGGAGGAAGACAGGGGTGAATACGTCACTTACATGCTGGTCCCACCTAAAAGGAAGGTGATTCATTTTTTTTTTTCACCTTTTTTGAGAAATCCACTTCAATTTTTGTGTCCTGCAACCGTTCAACACTGAAACATTCGGAAACTGAACTCAGCCGTTCAACACTGCAAGTTTTGAACCGGTGATATCAAGAGGCCCGGTAATGTTATCAAAATCGTGTGCAATCAAATCATTAGACTTTAAACATACAACTTTAGCTCATCTGCGAGTTTGAGCGTCTGCTGCGGTCCACATCAATGCCAGCGAGCAATGCAGCTTCCTCCGGCTTCAGGTTCGGTGGCGGGCGGCAGTTGCGGCTGGGTTCCGTTTGTATATGGTCCATGGGCAAACTCTTCGACACCTTCTAAATGCTTTGCTTTAGTACAGGATATTCTTGTATAACTAAGGCCCCGTTTGGATCAGATTTTGGATTCTCAAAATCTTGATTTTAGCTAGATTTCTAGAATCTAGATTTTAGACAAAATCTGAATGTTGTGTTTGGGTACTTGGATTCTAGAAACAGATTTTATGGTTATAGGCATGTGGATGGGCAAAATCGGGTAGAATCTGCTCTTGGGCTGATTCTGGATTTTTACAATGCTAGCCATCGATTCTAGAATCTAGGGCCTGTTTGGAAGCTACATAGATTTTTTTTCTCAAGGATTTTAGAATCGACTCGGATCGAAACGGCCCCTAACTGACGCCAGGGTATGCTTTATATAGCTAGAAAAGAAGCCATATACTCATGTTATTACCAACGAAAAAGAACATAACATTTGCCAATTTCCTAAAGGGCGCAGCCTAAAGATACTAATATATATATCCTTTAAAACAACTATATTGTAATGGCATAGCAGTAACCTTTTAGGCTAATCACACCCATTATATTCCATTCATTCGATCAGATTATTCATAAACTTAATGCAGATTGGAACTTAAAGTTTTAATTCCACACCCAACAGAAAGTATCGACAGAAAAAAAGAGTTATGCTCTACAAAACGAAAAGCGTCTGACAAGCTTATTACAAACCAGGGAGATGCCTCACTGATGAAGGACACCAAGCCAATATCTTAGGACCAGAGATTAAACAGGAACGACATGAAGAAGCAAATAAAATCACAACAGTGTTTGCGCTTAATTCGCAAAACGATTTACAAATTTGTATTGACAATCTATTATGCAATCTGCATCCATACAGCATTCAGATACTTCCATTGCTGATGGGTGGATGTCCAGTGCTTCCTCGATTGCTACCTCAATACATGTCCACCAACTAGCTGAACTGAACGAAGCAGACCTAACAAAGGCAGTAGCAACCCGATGAAAATGATATCAACGAGACATTTAATTAGGAAGGGAGAATTAGGTATATGGCCCTTAAAAAAACTCTCCTTAGGTATTTGACCTCTTTTATTTCGAATTTGGTTATATGGCCTCAAAATAAATTTTGTTTAGGTATATGGCCTTCCGTCCAATCTGTTAGGGTTGGCTGTTAGGGTCTCCACTGTTGGTTGTGTGAAAAGACGAATTTGCCCTTCTGTGAATACTTCACACCCCACGCCGACGCCTCTCACCCCTGTCCAGCGGTTTGACAATGGAGATGGAAGACAATGACTACGAGCCTCCATTGATGGCCACGCACAAGCATCTCTTGGACAATCACCCGCACCGACCGGACGTCATCTATTGAGCAACGCCGTTGACGCCGACGAGGAGTTTACGCCCCGGTGATCGACCTTTCCCACCGCCGCAACATCCGCACAAGCAGTCATCATCGGCCGACGCAGCAAAGAAAGAAGAGAGCGTGCGGGCGCCCATCGTGTGCGCCGCCTCCGAGTGGGGCTTCTTCCGGTGACCAACCACGGCGTGCTACAAGGCGGGCGCGGGGCTTAACGTCGCGGGCGGCATGCGCAGCGCCGGGCGAAGCGAAGCTCGAGCGCGGTGGCGTGAGCACGGCAGCGGGGCGACGCCGGAGTCGTTCGGCTGCCGCGCCACACACACGTATGCACCTGGCATGCATGCATGTGTACGTCCTAGAATAGAAGCCGGCTGTTTTGTCGCCTCCATCGATCCATCGCTTAATGAGAGCTCAGACGTGAGGGAGCGGAGACCTGCGTGATGATGTCGCCTCAAAAAAATTGTATATAAATAAAGAAACAAAGAACTTTATTTTTTTATTTTTTCATCGTCAGGGGTAAACTGGTCTTTTTGCCCCTAACTTGACACCGTTACCTATTCAAAACCGACGGAAGGCCATATACCTAATAGAAATTTGTTTTGAGATCATAAAACCAAATTCGAAAAAAACGAGGCCAAATACCTGAGGAGGGTTTTTTCAGGGCCATATACCTAATTCTCTCAATTAGGAATGGCAGTGTGTTCTAGCCGGTCCCAATAAACAGAACCAGCGTAAAAACCATACCTTGCACGTGAACTCCTGAAATAGTAGCTAGGATCCAAGCCTTCAGCCAGCGATTACATTCCCATTTCTGGTTACAATCCTTCGCAAAAAGTTTTCCCCAGATACATTAAAACAAACCCTTCTAATGTGGCTAATCTTCATTAGCTCTTCCTTGCATTCATTTGCTTCACCTTCCTGCCTAAGGATCTTTATAAGCTCATTAGTAGCATCTACCAAATATAATTCATCAAGCGTCGTAAGGTACTCAATGCCACGAGGGAGACGCTTCAGCTCCGGGCAGTCTGCAAACGATAGCTTAACTAGGCTTCCCAATGCATCTTCTTCTATTTCGACTTGGCTGAGCTGCGGAGCACCCACTATATCTAGTTCTTTCAGTCTAGGAAATGACTGCACAGAGAAGCATAATGTCTTCCCGTTGCAAGCCTTAGAAAGCGATAGAAAGCATAAATTACTCAGCACCATGAGGTTTGGAAATGAGTTCTCATCAAGTTTGGAGAACGTCATGAGAGAGTATTAGGGTTTCAATGATACTGGATTACCATCAATAGTGACACCCATATAGGCCATTAGGGGAGCCACTAGGGGCAGGCCCATGGGCCGTACGCTTACACTCTAACACACCCCCATAGTCGGAACTGGGAGCACCGCGAACATTAAGACTGGACCTAAACTCTGTAAACACTGATGTCGGAAGCCCTTTGGTGAAGATATCAGCATACTGCGAAGAAGTAAGAACATGCAAAACACGAACTTCTCCAAGGGCGACACGCTCACGAACAAAGTGTAGGTCAATCTCCACATGTTTAGTACGTTGGTGCTGAACTGGGTTGGTGGAGAGGTAAACGGCACTGATATTGTCACAGTAAACAATGGTGGCTCGGCGGAGAGGGCAGCGAAGCTCACCAAGCAACTGACGCAACCAACAAGCCTCTGCAACGCCATTGGCCACGGCGCGGTACTCAGCCTCAGCACTCGAACGGGACATTGTTGCCTGACGCTTGGAAGACCATGAAACAAGATTGTCACCAAGGAACACAGCATATCCAGAGGTGGAGCGACGAGTGTCTGGACATCCTGCCCAATCAGCGTCAGAGTACACAGTAAGGTCAAGTGGTGCACTCCGAGAGAGGTGAAGGCCGAGCTCATGACTGCCCTGCAAATACAAGAGGATCCGCTTCATAGCAACAAAGTGAGGCTCTCTGGGGTCATGCATGAAGAGGCACACTTGCTGAACTGCGAAGGCGATATCTGGACAAGCGAAGGTGAGATACTACAAGGCTCCAGCAATGCTACGATAATTAGGATCTGCCACAGGCGTACCATCAGCTGACAACTTGGAGTGAGTCTCCACGGGGGTGCTGCAAGGCTTGCAGTCACGCATGCCCGCCCTGTCCAGAATGTCCAAGAGGTACTGACGCTGGGAGAGAAACAAACCATCACCACGGCGCTCAACAGAAATACCCAAGAAGTGATGAAGTGGACCCATGTCAGTCATAGAAAATTCCTGGCGAAGAGCTGAAATGATCCGCTGAAGAAAATTCTGCGACGAAGCTGTGAGCACAATATCATCAACATATAGGAGGAGGTAAGCCACTTCACTGCCACGGTGAAAAGTGAATAAGGAGGCATCGGATTTCGATTCAACAAATCCAATCGAAGTAAGAAAAGATGCAAACCGAGTACGCCATGCACGCGGCGCCTCTTTGAGCCCATATAGGGACCTGTTGAGGTGGCAGACATGATCAGGCTTGGATGGATCAACAAAACCAGCAGGCTAAACATAGTACACTGTCTCTGTCAGGTGTCCATGGAGGAATGCATTCTTGACATCAAGCTGGTGCATGGGCCATGACTGAGAGAGGGCCAAGCTGAGAACCACACGAACGGTAGCCGACTTCACAACTGGGCTGAAAGTCTCATCATAATCAATGTCAGGACGCTGAGTAAAACCATGCAAAACCCAACGAGCCTTATAACGGTCAAGAGTGCCATCTGCAAGAAACTTATGCCGATCGAAAAACCCATTTACTAGTGACAATGTTGACGCCGGGAGGTCGGGGAACCAAAGACCAGGTGTCGTTGGCCTTGAGTGCATTGAACTCGGACTGCATGGCAGGTCGCCAGTGGGAGTCAACAAGCGCGGACCGAACGGACGTCGGCAACGGGGAGAGGACATCAGCACTGAGGTTGAGGCGATCGACCGGATGGATGAAGCCGGACTTCCCCCGAGTACGCATGGCGTGAGCATTCGCCACCGGCGTGATGGAGAGCGGGGCAGTGGAGACGGTGCGCCGGGTACCGCTGGCATCGACCTGTGGAGCAGGGGCAGCGGTACTAGGCGAGCCAACGGTGCTACTGGCAGCGACCTGGGACGACGAGTCCACAGGGGCAGCAGCGCCGGTAGCAGGGCCGCCCGTAGGTGATGAGGGCGGAGGTGGAGCAGCTGCGTCAGCGACGGAAGAACCTGCAGGAGCAGCAGCACTAGGCCCAATGGGCAAAGTGGTGGTGTCATCATCGCTCAAAAAATCTAGAGTGCCAGGATCAACCGGAGATGTGGACATATCGGCGAAGGGAAAAGGCGACTCATCGAACACGACATGTCGAGACACAATGATCCTATTAGAATGAAGATCGAGGCACCTATATCCCTTGTGATCCGCGGAATACCCAAGGAAGACACATAGGGTGGAGCGGGGTGACAACTTGTGAGCGGCGGTGGATGACAAGTTGGGATAACAAGCACATCCGAACATGCGAAGATGGTCATATGAGGGAGCAGTGCCATAGAGCGTGAGGTATGGGGTGCGGCCAGCTAGAGTTTTAGTGGGGTGACGGTTTAGAAGATATGTGGCAGTATGGAGAGTGTCAGCCCAGTAGGCGGGTGGTAGACTGGCCTGAAAAAGAAGAGAACGAACAATGTTGTTAATTGTCCGAAGAATGCACTCGGCACGGCCGTTTTGCTGGGAGGTGTAAGGGCACGACATGCGAAGTATGGCACCATGAGTGAGGAGGAACGTGCGGGCCGAAGAGTGGTCAAACTCGCGGCCATTGTCGCACTGGACGGCCTTAACAGAGGCACCAAACTGTGTGCGTGCATAAGCGAAAAAATTGGACAGCGTCTCAAACGTCTCAGACTTTAGACGAAGAGGAAATGTCCAGGTATAGTGAGTGCAATCATCCAAAATAACAAGATAATATTTGTATCCCAATGCACTAATAATTGGAGATGTCCAAAGATCACAATGAATAAGATCAAAAGGTTTTGACGCACGACTGGTGGACAAGCTGAAAGGAAGGCGTGCATGACGACCTAATTGACAGGCATGACATAAAGGTTCAGTGGTGCACTTATTACATGAAATAACTTTGGAGCTAATAAGCTTGGACAAAGCTTCAGACCCTAGGTGACTGAGACGGCGATGCCATAAGGTAGACGTGGTGGCAGTAGCTGCGAGAGCGGTGGTGCTGGTGGCGGGTGCAACAAAGAACGGGTAGAGATCGCCCGAACTATTGCACCTGGCAATCACGCTCCTGGTTTGAAGATCCTTCACAGAAAGACCGAACGGATCAAACTCGATGGAACAGTTATTATCAGTGGTAAAGTGGCGAACGGAAATCAAATTCTTAATAATGCCAGGAGCAACAAGAACATTAGAAAGAACAAGTGACCGACGCGGCGTGATAAAAGAGGAGGACCCGACGGATGTAACGGGAAGGGACGCCCCGTTACCGACAATAATGGATAGGAGGGTGGTGAGGAGGAGGAAGTGAGTATACCAGTGGTGTTTGTCATGTGCGAGCCAGCTCCTCGAGTCGAGGTACCACTCGCGCAGAGGAGGAAGGCACGTTGAGCGACATGGTGCTGAAGTTGTCGATCAACGAGCCTCGATTCCGTGACCCACCAGCCATGGGAGTCCAGGAGGGCTGCTGCTGGGCCGCGTACGTCGTTGGCGAAGAGGGCACACCCCCATAGCCGAAGCCCGAAGGAGCACCGAGCGCCCCGTGCGGCTGCAGGTAGGGCATCTGCTGCGGCACATAGTAGGGCTGCTGCTGTGCATGGAACGCCGCGGGAGCTTGCTGCTGGAACGGTGTCGATGGAGGACGTGGCATGACGCCACCAGGGCCGTAGGGGTGCGGCCACAACGGCAGCATGCCAGCCCATGGATTTGGGATGGGAGCTAGCGGCGGTGGAGGTCGCCGAGGGCGCCCCTGTCCAAAGACCGACCGCCGTGACCACGGGTGCGCCGTTGTTCTTGTTACGGCTGCGGCGACGGTTGTTGCGCTGCGCCGCCGCCGTTGCCACCGCAGTAGCCCGCCCGCCCGCCCGTTGCCAGCCGCCCGCCGGCTGCCGGGAGCGCCACCCCAAAGTTGCCCGCTAGCGGTAGAACGCCGGGTAGCGCCACGGAGCCGGAGCCACCCGAGGCGAACAAGGCAGGTGGCGGATCATCGCCGGCGGCGCGTCCTTGAGATCAATTTCTTCAAGGAGAAGGAGGGTGCGCGCCTCGTCGAACGTGGGGAAGGGGCGATGAAGCTTCAGATGGGACATCATGTGACGGAAGGTCCCGTTGAGGCCGCGGATCAGCATCAACACGAGAGTCCGATCGCCAACGGGGTCGCCGAACTCGGCAAGGGCGCCGCCATCGCTCTCGCGCGCCGGCGAGAGTCGGTGATGTTGAGGGCGCCCTGCTTGAATTGACGGAACTCGGCAGAGAGCAGAAGAGCACGTGACTCGCGCTGCCCTAGGAATTCGTTGTCGAGGTAGAGCCAGGCGGCGCGGGCGGTGGGATCCCGGAGCATGACCTCGCCGGCTGCAGATCGGAGCCGATGGTGCTGTAGATCCACGACAACACCGTGCAATCCATTTGCACCCATGCCGATTGCGTCGGATGCGCGTCGTCCGAGTAGACGTGGTCGGTGAGGGCGTATCTTCCGAGCCGGATGAGGAACGTCTTCTTCCATCGATCGTAGTTGTTGGCAACCCGATCGAGAGTGATGGGGATCAGGACCTTGGCGTTGACAACCGCCGGGCTTGGGCGTGGATGGTGGCATGCTTGCTTCCGGGGCGTCGAGGGCGGCCTCGCGATCCGCCGGCCTTGGCCGCCGCCCGCATTGGCGGCGCTCCTCCTCGACAGCGGCGCGCGCTGGGCATCATCGTCGGGCGCCATGGGTAGGCGCGGGAGGGGAGCCGGCGAGAGACTCTCGGCGACGGTGCCGGGGCGACCGGGCGAGGAGGCGGCACTTGGCGGCGGCGCTCCGTGATTAGCGGAAGTGGAGGGATCGTAGGCGTGATACCATGAGAGAGTATTAGGGTTTCAATGATACTGGATTACCATCAATAGTGACATACATATAGGCCATTATGGGAGCCACTAGGGGTAGGCCCATGGGCCGTACGCTTACACTCTAACACGTCAGCCATAGATGAGTGAGATAATTAAGGTGTAACCAGGAAGAGAGAATCTGAGGCATCCGTTTCTTTTCCAGCTGCCCTGCCAGTCCGAGTTTAGAAAGTGTTTCTGGTAAACTAAGTTGTTCCAATGGCAACGCCTCATTTTCGTTTGACATACTAATTGACAAACTGGTAAGACTGCTCATTTTCTGGAGAGCACTGCGCAGGACTGACGAGTGCTCACTTGTCATGTCATCAACGGCAAACGTTCGTAAATCCGTCAAAGCTGCAACATCATAGAGAGTCTCCGAGGTAGCTTTAACCTTTTGTAGCTTTACTCCACGCTGATGCGCGAAAGATCCTTCATTGACATATACAGTTGCATATAGGTACCTCAGCTTCTTCAGGTTTCCAATATCCTTAGGTAAAGATAGTAGACAAGTGTTAAATGCATCTAGTACTTCTAAGTTTTGCAACTTTCCAACGGCGTCTGGTAGAGTCTCAATTCCAGTATCACGGAGACCCAAGAAACGCAGATTAAACAAGCTGAAGACCTCATTTGGGAGCATCCTGATTTTAGTACCTTGCAGATCCAATGTAGACAACAATGTTGAGGATGCAAGGATAGGCCTCAGCAAATCAATATCACCAGAACTCTTGAAAACATAGATTGAACGGAGATGTGTCACACCTGTAGATGGATTCAGTGGTAAAATAATATTGGTGCTATTTATTGACAGCCTACGTGTTTCATGTACCAAAAATGTCCCACGACCCTCATAAACTTCACCAAAGCATTCTTTTGCTGCTTTGTCAAGAGCAAGATGGCGGATAACATCGTGCATTCTGCAACATTGCACTCGTCCAGATTCATTTTTCCTCACAACTTGCAGTAGGCTTCGATTTACAAGATCATTCAAGTATCCCTCTGCCACTTGTTCTAGCGTTTTGTTCTCCTTTTCCATGATGAATCCGGAAGTAATCCAGTGCCTAATTAATCTTCACCTCGTCAATTCATGGTCCTCTGGAAACATTGCACAATGTAAGAAGCAATTCTTTAGTTCATATGGAAGGTCCTCCAAGCTGAGCTTTAGAATACTATTGAATCCTTGTATCACATTATTAGTGGGCCGCAATTCTAAATCCTTGTATCACATTATTAGTGGGCCGCAATTCTAAATCCTTGTACACACTATCCCAGTCAGAGTGTGTTGGTTGTTTGAAAGACAACAGACGGCCTATGCATGCAATGGCAATAGGCAAGCCTTCACACCTTTGTAAGAACTTTACAGCCAAATCTTGTAACTCTGACGGGCACCTTTTGTGACCACTATTCTGGAAAGCTGCTTTGCAGAATAACTCCCAAGAGTGCTTATCTCCTAGAGGTTCCAGCTCAATGCTACAATTACTAGTTGCCAATGATGCAACTTCAAACTTTCTCGATGTGAGAACAAACCGGCTGGTGCAATTAGTTGGGAAGACTTCCATGATAATGTTAATCCATAGATCCTTATCCCAAACATCATCAAGAACCAAGATATACCTTTTGCCTTCAAGATGTTTCCGGATGATCTCAACTAAGCTTCTTGTTTCCATGTTAGTAGCATTAGTTATGATGCCAAAGTCACTTGCAATCCTCTTTAGAAGGTCTTCAACATGGTAACTCTGCGACACAGTTACCCAGGCTACAACATCAAAATCTAGTTTCACAATCTTGTAGACATGGTCAACCAAAGTAGTTTTACCAACACCACCCATTCCCCAAATTGTGGCTACTTTGTTGTTCTTTTCCTTCAGATCACCTACTAGCAACTGTTTCAGCTTAATTGCATTAAGTTCAATACCCACTACATCATCTTCCCTTGCAAAACAGAATTTTTTTTTTTTTTGAAAACACGGGGGAGTCTCCCCGGATACTCTTAAGAAAGGTGCAGCGCACCGGGTTCGAGCCCGGGCGGGTGGCTTCCTCACCTGGGGAGCCTACCACTGAGCCAGCGCTTAGTCCGCCAAAACAGAAATTTTGATTGGTGGATCTGCCATGATGGTCACTACTCCCAGGCTGTTCCTGCATTCCTGGAATGACATAACGGGCCCTCCTTTCAGCAGCTTCTTCAAGTTCAGCATTGATATCACGGAGCTTGTGAGCTAGACGGTGCCAAACCTTGAGATGCTTGATCCTCTTCTTCATCTTGGCTGCAAATCCTCCATGCTTGTCGTCCTCAAGCTTGTACATGAACTCATCAATAACATCCTCTATCTGAAATGATAGTTCCCTGATATTCTTGATGAAGATGCCAGTGGTCTCATCGGTATCCCTGAACTTCTCTGCCTGACGCAGGTAGGCCTTCATGCTTTCCAACTCCCTCTCGGCTTTGCGGATCTGGCCAAAAAGACCCTTGAGGGCTGAAGCTTCCTTGCAAACCAGAGATGCACCATAGGCTGCTGCTTCTTTTGCCAAAGCTGAACCTAGCTTGCCAATCAGCACTCCAACAACAGCTTCCGCCATGGTGGTTGTGTGCCCTTGCTATGCTAGAGGACTCCGAGTTACCAGGAAATACAAGTGTAGTTACGTAGCTGCAGCCAATGGCCAGAGTTCAGGAATCAACCCATCTTCAAACTAAGCTAAACAGTGTGAACGGCCAAACCAACAATAATGTTGCAGACTTCGAAGGATTACCTGAATAGGCGAACAAAACCAGCAGCGCTGCAGATCGGTCAGCTTCCTTCGACAAGGGCTGAAGGAGTTACATCTGGTGACATATAATGGTGTAAAAGAAAGTTAGAGTGTGCTTGCTCGATTTAAAACCGCAATGTGGGTGTTCGTGGGCATGATACAAGGGGGCCTGGAGCCTGGAGGGTGAGGTAAAATACGGAGGAAAGCGCACATCACCTACCGTCAAGCACTCAAGCACATGGAGATGGAGGTCTATGAAGAAGAGCAAGGAGGACGCCAAGACAACGTTGTTGCCCGTGCGGTAGCCGGCGAGCTCTTGGAGTCTGGCGAGGCGATATCGTGCTCCGGTCCAACCAGTGGGCATGGAGGATGGAGATGCCAAGGCCGGAGACGGTGGAGAGTGACTAGTGGAGCGTCACAACTCTGGCGAGCTGCTGTGTGGGGGACGAGTGTGCACCACAGTTGGCCCTCCATTTTGCCAGAGCAAGAGTCATTTTCACCGGCCCTACTGCAGTACTGTACTCACATTAATGCATCCTCCCTCCGTTTGAGAGTAATTATCGTTCTCACTTTGTTTAGGGTGTCCGCAATGGTAATAGCTAGTGCTAGCTATGTAGTGGGCTGACGTGGAGGTGAAAGACAACAACGAAGACTATTTTTTGTTATTGGACCCATATGCTCCTCTCATATGTTCTTGGGCTACGTAAAATAGTCTAGCTATTTGCATGTAGCTAGTGACTACTCTCTGTCCTACTTTTTCCTTGTCACATCACATCTAGATAGCCAAATAGCTAACCATTGCGGACAGCCTAAGAGTCCAATGATTTTAGCTTTGACCAAATATATATACAAGAAAAATACTAAAATTTATAGTACCTAATTAGTACCAATGGTTTTAGCTTTGACCAAATATATATACAAGAAAAACACTAAAATTTATAGTACCTAATTAGTACCATTAGATAGATCCTTAAATCTATTTGGATAATATTTATTTAGAGATACAAATTGCTCATTAATTTCTACAAACTTAATCAAATTTAATAAAGTCTGATCAACACAAATATAAAAATGTCACTTATTTTAGGACGCAGGGAGTAGTGCGCAATAGGCCAACCCTAGTTTGGTAGCCAAAATGGGAGCGCCCGGCAGGGCAACCAAATCGGGCTCAACTATGAATCAATATATGCTCTCTCTCTCTCTCTCTCTCTAATTACTAGATGCATTTCATTTCAACAAGACGATGTTTGCCGATTACTCTATGCATAAGGAGCCATTTATATGTGTCGACATAGGTTTGAAACATACACTGGTAGGGGGTTAGATCTCCTAAAAGATACGCAATGGGGAGGTCTTGGCGAGGCCGAGCAAACGCTTGTTCTTTGCCCAATAATCTCACGAACACCTCCTAGAAAGACCTGTTAGGTTAGGGCTCATCAAAGTTGTCGAGGATCGGCAAGGGTTACTTAGAATGCCAACGAATCTTATCGAGAGGAATGCTAGAGAACAAGGTGATTGAAAGAGGTCAAAAGGAGTATTAGATTGATAAAAGATTGATTGTGTAGTTGGATACCCTATTCGACTATGGGCTCCAATATAGGCCGATATGGTGATTTTATTCAAGTTTATCATGAGATCGGAGAATTTCGGGTTAGAACTATTAAAACTGCGCCCAGAAAGAGTACACAAGTCGAAACTTTTGACGTCAGAGGAATCAAATAGGAAAATAGAGTTTTGCATGCGCGTCGAAACTTCCGACGGACACTACTAGGAATTGACCTTTGCCCAACGCCTATATTTGGTTGCAATATGGCTATTTTGGTTGTAACCGGTATCAATTGCATCGAAGTCCGGTGGTCGACAAATGGTTGCAATATGAACGTCATAATAGCCTCAGGCAACCACTTGATGTTTGGATAGTGGAAGCACTACACACACGATGATGGAGTGGAGATGTACTGATCAGCCGATGCTTCTGCCGTGTAGAAGTATAAATAATCTTATCATGTTTATCCTATAGGTTTTCGTTTCAAATGTACCCCTGTACAACTTCAAGTTGTGCTCTTTGATTGGGTTCGTCATAAATGAAAAAAGGAAAATCATTTCCTACTGTATCACTATTGACCTACCTTGGTATTTTCTATAGGAGTGTTTGTTTGAAAATAATTAATGTTAAAAATAGCATCATTTAATTGTTTTTATTTGCATCCTGAATCAAACCATGGTGGTAGCATGGGCACTATACTAGTGGAGTGCAAACTAAGTGTAATCAGCATGGTCTTAGCTGTGGAGCTGTTACGTGGTTGATAATATTTTAACTTTTGTGTTTATAGCTTGACTCCATTGCTGACATTAGTGTTAACTCTTGTAAATAAAAAAAATGCATTGCAGGTCCTACAGGGTTGACCGCTAGGCCTAGTGGGGGTGCTTGCGGTCTAACAGTTTTTTTGAAAGTGGAGGCCCGCAAAGCCTGCAAACCATTGTTGCGGCAAGCAACGATAGCATGCAAACCTCTCTAGAGCATCCCGCTTGCATCGTGACACGTACCCTAGCTATTTTTATTTTTTTCTCATGCCCCAATGGGCTTAATTAAGTCTTTAGTTTTTCTTCTAACGTAAAAAAAATAATCTAATGAAATCACATAATTCATTGGTGGCAATAGAAGCTAATTGATGCAACGAAATATTTTATCGATGTATTATATCATAATCTATCGCAACAAAGAACTAGATTAAGGCAACACTTTTTCATCATGGCTATAACCACGGACTAATGCAACGAAGTGTTTTTTGATGCAATAGACACATAAGCTATCGCAATGAAATATTTTTCTGGATGCAACAAGCACATGGGCTATCACAACAAAGGTTAAGTTTTCGACAACGTTATTTTGTCGCGGGTTACAGTGCATGCCTATTTGCAACCAACTAAATATTCGTGGCAACAACCACAGTTCTATTACAACGAATTGTTTTTCTGAATGCAACAGGCATATGAGCTATCACAACAAAAGTTAGGTTTTAGACAATGACATTTCATTGTGGCCACAAGCATGCTTAATCGCAACCAACTAAATATTCGTGGCAACAAACACAATTCTATCGCAACGTATTGTTTTCGGTTTGCAAATGGCATATGAACTATCACAACAAAGATTAAATTTTAGACAACGTAATTTTATTGTGGCCACAGGCATGCCTATTCGCAACCAAATAAATATTCGTGGCAACAAACACAGATATATCGCATCACTAAATCGATACTATCGCAATGCTCAAATAGTTGTGGCAATAGGTACCCATAAAAGCAACCACATTTTTTACCGTGGCATTAACACTAACCTGTTGCAACGAATGTTTCAACAGATGCAACCCAAATTTTTGGTGGCCATAAGATCTAGATATCGCAACCCAAAAAAATGTTGGTTGCTATAGAACTAAATATTGCAACCAAATGTTTGGTGTTGCATCAAAAAAAAATGGTGCTCTAAGGGTCAATTCCTAGTAGTGATATCGCAACTTCTGACGTGGCCTCGAACAATAAAGAGGTGAAACAACATCAATTCAACAAATTTTCAAGTCCAAATCTAACATCTTCAAGCTTTTTTTGTGAACAATGCGACAGTACAATATTATAACCATAAGTAAATTCTTAAAAAATAATCATAACTAAATTAAATACTTTCTAAATGAATATAGTTGCATTCTTCGGTGAAAAAAAAATCTAGTTGCATTGATTTTGTATTTTAAAGAAATTATATTTACTCAAAAGCTTGTCTTTACAAAGCAAAATATGACTCCTAACTATATATTTACTCAAAATATTTGATACAAGTCATTTGCTGGTGCATCATTTAGAGCAAGGCTAATAATAACCTGCTGCTAGTTTAATGTAACCTATCAGCTCACTTGTGTATAAGTTAGTTCCTCTATACTCTATTTATTTGTCTCACAAAATTTCATAGTCGTCCGCCTCTTTTCTGTTTTCTCCCTCATCTTCCCCGCAATGTGTATAGACCTGTTGTACTTGTTCTTTAGCTGCACAAAATCTAGTTGCAATGTGTATAGACAAATAATTTTGTGTGATCTGTGATCGTAGCTGCACAAAATCTGTTTTCTCCCTCATCTTCCCCGCAATGTCCCACGACTGGCGAAGTGTTAATGTAACCTGCATTGAGCCAGGCCCTACGATCACAGATCACACACATGGGCTGCTGTGTGCTGTGTGTTCACAAGACACAGGACGATACGGGACACGACGACTTCAAGTCGTCGCCGTCGTCGTTTTCATCTTGGCTGACCAGTGGGCCTGCCAAGGACAGTTCTCATGACTGCACTACTACATCACCGGCAATGACAGCACTGACCTAGGGCCGCTGACATTCTTCATGAGTTTGTACTTTTTAGGGCCGCTTCATTCATTTCGGTTTTACTCCCTCCGTCCCATTGAGTTTGTCACCCCTGGTTTCGTGTCATCTTGTTTGATGATTCGTCTTATTCAAATTTTTTTGCACAAATATAATTTATTTTGTTATGACTTATTTTATCAATAAAGATACTTAAATATTGATTAATTTATTTTATTATTTGCATAAATATTTTGAATAAGACGGATGGTCAAACATAAAGTTCAAAAGTCAAAAAACGACAAACTCCATGGAACAGAGGAGTACGAACGAAGCAGGGAGCTGTGAAACCATGTCCTGTTTTTTTTTTTTTTCAAGATGTCGTTTTTGTGTATTCAAGGCAACTAAATAGAGAATGGGTGGAACATAAATTTAAATAAGTTTATGGTAGGCCAGCAAAAAAAAAAAACAATCCTAGACAAGAAAAATGTTATCCTCTTTTCCTTTATTGCTATTTCTTTAGGATACGCCATTTTCTTTAGAAAAAAACATTTGGATACGTGTAACACAGATAGTCGTTTTATTGCAAAGCCGGCACCGGCCCCTCGCTTCGTTGAATTCGAGAAATCATCACTACTCCGTATGTAGAGTAGTAGATAGTGGAGTGTGAGTGTGAGCGACTCGATAATTAACTCAGTGAATATACAACTCCATATGGCGCGTAGGTTCGGCGCGCTGAGAGCATTTTTGATTACTGTTCATCCAGTTTGGAGTTGCCACGTGCGTGTCTTACCATCAATTTGGCCTATCGTCATTGCCTCAGCGCCACTTCACCTTCCAGCAAAAAGTCGTGGTGTCCCGGCTCGGCTCATTCCGTCCAAGAAAAAAAAAAAAGAGCGCACCACCTCGGCGCATCCGCTTCCCCCTCTTCTCCTTTCCCCAAAAAAAAATCGGCGCCCTCGCCCGCGCCGTCCCCGTCGGGCACTCCGCTTCATCCTCGTGCCTTCTTGCCTCCGCCTCCTCTTCGGTGGTTCTCTTCGGCTCCCCGGCCACCGCGCGCCCGGATTCCACGCACAGCCCGCCTTGCCATCGCCGCCCGCCATCGCCGTCTTCGTGTGTCCGATCCGTGCGGACGCCGCATCCCGCCCGCTACCAGCGGTCCGCCTCCACGGCTCGACCTCTTGGATCGTCCTCTTCCTCTCCCCAGCCGTACCTCCAGCAGATGCCGCGGCTGGTCGCCGCCTCGCGCCGTCGCCCGCGTCGCGCATCCGATCCACGCCCCGACGCCGGCTCCCCACAGTTCCTGGCGCGAGAGGTGGGGGGCGGGTTGTCGCGGTAGCGCGTCTACGGGCCAATGCGGCGGCTTCTCCTTGCATGTTAGGCCGAGGCTGCGGCGCCGCTACACGACCTACACCTGGGGGCCTTGCTCCTCAGCCATGGTTTCTAGAGACGGTCGAGATACTGCGTATGGCCGAATGTGGGAGACAACGCCTTGAGGCTGTGTACGTGCTCCTCCCAGCGTGCGCCTGTTCCATGCTTACCACCGTGGAGAAAAGGTAAGCTCACCCCTATTTTAACCTTCACCATTCTCTGCATACATTTGTCCTCCGTATCTCTGTTAGTTCACGCCCCGTATATACAACAAAAGAACCCAAAATAATGTCTGATCTCATTCTCAGGTTTCGTTGTTGTTGGTCTATTACAAAGAGTGCTGCAAGGAAAGGTTTGGTTCATTTTTGTTCCCTAATTTTCTAGCCTTAGTTTCTCCATGATCTGGATATCTGATTATGCTTTCAAATTAAATTTTTTTATGCTCAGTAACGGTCAGCCAAAAAAAAAACCTTACCTTGCCTAATCTAGCTGACAATATATGTAAACAATAAGTATTGAAAACAAGGTTAATTTTGCAGATGTTGTGGATCTTCATAGAGTTTATCAGTGATTTTTCTATTTTGGCCTGCAGTTAGTCAGGGAATCCTTTTTTTCCCCTATGATCCAAAGGTTGTTTCGGTCTTTGGTCAATGTACTTAACTAAATCATTCAGACATACCGTTGATTGTTATAATTTTGTTTCAATTTTGAATATAGGGAAGCATAATAATAGAAAGATGGAAACTACATGACAAACCCTTCTGATAGAATTACTTTAGGATAGTAGGTGTCAGATTTTTTTTTTTCTTCAATATGATTTACAGTACCTTATATAGGAACTTCCCTAGAATATTTGGTTGCCCTTAACATCTGCTGCTGCACTAATAATATAATATATATTTATTTTAATTCTGACACAAAAGTCTGTTGTTTCCGATTGAGGCAAATTTTGCAGAGTAAAAATTGGCTTTGCCGCCTCATTCCACAAATCTGTGCCCTATGAGGGAATGTTCTACCTTTGGAAGTATTTTGGCAATTAGTTGTTTAGTTGTATAATATATCCTACTATTTTCCCAACATTATGCCAATTAGCTATTGTTCAGCGGTTATTTTTCCATCACTATGTTAATTACCCCGACACAATTCAACTGAAACAGTTTCCTTACAACATTGTTACCTCTGTATTGCTGGCAGAGATGATTTACCTATGTGTAGGGCTGTAGGCCTGCTGTACCTTGATGAGGCTCACAGATCTCAAATTGTGGTGCGGGCAGGTAATTAGCTTTGCTTATTTATTGCTGACGGGTAATTAGCATTACTTGTTTTTTGCTGCCAGCTTCTCCATTGTTGCTATGAGCATATGCCATCTTCTTTTGCTGCAGCCTTCTTCTTTATTGCAGGTATAAGAATTAATGGAAGAAAAGCCTCACAGGTCCCAAAGAGAGATGCTGCCCCACTGCTTCAATTGCATTGACAAACCGTCAATTAGTTGGTTATAGTCTCCATCTCACCGTTTATAGGATGGAAAATACATTATGATCTCTACTCTAATTGTCCATTCCTTGTGACCATTTGTAGGATACAAAGCTTTTCTCGGCCAGTATCCTTTGCCAAACCAAAATCTCTGGATTGTTAACCATGATCAGTCCTAACACCTGCATCAGGCTACAGAAATCTATGATTCTGTATCCTACCATTGTGCTAATCTTCTTTCCTTTCCTATTAAAGTTCAACACACTTCTTAATCAACGGTTCAGTGTTTTGTCGTTGTGCTAATCATACTTGGAAACCCTCCGTTCAAAAAGGTATTCAAGAATTTGACCAGCTTACAAGGATTCCCCAAAATTATTTGACTATAACTGACATTGTTACTACATGCATTCAGGTTCTGGCAATGGTGAAGGCAATGATATCAATCTTCAAAAAAAGCACTGTCCACGGTATAAACTTATGAGTGAACAGTGCATGCATCTTGCCCCGGTGAAGATCATCTATCAGTATTTATTAAACCTGTGGTTTTGCAGAATGCAAGAGAAGTATTTTACTGTATATTGCTATGTCATGTCTCTAATGTTGTTTGTAATTTGAGATCATATAGTTTAATCTCTTACCATACGAATTGGGCACCAAAAGCTGGCCAGCCAGCGTGCCACGTCGCTGGCAATTCCCGGCCGTCCGATCGGCCCAACGGACGGCCCAGATCGGGCGATTCCCGGCCATTTTGCAAAAAGTCCTCGAACTCTAGCGAAATACGACCCGCAGTCCATCCTCCTCTCTCAGTTCTTTTTGCAAAAAAAGACCACAAACTTTTTTAGAAATACAACCCAGCGGTCAGGCCTTCTTGGGCTGGTTTGCCACTCGCTCCGTGGGCCTCAGCTGGACCGAATTCGGCCCGATGCTGTTTTGCCTTATGTATTATTCTTTTCCAATTACGAATAAATTTTCTCAAACTTTGAAATTGCGTAGCAAATCACTAAAAAATCGTAAAATAGAAAATCAAATTCTTTCGGAATCCTCATGAATAGGTCTTTGCGTTGGGTCCATAAGAGAGTATGTTTTACTATAATTTTTAAACTATACACTTTTGGCTATGTTTTTGATGGGCAAATACTTTCCCACCTTAAACACATAGTTACCACCATTCTTCAACCACAACAAGCATAGCCAACAAACATAATATATCTCAATGCTAAAAAAAAAGGTTATCCCTCAAAATATATAAACAACAAAAAAAGGAAAATCCACGGTTGGCATATAGAATCACCGGTAAAAGATAATTCTAATTAACACAAAAAAAAATATCACTAATATGCTACATCAACAATAATTCAGATAATATTAGACCTGTTCATATAACTAACTATAAAGGGGACAAAAAAAAGAAACATTTTTATGATACACAAAGCAATAGCTCAAACAACGATTTGGAGTATGCAAAATTTATCTTCAGCTGAACTAATCATCAACTTCAGTAATACAACGGCCACATCCACTGGCCATAAGCGGCAACGCCGCATTGAGGTTGTGTGTTCTATTCGTTGATTTAATCATTGCCAAGGCAGGCGCAGCGAAGCGCGCCCATCGTCCTAGTATAAATGATTCGAGGTAGTATCGGTGGTCAGGCACAGGCCCTTTACTAGATCATTAAATGTACTTTTATAATATATATTTTTAGATATAAATGACCACGTCCAGTGGCGGGTTCACGGCCCAAGCAGGGGCTGAACCCCGGGGTGTGGCCCAACATTTCTAGGAGCAGCCCAGGGACCCGTCGAAGCCTTGCAGCCCACTAGGTGCCACAGGACGCATATAACTCCTATAAAGAAGAACCCCACTAGGGAGTTCTCTGCACATACAGATAGGACAGGTAGGCATCCACCCGTCCCCTCCTACCGCTCCGTCCGTTCCTGCGCATGAAAGAAAAAAAAAATCGTCACCGCGCGGCTTGTTCCCCTACCTCTCGCTGGAATCTCCGACCGTCGGCCTCCCCTAACTCTTGCCGCCTGGGTAGCATCAATGTTGACTGTCCGCTTCCCCTCCACCTGAACCCACCGCGGCATCCACCGGCCGACTTCCCCGATCCCCGCCTCAATCCCTCCCGATTCCATTCCTCCCGCTCCCGATTCCATTGCCCCGAAGACGCCGCCTCCTCACCGAATCCATCCAAGCCCACCCGAAGCGCCAAAACCCTAGGCCATGGTGAATGCGGCCGCCTCAGCGTCGTCGCCTGGGGCGGGCCCTCCCCTCCTCATCCTCGCCGCATGCCGGTGGGGCGGGGACACGCCGCGGCAGCGCCCGCAGCGGCGGGGTCGTCCCGTCGCGGCGCCGGTTCCGACCCGATCCTAATCGTCTCTGCGGCTGCTTCAGCGTCATCACGGCCGCCACTGCGCTCCTCCGCGTCGCCGTCAACGTCATCTCCGTTGTCCAGTCCTTCCGCGCCGCTCCGACGTGCGTGACCCGACCCTCCCCAGCCGCGAGTTGTTTTGTGAAATTGCCTTGCAGTTGCAGGTCCATGGTCACCCGATTCTGGCCCCGGGAGCCCCTCACCTCTCCATGGAGTACAAACCCGCCGGCCGCGCCTACATTGGTACGTGATCTCCCTGCTTCCCTCCTGGCCTCCTCCGATCTTGGCCACGGTGAAGGATGCAGGTTTTGCATCGGCCAAATCCTGTGCGGTTTTGTTGTCGCAACCTTCGATCCTTCCCACTCGCTAATACTCACGTCGCCCATGCTAATAGTCCTCCGATCCAGTCTACAATCTGCACGCTTCTCATCCTGATCTGCTTCCAGCAGGGGTGTGCCCTCCATAAGGCCCCTGTGGTGCGCACCTGACCGAGGTATTCTCTCCTTTCAATACTCTTTCCCATGAGGAAGCAGATCTTTGCTCCATGAGTAGATTTAGATATTTCATGCGTTTGCAGTTATTTCTTTGTGATGTATATCCATATATCCTTTTCGTTCTGAATGTTCAGTTTGACCTGTCCGTATGGTGTTTGATTAATTGCCAGTAAGGTAGATTTGTATGAAAAAAATATTTTGTCCCTTGCTACTGCAGGAAATCTATATCTATACCTAATAATAAAACATGAAAATTTCTGCCAATCTGCCCTTAATTTATCCGCCTGTCCCTTATCCCTTTCGGTCCCGGTTCCTTATCCCGCTAGGTTCCGTTCCATCCAGCCGCGTTGTGAAGCCGCCGCTTTCTGGCGCTCGTACGCGAAGGCCGACCGTGATGCGTGGGGCCACGGTGCGCTGCCACGCGTGCAGACGTGGGGAGGAGGCATGCAGGCGTCGCGCGTGGCGTCGCTGGCGCAAGCCGTCCGACACCGCGAGCAGCCGCGCCGTTGTCGTGGTCTTGCGGCATCATGGCGAGGAGGTCGCAGTTCCATATGATATTTTTCTTGCATTGATCGAATACTATAATAAATTAGATAGGTTCATCTAAATCGATCTGCAACATGGAGATCCCCATGGCGTGCACCCCCATCTGCCGCATCCATGACTCCGAGAGGGTTCATCGGCTGGCGTCATTCTGTTCGACCTGCTCGAGGGGATTCCTCCCGTCAATGTTGTGCACCTGCAGGTAATTAATTAGTACCTACTATTAGTATGCATAAGCACATTGCATGTCGTTAGTTTCATGTTTGGAATTCTGTAACTCTATATGCAATGCAAGTGGATTAATTTTCAGAAGTGAACGGACAAATCCTTTTTAGTTTCTTATAATCCTAATTTGAATTAATATGAATTTGGAAGTCTTCTGAACGCAACGCAAGTCGACTAATTTTTAGAAGTGAATGGACAAAGGCACAACGTCACCGGCTGTGGCTCGCGACTGCAAGGCCCTGTGTTCGTCATCAACGGCGACATGAGCGAGCGGGCACAGTGACGGAAACGACAGCGACTGATCGATGCGCTGCCGGCTGCTGGTCGCGGGGCTGATCGCGCACCGGAAAACCGTCAATGTCTAATAACAAGCTCAATTAAGGCTCATATAGTGGTTGACAGAAAAATAGGTAAAACTTAACTACTTCCTTTCGTAGACATGACCTGCCAACGAGTTAAGACTAATGTTTGGACATAAATTTGGACTATTAAATATGTAACACTAATTTAGGAACTATATGCACAAATTAAAACTAATTTCTTGAGACGTATGTTGTGCTAATATGTGTTAATAATAGATTAATTATGCTTAATAAATATGTATCACCAATTTGTTCGAACACTTAATATGACATATTATGTGACACCCTATGTGACCCCTAAATTATTATAGGTGGACATATAGTGAACATTTAGATTTTGTGTATTAATTATTCAACGATAGCATATTAAACGCTGAAAAAACAAAACATATATAATAAAAACAATAAATATTAAAATTCTTCTTGTCTGTTAGAGAAAATGACCAAGGAAGAAAATATACTTTTACTGTGCAGCCGTAGCAACGCACGGGCATATTTCCTAGTAATACTTAATGGTGGATGTTCTTGACACCAACGATCCAGATTATGGATACCTCAAAGTTATTATTGTTGGTATTTCTTGAAATCTGTTTATATTCTATCATATGGCCACATATTATTGGTTATACTTATATTAGTATGAGACATTCAGATTCATTATCTAATTATTTATTTCTTTATATGTTTGATATGCAATTTCGGCTGCATAAATTCTTCTACCAGCCAGCAACCTTGGTTTGTCAACGTAGGTCAATGATTATATCAACTAAATAACAAAATCTGAGGTATGAGTTTTTCCCCATGACATAGTACAACTCAACCATGCATGTTTAACAGTGCAGTATCTATGCATTTTTTAGTACTTCTGGTCATAGAAAATGACAAGTATCTGCAATCTCGATGCTACAGTACTATACCTTTTACTGTCAGTTCATTATCTTGATCAGGCAATGGCTTTCCTTGAATTGTTGTCATACTTTTTGTGCAATATATAATGTATATCATCTGAACTTTGTACTTACTTGGTCATCGTATACTTTCAGGTAGGATATATTAGTTCAGTTTTATATTTTTTTCCCGTGCTCCTCCGAGTAGGATCTACTTCTATTTCTAGGTAGCGTGATAATAATAGTTCCCTGAGATTGCTCATTAAAAAGAAACTATATACTTACTAGACTTTGGTTCTAAATAGCTCAATTATTCTGAAAACCTTTGGTGAAAGGAGCAGCTGCAGAGGATGGGAGAACACCCAGCATTTGGGAGACCTTCACCCATTAAGAAGCAAGCATCCAGATGATTTCTTCAGATAACTACTATCAATATAATGCACTTTGAAAAACTGTTGGTTTCTGTCAGGCTTTGTCTTTGGTGATAGGTTATTCGTACGATGGGTCAACTGCATATGTTTCAGCAGATCAGTATCACCATTACAAAGTCTGTATCCTATAGTGCTTGCAATTTACAGTAGGCAGTAGCAGCTTCAGAGTTCTGATGAACATAAGGGAAGCATCGAAATTATTTTGTTGTCAGGAAGATGTGAAGCTCATGCATGAGATGGGTTTAGATCCTTACAGATTCTCCATTGCTTGGCCAAGGCTAATTCCAGCTTACAGATTCTCCATTGCTTGGCCAAGGGTAATTCCAGGTAAGTTTTTCCTTTTTAACAAAAAATGAACACAATTCTGAATCTGAATGTATGTGTATTCATGAAAAATTGTGATGCCATTGTGTAGCTAGGAGATGAAAGATTAACCCAAAAGTCTTGGAATACTACAACAATCTCATAGACGAATTGATACTGCACGGTAAGGCGATGCGAATGTTACTTTTCGTATACTCCAACATTTACTTTATGTCCTCTCAGTTCTTATATTCTTCCCTGGGAAAAAAATCAGCATGCTGTCCTCTCATCCCTGGATCCCTGAACAAAAAAGCTCCATTCTCCTGTTATGTCTGTAGGGATTCTGCCTCATGCCACCACCTACCATTTCAATCTCCCTCAGGTCCTTCAGGATGAATACGGTGTACTTCTCAGCCCCGGATTCATGTAAGTGCCAAGCGAGAAGCCTGCTTCAGCCGACACACATTAAAAAAGTGGACATATTTTGAGCTGAAAGTAGCTTCTACCATGCGTTGCAGAGAAGATTACCGATATCTCAAGTAGTGCGAAGGGAGGGTTACCAAGTTCACGAGTTTTGTCTAGAAATTTCACTACCTCCTGTGATAGCCTGTAATGAGCGTGCAGTCAGGTAATCATCTCTAGCTAACAATATATGCGGCAGTTATCCTCTTGCTCCAATTTTGAATCAGCTACTCATGGAGATAGCATTCAGATTACATATTTAGTTCGATCATAGCACTGGACCATATTTAGTTTTATAAGCTATCAATGGATGATTAAATATAAATCAGGTAATCATCTCTAGCTAACAATAAATGCGGCAGTTATCCTCTTGCTCCAATTTTGAATCAGTTACTCATGGAGATAGCATTCAGATTACATATTTAGTTTGATCATAGCACTGGACCATATTTAGTTTTATAAGCTATCAATGGATGATTAAATATAAATCAATTTCTTTTCTGTTGTTCAGATTGACATGGGGAGGTGGATGTGTACCACATAAATGTTTGCATAACAGGTGATTTTTACCCAAACAGATTGTATATGAAACAAAAATATCTCAATGAGAATTGGTTGAAGGACAAAATGTTTCCACAGTAAATAATTTCAGTGAAGGAAGCCTTGCGACTTTTGATAGCACCATCACCCAAGAAACTAAAGGTAAGTGTTTTTTCTTGACTGCATTTTCTTTGAATTTCTGGTGATACAATATTTTCTAAAATTAAAGCTCATACAACTATTCAGTTTTTCAGAAGTGCCGACTTGGGCCTAAGCGGGATCCGGAGCAACACCTCTAACCTGCCGGCATGGCCCTAAGGAACTGAACTGAACCCTCCCTGGCCTTTTCATTTTGGATTGTCAACAGTCAAGGGACAACATTAACCAAAGCAGCCAGCTGTGTACTACATTGTACAGTAGCATCTAGGAAAATTCAACATGATACCTACAGTTGCAGTGAACATGACATAGTATATGTATGTATGCACGGATTAGTTCTCCGTTTTTGGCCAGTACGATATCATTTTTTGGAATATTTGTAATCTCTCTATTAGGCTTCAAGCCTTAAGTTTATATAACACTCAATTAGGCTCATGTCCCTCATCATGTATACTCAATGCAATGATATTTGTAATCTCTCTATTAGGCTCATATATCCCTGTCGAGAAGAGATGATAAGATGAAACTCTTTCTTATGATCATTGCATTCTTTCTTAATTCCCGCAGCAACGCGCGGGGAATCCCCCTAGTTCGTTTAACACGACCCGGCCTCTTCGACTTCAATTCCGTCGGCGGACTCCCGCCAGGCACATTACGCTTCAAGAAAACAGAGTACAAGAAGGGAGCTTGCTCTGTTTCGAGAAAACAGAGTAGGCGGCCTCCCTTTCGGACTCCTAAGTATGCAATGCACTTGTTTATGTGCTTCTTCTTTCCTTTTGCCCCAATATGATTGAAGCATGAAGGCACAAAAGCATGAGTAGCTGACATTAATTATTTTTTTTTAGTAAAAAGGGCATTAATTAAGGTCAATTAAATTTGGACAGGCAAAAATCATGTCAAACTTTATGCCAAACCGATGTGATTTAACAAACCAAAGCACCAAATTAAAGAACGTATATGAAAGAAAGCCAGGTTTAGCGCAGCAGAAACTGAACAATCTGCAAGTTTATTACCAGCCCCACTATGGAGGACATGAAGCAAAACGAAACCATTCATACCAGCATACCACTTTGCCATTGATGACCAAACAGAAATCTAAACACATAAAAGCAATAAAAGCTTTTATTTAGATAAAAAAGCTCCTAGAGAACAAGAAAACAATAGTTCCTCCTCCAGAAGGTACCGCATGCATCATTCTTATAGCTCAGGAATAAAAGCCCCTCGCGTTTCTTGCTTTCCAGTAGAAATAGGTTGGCGCCTTGGTAACTAGTTGGTTACCGCTGCGTTTTGTTAACTTTTTAAACTTTCTTCTACTTAATGAAAAACGCGCAACAGCGTGGTTTAAAAAAATGAGGACCATTCGCAGTTCATTCTGACTTCAATGATGCGGAACCTCTTACGCTGCCCCCTGTTTCAGTAGCATATATAGCCCCCCTGAAAAACTAGGGTTTCAAGAAGAAAGCAATCCGGTCGCCGCCGGGGGCGGCGGCGGTCTTCCTCGCCTCCGATGGCCCTTTCGGCTGCGCAAGGTGGTGGAGATCGTTGCTTCCCCCCGGTCGGTGGTGGCAGTCCTAGTAACTTTAGGTTTTGGTGTCCGACGACGGCGCCGAGGTGGCGGCGGCGGCGGCGTCTTCATGGAATAAAGTCCTCTCGTGCTTCTCCCCACCTCGGGGGTGCTCTGCTCCAGCGCCGTCGACGAGCACGTGGAGGTGGAGTCGTCTACAAGAGTCGTTCGACGGCAGCTTTTCGTCTCGTGGTGAGAAGGGGTCGTCGGCCATGTGTTTCAAGAGTACGGAGGATGCTGCGGGCGTTGTGGAAGACAGGAGGATGGATCAAGCTTGCAGTGGCTAGCGGTGGTCGTCAACAACGAGCTTGCATCCAAGGTCGACAAAGTTCAGAGCGTGGACCTGACTTATGGGCATTCTACAAATTTTGCTCGTCTGAGCGTTTGAACGTCTACGGCGGTCCACATCAAAGCTTATTTGTGCGGTGGAGCTTTTTTCGGCCATGGGTTCGATTGCAGCATCTGGAGTCGGCGTTCATCGGCGTCGAATTTTAGGTTATGCATGTTGGCTTGGACGGTTGTCCTCCGTATCTTTTACGGTGTTTCTGTATTTGTACTTTTCTATCTTTCTTAATTAATATATACAGGTACACTTTATAAAAAAAAGTACTTCATGACGTGCAGATAATTTCCGACTGGTGATCCTGAGTGCGGGGAAAGGATCGTGAACAGGTGGTTCACGTAGGACTACATCCAGCAGCACAACGCTGCCCGAGAGCGGCGTTTGATGATGCAAGGTCCAACACACCATCAAGGCAGTCGTAGCCTTGCCGAATATAGAGATGCATGGGTATGCATATTCTTTTATCGATTATGTCACTCAATTATGTCTGGTTTCTAATCAGGTTGTTGTCTTTCTTGCAAATAGGGGACATCCAGGCTGGGACTGCAATGACTTCCAGGCATTATGTATGGCCCACAAGGGCAAGGCAACGTCCGACATAGTCTGCAGCATGGACGAACCGCCCGAGACTTTACCAACCCAAGCATCCATGCCCGCATCATGGAGTACGTGGAGGCGGCAAGGGCGGTCCATGGGGTAGAGTATGATATGTGGAATAGGAAATCGATGCAGAGCTCGTCATGAGGTTGGGAGGAGGCAAAAAACACGGGTGGTTGTGGATTGGCGATGACATTCAACAGTGCCTCTCTCTCACTCTTCGAGATCCGAGCATGGAGCATCGCTTCTAATCCAGCCATACGACAACGGCCGAGCCCTTCACAACAGCGGGTCGACACATTCCATTGATCTTTACACCTTAATTAGGTTTGCAGTACTGAAATGTTGGTACTCTATGTTGTAGGACGAGCTAGAAAATGAAAAGAAGGAGCATTAGGAGATGGAGGCTAGGGTGAACTCCCAGCTACAGGCCTAGAATGCGAGGCTGGTGGAACAAAATGTGAGGTTGGAGGACCTGACGAAGTTTCTACAAACTCTTGGCCAACAATTGGGTTTCAGTTTGCCGCCTACGCTCCTAGCTCCTCTCCCTCTGCCTCCTCTTGTTGACCCTATTCCTGTGAGTATGAAACTTCATTGTTTTCGCTTGTTCACGCTAATCCTGTCTAACACATACAACCGCTTCTCCTTTTTTTTCTGCAGTAGTCGTCGGCAGGTTCAAATCATGCGTGCAGGTGATCAAGGCTTAAGTTCACCAGGCATACAGTTTCCGCCTTTATGTTGAACTTGTGATGTACTTGTGGACTCATCGTCTTGTGATTGTGATATATATGTGTTGCAAACTTGTGATGCACTTGTGATATATATGTTATATATATTGTGATTGTTGCGATATATATGACGCATGTGGTATGTATGTGATGGATGTGATATTTTTTGTTTGTCAAGGTGGAATACATGTTGTTTTATGTGATACATGTTGTTTTCGGCCACTTTGCCGAGTGCCACACTCGTCGGAGGACCCTTTGCCGAGTGCCGCACTCGGCAAAGGATCCTTTGCTGAGTGCAATGGTCATGGCACTCGGCAAAACTGGGAAAATCGAGCTGAAAAATTCATTTTCCCAGCTTTGTTGAGTGCCCCGGCTCTGGCACTGGGCAAATTGGGAGACTTTGCCGAAAGTGTTGTGGTGTTGGCGCTCAACAAAAAGTTTTCATAAAAATAAAATAAAAAATACAAAAATCTTTGCCGATGGCGACACTTTCGGCAAAGATTTTTTTGAAAAAAAAAAAAAAAAAAGACCATTGCCGAGTGCTACGCTCGGCAAAAGAAATTTCAAAAATAAAAGGAAAAGGGCTTTGCCGAGTGTGGTGGATGGCCGCGACGGCGATTTCCATTTGCCGAAAGTGCCGCCCCTGTCACGCTCAATCAACGATCAGTCCGCAATAAGCGTAGTGGCTGAATATTTAATTATTTAATAGCTTTTATTGGTATTTTAATTAGTTAAATTAATGCGAGCTTGAAAAGACTAATGGGCCCGGCCCGTTAGCAATTGTAAACCCCTCATATAAATATAGGGCAACTATTTTGAGGAGAGCAATCAAGAACAATTTAGGGTTAATCCCTCTGACCTCCCGCTCTCAAGCCGCCGCCGCCCTTGCCCGACACCGCCGCCGCCCAAGCACCGCCCGCCGTGCCATCGCCGCCGCCCGCAGCGCCGCCGCCCGCCACGCGCGCGCAGCCGTCGCCATTGCCGCGCCGCCGCCGCCGCCTGCGCCCGCCTCGTGCGGCGTCAAGCACAATCTATGCCATGTCACGTCCATCGTCTTCCCCTCGCGTTGACCGAAACGGTTCATGACAGATTGGTATCCGAGACCGGATGATCCAATGGCCTCTGACTGGAGCAGGAAAATTTTGGAGGACGTCGACAAAATCATCAACGACTACATTGCAGCCGTGGAAGCGAGATCACAGCCGTAGTCAGCTAAGTACGTTCCACCCTCCAAACTCCCCCTCCTGTCTGTGGACACCGATGAGTTCACCATCCGCCGCGCCTCCGACTCAGCAACTCTACAGCCAACAGACTGCTCGGAAATTTCTCCAGAACCTCCCAAACGGATCAGCAACAACCCTAAATTATTTTTTCCGGAGTATGATGGTAACGGAGATCCTTCGCATTGGCTATATAAATGCGATAAATTTTTTCTCAATCAGGGAATAAAGGGCAGTGATCAGATTCAGCTCGCGTCGTTCCACCTTCAAGGGAACGCGCTCTCTTGGTTTATTCGCTGGGAGAATGAATTGGGTCAGCCAACTTGGCCAGAATTTTCAGCAGCAATCAGCAGGTGTTTTGGGTCACCAATGCATAATCACCTCGGCGATCTGACTAACACACGCCAATTGGAAGATTTGGATGCCTACAATAATAAATTCACAGCCACGCTGAATAAGGTACAACAACTCTCACCTCAGCAGCAAGCTATGTTCTATATTGCTGGACTCGCACCTTTAATTCAGATAGAGGTACAACTGCATCAACCACCTGATCTGGAGACTGCTATGGCTCTAGCCAGACATTTCTATTTATCGACGCGTCGACAACACTCAAAGGTACATAACCGTCGCAGTAAAGAGGTTCAGATGTCAGTTCATGGATTAACGGGAATTACTACATGCCCCACTATGCAATTAAAGATCACTATGAATGGTACAAATTTATTAGCTTTATTGGATTCTGGTTCAACGGATAATTTTGTGGACTCTGATCTAGCAACCCGACTGAACCTACCAAGCTCTCTAGCCCATTCATCCCTACAAGTTGTAGTAGCCAATGGGGATCATATATCAAATGTGGGCAAGTATGAAAATGCTGAGTTCTCTATTGCTAATGAAAATTTCAAGGCAGATTTCTACAACATTAAACTGGGTGGCTATGATGTTGTCCTCGGTGTTGAATGGCTGAGCTCTCTGGGAACAATTGTCTGGAATTTTAATACACTGATCATGAAGTTCTGGCGTCTGGGACAACCGATCATCTGGCACAGTTTATCCAAAGTAGCGGATTTTTCACTAGGAATTCATATCCTCTTCGCTGACCCCCCAATGGAGCCTTCGGGTCTTCCAACTACACGACGATGCAACTATCGCATTCATCCAAAGGATCCTACTCAATCGACAGTTGTCCGGCCATACCGCTACCCTCAAATACAAAAAAAATGAGCTTGAACGCCAGTGCAACGCCATGCTCTCACAAGGTATTATTCGGTATAGCTCTTCACCATTCTCTTCTCCTGTCCTACTGGTTAAGAAGCAGGACAAAACATGGCGATTCTGTGTTGACTACAGAGCTCTAATGACAACACTCTAAAAGACAAGTTTCCAATACCTGTTAGTGCTAAATTATTGGATGAACTGCAAGGAGCAAAATTCTTCAGCAAACTTGATCTTCGCTCGGGCTATCATCAGGTACGCATGCACCCGCCATATATTGAGAAAACAGCTTTCAGAACACATCATGGACACTTTGAATTTCTGGTTATGCCATTCGGTCTATGCGATGCACCATCTACCTTTCAAGCTTTGATGAATGATATCTTGGGACCATATCTCCGTAAATTTGTTCTGGTTTTCTTCGATGACATCTTGAACTTCAGTAAGACCTGGTCTGAACACTTATCTCATGTGGAGGAGGTCTTCAAGGTATTGGCATCACACAATATCTTCTTAAAAAGGTCTAAGTGCCTATTTGGACAATACAAATTGGATATCTGGGACATATTATTTCGGAAGCAGTAGTAGCTGTGGATCCTGAGAAGATAGAATCAGTCACAGCATGGCCACAACCGTCAACTCTCAAGGAACTCATAGGATTGGTAACGACAGTCAAACATTGGAGACCGTACCTATGGGGCCGCCCCTTTCTTATAAGGTCAGATCACTACAGTTTGAAATACATTTTAGACCAGCCTTTATCCACAATTTCTCAACACCAATGGGTTAGCAAGTTACTAGGTTATGATTTTACTGTGGAATACAAACCTGGTAAGGCCAATGTAGAGGCCGATGCCTTATCCCGACAAAATACAGATGAATCATCTCTTATGGCTATCTCGGAAGTTCAATTTGGATTATTTGACCAATTAAGAGAGGTAATTGCATTCAGTGACGAAGCTATCAGCATGCTTGACTCCATCATCAATGGTAAAGATCCACTTTGGGAAGTACGTAATGGATTGATTCTGTTCAACAAAAAGATATGGATTTCTCAATCATCCAAACACCTTCAAACCATTCTACATGCCATCCATTATTCAGCTCATGAGGGGATACAAAAGACACTACATAGATTCCGTCAGACCTTCTTTGTCAAACATGATCGCCGAATTATAAAAGAGTTTGTCAATGACTGTTTGGTCTACCAACGCAACAAAATAGAACATTTGCATCCAGCAGGACTTTTTCAACCATTGCCAATTCCAGAACAGATCTGGGAGGACCTCTCTATGGACTTCATTGAGGCACTTCCAAAGGTGGGAACAAGGTCTGTCATTCTAACAGTGGTTGACTGTCTATCAAAGTATGCCTACTTTATACCTCTCTCACACCCATACACAGCAACTTCAGTGGCCCAAAGTTTCTTCTCAGAAATTGTGCGCCTACATGGTATACCAAGATCGATTGTGAGTGACAGGGATGTGGTCTTCACAAGTCAGTTTTGGCAGGAACTCTTCAGACTATCAAATATCATTCTTCAACCAACATCGGCTCACCATCCTCAAGTAGATGGTCAAGCAGAGGTAGTCAACAAAATTATTACAATGTATCTACGTTGTTTAACTGGTGACAAACCAAACGATTGGATAAGATGGCTACCATGGGCAGAATATTGCTACAACACTTCGTACCATCATTCTACCAGAACAACACCATTCAATTTGGTTTATGGTTGTGACCCACCATCAATCAAAGGCTACAATCCGGATGGGACAACACTTCCATCTGTTGATGCTATATTATCTCAACGTAACGCCTTCCTCGATCAGACAAAGGTTACACTACAGTTGGCACAAGATTACTATCACAAGCATTTTGATGCTAAGCATACAGATAGACAATTCCAAGTGGGTGATTATGTGTGGCACAAATTATTATCTCGCTCTGCTGCAACCATAACACCACTGTATAAAGGCAAGCTTTCTCTCAAATATTTTAGACCATTCAGCATCACTAAGGTTATCACCCCAGCTACATATGAGTTGAACCTCCTGGCTAGAACCCGCATACGCAATGCCTTTCATGTCAGTATGCTCAAGCCACATCGAGGAGAAATACCTTCTGAAATACCAGACCTACCCCGCATCCATGAAGGTACACCAATTCCTGAACTAGAAGTTATGCTCAGAACCAGAGTGCGACAGGGTCATCTTCAAGTGCTCATCAAGTGGAAGAACAGACCAGCAGCTGATGCTTCTTGGGAAGATGCAGAGTTATTCAATCAAATCTATCCAGATTTCCAGCTCTAGGACGAGCTGAATCTCCAGGCGGGGAGAGATGTCACGCTGAGTCAACGATCAGTCCGCAATAAGCGTAGTGGCTGAATATTTAATTATTTAATAGCTTTTATTGGTACTTTAATAGTTAAATTAATGCGAGCTTGAAAAGACTAATGGGCATGGCCCGTTAGCAATTGTAAACCCCTTATATAAATATGAGGGCAGCTATTTTGAGGAGAGCAATCAAGAACAATTTAGGGTTAATCCCTACAGCCTCCTGCTCTCAAGCCGCCGCCGCCCTTGCTGGCCGCCGCCGCTTAGCACCGCCGCCCGGCGCCATCGCCGCCGCCCCAGCGCGCCGCCGCGCCACGTAGCAGCGCGCCGCCATTGCCATTGCCACCACCCCCGCGCCGCCTCCGTGCCGGCGTTGAGCACGATCTCCACGCCATGTCACGCCCCGCCGTCTTCCCCTCGCGTTGACGGGGAAACGGTTCGTGACACACCCCGGCACTTTCGGCAAAGAGCCTCTGTCGTTAAAAATTTTCGAAGAGCCTTTGACGACTGCAGCACTGTACAAAAGCCTTTGACGGCTAGCGGCGCTCGGCAAAGCCTTTGACATGCAAAAGAGGCTTTGCCAAGTGCCTCGCGCACTCACAAAGGACCGGCCTCTCTCAGCCCACCGGCTCCTAGGTCGCACGCCTCGCCGGCAATCGAGTTGGAACCCTCACCTGTCACTATCACAACCACAAGGCGTCTCCGGTCACAGACCGCTTCGCCGCCTCTCCACCCACTGGCTCTCCCCACCCTCACCACCACCACGCTCCTCTGTACGGTGATATGATCGTCGGCCGACGCCTCACAGAAGCAGCATTCATTTATAGAAGCAACTCTTTTTTATTTGGAGAAGCAGCTCGATAGATATCCAAATTTCGTTATACCCTCCAAATATAATTACAAAGTTTCGGAACCCACACAATTTTTGGTTCTGGCCCACAACTTAAGTTACTTTCATTTGGCTCCTCCTATTTTTAGACCATCTGACGAAATGGAGGTCTCACGTTATTTACAGGTGTTATGAAAAAAAATGATTCCAACAAGAAAAAAGACAGAATGGTCTAAAAATAGGAGGAATCAAATACATAATTACAAACCATTTCGTTCTAATAAAATCCCTAGTAGGGGAGGACCCCTCCTATCTAGATACCCTCTCTTTATTTTAGAAATTCATAGACATATTTCATTTTGTTATGAAAACACGATGTTTCATAATTACTCTATGCAAAATACTTCATTTATGTGATGATGATAAATTATTATAAATTAAAATAAATATTTTCCAACACGACTCTACTGACATTAAATCATATATAATAAGGAAACGATATTACTCAAAGGTTTGCTGTCTTTACAAAGCAACACATGCCTCCTAATTTCATCCTGTGATCAGTCCTATTTGATCAATAGGACTAGCAATAAGTCAGCTATTTTTTTTTTTTTTTTTTTTGAATGAACCGGAGGGGCCAGAGCCCCTACAGGAATTTATTAGAACGGAAAAACAAGTTAAATTACAAACAAATTACAGAAAGCAAGGACAGCTCAACCGTAGACACGGGAGACGACTTAGAAGTCTTCGTCTTCGCCTTCTAATTTTTTATTAAGAAAATCATCTGTCTTTTCCCGATGAATGTAGTTCTATGTGCCCTGCATCGAGCCAGCCTCTACTGTCAGTAGGATCACGCAAGGGCTCTTGTGTGAAGTATTCACATGACAGCTCAATGGTTGACACGGGAGACGACTTAGAAGTCTTCCTCTTTGTCTTCTATTTTTTTTTATAAGAAAATCATCTGTCTTTTCCCGATGAATGTAGTTCCATGTGCCTTGCATCGAACCAGCCCCTACTGTGTCAGTAGGATCACGCAAGGGCTGCCACCCGTAACGAAATGATTTTGCGTGACCTTTGTAAAATCTTTTTCCGTGGCGGGCACATCGTTGCCCGCCACGATTAATGCCGGTCAGCCACAATCATGCTTGCCCGTCACGGAAAATCCAATTTCGTGGCGAGCACCTTAAAAACGCGTCGCCACGGAAAATACACTATTTTCGTGGCGGGATTAAGGTGCCCGCCAAGTAAAATCGATTTTCCGTGGCGGGCAGTTTTAAAAGCCCGTCCGCGAAAAAAAAGCAGGCCCAAAAAGCCCAAGCGAGGCCCAATCGGATAGCCACCTATATAATAAGAAGTTAGGGTTTTGGTGCTCCATCTCCCTCACTTCTCTCCACGGCAGCCACACCTCACTTCTCTCTACCCCTATCCTCTTCTTCCCTTCCGGCCACCACGACGGCCAACCCCCTCCTCCCCTCTCCTTCTCTTCCGGCCGACGGCGGCGCACACCTGGCAGCGGGCGCGGGGGGATCGGGGGCAACGGCTTGGTCGGCTGGGATGCGGCGCATGCGAGGCGGACGGTGCCAGCCGGGCGCACGAGGCGACGCTGCCCCCGGCAGCGAGGCGCGCGCGCCGCCCGGGCGGCGCGAGTCGGACGCGGCCTCCCTCTCCCCGGCGGCGCGACGCGGACCTCGGCGCGCGCGGATCCCGTACGTGCCGGTGGCGAGGAGGTCCCCCGGTGGCGGATCGGGCGGGCTTTGACCTCGACGGTGCGGATCCATTACGTGCTAGTGGGGAGGAGGTCCCCGGGCGGCGGGATCCGGCATGGAGGACCTCCCGGCGGTGGCTGCCCTAGATGGGCTCGACGGGCCCATGGATGGGCTCGGCGGGCCTGTCTAGGGTTTATTTTTTTTGTTTTCTTAAACCCCGTGGGGGCATTGTAATGTGCCCGCCACGGTTAATGTGCCCCGGTTAATGTGCCACGGTTAATGTAGACCGCAACGCAAAAATCGATTGATTAACCGCGGGCCTTTTGTGGGTGACGGACTACGCGGTGCCCGCCCACGCAAAATCGAAAATGCCCGTCACGTAAAAGATTTTCGTTAGTAGTGTGCTCTGTGATGTATTCACAGGACAGCTCAACGTTAGAAAGAGGCTTTTATTAAAACCTCAGTAGCAATATATCGAGGCATATGTCTATAACTATTAAATCATTTTTATGAAGGTATATATTATTTTTTTAAGACTGCCATATCATGTAAAATAAAATACAATGCCATTCTCAATACAAAGTTTCATTCTACAATTTCATAGATATTTAGTTTTGAAGCTCATATAGATTTGATAATCATGTCCTCACTTGTTCTCTTTTTAAAAATGTTACCATTCCAACAAAAATATTTCTTTAATACTAGTCTATTAAATATAGATGAAACTCATGTCCTGGGCAGCAAATGACGAAGCTAGAAATAATTTTAGGGGCTGAAACAATGGAGATGTTGATTTGCATGAAGATTTAATGGTGATTTTTGTTTTTGCTATAGTAATTAACCTTGATTACCGGCTCTTAGGCAGGGCTTGAGCCCGCCCGCCCGGGCGCCGGCTCGTCGCTGCCGGGCAGGCCCCCGCCTAGGACAGTTCCGATGCCTGCACTTTGGAAACCGGCAAGACAGTATTGAGTACTCCCTCCGTCCCACTGAGATTGCCATTTTGGATCCCATGCCATGCCATTTGGTTTGACTATTCGCCTTATTTGAATTTTTTATATAAATAGTATTTATTTTTTATAACTTAATTTATCATTGGAGATATTTTAATTATAATTTATTTATTTTTCGATTTGTTAAAATATTTGAATAAAACGAATGGTCAAACACGAAATTAAAAAGTAAAAAAAAATGACGGAGGGAGTAGAAACCAGAAGGCAACGTCCTTGATGTTCGCCGAGTAGGAATAGTGGTTGACTGATTGGTCCGTAATTCACGCCACTTCCTCCGCATAAGCTTGCACAACTACGCTGGTGCCGAGTTCACATGTCTTGTGATTTTTCCACCGCGGGAGTTCGCGTTCCCCACATGTGGATCTAATATAAGTACAGTGCAACCGACTCGTCTTGCAACAAAAAGTCACAGCCATATCGAAAGCAAGGACCTCCCAAGGCAATCACGATCACGGGTATGTATGTATTCTCCTCTCTCATTGTGATGTCTCTAGACCTTCTATTGCCGGCATGGATTGGTTTTGCTACTGATCAATCCATATGCAACCAATGCGCCCCATTTAGATGGAGAGTACCGGAGCACATCGCATGGAGGCCGTGCCCTCAGTGGATGGCCTCCGCCTCCGCCGCAAGGAAGCCAAGACGATCGAAGTCAAGAAGCTCACGGGTCAGACTTTGAAGCTCAAGCTGGATCTCTCCGAAACCATAGCCGATGTCAAGGCAATGATTTATGAGCAGGAGGGCACTCACCCTATGCAACAGGATCTGATATTCGGAAAACAGCGGCTCGATGATGATCACCATACCTTGGCTGATTATGGCGTCCAGCATGGGCCGTCTTCACCTCTCTTTCTCCTTCAACGCCTCCGGGTAATGTAACGATTATCATATTGCCACCCTTGCTTTAATTTCCTTCCAAGTAAAGCTATATGCACAAAGCAGTTTAGCATTTGTAGTGTCATCAAGGGCGTTGAGGTCTAAGTTGCTGGACCGTGGTGCCCTATGTTGAACAAGTGGCAGATTAGGGAATAGGAATATGGTTATTTCTTGCACATAGCCTGGATCATTATTAGAAAGATGATTAAATAGGCCCATTTGCATCTAACAGACCGGAGATGGAAACTCCTAAATCTTAGGCCACGATAGGCCTTGCCTCTTCTGCTGCCATGTTTCGCGCGAAAAATGTGTCGCTGATAGCAGTTAACAAGTGTCACAGATAGCCATTTCTGGCATAGTGGCTGCTGCGTGCTCTCGATCGCGCTCAGTTGGCTGCACGCTCTGGCCGCCACGTGCGCTTGCTGGGGTCAGGATGGCACGCCAAGCTGGCTGCATGCTCTGGCCGCCGTGTGCGCTCAATGGGGTTGGAAACGATGGTGCGCCAAGCCCGCGAGACGCACTTGCAGAGGCTGAGAGACTTGGCCAGGTCTGCGATTCGGGTGAGGGCCGATTGATTGTTGACCGCCACATTTTACTATTGCTAGTTGGAGGCCTCCAACTAAGTCTTCATGTCAATTCTCGTGTTTATAGGCTGAGATCTATTATGATTTTTAAAGGATGCCTACATTCTTCATTATGAAAAATAACATAAAATAGCATTTTAAATTTGTATTTAAATTACCCATCATACCATTGGCATATGGATATCGTGTTAGAAAATAAAGAAAGAGAGATCAATGATGAGAAGTTTATTTCGTTACGTGTGTTAAATTTGTTTATGAACTTGTAATATTTATGTTTTCTTAGCTTCAAGCCCGTGCAAATGGACATGTTTATAGACTAGTTATTTATTATGAAATAATAATCGAAACCGAGCCGTGTATGTCTCTAATCCTTCTGTTCAAACGGAATGGATTCAGTTCTGTAAACATCTAATGTTCATTCAATCTTCATCAGAATGTTCCTCGGATAGATGAGGCCACCAGAGCACATCGCATGCAGGTCATGGCATCACAAGGGCATCGGCGCCGGCGAAGCCAAGGAGCAAATACGATCATTGTCAAAAGTTTATTTGGTGAGACTATTAAGCTAGATGTTGACCTCTCAGAAACCATCGCTGGTGTCAAGGCTATGATTTATGAGAAGGAGGGCACTCACCCATTATTACAGATACTAACATTCAACGGAATAGCCACCGAGGAATACTGTACCTTGGAAGAATACGGCATCCAGAAAGGAACAATCTTGTATCTCGTCCCACCTCTCCGTGGCGGTGGCCCAGCCCCAAGCCCAGGTTCACCATCAAAGATTAATATATTTGTCAGGAAGCTCGACGGTGAGATTTTCACGGTGAGATTGAGGAAGCTCACGAGTCCCGTCTATGAAGTCAGGCAGACGATCCGTTTACAGGAGGGCATTCGGCAGACCCAACAGCACCTCGTCTTCTGTGGGCGGCCACTGGACGACGACAGAACCCTGGCCGACTACAACATCCAGGAGAATTCAACTCTCCATTTGGCTCCAGGACCACGTGGTGACGACAGAGTTCCTCCTGAGGTAACGTAGCAGACTATCAGCATCCTTGCCTGTGCTCTAGCATATCCTAGATACAATTTCCACTAATGTAGCAATCCTGAATTTTGGCAAAACTGTCCCTACTTGGTTGGTTTCTGGTCCTGCAGCATTCTTGTCAAGCACTGAAGCGAAATACCTTGTACTGTATGTACATCGAGGGCCTATGCTCGAAAAGAAACTATAATTCAAGAACTAAAAATTGGTTGAGGATTCTCATGGATTTTTCCCCATTTTTATCTTCTTTCTACAAGGACGAAGAGGGATTGATCAAAACTGGACAGGCTGCGGGCACCTATGCTGCGTCTGTCGACGAGGGAAGCAGCCACGGCCATGACCTGCAGTCCTCCGGGTCCCAGTCCCAGGCTCTAGTGGCAGCTCATCATGAGGGCAGAAACGAGCAAATGGAGATGGAAGCGAGCAGCGACACAGATGAACGACCGAGCATGGTGGGTTGGGTAACCCTAAAAATATACACACTCTAGATATTGATTTGGTTGCTTGACTGCAAAAATGCCCATATTTTCTCATTCTCAATATGGCTAAAAACCTTCGTTTTTTTTTCATTCTAAAATACATAGGTCGTCAACGATACCATGCTCCCGGCTGATCAGTTCATCAAGCAGCAGCAGATACGTTGGTCCAAATACTCTGTCAAGGCTCTCCTGTTCGCAATTACTACATTCATTACCTATCTGGGTTCAGCATCACTATTATTCTCCACCGGAAACATGGTCTTCAAGATCTCTATTGGAGCCTTCTTCATTGCCGATGCCACGCTCTCAATAATGATGCCACCAATGATGGGCAGTGCCTTAGTCTACCTCTCATGCTTCCTTCTAGTGTTAGTGTCATACCTTCTGCTTGTCTCGTTCAACAAGTACTATGGCTACGCCATCCTCCCGGTGCCGCTCCCTATCGTCATTGCTCTCCTTCAATATAAATTGCTGCCTGGCCAGACGCAACAGCAAAGGTCCAACAACAACGAAGGTGATCATACTGTTGATGTCGAGGTTCCTGGTCAAGATCACGGCGCCAATGAAGAAGATGGTCAGCATTTTGACTGTATATTCGAATCATCAGCTGATATTGTCAACTGTGGTGGCCTCATCACTGTGGTCTTTGGAAACTCTATGGTAGGGCCAATCAGCACAGTTGGATTCTTGTTCTTCTATACTGTGGCTCTCGGGCTATATCTGATGATGGTCACTACGGTGAGGACTGCGGTTCTTACTCCTCATGCCAAGTACCTGGCCATCCTGCTGAAGGTCCTGCTAGTGATCACGCTTATCACTGCCTTAACCCGTGGTGTTCACCGCTAAAATGTTTCAGGTGCTTAGATTAGCTAATAGGCCTACTACTAATTGCTCTTTTTCAGTTAACAAGGCAATTTGTTGGCATCAATCAATCGTGGCTTGTATCGATATACTCTGCTCCATTATTTATTTAAATTATTGTTATTCCTAACGGATACATGATGTTTGCCTACAAGTATATACGTGTTCTTAAGATGATAATTTCAAGTAGCTAGTCCATACCGAATTGGGTGAGCACAAATCAAAGGATCCCATGCTGCAGGCTGATCAAGATTTGGAACAGTGGTCTATGATTCTATAAGTTAGACATTTTTTTTTCTCTAATGAACAGAAATTTTGGCTTCATCCCCTTATAAGAAGACGAATCAGTCTAATGAATTATATTCAGTGCCACGTACATTGGAGGCGAAAAACTGTGTTGCTGCCCATTTCATTGTGTGTGGTGAGGGTAGGGCTAAGAATAGAAAGCTAAAAAATCTTACTAGCTGTACACTTATAGATATAATAGATCCGTGAACTAATCACTAATAGATATAATAGATCAAACGGAGAAATACAGGAGAGTATGTAGCTACATACTGGATACTTGTTTCAGTCAGAAGAAAGTGTCATTTTTGCCTTTCAGGGGTTACCGGCCAATACAAATCAAGCATTGTAAGCCTCATTGCATACTGGTTTTTGTATGCAGAGTTTAGATATCTGATACGGCCAACAGTGGGGACTACAATTTCATACTTGGTGACTTAAAAGTTCTAGTCAAATCTGTGCTGTGGATGTGGAGACTGTGTCTAAAACATAACAGCGTATATATATGTGGCTGAAAGAAGCAAGTAACATTTACTTACATAGATCCAATAGTCGTGGAAGAACAGTCGGAACAGGGCGGCGCCATTGCTGCGGTTGGCGTTTAGGGACCTGAACACTTCGTCCATCACAGTGGGCTCGACGCCGTTCCACTTCTTGGCGCTGTACGTAGTAGTACCCAGCATTGGCGGGGCTGGCCGGCCGGGGCGGCTGACACCCGAGCGCTAGGCGCTGCGGTGCGGTGCGGTCGGTGAGAGGAGCGCCGGCGGTGGGTGGCTGCATATATATAGCAGAAGCAGCTAGGCGGGGCGGGCAGCGGCTGCTGGCTGGGTGGACGCGGAGGAGGGCCCGCCGGGGACGGCTGGCCGTGAGCGGCTGGGGTTGTGGGTGGCGGTCGGCTGGTTACGCCGCCGCCGAATCACGGAGACGGCTGGCAGGCCGAAGACATCGCGAAGGGGTCCGTGTTGGTCTGATTTGGAGTTTTGGGCCACGGCCCGGGCTGCGGCCCCCAAGTCTGGGCCCATATCTGCCCGTTGGAGTACGAACCCTTGTTGCTTCTAATTCTCCTTGGCGCCAAAACTTGATCTGCTTCAAGAAAACAGAGTAGCAAGCGTTAGCCTCCTCTGTTTCAAGAAAACAGAGTAGCCAGGCAGAGCAGCACCGTGCCCTATCTTGCGCTGTTGTTGAGCTGCGGAGACAAAGATGGCAGCAGCTTCGGTTTTCTTCTGCTGGCCTATGTAAGTGAGAGTCTGTTCGGCGTCCAGCTATATATATAACTACTAGTAGTACCCCTCCTGTTCTTTAATAAAAAAAAAAAAAAAACATTCGGGTTCCCATGGCGCCGGTGAGTTCCACCGCTGGCAAGCTCCGCCGCGGACGAGCAGGGAGGAGGCAGCATCAGCAGCGCAAAGGGAGGAGGCATCTTTAGCGTTGCAGGATCACAGGAGGAAGGACGGAGAAGGCAAACGTAGCATCGGATTTCCCTCAGCACAGCAACAACCTTGAAAACGTTGATCAATCAAGCAATCAAGATGCATCATTTATTTGCTCAGCCACAAATCGCCCAGTACCATTCGATTAAGAAAATATTATTTGCTCAATGGCAGAATGGGGTTTCCCCGCAGCAGCAGGTGGGGTTCCCGACAACTATGCTGCATTTGCTCTCAGGAGGATTGAACCCAATATCGGCGCAGAAACTTTCACATTTGGAGTCTGTGCAGTTTGGAAATGAAAAGCCTGCCGGCGGCGGCAGCCGTGGCGAGGAGAGCCATCAGCAATAGCACGGCGATGAGGGTTTTGTGCTTTGAGCATGCTGCGTTTTGCTGCATGGTGCTAGTGGTTGGTGGTTTCTCGATGCTACTCGGTTTCTTTTTGAGGTGCTTTGCGGGCATTTGCTTACAAAGGTTTAGGCACAAGCAAATTATTACTCTTTGATCCAACATAGTTAAGATGTAACTAAATGTAGTTATTAAATGTTATTGATATTACTCTTTGATCAATCCAACCCATTTGCGACAATTTTGTTCGCTCCTACTACGTTACTGATATGAATTAAGTAATTATATGTATCATTATATAACAATCTTCATATAAAAACCATAACTGTAGCTGCATTTATTGTCTGCTATAATTTATTTATTTATTATTTATCTTTATCTAATTGATGCTCACCAATGCTATAAAATTTTTGTTTATTAAGGATATCATAATTGGAATTCATATCAATGATTCATGAATGAGTGAAAACCATTTTGGCAGTCTACTCAAACCTAGGGGTGTTTTTTTGCAAGATTTATTTCATACAGACCCGCTGTACATGCCCTCATAACTTTTTCCTTCATTAGAAATGAAACTGTGGCGTCATACATACCAACTTCCACTAAAAATCGATTTCTTGAGGCGGTTTCTAAAAACTGCCACTTGAAAGTCCCTAATTTGGTTTTGCCTAATTGATGAAAGCCTATGACTGATCATGCTTGGATTGGAAATGGAGAAAAACAAAATGGGCTTAAGGCTTAAGGTATAATTCAGTTATATATTAATAGTAAATAGTCATATTGGTTGTGGATTACAGTATTCTTTTTGTTGTGAAAAGTTTCCAAAACAAGTCTGGATATCAATTAGAATGTTTTCGGAATGTTATAGATTTAAGATATTTCAATTTTTGTAGAGTTAAATCTATTTTTAAGCATCCAAGATATTTTATGAACTCTAAATAGTTTGTTTGGATTATTCGTGTCTCAATATATATCTACAATTTTTTTTCTTCAGATTTCTTAAAAGCTTGGAAACATTTTCCATTGTTTAAAAATCTTATCAAGTATATTTACCTAAACTAGTTAACATACACGTGTGTAGAATTAACCGAAAATTGCAGATACTAGCAGGTAACCCCGCGCTTTGCGCGGGAGGGAAGACACATGTTTAGTACATTAAACGGTGAAGAAACATCTGAAAAACTTGGTCTGAAAGGTATGAGCAAATGCTTGTTCCATACAGGGTACTATAAATTGGAAGATTAGAATAACGACAGGAGAATCTCTTATATCAGTTCCATCGTCATAAATGAAGCAAAATTGTAAGCACAGGACACGCTGAACACACATAGAAATACTGTTGTACCAATCACAAAGTAAGGAGGCAGGAAGCTCCCTGCAACTCCAATGTATATTAGAAAGGCGTATGTTGCTTCTTACACTTTTGTTTGGGCAAATGAAGCTTATATCATGCAGGGGTGGTCAACAGTTCATTATAGTGTGCAAACATAATTACAATAAAGGAACTACTATTTTTTACAGTAGTACGATAGCTGAATAAACAAAGTAATTTTGTTGCCTGAACAATGTATATTTCAGAAAGTTAGTTTTATGGAGATGTAGAATAAGCATAGTATCATACCTGAAGGAAAGTTTTCGGAATCAATAGCTTGCTCGTATCATTTAGTTGTTAAGACTAAATTTTAAATCGGCTTGACAAACCTATGTTTGCAAATCTGAAGAAATAGATGAGAGGACAAAGGATCATAAATGGCAGATTCCTGGTAAGCTGCATTAGCAACGACAATGCTCAACCTCGGCGGCGTTCCCGGCAGGCTCCAAGACCTTAGGATAAAACGAACACAAAGACGTCAGTCAAGACATAGTGAAAGGTTAAGTTACCTAGGACGTATTGTGAGGTGACAAAGCAATCATAAGTGCAATATAGTTTCATGACAAACCACTATAATGTACGGCGATGTAAGGTAGCACAGTGCATGAAGATTATGTTACCTGAACTATCTGGAATGAATAGCATGAGGGATCATTGCTGTACATTCATTTTTTTTTTAATCAATACATTGAGCGTAAATAAAAAATGTAAGGTTGCATAATTGATAGAGTGGGATCATATGATGGAAGGAATTAGTATATATACAGTAGTAATCGGTTGCCATTCTGCTTCTATGAAAACATGCTGCACATTCAGATCCTGATCTCTAATCTGAACTCAATCGGTAGTTAGCATAGGTGAACTATGAATCAGGTACTCAGATTTTCTTGGTGGAGCACGTGCGGTCGTGCGGACAAAGTTACTAAAAATTCTGTAATCGTCAACTTAAACTGCAACAACAACCAACGATTCATTTAATTAACCAAGGATCGAAAGGTACCAAATCGACGCATGGACATCCATCGGGATCCATAAGTGTCACAGAACAATTGCGAAGGCATCTGTAGTGGGGAAGCAGCTGTTCTCTGGCAAAAGCGAATGCAAATACCATAAGGATTGTCTGAATCGACGGAGGCTGCATCCTCTACAGGAGGGATAATTGGAGGATGCCTGTGTGACTGGCGGCAGCGTACCTCCGGTCATGGCATTTTATTTTGACGGGGCTACAAATCGAAGTAAAAATGGTGAATGGAGAAAGCGAACAAATATAAAAGAAAAACAAAATAGAAAATAGAAATAAAAAAGAAGATAAAGATGGAACCTGCTGTTTAGCGTTGCTGTTGCGCAGAGAGGCATTGCGGGAACGCGGACATCCCAGTGACGTCGAATCACGATGTTGGATGGAACAACGAACGCGTATGGTGTCCTGAATACGGCGAGCTGTCGTGCGCAGGTGGATTGTGGGGGCGGCGGAATGGTTAACGGCGACGATTGTGGCGAGGCTTAGGGCGGGCGCGGGCGGCGAGGGTGCCGAGACGGCGCTGGCGGCTACGGGAGGTGGGAGGATGGTGTCGGTGATCATTGTGGCGGGGTGAAGCGCGTGCGCGGGAGGTGAGGATGGCGACGGCATGGGTGGCGGCGGAAAAGCGAGGACGGGTGATTGAGGAGCGGCATCGGAGGATGGATAGGCATCGGGCGACGGGCACCTTCCAGATACGTCGAAGGGGTGATGGGGTGGACGGTAGGATGAGCATGTGTGCAGTATCCGACGGTTGTAATCGCTTTACTGTTAATGTACAGTGTCCATTAGAGAAGAATGCACTGTTAATGTACAGTGAAGGAGGCTCACCAGGATTAAAGGCTTTTATAGATTCCTTTTTCTATTAGCTTTTGCAGTAATGCCACTAGAAAAGTGTACAAGGAATTCACTAAGATTCAGAAGCATTTAGATTTCATGATCTACATTGGTGTTCATCTTAAGCAGGTGAAATCAAACACAAAGTTGTTAAATTGTTCACACACATGCAAAACATTATTGAATCAACATACGAAACAGTCTTGCTGCACTTAGTGCAAACCTCAATGTGTATTTGCAAACACTCCTATCTACTCCAACCTTATATTATCAGTAAGATTGTATGAAATGGAACGCAGACCTGACTGAGTTTGCTGCTCAAATAGCTTAAGCCGAACATCAACCAAACGTTTGCTAGTTGCCAGCTTCCCTTGAGATGATGGCATGTTATCAGGTTCAGAAAAAAACACAAAATTATCAGGTTCGCAATAACAATTTTTTTCTTCCCATGCTTATTTGTTTCATCATAGAACTATCGGCACTACCAATCAGCCTTCCTATATTTTCAAGAAATCCTGCATTCTTTCGAAGCTCATATAAAAATTAGCTCAATCTAAAAAATAATAGGACTGTTTGCACCTTAAATTCAAAGAACTTAGTGTTTTGACAAACATGCACCTTAAATCCATGCTGAAAATTTGATAGCACTACTTAAGAGTCATGCTAACTTTTTATTTAAACCTTTTAAATGCTTTGCTTCAGTACACATATTCTTTGTATAAGTAACTGACGGCAGGGTATGCTCCATATAGCTAGAAAAGAAGCCATATACTTATGTTATTACCAACTAATAAAAAGAACATAACAATTGTCATTTTCTGAACAGGGCACAGCATAAAGATACTAATTTGGCTAATGTATCCTTTAAAACAACTAATATTGCAATGCCATAGGAGTAATAGAAAGCATCGACAAAAAAGTTATGTGTCCGACAAGCTTATTACAAACCTGGGAGATGTCTCACCCACAAAGGACATCAATCCAATATCCATAGTCGCAAATAAAATCACAACACTGTTTGCGTTTAATTCGCAAACCGATTTATAAATTCGTTTGACACAATTATGCAATCTGATAGCATAGTTCCTTAGAATTCAGGCACTTCCCTTGCTGTTGGGTAGATGTCCTGTGCTTCCTCAATTGCTCTCTCAATACATGTCCATCCACCTACCGCTGAACTGAACTACCAAAACTCCAAAGCAGACAAGCAAAGGTAGCAGAAACCTGACGAAAATGGTATCAACAAGACGTTTAATTAGGAATGTGGCAGTGCTTTCTGGCCGGTCCAACAACAAGAAGCAGCAGAAAACCATACCTTGTACGTGAAGTCCTGATATAGCAGCTAGGATCCAAGCCTTCAACCAGCGAAGGCATTCCCTTCTCTGGTTACAATTCTTCACCAAAAGTCTTCAGTTACACAAAAATCAACCATTCTAATGTGGCTAATCCTCATTAGCTCTTCCTTGCATTCATTTGCTTCACCTTCCTGCCTAAGGATCTTTATAAGCTCATCTGCGGCATTTATCAAATATAATTCATCAAGCGCCGTAAGGTACTCAATGCCACGAGGGAGCTGCTTCAGTTCTGGGCACCCGACAAACCCTAGCTTAACAAGACTTCCCAGTGCATCTTCTTCTATTTCTACTTGGCTGAGTTGCGGAGCACCCGATATATATAGTTCTCTTAGTTTAGGAAATGACTGCACGGAGAGACATAATGTCTTCCTATGGTAAGCCTTACAAAGATGAAGATAACATAAATGACACAACACCATGAGGCTAGGAAATGAGTTTTCATCAAGTCTAGAGAACATCAGGAACAGATTAGTGAGATTGTTAAGGTGCAACCAGGAAGAGAGAACCTCAGGCATCCGTTTCTTTTCCAGCTGCCCATGCAGTTCGAGTTTAGAGAGAGTTCCCTGGTAAACTAAGTTGTTCCAATGGCAACACCTCATTTTCATCCGACATAGTAATCGACAAACCGATAAGATAGCTCATGTTACGGACAGCGCTACACAGGATTAATGAGTGCTCACTTGTCACATTGTCAACATAAAATGTTCGTAAGTCCTGGCCAAAGCTGCAACATCACATAGAGCTTCCGAGCTAGCTTTAACCGTTTGCGAGCATGCAGTCCTCTCGGGTTCTTTATTATTCCCCTAGGAACCTCTACTCCACCTTTCCGAGAGATAGGTGGTATTTCATTAACTTGTACATGATGCATATAGGTATCTAAGCTTCTTCAGTTTTCCAACATCTTTTGGTAAAGACAATAGGCAAGTCCTTGCAAAGCATCCAAGACTTCTAAGTTTTGCAATTTTCCAATGGCCTCCGGTAGGGTGTCAACTTGAGTATCTCGAAGTCCCAAGAAACGCAGATTAAACAAACTAAAGACCTCAATAGGCAGCATCTTGATTTTAGTACCATGCAGATCCAATGTTGACAAGAATGTTGAGGCCGTAAGGATAGATGTCAACAAATTGATGTCGTAAGAGAACTTGTAAAAACATAGATTGCACGGAGATGTGTCGCACGGGAAAAGGATTCAATGCCACATTGGTGCTATTTATTGATAGTCTACGTGTCCTGTCTTCACCGAAAAATGTCCTACGACCCTCATAAATTTTACCAAAATATTCTTTTGTTGCTTTGTCAAGGGCAAGACGATGGATAACATCATGCATTCGGCAACATTTCACCCATCCAAATGCATTTTTATGCACAACTTGCAAAAGAGGCTTCGGTTTACAAGATCATTCAAGTACCCTCCCCGCCACTTGTTCTAGTGTTTCGTTCTCCTTTTCCTTGATGAATCCGTAGTAATCCAAAGGCCTAATTAATCTTCTCCGCATCGTTCATAATCCTCGGAAATATTGCACAATGTAAGAAACAATTCTTTTTAGTTCATATGGAAGGTCCTCCAAGCTGAGTTTTAGAATACTATCGACACCTTGGATCACATTATGAGTTGATCGCGATTCTAACCCCTTGTACACACAATCCCATTCAGAGTATACTTGGTGGTTTGAAAGACAATAGACGCCCTATGCATGCAATGGCAATAGGCAAGCCTTCACACTTTTGTAAGAACTTTGCAACCAAATCTCAGTAACTCCTCGACGGGCACATTTTGTCATCACTATTCTCGAAAGTCGCTTTGCAAAATAACTCCCAAGAGTGCTTATCTCCTAGAGGTTCAAGCTCAATTCTACAACCGCTAGTTGCCAATGATGCAACTTCAAACTTCCTTGATGTGAGGACAATCCGTTTGGTACAATTAGTTGGACAGACTCCCATGATATTGTTAATCCACACATCCTTTTCCCAAACATCATCAAGTACCAAGATATACCTTCTACCTTCAAGATGTTTTCGGATGATCTCAACTACGCCTCTAGTTTCCATGTTTGTAGTATCGGTTTTTGATGCCAAACTCTCTTGCAATCCTCTTTAGCAAGTCTTCAACTTGGTAAGTCCGTGACATTACGATTACCCGGTGCTGCTATATCAAAATCTTTTTCACACTCTTGTAGACATGGTCAACCAAGGTAGTTTTACCTACACCACCCATTCCCCAAACCGTGGCTATTTTGTATTTCTTTTCTTCTAGATCATCTACTAGACACGCTTGAGTTTGGTAGCATTATATTCAATACCCACTACATCATCTTCCCTTGCAAAATGCAAGTTTTGATTGGTGGGTCGTTTGGCTTGATGGTCACCACTCCGCGGCATGTCCGGTCCATTACCGGTATGACATAACGGGCCCTCCTTTTTTGCAGCTTCTTCAAGCTCAAAGATTGATATCCACGGAGCTTGCGAGCTAGACGGTGCCAAACTTTAACATGCTTGGTCCTCTTCTTCATCTTAGCTGCAAATCCTCCATGCTTGTCATCCTCAAGCTTGTACACAAACTCATCGACAACATCCTCGATCCGGAAAGATAGTTCTCGATCTTGTCGACGAAGATGCCGTGGTCTCGTCGGTATCCTTGAACTTCTCGACTCCGCAAGTAGGCTTTCATGCTCACCAGCTCCTCCTTGGCTTTGTGGATCTCGCCATAGAGACCCCCGGAGAGCATAAGCTTCCTTGCAAAGGTGGTTGCACCATAGTTTGCTGCCTGATTTGCCAAGGCTTCACCTAGCTTGCCAATCGGCAATCCAACAACAGCCTCCGCCATGGTTGTTGTGCGCGCTTATGCTAGAGGACTCCGATGTTACCGGGAGATACAAGTGTAGTTGCCTAGCTGCAGCCAGAGGCCTGAGTTTAGGAACTAACTCCATATATATACAAGTGCAGACTTTGAAAGTTCGAATGATGAAATCTTAGTAAGGAATAAGGATTACCTGAACAGGACACAGGAGAACAAAACAAGCACATTCGAGATCATGGATAACTCGGGCGAGTAGGAGGAGTTGCATATAGCGAACAACGATGCTGCAGCCTCCAGCGTCGAGATGGAAATGGGAGGTCATGGGGCTTCGCGGAAGGAGATGAGGAAAAAATAAGGATTACCCTGCTGTGGCTACGATGGCCCTGTCTCCCGTGTTCACAGGAGGACAGGACGGTAGACACGGGACGGGGCGACTTCAAGTCGCCGTCGTTGTCTTCTTCATGGCATAGGCAGTGTAAACCATTGGCTGACAAGTGTGATACAACAATGGCTGCACTCCGGGCACCAGCAATGACAACGACAGCATTGAGCAAGAAGCCACCGCTGCCGTTTTCCATCAACAGCATTGAGCAATGACAACCAACAAGTGAGGTATGTAAAATATAATAATTAACAAGTGGTCTGTTTACAACTAATTATTATTGCAACAAGTGGGCTAATCCTCAAACAGAAAGGTCTATGGATCGCATGTATATGCAGTTTTAAAAAATCTGAATCAATGCAGTAGTTGACAAACTAGTCATTTCTTTTTTGCCAAAAAAAAAAAAAAGAAGAGAAACACAAGTTGCCGGAATAGATTACCTGTCACGTAAAATCAAGTCGAACTATGCCAACAAAAAGCAATAGATGTAATTGTTGAGTATACAACTAAGTCGCCCATGGAAAGTCTGCACCAAACCTTGCTCTGCCAAGAGAACAGAGGAACCCACCGAAGCTTGCTCTGTTTTAAGAAAACAGAGCATACGTTTATAGCTTCCGAAAAGCGTGTTAGCAACTTAGCATTACCACGGCCCAGAAAGCAGTATAAAATGAGTAGCATATTTAGCAGGTGCTGGTCCGGTTAGGCAAAAAGGACATTTTACTTCATTTATCAGAACAAACTTAAGGACTTACAGGATATGAGACCACTGCCCTACCTATGTGATGCCATATAGTAGGTTCAGAGAAACCAAAGATGAGCATATACCAGGTTCAGAGAAACCAAAAAAAAATTTTCCAGTGAAAATGAAAATTAAAGGATCTATAACTTGGATTACAGACCTGGGAGAGGCCTCAGCCACAAAATGCAGCATCCAACCATCCTCCTCACTGCCTCGCGCACCAGCACCATGGCAAACCCTGTCTATAGTTTTATCTCCTTTTTTATATTTAGAATTTTATTGACTTCTCTATATTTCTAACCTGCAACCTTAAAAGGAGGTGAAAAGTTTGAAATTCCCAAACTCCCTGGCAGTGAAACTTTCGGAAACAAGAAGGAAACTGAACTCGGGCATCCCAACACTGCAAGTTCATTGGTTGTTTCTGCGATATCAAGAGACCCGGTTGACCATTCATCTAATACAAAACTTCAAATATGGAAGTCATAGAAAGGTGGACGTTATTGGCTAATCATGTCTTTTTGCCTAGATTGTTAAGATGAATTGGGTTTTGATAACCATGTTTCACTATTGCATCAATGGTGCATAAAAACAAAGAACAAAAATAAGCTCATTCTTGATAGACTTTTCGGAGACAGGAACTCAAACAAACACGGGCAATCCATGTCCCAAAATTGATGCCGATGCTTAGAGTCATGCTAACTCTTCCAAACCTCCTACTTTCAGATACATCATCCAGTTCATCAGGTTGATGTGTCGTAAAACTAACTGCTTTGCTTCATTACAATATATTCTTTGTATATTGCGTAACAGAAGCTATGTACTCACATTACGAATTAAAAAGAACATACCAATTGCCAATTTCTGAACAAGGCACAGCCTAAACTAATTTGGCTATTTGATTCTATTACAATGTATCTTTAAAAACAACAAAAATATATTGCCATAGGAGTAACCTTTTAGGCTAATCACACCCATTATATTACATTGATTCAATCAAAGTACTCATAAACTTACTGCTGACCATGAGGTTGTCCTGTGCTCTGCTCAAAACAAGTTCACTTACCCCTGAACTGATGAATCACCAAGGGTCCAAAGCAGAGTAGAGACCAACAGAGACAGCAGCAACCTGAGGAAATGAAACGGACCAGGGAGTTTAAGAACCACGGTTGTGTTCTGGCTGGTCCAATAAACAAGAAGCAGCATAGTAAAAAAACATACCTGTTTGTACGTGAACTCCTGAAATAGTAGCTAGGATACAAGCCTTATGCATTCCCTTCTCTGGTTACAATTCTTTGCCAAGAGTCTTGCCCAGTTGCTCTAAACAGAACCCTTCTAATGTGGCTAATCCTCATTAGCTCTTCATTGCATTCATTTGCTTCACCTTCCTGCCTAAGGATCTTGACAAGCTCATCAGCAGCATCTTCCAAATATAATTCATCAAGCGTCATGAGGTACTCAATGCCACGAGGGAGCCGCTTAAGTTCGCGGGCACCCCGCAAAACAATAGCTTCACAAGACTTCCCAAAGTGCATCTTCTTCTATTTCTATTTGGCTGAGATGCACGAGCACCCCTTATGTGTAGTCCTCTCGGTTTAGGAAATGACGGTCTGTGAGAGAAGCATAATGTCTTCCCATTGTATGCCTTAGAAAGCGATAGAGAGCATAAATTACGCAACACCATGAGCTTAGGAAATGAGTTTTCATCGAGTTTGGTGAACATCGGTATAGATAAGTGAGATAGTTAAGGTGCGACCGGGAAGAGAGAATCGAGGCCCTATCAGTCCGAGTTTAGAAATGGTTTCGGTAAAATAAGTTGTTCCAATGGCAACGCCTCATTTCCGTTTGACATAGTAATTGACAAACCGACAAGATTGCTCATGTTACGGATAGTGCTACACAAGATTACCGAGTGCTCACTTGTCACACCGCCAACTGAAAATGTTTGTAAATGCGTCAAACCCGCAACCTCACGCAAAGTCTCGAGCAAGCGTTAATGCTTTGAAGAGCATGCAGTCCTGTGAGGTTCTTTATTATGCCCCGAGGCACCTTTACTCCACGGTCACGCCAGAAAGATCCTTCATGGACCAATGCAGATGCATATAGGTACCTAAGTTTCTTCAGTTTTGCTACATCCTTAGGTAAAGATTGTAGACAAGATAGCGCCGCATCCAATACTTCTAAGTTACGCAATCTTCCAACGGCCTCGGGTAGAATCTCAACTTGAGTATGTCGAAGACCCGGGGAAACGTAGATTAAACAAGTTGAAGACCTCATTAGGCAAAGCATCTTGATTTTAGTATCTTGCGAGATCCAATGTTGACAACAATGTTGAGGTTGTAAGGATAGATCTCAGCAAATTGATGTCAAGCAAAACTTGTAAAAACATAGATTGCACGGAGATGTATCGCACCGGATGGATTCAATGCCACATTGTTGCAGTTTATTGATAGTCTACGTGTCCCATCTACCAAAAGTGTCCCTAACGCTCATAAATATTGCCAAAACATTCTTTTTGCTGCATTGTCAAGGGCAAGACAGCGGATAACATCATGCATTCGGCAACATTTCACTCGTCCAAATGCATTTTTTTTCCTCACAACTTGCGGTAGGCTTCGGTTTACAAGATCATTCAAGTACCCCTCTCCCACTTGTTCTAGTGTTTTGTTCTCCTTTTCCTTGATAAATCCGAAGTAATCCAAATTGCCTAATTAATCTTCGCCTCTTCAGTTTATGATCCTCTGGAAATATTGCACAATGTAAGAAGCAATTCTTTAGTTCAAATGGAAGGTCCTCCAAGCTGAGTTTTAGAATACTATTGACACCTTGGATCACATTATGAGTTATTTTGCAATTCTAACTCATTGTACACACTATCCCATTCAGAGTATATCGGTGGTTTGAAAGACAATAGACGCCCTATGCATGCAATGGCAATAGGCAAGCCTTCACACTTTTGTAAGAACTTTGCAACCAAATCTAGTAAATCTGACGGGCACATTTTGTCATCATCGTTCGGAAAGTCGCTTTGCGAGAATAACCGCCAAGAGTGCTTATCTCCTAGAGGTTCAACCTCAATTCGAAATCGCTAGTTGCCAATGATGCAACTTCAAACTTTCTTGATGTGAGGACAATCCGGCTAGTACAGTTTGTTGGAAAGACTTCCATGACATTATTAATCCACACATCCTTTTCCCAAACATCATCAAGTACCAAGATATAACTTTTGCCTTCAAGATGTTTCCGGATGATCTCAACTACGCCTCTAATTTCCATGTTAGTAGTATGAGTTATGATACCAAACTCTCTTGCAATCCTCTTTAGAAGGTCTTCAACATGGCAACTCTGTGACACAGTTACCCAGCCGCAACTTGAAAATCTAGTTTCACAATCTTGTAGACATGGTCAACCAAAGTAGTTTTACCTACGCCACCCATTCCCCACTTGTGGCTATTTTGTAGTTCTTTTCTTTCGGATCACCCACTAGCCCTTTGTTTCAGCTTGGTTGCATTATCTTCAATGCCCACTACATCCTCTTCCCTTGCAAAACGTAAATTGTGATTGGTGGATCTCGCAAGATGGTCGCTGTTACCGTGTGTCCCCGCATTCACGGGATGAAATAACGGGCCCTCCTTTTGTAGCTTCTTCAAGCTCAAAGCATTGATATCATGAAGTTTGTGAGCTAGGCGGTGCCATGCCTTGGCATGCTTGATCCTCCTCATCATGTTTCCTCGCAAATCCTCCATGCCTGTTGTCCTCTAGCTTGTACATGAACTCATCGACAACATCCTCGATCCGGAAAGATAGTTTCCGGATCTTTCGATGAAGATGCCGGTCGTCTTGTCGATATCCTTGAACTTCTCCGACTCATGAAGGAAGGCTTCCATGCTCTCCGGCTCCTCCTTGGCTTTCCCGATCTCACCATAGAGACCCTTGAGAGCATAAGCTTCCATGGAAAGCTGAGATGCACCATAGTCTACCCTGGTTCGCCAAGGCCACACCGAGCTTGGCCATGAGCACTCCCACAACAGCCCCCGCCATGGTGGTTGTGTGGACTTCCTTGAATGCTGAGAATCACGTGTGTCAAGACGAGGCCGCCATAACCAAATTTCATAAATCAGTTCAATTTTTATAGCTAGCTTCTAGTGGATAATCTGGACATCCAAAGCAAAGATTCCAAACTTTATTTTGAACTGGTGAAATTAGGTGGTGGGTTACCTGAATAGAAGATGCAAACACCGGAATGTCGAAATACAAGTACGCAGCGTGACGTGTTGATAGTATGCTTCAAGGCTTCAACTAGTAGGAGGTATGCCCGGTAGAGCAGCAACTAATAAAGTGGTTGATATTATGCTTGAAGGCTTCAACTAGTAGGAGGTACTCTCCCTCAGGGTTGGTATTAGAAGTCGTTTTTTGGACAAGGTTTGGGTCAAACATCGGGAATATAAATCATCAATAACTTTTAAGTTGTTGAGTTTGCAAATGTAAAAATTATATGAGTAGATTTGTCTTAAAAAAATACTTTGATAAAAGTATACATATATCACATCTCTATAAATATTTTTATAATAATAAGAGGTCCAAGTTGTGTTTTTGGAGACCGTGTCGCTGTCCTAAACGACTTCTAATACCATCCCGGAGGGAGTATGCCCAGCAGAGCAGCAACAAATAAAGTGGTTCTTCTTTAACTTGTTGAACAGGAGGAGACACGTAGAAAAAAACCCTCAACCTGTACATGCGTGAATTTCACAAATGATGTCAATTTCCAGAACTTGCTTTCAGCTTAAGAATCTAGACATGCAAATGGGTAATGCGAACTTTGACACCGGATGATACCCGAAAAAAATGAGGAAGCCGTAAAGAAAGCGAGGAATGGATGTAGGTCAGTTTTGTTTGCTGCATCCACAGTCATGACGGAAGCCTCGACGGAGTGGGAGGAGTTGCATATTTGACAATCAATGGCTATGCAGGGCCAGAGGATGATGACCGGTGACACAACCAAAAGAGAGACTAGAAAAAATCTCTTGCTGGTTGAATGCAATCAGTGCACTAGATGCGCTCTTTCAACATCGAATTTAGTCTACTTTGTGGAGCTTGTTTTCTGGTCAACAATCTGAACCTTGGAACCAAAACTAAACAAACTTTGAACTGGTTAAATCTGATACCTGAACAAGCTGTGAAGCTAGGAAACAAGCATGCGTTGCAGATGGATTTGCTGTTGCTGAATCCAATTGCAACCTTAGTCTTTGGAGCCAACGAGTTGTGTTATGTGAGAACATGCTGCATGAGGCCCTTTGCAGCTTCGTGGGAAGTGTCTTCACCATGTTGGTCCAACACTAATGCTAGTTTGATTAATTATCCTCTTGTCCTTTTGTGCTGATTGACTTGGGTAACCATCAACAGAGAAATGAGTGAGATGAAGGAGAAACCAATGCCAGGATTTATTTAAGGGTCAGGTGATAGGATGTAACCCTTTATTTTACTAGTGATTGTTCTTGTATCCTTTCAGACTTACATTTCTTAGTAGCTAGGCGATGAGATCATTGTTTTTCCAATGGACCATTTCTTCACTAGTGCTTGTTGGTCATGGCAGTTCATGCTAGCTTTGGTGCATTGTTAAGCAGGCAGTTTACAGCCAACTAGTAGGACAAATAAATGGGCTAGTCCAAACGAAGAGGTATACAGATATATGCTGTGTTTAAAATCAGAATCGGTGCAGTAGTTGACAAACTAGTTATTTCTTGAATCGGTGCACCCAAACTTGCTCTGTTGCCAGAAAATAGAGCATATTTATGTAGATGCGCTTTTTACCAATAACGTGTTACTGCTTATCACTGCCCAATATTGTAGCAAGATTACGAAAATCAATACCACATTTAGCATGTGCTGGTTAGGCAGAGAGGGAGGACATTTTGCTTCATTTAGCAGATGAAACTGAAGGACTTGTAGGATAGGATCAAACCAAAGATACAAGACGTTTTCCAACAAAACACAAACGGGAAATTGAAGGCTCTGGGACTTGGATTACAGACCTGGCAGAGGCCTCAACCACGAAATGCAGCATCCCAAGCTTGCGTCCTCCTCGGTCCTCGCCAACGACGTCACGACGAGCACATCTGGAGTGAATGGACACAGACATAGAAGAACGTAACTCTGTCTTCTTGGCCTTCAATCTTCATGGTGTGTGCCTTTTTGGTCTGGGGACTGGGGTTGGGGCTAGCTGGTAGGGCGGACTTGGTGCTGCATCTACGGAGGAGAACCCGGAGCCGGGCTTGGGATGGGTGGGAGTGGGGAACAGGGAGGTGGATGGAGTGGAGACAGGCTGTGGCGGCGGCCATGAGCAGCAGTGGGAGGAAGATAGGGATGGATACGTCATCACCTTACACGCTGGTCCCACCTGAAAGGAAGGTGATTCAGTACATTTATCCTTTTTTATTTTTTTGAGAATTGACTACTATTTCTGCCCTACAACCTTAAACGGACGTGGAAATTTGGACTCGTGAAAATACCAGGCATGAATTTTTTTGAACGTAACGGAGGAACTCTACTTTTCAATTAAGTAGAATAGAATTGACCTAATTTTTAAGGAAAACTAGGCCTAAAAACCTTACCCATACATCCTACCAAGATCACAAAAGCCCTAACCTAACCCATGACAGACCTCTTACACGCCATATCTATCTATCTATATATCTATCTATCTATAACACCTATATGGGAAACCCCCACTATGGAATTCTCTGGTATGTGGTGAAGCCACGTCATCATGAGAGCCCCACCATCCACTTGACCTTGCATGCATGATGTCCGATCATCTCTCATGGATCCTTCTGCTCCTCCTACGCTTCCCCTTCTGCTCATTCGAATTATTTAGAGGCCGAAGAAACGAAGAGGCAGTGGGCCTCTAATCAAAAACTGATCCACTGAGATTAAAGAAAAACGATCCACTAAGCTGACTCCTGGCTTTTCATATGGCCACACCCGCACCACCTCACACAAGCTGCCCCTACAAAATAGACCTGTCCATCTCTCTCTTTCCCCTGCCTCATCCCACGAGCATCACTCCTGACATAGCTAGACAACATCATCCAGGCCTGTGTTTGTTGGCATGGGCCATGGGGTAGGTTGCCAAGGAAGGTTGCCAGGAAGATCCGCAACTAGAGCGGGCGATGCGGCTTTGCTGCAGGGCGAGGTGGACCAAGAGCGACAACACCAGAGGAGCCTCCGTCGAAGCTTTGTAGTGAGAGCGGGCTTCTTCCGAGTCTCCGACGAGTCTCAAGAGGTCGTTGCAAATCCCACGGCGGCAGCCGATACTTATTGTAGCCATAGCCTATATTAGTCGTGATCGTTGGTCTTTGACAGGAGCATGAAGCCGTGAAGGATGAGGCTGGGCCTTGGAACCTTCATGGGGCCTGCAAGCCATACTGGCCGAGGTGCTAAAAAGGAATTCCGTATAGCAATACTCTCTCTCTACATATAGTTAATTAGCATAAATAATGCTTAGGTACGTAGTTATGTATTCTATGCAATTTTATTTGTTGTCAATTTATCAGCAGCTAGAAGATATTATGTTTGTCAAACGAACCGTGTGTATTTTCAAATCATCAATGGTTCTTTTCAAGATTTCATTATCTCTCACTGCCATCCTTTCTTCGTGATGCAATACAATGCTAATACAAAGTACAGAGAAAGGTCGAATACATCTCATAGTTCTTATTAAATAGTTTAACTTATTTATATTCCTCCTTCATACCCGCAGCAACGCGCTGGAAATCCATCTAGTAATACAAAAAAAACAAACAACGCCCATCGCATGTTCTCATTGTTGAGCTTGTCACAAGTAGAAAAAGGCAGCTCCGACTTCTCATAGTCATCCAACATCCCCTCTGTAATAGCTTGGCCTAGCATGGCGTGAACGATCCCTCGATTAGCGCAGATGGTGCAAGGGAGCATTACGCCACGATCTGCCCCGACATGGTTGGTAAGCGCTCGGTAGAGATCACATGTACCGAGAGGCTCGCTCGGAGGAGTACAACCCTCGGTAGTGCTCCCTCCACCGGCGCTCGCCGCCGGTGACCACGGGCTCTCGGTACCTAACACGTTCACCGGCGGCCATCCCTCGGAAGCCATAGACTCTCGGTAGAATATAACTTCATCGAGCCAGCCCTCCGTAAACTTATGCACTCGGTCGTGTTGATGCCCCGGCGTCCGGCAAGAGCCTCACGCAGCCTATGCCGTCAAATCTACCGAGAGCGGCGTTAGGCGCTTCGGTAGAGTTTGGTAGTTTTACCAAGGGCCGAATGCAGGGCCCTCTGTAAAATAATTGTACCGAGCGCCATAGTCCGGTCGCTCGGTGAAATTATCTTTTTTTTTTTTTGAATTTTGGATCCAAATTTTTTTGTGTGTGGTTTGTACAATGTCTCATAGCTCATGTTCAAATTTGAGATTTTTTCAAAACTATTTAGTATATATTTTGATTTTATTCCTTTTAATTGAATTTTCTTGTATAAGTCAAATTTGAACTGGAAGCCATTCGAATAGAGGGCAGACATGAACCAAAAAATGAGATTCATAATCGTGAGTGCAATGTGAGGCCTCATCTAGGGATAGACCCAAAACTTTGAACATGTCCTTCACGCGGAACATGACCATTCACTTGCGGGTGATTAGTTTTTTAATTATAGAAAATGCAAACGAAGTTGAAAATCTTGAAACTTGTTGAGTTGTCGTGACATCGTATGCGTAGACATGTGAAAAAAATTGGTAAGGTTTCATCGACGTTGGCTCAAATTAAGGTTTCATCGACCGTTGGACGCTTAAACGTGAGTCGAGAAGGGTTCGATAAGATGTTGATTTGTGTTTGCCACCGCTTCCAAAGGTCCACAATCGCCACCCAACCAAGACCTTGGTAGAGAAAGTCCTCAAAGCACTTAAGATGCCGCACGAACAGATACATGTTTGCCCGAAGGGGTGCGTCCCTATTTAGGAATGACCACGCAGATGCAAAGTACTGCCCAAAGTGTAAATCCTCCAGGTACATGCAGGTAGGCTGCGGTAATGGTGAGAAGAAGCAGCTTAACATCGCCGAGAAAATCCCTACGGTACCTTCCGTTCATACCGAGGATCCAACGGCTATTCATGATCGAGGAATCTGCGGCGTGATGACATGGCACAAACAGGGGCAAACGATACCACCCCGACAAGATGGTACATCCATCCGATGGTGAAGCTTGGCGCTACTTCGATTCCAGACATCCTCACAAAGCCAGTGAGCCTCGTAACGTACGTGTTGCGATATCAACAGATGGGTTCAATCCTTACGGGATGATGGCTGCCCCATACACATGTTGGCCCGTGTTCGTTATCCCCCTCAATCTCCCCCCTGGTGTCGCCTTTCAACGACAAAATGTATTCTGTTCGTTGATCATTCCGGGTCATCCGGGGAGTAATATGGGCGTGTACATGGAACCTATTTGGGATGAATTGGTCAGTGCTTGGAATGATGGCGTATGGACATACGACCGGGCTACAAAGAAAAGCTTCAAAATGTATGTGTGGTACCAATACTCCATCCATGACTTCTTGGCGTATGGTTTATTTAGCGCTTGGTGTGTACACGGAAATACCCATGTCCAATATGCAAGGCATTGTAAGGTTCCACGGGTTGCGTAGGGGGCAAGTATTCGTCGTTCGACTTACATCATCAATTCCTCCCAAAAGACCATGCATTTAGACAAGACATCAAGAACTTTACAAAAGGTGTCAAAGTGCTAGATCCTCCGCCACACATGTCGACTACTGCCGAGGTTCATGCTCAGATAGAAGCTCTTGTGGCCAATCCTGAAGGTGGTTTTCAGGGATATGGTGTGCAACATATGTGGACTCATAAGTCAGGTCTGATGAGGCTCCCATATGTTGATGACCTTCTTGTACCTCATTACATTGATTACATGCACACCGAAAGGAATATCTTCGAGGGACTATGGGGAACAATCATGGACACTGACAAGTCTAAGGACAATCCTAAGGCTAGAGTGGACATGGCAGCGTTATGCGATAGGCCAAGGCAAGAGATGAGGCCTCCCGTAGCGGGCAAAAAGATGGACTAGGCCTAAGGCCGATTACATGTTGACTCCACCACAAAGGAGGGAAGTCCTTGAATGGATCAAGACACTAATGTTCCCGGATGGATATGCAAATAATGAGGAGGGGAGTGAAACGACTACTCTTAAAATCAACGGGATGAAGAGTCATGACTTCCATGTATGGATTCAGCAGCTTCTTCCCGGCGATGGTCCGAGGCTACGCCCCCGAGCATGTATGGCTATTGCTAGCACAGTTGAGCTATTTCTTTCGCTAGCTTTACGCCAAGGAGCTATCTCCCACCCTCATTAATGGTTTGGAAAAAATGGCACCTGTGATGCTCTGTAACTTGGAGAAGATCTTTCCACCTGGCTTCTTCGTGCCGATGTAGCATTTGATTGTGCACCTCGTATGATGAGGCTCGTATGGGGGGCCACAACAGTTCCGTTGGATGTATCCAATCGAAAAGAGTTCTAAAAAGACATGACGCGAAAATGTAGAAATAAAGCCGACACTGAGGCGTCCATTGTAGAAGCATATCTTGTGGAGGAGGTGTCAAACTTTACACGTAAATACTACACCGAGAAGCTTCCTAGCGTGCATAATCCACCCCCTCGTTATAATGCCGGTGAAAATGAATCGACCCTCGGCCTTTTTCGAGGCCAACTCGGAACCTCAAGTGGTTGGACCGAGTAAGCAATTGAACAATGCAGTGGTGGAGTATCATGCTATACGTGTTGACCAACCTAGACGAGACTAAACCGCACATACTGTGCACGCTCTCAACAAACTTGTTTCAATACACCGTCACTTTTCAACATCCAACCCCCTTGTCTCGTTGGTACAGGGACTTCATTCGACAATCCTGGCATGAATCGAGGGATCCTAACCCGCAAGAAGAAGATACCCTTCTTTCACAGGGTGCGGGACCAGGAAGCCCTGATTTTATTTTGTAGTTCAAAAGAAAGGTAGTGTCTATTCCAGCTCTATTTATCTTGACATTTTTAGTTGATCGTACGTTTTCAATAACACAACGATCTTGCACGGTTGACCTTTACAGGGCCCAAACCGATCCCTCTATGTGTGCCGAAGTTGAGGCAGTCGCAAAAGGTCGTGGAAAGAAGGGTTAAGTCATTTAACGCTTATGATGTGAACGGATATCGTTTTCACACACGGCAAGCTATGAACGTAGCCGACCCAATCGAAAAACCACAAACGGTGGAGTGTTTATGCCCGGACAAGATGACCGTGACTACTATGGCGAGTTGAAGAAATATATGAACTTTCGTTCTACGGCACCAAGCTTCTTAAACTGTCATATTCAAATGCCATTGGTTTGACCACGGTCATGGAGGGTTCGACGGAGCCCAAAAATTGGTCTCGGCCGAAGTTTGACGGGATTCGTATTCAGGAGCCGATGTCTACGTTGTGGCTCAACAGGCCGCGTGCGAGGTTTATTACACGCCATACGCCCGCCAAACCAAAACTTCCCTTAAGGGTTGGGATATTGTGCATAAGATAGCGCCACATGGCAAACTACCGTCCCAATCGATGAAGATTACAACTTGATCAACCTGGACACATATGATGGAGAATTCTTTCAAGAAGATGGGCTACGGGGAGATTTGTGATAGAGTTACCCGACGCGATTGAAATGGATGTAGACAACGAAATAGTTGGGGACGAGGATGACGCTGGAGATGAGGTCACAAATGAGAGAGACTTACAAATGCTTGAGAGAATACAATTAGGCCATGATGATGAATACAACATTCCTCCTTCGAATGTATATGATTATTTGGACAATTTTGATAGTGATGACGAGTCATATGATCCAGCTAATCCCATGTAATACAATGTTTTTGTTTATCTAAGTTTTCAATAATTTTTGTCCTTCTCTAATGTTTGTACCGATGAGTCGACATTTTGTTTAATTGCAAAGCGATCGAAAAAAGATGGTGAACGGACGTGGCTCGCGTCGGGGCGGGGGGGGCTCGCGTCGGAGGGAGGTGTCCTTCCTTTACTCGGCAGGGGAGGAGGCGTCGGCTTCGCAGGGACGGCCAAGAGGAGCCTTAGGAGGACCGGCAGGAGGCGGGACGCCTCTTCCCACACAAGGTTGAGGAGCATTTGGAGCAGCCGGTGGTGGTGCGGCCGGAGCACCCACTACAGAGCCGGCTGAGGAGGCGGTGGCGGTGGCGCAGACCACCAAAGAGGACGAGGAGGACGGGGAGGAGTTCGATGACTTTGGAGGGACCTCTAGTTCCGGTGTCTACCTGCGAGGTCCCGCGAGCCTCCCTCAGGTTCCCCGCGAGGACCAGGGTCCAAATGATTTGCCCCGACGACCTTGAACAAGAAGTAACTCTTGATGTTATCTCCAATCATCTATTAATTTGAACTGTTTAGGGAAACTAATATTTTGTCCTACTCTCTTGCGCAGAGCTGGATAGTTTGGTCGGATGCGTCGCCCTCACGCTCCCCTAACGGCATCCTTGGTCTCCTCGTCGTCAGAAGCACTTCCCTGGCATCGTCAATTACAAAGGCAGGGACGAGCCGGCCTACACGTATGACCACTACGAAAAAGCCCCAGACCCTGATTACGGCAACGTGGTGGAGCACGTGAAGGCGGACTTTTGGGTAAGTCTTTGTCGCACAAACTTTTTGTCTATACATCGCATTCATTAGACTAATCCAAACGTGTAACTAAGGATGATTCACATTTGTATGCAGAGTTTCTTCAGACCAGCTCAGGGATATGAAGAGTCTGGCGGACAAGGTGTTGACCAAATCCATGAAAAAGCGCATCGTTGACATGCGCCACGAGGTGAAGCACCGATGCGTGATCAACTACTACGGGTCCAAGCTTGGGACAAAGGTCAAGATACCGGACGCCTTGAGAAAAGATGGAGTCGACCCGAGAACAAGTAGATTGAGGTACATGAAAAAAGTTAGAAGTTTATTCGTTTTGAGCTTATAATTTTGTTTCATCTAACCTTCTAATATGTCATGTAGATGGTCCCTACTTGGTGCATGAACGATCTCCGTCTTTGGGAGAGATGATCGTGGGACAGGTGGTTCACACCGGAGTTTCAATAGAGGCACACCCAGTTGCGGGGAGGCTCGTTTGGCGATGGGAGGTCCTACACACCATCAAGGCAGCCGCAACCTTACCGCGTACAAAGAAAGATGGGTACATGGATTCTTTTATCGTATGTAACGCTCAATTTTGCCTAGTTTCTAATTATCTCATCTTTCTCGCGGATGAAGGCACACCGGGGCGGGGAGTGCAACGACTTTGGGGCATTCCCGCATGTCCCACAAGGGCAAGGTGTCGTCCGACATAACCTTCGGCTTGAACGACCTGCCCGAGGCGTACACCAACCCCAACGTGCACAAAAAGGTCCACGACTACACGGACGGCGGGGGAAAGCAGGTCTATGGGCGGACTTTGATCCGTTCACTCAGGACATCGATGCAGAGATCGTAATGGCGGTGGGAGGAGGCAAGAAGCACGGACGGATGTATATTGCCGGCGGCTGCATCGACAGCTCCCGGCTAAGTCTCTCACGCATCCGATCATAGAGCACGCAGCAAGAGCTTGCCTATACGCGCCTGCGTCCTAGCGCTGCACGATCGCGTCTCCCCAGAACTCCAGGTTATTTCTTTATCAAAGCAGATTTCTTTTACGCACCTTAATTAGGTTTGCATCACCTCTCATGGATTGAAATATGTTAGCCCAGCTAGAAGAGTCGAGAGCGACAGCGGCAGGTGGCGGAGGCTGCGTTCGGGCCCAACAGAAAACCAAGCGAAGCAGCTAGCAGAGCACATGAACTACCTCCGGACCTCGGGGGGGGGGCTGCCAGATATTTGCTAGCGGCGTTTGCTCCGCCTCAACCTAGTCCCGTGAGTATGAAATTGTTGTCAATAATTCTTTGCTTGTGGATGTCCTGGGTTCACGTCTAACACATGCAACCTATTCTCCTTTGTGCAGCCGGCTTCGATGGGATCGAACCACGCGCCGCCTCGTGCCAATGATGATCAAGGGTCTCCTTCGCCGACTCCTTCGTCGGGCGTGCAACAACAGCCCCCTCCCCTCTTTCATGAGTTTGTCGTGGACTTGTGGTACTTTTTGTTTGATACTTTTGATAAGATTGTGTGGAACTTGTTGAGTTGTGGAACTTGAAGTTGTGACACTTGAGGACTATGAGTTGTGGAACTAAACTTGATGACTTGTGATGAATATTGGATCTACATGTGATATATATGTGATGAATGAGTTGTATCAGTGCATGGATGTCAAATATATGTGATGTGTGATCTATATGTTTCATTTGTAAAGGTGAAAAGGAAAAACAGAAATAAAAAACAAATATTTGGTCACTTCACCGAGCGGGACGCTCGGTAGAGGACACTATACCGAGGGCGGCACTCGGTGAATCTGGGAGAGGGGGGGCCTGGGAACCCATATTCCTAGGTATACCGATGGTAGCGCTCGGTGAAACCAGCGCTCGGTGTAACTATGGTCGATTCACCGAGCGCGGCCGTGGCCCTCGGTGAAACGACCATAGTTACACCGAGCGCGTGGATGAGCCGGCCCTCGGTAGAGCTGGTGTCCAGGGTTTTTTAAATTGTGAGTCTACCGAAATTTTTTGAAATTAAACTTCACCGAGAGCGTGGTTAAGGTGGCCCTCGGTGAAGTACCTACCTTTGGCGAGAGAGGGGGGGGTGGCTCTCGCTGAAGTTGTCGCCGACGGTGGCAAACGCCGTCGACGTGAAGACAGGTTTAGCGAGAGGGGGCCGAGCCCTCGGTACAGTTTGATAGAGGTTTCACCGAGGGGCCCTTTTTGAGCTCTCGGTGAACCCTCTTCCCCATTTAAATTTTCACCAAGGGGCTGCTACCGGCGCAGCCCTCGGTAGAGCCTCTACCGGCGCTATTAAGCTTTTATTGAGGGCTTTTAGCGCTCGGTAGAGGCGGCACCTCCAGTAGTGTTTGGTTATTGACTAGATGAAGTTTGTGAGTGCTACATCATGAACAATCTTGCTGCCATCCTCTGGTGAAGGTGGCGTAGTATCCCCTTGGCCTTCAATGTCCATGCGTGGCATGACATCAACATTACCCCAAAGTCACGAGTCCATGACGAGGGCACTGGACCCGCAGCGCGGACGCCTGGTGTACACACAGCCCTACCGAAAATGAAACCTTCTCCATGTGAGCCTTGTTGTTGCTTCTAAGGTCGCATTTGCCAGGTCTGTATCCTCGAGCTGGTGGCCCGTTAGAACATGGGAGGATGCATCGGTCTTCAGTGTGGGTGTAGTGGCCTCAATATCCCCTGGACCTAGCATTTGAGCTGGCGAACCTGTTATCTCTGCAGACTTGTTTGTTGACACCACTTCTACTATGGAGCCACTAGGGGCAATCTCCTTGGGCTTGTGATGTTTGTCTCCTAAACTCTTAGGTTCCTTGCTCGGGTGTCGTGATTGTGGCTTCACTTTTGGCGACTTGGAGATGGAGGGGCGTGTCATGCAGCTCGTTCAGCTTGTCATCATGTGCTTGCATACTAGCTATCGTCACCTCGTCATCCAACACTGAAGCTATGTTCTGCTCCTCGGCAGCATGAGTAGGTGAGCAACATGAAACCAAACTCAAAGGGGGTTCCTTAGTTGCAGCATTCTTATTTGGAGAAGGACATCCTCAACATCCTGGATTGTTACCTCTGCAGACTTATTGATTGTGGACGCCACTTCCACTATGGGCAATCTCCTTGGGCATGTGATGGTCGTCCCCAAACACTCTGGTTCCTTGCTCGGTGTCGTGGTTGTGGCTTCACTTCTGCCAACTTGGAGATGGAGGGGTGTGTCGTGCAACTCTTTCACCCTGTCATCATGTGCTTCCATATTAGCTATCGTCATCTCGTCATTCAACACTACTAGTTCATTGGCCACGCCTGCGATGTCAAGAGACCCTGTTCACCCTATGCAAAGGTTATCAAAATCGTGTGCAATCAAATCATATAAGACTTTAAACAAGCAAGTAATAGAAATGTCGACGTCAATGACTAATCGTGCCTTTTTGCCAAGATTATTAAGACGAAGTCAAATTTTGACAACTATATTGTGTGCACCATTATATTTACAGTGCATCTAAAAATAAAGCCTAAAATGTAAGGTAGACGAGATAGGAACTCAAACAACTGTGGGCGAAAATTTGATACCGATGCTTGGAGTCATGCTAAATCTTGGAAACCTTCTACGCAGTGTGCCAAGGCATTCTTAAATCTAGAATCTTTTTCCTTCAATGTTAGAAGTGTATAGACATCTTTCATGATTTAAAAATCTTATTAGGCATTGATCGGATTTTGCAACTAAATAAGGATAAAACCACCTTGAAAGCCACTTCAAAATAGGGCTTCGGCGTGAACTATAGAAGCAGCTGGAGAAGATGATCTGGTGGTTGTATGCATCAATTATAATGGGCTAGGTACGGTGAGTTATCACCACTGCACAAATGATTTTGCAAAGTGATGCTCTTTTATTAGCTGAGGCCATCACAAAATCCAACCATCACATAAAACGCCTTGCAATTAACCGAGGTGATCCATTATTTACCGAGACATAAAAGAATAACCGCCTGGCAAAATCGATTTAAGGAGGCATTTCTTTATTTGTGGAGGCAATCAGAAGAAACCCGCCTTCAAAAATGGATTTATGATGCCAATATCTTCTCAAAGTCACTTAAGCAGGCATTTGCTTGTTATGGAGGCAATCACAAGATATCCTACTCCGAAAATGGATTTACAGGGGGCACTATGTTATGGCGATTTTGAATTTTTACAAAACAATTTTGAATATAATTTTGTGGCAATGTACATTTATAGATACACTATGGATGTACATAGATTTAAATTTTCTGAAAGCTCCTAAATATATTTTTAGAGAGCTTGCGCAAGTGGTTCGCACTTAATATTTTTCTAATTCGTCTTAATAATCTTGGCAAAAGGAACGATTAGTCATTGGCGTCGACATTTCTATTACTTGCTTGTTTAAAGTCTTATATGATTTGATTGCACACGATTTTGATAACCTTTGAATAGGGTGAACAGGGTCTCTTGTCATCGCAGGCGTGGCCAACGAACTAGTAGTGTTGAATGACGAGATGACGATAGCTAGTATGGAAGCACATGGTGACAGGCTGAAAGAGTTGCACGACACACCCCTCCATCTCCAAGTTGGCAGAAGTGAAGCCATATATTCAAGGAGGTATACGTGCTGAATGCATTCTTTAACAAATGTCATTAGGCATACAGCTAGAACGAAGTCATATACTCCCGCTACCAATTAACAAATTGCCAATTTTTTGAACAACGGGGCAGCTTAAAGATACATGTTCAGCCTTTAATTTATACTACAATGTATATCTTTATAACAATTAAAAACACAATGTCAAAGGAATAGCCTTTTAGGCTACTTACACCCATATTCAATTCATATGGTCAAACCATTCATAAAAAAATTGATGATTGAAACTTATTTTTTTTTTTTTTTTTTTGCTCCACACAATATAAAGGAAAAGTATAGAATCATTTTTTTTTTTTTTTGCGACAAGGAGAAGTATAGAATCTGACTAACTTATTACAGACCTGGGAGATGCCTTACCCATAAAAGGTCATTAGGCCAATCCATTCCGACCAGACAGACTGAAATAAAGAAAATCCAAAGCAAGCACACTCTAGTCTTTGCACCAGGCACAGATTTTTATTTTTAGATGTAGACCACAAATAACATGACAAAGCAGGTAAATCACAACAGTGTTTGCGATTAACTCACAAACTGATTTACTAAATTCGTATTGACACTATTTTGTAATTTTCACCCATGCAGAATTCAGGCATTTCTCTTGCTGATGGGCGGATGTCCTGTCCTTCCTCCGTCACTAGCTCAATACATGTTCACTTACCGCTGAACTAAACCACCAAAGGTCCAAAGCAGAACAAAGCCAGCAGCAGCCTAAGGAAATGAAGCGAACGAGGCATTTTAAGAGCCACAGTTGTGATCCGGCAGGTCCAATAAACAAGAAGCAGCGTAAAAACCATACCTTGTATGTGAACTCCTGAAATAGCAGCTAGGATCCAACCTTCAGCCAGCGATTGCATTCTGTTCTCTATTTACAATTCTTCGCCAAAAGTTTTCCCCAGTTATTTTGAAAACAACCCTTCCAATGTGGCTAAACTTCATTAGCTCTTCATTGCATTCATTTGCTTCACCTTCCTGCCTAAGGATCTTTATAAGCTCATCTGCAGCATCTTGGAAACATAATTCATCAAGCGCCTTAAGGTTCTCAATGCCATGAGGGAGGCACTTCAGTTCAGGGCAGCCTGCAAACCATAGCTTAACAAGGCTTCCCAGTGCATCTTCTTCAATTTCTACTTGGCTGAGATGAGGAGCACCCCATATATGTAGTTCTTTCAGACTAGGAAATGACTGTACAGAGAAGCATAATGTCTTTCCATCGTAAGCCTTAGCAAGCTCAAGTTAGCATAAATTACGCAACACATTGAGCCTAGGAAATGAGTTCTCATCGAGTTTGGAGAATGTCAGAGACAAACTAGTGAGATAGTTAAGGTGCAACCAGGAGGAGAGAATCTCAGGCATCCGTTTCTTTTCCAGCTGCCCTGTCAATTCAAGTTTATAAAGAGTTACTGGTAAACTAAGTTGTTCCAATGGCAACACTTCATTTTGATTTGACATTTCAATTGACAAATTGACAAGACTTCTCATGTTCTGGAGAGCACTGTGCAGGAAAAATGAGTGCTCACTTGTCACGTCATCAACTGCAAACGTTAAGTAAATCCGTCAAAGCTGCAACATCACGGAGAGTCTCTGAACTAGCTTTAACCCTTTGCAGAGCAAGCAGTCCTGTCAGGTTCTTTATTATGCCTCTAGGCACCTTTACTCCACGGTTATGCAAGAAAAATCCTTCATAGGTCCGTACAGATGCATATAGGTACCTGAGCTTCTTCAGTTTTGCTACATCCTTTGGTAAAGATATTAGACAAGTGTTTGCTGCATCCAATACTTCTAAGTTTTGCAATCTTCCAACAGCCTGTGGTAGAGTCTCAATTCCAGTATCACGGAGACTCAAGAAACGCAGATTAAACAAGCTGAAGACCTCATTAGGGAGCATCTTGATTTTAGTACCTTGCAGATCCAATATTGACAACAATGTTGAGGATGTAAGGATAGACCTCAATAAATCAATATCAGCAGAACTCTTGAAAACATAGATTGCACGGAGATGTGTCACACCTGTAGATGGATTCAGCGGTACAATAATATTGGTACTATTTATTGACAGCCTACGTGTTTCATGCACCGAAAATGTTCCATGGCCCTCATAAACTTTACCAAAGCATTCTTTTGTTGCTTGTTCAAGGCCAAGTTGGCGAATAACATCATGCATTCGGCAACATTTCACTCGTCCAGATGCATTTTTTCCCACAACTTGCAGTAGGCTTCGGTTTAAAAGATCATTCAAGTAGTCCTCTGCCACTTGTTCTAGTGTTTTGTTCTTCTCTTCCTTGATCAATCCAGAGGTAATCCAGTGCCTAATTAATCTTCGCCTCTTGAGTTCATAATCCTCTGGAAATATTGCACAATGTAAGAAGCAATTTTTTAGTTGATATGGAAGGTCCTCCAAGCTGAGTTTTAGAATACTATCGACACCTTGGATGACATTATTAGTTGACTGCAATTCTAATTCCTTGTACACGCTATCCCAATCAGACCGTGTTGGTTGTTTGGTAGACAATAGACGCCCTATGCATGCAATGCCAATAGGCAAGCCTTCACACTTTTTTAAGAACTTCGTAGCCAAAACATGTAACTCCGGTGGGCACCTTTTGTCGTCACTATTCCGGAAAGCTGCTTTGCAGAATAACTCCCAAGAATGCTTATCTCCTAGAGGTTCCAGCTCAATTGTGCAATTCCTAGTTGCCAATGATGCAACTTCAAACTTTCTTGATGTGAGAACAATCCGGCTGATACAATTAGTTGGAAAGACTTCCATGACATTATTAATCCACACATCCTTTTCCCAAACATCATCAAGAACCAAAATACACCTTTTACCTTCAAGGTGTCTCCGGATGATCTCAACTAAGCTTCTATTTTCCGTATTAGTAGCTTCAGTTACGATGCCAAACTCTTTTCCAATCCTCTTTAGCAAGTCTGGAGGCTTGTAACTCTTTGACACGCTTACCCAGGCTGCAGCATCAAAATCCAATTTCACAATCTTGTAGACACGGTCAACCAAAGTAGTTTTACCTATGCCGCCCATACCCCACACTGTGGCTATTTTGTAGTTCTTTTTTTCCAGATCACATATCAGCCATTGCTTGAGCATGTTGGCATTATCTTCAATACCTACTACATCATCTTCCCTTGCAAAACACAAAGTTTGATTGGTGGATCTGGCATGATGGTCACTGCTCCTAGTGTGTCCTTGCATACCTGGGATGACAAAACGGGCCCTTCTTTCAGAAGCTTCTTCAAGCTCAGCATTGATTGCACGGAGCTTGCGAGCTAGACGGTGCCAAACCTTGACATGCTTGAACCTCTTCTTCATCTTGGCTGCAAATCCTCCATGCTTGTCTTCCTCAAGCTTGTACATGAACTCATCGACAACATCCTCAATCTGGAAAGGCAAATGAAACCTTCAGCCATGGTGGTTGTGTGGACTTCCTTGAGTGCTCAGAATCACAGGTGTGCACACGTGGCTGCCATATTCAAATTTCAAAACCTGTTCAATTCTCGGAGCTAGCTTTATTTGTACTGGATAATCTGAACTTCCAAAGCAAGATTCAGAACTTTCCAAAAAAGGGTGAATACAACCAACTATTACTAAGGATTTCATCTTTGGACCAGAAGCAAGCAAGAGGTGGAATACCACAAAGAGAAAGTGTACCACATAAAAAAAGTAGTTCTTGTAATTGGAACGTATTTTCTTAAACCACCCATAAGAACCATATTCTGACTTTTATCTGGTGAATATCCAACAAGAGGTTCCATTGAATGAATAACGGATCCGGATCCTAAGAACAATAAAGCTTTCGAATAAGCATGAGTGATCAAATGGAATAAAGCAGCTTGATAAGAACCTATACCTAGAGCTAACATCATATAACCCAATTGAGACATTATTTTGAACAGGTGGAAGTAGGTGGATGGTTACCTGAATAGGAGCTGAAAACAAGTAACTGATGCAGTTTTTTGTTTAAGTGAATTTCACAAACTTCAACGACTAATAGCCAATGACGCTTCAACGACTCAGAGAGGTACGCCCAGTGAGAATCGACTAATAGAGTCAACTACTTGGAGCTGTACACTCACAAATGAAGTGAATTTCCAGAGCTTGTTTTCAGCTGAAGTTTCTAGTCATGCAGATGGGACTGAACAAACTTTGAACCGATGAAATTTGAGAGAGGATAATACCTGAATACGAGGATGCCAGAAAGAAAACATGAATGGTTGCAGATTGCTGGTCCTTGTAGCATCCAGAGGATGATGATTGATGACCGGTGGCACACAACTACAAGAGAGATAGAAAAGAAGAAGCTGAATATTCCTGCAGCTTTGCGAATGAAGGAGATGAGGAAAAATCTCCTTTGACATTGAATCTGATCCAGTCTTTGGAGCTTGTTTTCAGGTCAACAATACAAAACTTGGAACCAAAATTAAACAAACTGTACGAACTGGTGAAATTTGATACCTGAACTGTGTTGCAGATGGATTTGCTGTTGCTGAATCCAATGTCAACCTCGCTCCACAGAGTTGTTGTGTTTTGCTAGCAAAGATGCTGCAAGAGGCCCTAGAACAGCGACCAGGAAGACATATTGTTCACAGAGTAACAACCAACAAGTGGGATATGTACATTATAACAATTAACAAGTGGGCTGTTTACAAACAATTATTATTGGAACTAGTGGGCTAGTAGTCCTCAAACAAAAAAGTATGCAGACCCAGTGCCAGGCGGCTCAGCAGTAGTTGATAAACTAGTAATTTCTTTTTTGCCAAAAAAAGAGCACTAGACGCCGGAATAAATTAACGGTCACATAAATCAAGTCAAGCTATGCCAACAAATAAGCGATGGACGTAATTGTTGAGTGTACAACACCTGTGAGAAAATTGACCTTCCGCTTCTCTGGAAGAAAGAGAGAAAAAGTAAAGTAAAGAAAAGGCACAAGTGCTGAATACCAAATAGCAAATAGCCTGGGCCCAAATACTCCAAGTGTTTCAACCATCATCACGTCTCAGGCTCCCTTGTATTGATTTGATCTCGAAGCAAGTCACCATCATGGAAGGCTAGCAGCCCATGTAAGAACCGCCTTAGTCTTCCCCTCATGATGCTCCAACCGGACAGATGTAAATGGCTAGTACTATCTCTGTGCCAAAACTGGCTCTGCCAAGAGAAAATAGCAACACACCGAAGCTTGCTCTGTTTCGAGAAAATAGAGCATAAGTCTATAGATCTACTTTACTACTTACTAATAGCATGTTACCAATACCACTGCCTAGCGCCTAGAATGCAATATTAAATTAGTACCTTATTTAGCATGTGCTAGTCCGGTTAGAGTCTAACCGTTAGACAAAAAGGTCATTTTCCTTCATTTATCAGATCAAACTTAAAAGACTTTCAGGATATGAGACCACCAACTACCCTGTCTATGTGACATCACTTAGCAGGTTCAGAAAAACCAAAGAGCATATACCAGTTCAGAGAAACCAAAAATATGATTTGGATTACCGATCTGGGAGAGGCCTCAACAACAGAATGCAGCATCCCAAGCGTCCTCTTCACTGCCTCGCCCACCAGCACCGCAGCAAACACCTCTGGAGGTAACACGTAGGGAGACGAACTGCGTCTACACATAAACTGCACGTAATCCACATCAGACAAGGCGAACGAATGAGAACCATTAGCAAAAGTTGTATCGATAAACCGTTCGCTGGTGAGCAAGTGACGCACACCACCTGTTCGTCGGAGAGCCTCTGAAGCGCCAGCTCGAGCGCGCCAACAGAGTCGACGAGGCGGCGGCGGCGGCCGTAGTCCCGTACCACCCTGGCGATGAGGATGCAATGCTGCGTAGGTTCCTCTCCATGACCATGCAGCCGCCGCAGGCGAGAGAGGAGGGTGCTTTTTTGGTCTTGGGGTGGGGCGAGCTAGTGGGGGTGGGACTGGTGCTGCACCTACGGAGGAGGCCCGAGGCTAGGGTTGGGATGAGTAAGAGTGCGAGTGGGAAAGAGGGAAGTGGATGGGGTGGAGAGCGGCGGCGGTGGCGGTGGCGGCGGCCATGGGAGCCGGGCAGAGCAGCAGTGGAAGGGAGGAAGATAGGGGGGATACGTCACTTACATTCTGGTCCCACCTAAAAGGTAGGTGATTCATTTTTTTAGAATCCACTTCAATTTTGGTGTCCTGCAACCATAGACGGATGTGAAAGTTTTGAACCAAGAAACTGGACTTGGCCGTCCTCTTGATACGTCACTTACATTTGCCTTTCACCAAATTTCCAGTGTCCTGCAACCATAAACTGGACTTGGCCGTCCAACACGGCAAGTTCATTGGCCGCGCTTGCGATATCAAGAGATACACGGTTCACCCTTGTGCCCAATGTAAGGTTATCAAAATCGTGTGCAGTCAAATCATAAGACTTGAAACAGGCAAGTCATAAAAATGTTGACGTCAATGACTGATGGTGCCTTTTTGGCAAGATTATTAAGACGAGGAATTTTGACAACCACGCCATTATATTAACGGTGCATCGAAAAATAAAGAATAAAAAATCTCATTCTTGGTAGACGAGACAGGAACAATATACATATACATCTGATCTGATTCAGATCTACTGTCGGGTGGGGACAGCTACAGAGTGTGCGCCCCATGGACAGAGTTGGGGGGTGGCTCCATTGGTCCACACATTAGTCTTCAAGAATCAAGAAAACAGAGTAAAAGAACTGAACTTGCTCTGTTTCCAGAAAACAGAGTAGACAGGCTCACTTTGGGACTCTTGAATAAGTATGCACTTGTTTTTATGTGCTTCTGTCCAAGGCCCCGATATGATCCAAGCATGAAGGTACACAAGCACGAGTCATGACCTTATGCCAAACCGAATTGATTTAACAAACCAAGAAAGACAGGTTCAGCGCTGCAGAAACTGAAGAATCTGCAAGTTTATTACCATGGAGGACATGAAGCAAAAGAAATCATTCATGGCAGCATACCACTGTGCCATTGATGAGCAAATAGAAACCTAAACACATACGAGCATTCAGAAAAATAAAAGCTCCCAGAGAATAATAAAACAATATTTCATCTTCCAGCGGGTACCACATGCATCATTCTTACAGCTCAGAAATCAAACAAAATGTTAAGGACCATTCATAGTTCATTCTGAATTTTAGTGACGCGAAACCTCCGTCAGCTGCCCCCCTCTGTTCTAGTAGCATATACAACACATTACCATCTTCATGCAAATGGGTACTGAACTTTTTGATAGAGGATAATACTTGAATGTGAGGAATACCTGAAATTTTCAACATAGAAGCCTCAACAGACCAAAACTTGCTCTGTCTCAGAAAAGGCAGAAAAACAGAGCATTATGTTTATAGATCCACCGAGGCGATGAGGCTGCAATGCTGCACCATGATCCTGAAGCAGCAGGCGAGAGGAGGCTGCCTTTTGGTCTGTCCTCTGGGTTGGGGCAAGCTAGTGGGACGGGCTTGGTTCTCCACCTATGGAGGAGGGCCGAGGCTAGGGGTTGCGATGGGTGGGAGTGCGAGTGGGAAAGAGGGAGGTGGATGGGGTGGAGAGCGGCGGCGGCGGCGGCCATGGGGAGACGGCCAGAGCAGCAGTGGAAGGGAGGAAGACAGGGGGCATACGTCACTTACATGCTGGTCCCACCTAAAAAGGAAGATGGTTCATAAATTTTTTTCTTTTTTCTTTTTAAGAAAATCCACTTCAATTTTTGTGTCCTGCAACCATAAACGGTGAACTGGTGAAACTCTCAGGCAATGAAACATTGGGAAACTGAACTCGGCTGTCAACACTGCAAGTTCATTGGCCGCGTCTGCAATATCAAGAGACGCGGTTCACCCTTGCGCCCAATCTAAGGCTATCAAAATCATGTGCAATCAAATCACAAGACTTCAAACATGCAAGTCATAGAAATGTTGACGTCAATGACTAATCGTGCCTTTTTGCCAAGATTATTAACATGAATATTCGAATTCGACAACTATATTGTGTGCACGAGTGCCTAAAAATAAAGACTAAAAAGTAGGTAGATCTAAAACAACCGTGGGCAATCCCGTAGAAAAATTGATACCGATGCGAGTCATGCTAACTCTTTGAAACCTTGTAGGAAGTGTGCCAAGGCATTCTTAAATCTATGGTTTTTTCTCTTCAATTGTAGAAATGTATAGACATCTTTCATGATTTAAAATCTTATTTAGCATTTTTGGGATTTTGCAACTAAATAAGGATCAAACCACCTTGAAAACCACTTCAAAATAGGGCTTCGGAGTGAACTGTAGAAAGTGACCGGAGAAATCGTATGGTGGTTGTGTATGCATCAATTCTAATGGGCTAGGGTGACTTATCACTGCTACACAAAACGATTTTGCAGAGTGATGGTCTTTTATTAACCAAGGCGATCACAAAATCCAACCGTCTCGTAAAATGCCAGGCGATTAACCGAGACGGTCCGTTATTTACAGAGGCACAAATGAATGACGGCCTCTCAAAATCAATTTAAGCAGACATTTGCTTGTAATGGAGGTAATCAGAAGATACCCGACTCCGAACTCTGAAAATTGTGGCCTACCTCCGAGCCTAGACAAAGCCCATATCTATCCTTCTACCAGGCTCACATATAAGCTAGACATAGGGTTAACACTCACTCTCCCAGCTGTGGCCCCTCCCCTCTGTTTCTCTCCCGGTCCGATGTAAGGAAAATGGACCTCGACCCATTTTAGTTTGGATTTTGGTGTTTGATGAACAACATGACCAAATGAGACTAACAAGTTTCCAAGTGTCTATTTTGTAGTCTCACAGGATGCAAATCATAACTTGGACCAAGGCACGGTAATTTTCTAGAGAACAAGGCCCGTGGAAATTGCGAAACCTTGATAGTGAAGACGGCGGGGAGCATCCGGGAGGGGCTTGCCGGAAGGCACATCGGAGACCCACTTGCGTGTGGGGAAGGCCTGAGGCTATCCAGGGAGATACCCAGGCGGGAACTTGGCCCTTGCGAGAGATTCCTTTGCGAAGGGCTCCAACGAGGATTAGGGGAAAGCTTGCGCGCTTCTCGATGCCTCGGTAAAAATACTGGAGTCGTCAACGGGAGTTTGCATCTCTATCACCTTTACCTTCCGCATTACTAATAGCATTACCTTTGATGCTTTGTTTACCTTTCCTAGCTTAATTGATAGGCTAGTTGGTAGGATTGGAAATTAGGGTGCAAAACTCTTTTGTGCGGTAGAAATAGCAATACACCTAGTAAAAGTTTAGTTGCACATAGATAGTTTACTTTATTGCAATAGGTTTGGATTAAGTGGAGTTAGAGGCCTTTGTTAGAAGTAGATTTTTAAGTTGCCTAATTCACCTCCCCCTCTTAGGCGTCACAATTTCCTTCACCACGGCCCTCCCCTCCGCTCCCGGTGGCACCCCACCTCTCCTCTCCGGCGGCCCTCCCTCCGACAACGGCCGAGCTCTCATTTCGCGGCATGGTGGCTGGGGCTCGGAAACGGGCGGTGTGGATCCGGCGGTTGGAGGATGGATCTAGCCGGTGCATGCAACAAGCAGCTAGATCTCGGTGGTGGGCCTCCTCCCCCTGCAGATGCGACAAATGTCATGTGAGCGACCCAATCCAAATGCGAGGGAGATGGGATCCTGGCGGTGGGAGGCTAGATCCGTGATGAGCGGTTTGCGACTCCGGTGGAGCAAATCCTATTGTGCGAGGCACGGTTGTGGATCTAGGCACCCTCGTGGATCTAGGCATGGACGAGTAGCTACGGCGAAGGGGCGAAGGCGGCGTTTGCATGGGCTCGACGGGCCTGTGGATAGGTTTTTTCCTCTTTTACTTTTTATTATTGATTGAGCAAAGCATCCACCTCCATAGGTCTGCTTTACCATAGAGCTTTGGATGGAGGCGGTTGCTTTGCCCGCCTCAAAAACCCAAAACAGCCGCAGACGATAGGATTGTTCCAAGCCTGCTCGGTAGTCGTGTACTTATTTTTCTTTATTCAGATTTTTGGGTTATTTAGGTATTGTAAGTCTAAAACTGATCTAACACTAAGATTGGGCAAAATTAAAATATAGATAGAACCCAGGCCCCGAGAAAAAAAAAGGTTTCGGTTGGGCATTTAGGTTCAAACTTTTGGGGGCCACTTTTAAGGACGTTGGTATAAAAGAATGACAATGACCAGTTTTGGGGGCCAGCTCCTATGAACCAACAAAGTGTGGAAACTTTCCCGTCCCATGATGAACCCACATCTTTCCCCATCTTCACTCCAGCCTGAGGTACAAATCTGAAATCGCTGACTCTAGTGGCGATTTTGAATTTTACAAAACAATTTTGAATATCAATGTACATTTATAGATACACTATGGATGTACATAGCTTTAAATTTTTCTGAAAGCTCCTAAACATATTTTTAGAGAATTTTCACAAGTGGCTTTCACTTAATATTTTTCTCGTAATTTTCTCCAGCGCCTTGGTCTGCTCCATATATCCAAGGAGGTATACTAGTACTAGTATGATGTTGGCGCCCATTGTTGCCTCCGTGTTTCATTGTATCCCTTACGTGCTGCATGCATTGTTTAACAAATGTCATTAGGCATATAGCTACAACGAAATCATATACTCCCGCTACCAATTAACAAATTGCCTTTATCTAAAAAACCAATTAACAAATTGCCGATTTTTGAACAACGGCGCAGCCTAAAGATACATGTTCAGCGTTCAATTTATACAACAATGTATAGGCTAATTACACCCGTATTCAAATCATTCATAACTTTTCTTTTTTGGCTCCACACAATAGAACGCGTCACCAAATAAAAGGGTTAAGTTCTGCAAAACGAGAAGTAAAGAGTCTGACAAGCTTATTACAGACCTGGGAGATGCCTTACCCATAAAAGGTCATCAGGCTAATCCATTCCGACCAGACAGACTAAAATAAAGAAAATCCAAAGCAAGCACTCTCTAGTCTTTGCACCAGGCACAAATTTTTATTTAGACGTACACCACAAACAACATGACGAAGCAGCTTAATCACAACAGTGTTTGCGCTTAACTCACAAACTGATTTACTAAATTCGTAATTGGCACTATTTTGTAAATCTCACCCATGCAGAATTCAGGCATTTCTCTTGTTGATGGGCAGATGTCCTGTCCTTCCTCTGTCACACTTACCGGTGAACTAAACCACCAAAGGTCCAAAGCCGAACAAAACCAGCAGCAGCCTGAGGAAATGTAGCGGACGAGGCATTTTAAGAGCCACAGTTGTGCTCGGGCAGGTCCAATAAACAAGAAGCAGCGTCAAAACCATACCTTGCACATGAACTCCTGAAATAGCAGCTAGGAATAGGATCCAAGCCATCAGCCAGCGATTGCATTCCCTTCCCTGGTTACAATTCTTCGCCAAAAGTTTTCCCCAGTTACTCTGAAGACAACCCTTCTAATGTGGCTAATCTTTAATAGCTCTTCCTTGCATTCATTTGCTTCACCTTCCTGCCTAAGGATCTTTATAAGTTCATCTGCAGCATCTTGCAAACATAATTCATCAAGCGCCCTAAGATTATCAATGCCATGAGGGAGGCACTTCAGTTCAGGACAGTCTGCAAACCATATCTTAACAAGGCTTCCCAGTGCATCTTCTTCTATTTCTACTTGGCGGAGCTGCGGAGCACCCCATATACGAAGTTCTCTCAGTCTAGGAAATGACTGTGCAGAGAAGCATAATGTCTTCCCATCGTAAGCCTTATAAAGGTGAAGTGAGCATAAATTACGCAGCACCATGAGGCTAGGAAATGAGTTCTCATGAAGCTTGGATGACCTGAGCCATAGACTAGTGAGATAGTTAAGGTGCAACCAGGAAGAGAGAATCTCAGGCATCCTTTTGTTTTCCAGCTGCCCTGCCAGTACGAGTTTACTAAGAGTTTCTGGTAAACTAAGTTGTTCCAAAGGCAACGCATCATCATTTGACATGCCAATTGACAAATGGACAAGACTGCTCATGTTCTGGAGAGCACTGTGCAGGAGTAACGAGTGCTCACTTGTCACGTCTTCAACGGCAAAGGTTCGTAAATCTGTCAAAGCTGCAACATCATGGAGAGTCTCTAAGCTAGCTGTAACCTTTTGCAGAGCATGCAGTCCTGTCAGGTTCCTTAGAATGCCCCTAGGCACCTTTACTCCACGGGAACGCCAGAAAGATCCTTCATTGATACTTGCAGTTGCATATAGGTACCTAAGCTTCTGCAGTTTTCCTACATCCTTTGGTAAAGATTGTAGACACGTGTTGATTGCATCTAGTACTTCTAAGTTTTGCAATCCTCCAACAGCCTCTGGTAGAGTCTCAATTCCAGTATCACGGAGACCCAAGAAACGAAGATTAAACAAGTTGAAGACCTCATTAGGGAGCATCTTGATTTTAGTACCTTGAATATCTAATGTTGACAACAATGTTGAGGATGCAAGGATAGGCCTCAACAAATCGATATCAACAGAACTTGAAAAAAGATAGATTCCACGGAGATGTGTCACACCTGTAGGTGGATTCAGCAGTACAATATTGGTGCTCTTTATTGACAGTCTACGTGTTCCATCTACCGAAAATGTCCCACGACCCTCATAAACTTTACCAAAACATTCTTTTTCTGCTTTGTCAACGGCTAGATGGCGGATAACATCATGCATTCGGCAACACTTCAGTCTTCCAAACTCATTCTTCATCACAACTTGTAGCAAGCTTCGATTTACAAGATCACTCAAGTATCCCTCTGCCACTTGTTCAAGTGTTTTGTTATCCTTTTTCCAAGATGAATCCAGATGTAATCCAGTGCCTAATTAATCTTCGCCTCCTCAGCTCGTAATCCTCTGGAAACATTGCACAATGTAAGAAGCAATTCTTTAGTTCGTATGGAAGGTCCTCCAAGCTGAGTTTTAGGATAGTATCGAAACCTTGGATCACATTATTAGTGGACTGCAATTCTAAATCCTTGTACACACCATCCCGGTCGAGTGTGTTGGTTGTTTCAAAGATAATGCACGGCCTATGCATGTAATGGCAATAGGCAAGCCTTCACACCTTTGTAAGAACTTTACAGCCAAATCATGTACCTCTGACGGGCACCTGTTGTCATCACTATTCCAAAAGCTGCTTTGCAGAACAACTCCCAAGAGTGCTTATCTCCGAGAGGCTCCAGTTTAATTATGCAATTACTAGATGCCAATGATGCAACTTCAAACTTTCTCGATGTGAGAACAAACCGGCTGGTGCAATTAGTTGGGAAGACTTCCATGATATTGTTAATCCATAGATCCTTTTCCCAAACATCATCAAGAATCAAGATATACATTTTACCTTCAAGATATTTCTGATGATCTCAACTAGGCTTCTAATTTCCATGTTAATTGCATCAGTTATGATGCCAAACTCTCTTACAATCCTCTTTAGTAAGTCTTCAACATGGTAACTCTGTGACACAGTCACCCAGGCTGCAACATCAAAATCTGGTTTTACAATCTTGTAGACATGGTCAACCAAAGTAGTTTTACCCACACCACCCATTCCCCACACTGTGACTATTTTGTTGTTCTTTTCCTTCAGATCACCAACTAGCAACTGTTTCAGCTTGGTTGCATTATGTTCAATACCCACTACATCATCTTCCCTTGCAAAACAGAAATTATTGGTGGATCTGCCATAATAGTCAGGCTGTCCCTGTATTCGTGGGGTGACATAACGAGCCCTCCTTTCAGCAGCTTCTTCAAGCTCAGCATTGATATCATGGAGCTTGTGAGCTAGACGGTGCCAAACCTTGACATGCTTGATCCTCTTTTTCATCTTGGCTGCAAATCCTCCATGCTTGTCATCCTGAAGCTTGTACATGAACTCATCAACAACATCCTCAATCTGGAAAGATAGTTCCCGGATCTTGTTGATGAAGATGCCAGTAATTTTGTCGGTATCTTTGAACTTCTCTGACTCCTGCAAGTAGGCTTTCATGCTCACTAGCTCCTCCTTGGCTTTGTGGATCTCGCCATAGAGACCCTTGAGAGCAGAAGCTTCCTTGCAAAACAGAGATGCACCATAGTCTGCTGCCTGGTTCGCCAAGGCTTCACTTAGCTTGCCAATCAGCACGCCGACAACAGCCTCTGCCATGGTTGTTGTGCGCACTTGGTATGCTAGAGGACTCCGATGTTACCAGGAGATCCAGGTGTAGTTGCCTAGCTGCAGCCAGAGGCCTGAGTTTAGGAACTAACTCCATATATATACAAGTGCAGACTTTGAAAGTTCGAAAGATGATATCTTACTAATGAACAAGGATTACCTGAACAGGACACGGGAGACCAAAACAAGCACATTGATGCTGCAGCCTCCAGCGTTGGAAATGGGAAGTCATGGGGCTTCGCCGAAGGAGGAGATGAGGAAAAATATCAATCCCTGCTGTCGCTACGATGGCCCATGGGGACACGACGGCAGACACGGACGGGACGACTTCAAGTGGTCGTCTTCTGCAGCGTGTAAACCATTGGCTGACCAGTGAGCCTCACAAGGACCGGGCACCAGCAATGAGAATGACAGCATTCAAAGCCGCGGCTGCTTAGCGATCATCACTAATGTCCTGTGGTCACGCATGCAGTGTAGTGACTTGTCAGTGATGGGATGCTGTTTGGTTAAAAGCATCAATCAATGCGTGGGTCATAAGTCCATAACATAATTCAAACCTTGCACTGTTGAAACTTGATAGTGTTTACCTGAATACGAGAAGCTATAGAACAAGCAGGCGTTGAAGTTGAAGTTGAAGATCAGGCCTTGTTTTAGTTAGCATTGGGGAGTGGGAGGAGTTTCATCGTCAGAGATGGAAAGGGGGTAGTTATGCTGGAAGGAGCCGTGAAAAAACGTCTCTGTGCTTGTAGAATTAGGGGCTGATTGAAAGATAAATAATCATTAATCTATCAGTGATGGGATGTTGTCTGGTTAAAAGCACCAATCAATGCGGGGCCATCACCTAATGCATCATCCACTAGGTGAGGGCTGTCTGTCACACAGCATTAGACTGACTTGGTCATTAGAATTTAGACTTGTAGAGTACAGTGTTAAGCAGTCCACCAAACTGTGCAACGTTGTTGCAGGAACCCAGTCCATCAATGTTGCTCATTGAACTGTGGCACCAAAACAGAGCAAGTAAGGCATAACAACAGCCTGAAGAAAATTTAAAAGACACCACTGCCCAGAAAGCTGTAAGAAATGAGTACCTTATTGAGCATGTGCTAGGCAGGTTAAGCAGAAAGGACATTTTGCTTCATTTATCAGATCAAATTGAAGAACTTGCAGGATAGGGGAAGACCAACTACCCTGTCTCTGTGACACCAATAGACCAGGTTCAGGGAAACCAAACATACATGATATACCAGGTTCAGAGAAACCATCAACCCAGAAATACAGCACGTTAATTTCCAGCGAAACGAAAACTAAAGGCTCCGTCAGACCTGGGAGAGGCCGAAACGACGAAACGCCGCATCCCAAGCATCCTGACCTCGACGCCTCGCGAACACCTCTGGAGTCTGGACTGACCACGAAGAGAGGGAGGAACAAACGCGGAAACGCGCGCTTAGTTCATAAGCCGAGCATGTAGAAGCATTAGCAAAAAGCTGCATCGATAAACCACCCGTTGAATAGCTGATGAGGAAGTGCCGCACCGCTGCACACCATCTGTTCGTCGGAGAGCCTCTGAAGCGCCGGCTTGAGCGCGCCAACAGAGTCGACGAGGCGGGCTTAGCGCTGCACCTACGGAGGAGGAGGCCCGAGGACAGGGTTGAGATGGATGGGAGTGGGAGTGGGAGTGGGGAAGAGCAGGGAGGTGGATGGGGTGGACAGAGGCGTCGGCGGCCATGGGAGCCAGCAAGAGTAGCAGCGGAAGGGAGGGAGATTGGGATGGATACATCGTCACTTACACACTGGTCCCACCTGGAAGGAAGGTGTTCAGCATTTTATCTTTTTTTTTAGAATTGTCTGTCTATATTTTTGTCCTGCATTTTATGTTTTTTTTTTAAATGACTCTCTATTGCTTTGTTTAGCATTTTATCTTTTCTTTTTTAGAATTGACTCTCTATTCTTTTTTTTAAGAATTGACTCTATTCTTTTTTTTTTTTTAAGAATTGAATCTCTATCTTTTTTGTCCGAGCTGAGTATTTTGACAAGTGAAACTTCAAAAACGAGAAGAAAACTAAACTCGGGCGCACAGCTTTACAAGTTCATTGGCCGCGTTGGATATTCACGCTTGCACCTAATGCAAGGTTATCAAAACATCGTGCACTAAAATCATGACTGTAAACATGGAAGTCATATATAGAGGTGTTGCCGTCAATGGTGAGCCACACCATTGTATTTACGGTGCATCTAAAAGAAATATGCTCATTCTTGAGAGATGAGACAGGGAACTCTTGGTAATTTGATCGATACTTGGAGTCATCAGCTAAATCTTGAAACCTTCGAGGCAGTGTGTCAAGGCATTCTCCAACTTGATGACACCTCATTCGATTCACTAGGTCAATGCATTGTAAAACCAAATGCTTTGCTATAGTACAACATATTTTCTTGTATATTAAGTAATTTGACTCCATACCACGATTGCAAATGGGCAAATAAGAGATAGGTGGACATGTTTCCAATGGACCGTCACAAAGCACAGAGTGATCATGGTGAGGCCATCCTCTTATTTGCAGGTTGTCCACTGTAACCACCTTCTCGTGCACAAGGATTTAAACAAGGATTTTGCATTTCTTTTCCACCCTAGCCTTGCAGATTAGCTTGCTCTTGAAGGTGGGATTGGAGCCTCTGAATTGGATCCTCTAAAGCTGAACGAGTGGAGTAAGAACCGTCGGCTGTCCATCACCAAGCAACAGATTAGCTTGCAGATTAGTATGTTTTCACCAAGCAAAAGTAATTTTATATAAATTATTTGTGTTGCAAATAATAAGAATGCAATTATGTCTCTGCAACATACCAATACTGATTATTTGGCTGTTGGTTTTATTACAAATTTACAATGTATTTAAAATAACTAAAATGATAATGTCGAATGAGTAATCTTTTACGCTAATCACAAAATGATAATGCCAAATGAGCAATCTTTTTACTGATTAGAGTAAAAGATTACCCATTCGGCATTATCTTTTACTGATTCATAGACATACTACTGACTGCCTGGAGCTTAGACTTTTGGCTCCACACAACAGAAAGCATTGACACACTAAATAGTTATGTTCACAAAAAAATGAGAAGTAAAGAGCCGGCCAAGCTTATTACAGACCTGGGAGATGCCTCAACCATAAAGGACATCAAGCCAATTTCTTAGGACCAGAAGAAGACTAAACAGAAACCAAAAGCAATGGACTCTTGTATCTGCGCTAGGCACACGTTTTTATTTGTAGATATACACCAGACACAAAAAAGGACATGAGGGAGCAACTAAAATCACAACAGAATTCGCAAACTGATTTAGTAAATTCATATGGACACTCAATTTTAATCTGAACCCATGCAGAATTCAGGCATTTTTTTTTGCTGATGTGCGGATGTCCTCCATCGCTAGCTCCATACAAACCCATCAGCAACCTGGGAAATGAAACGAGCGAGGTATTTTAAGAGCCACGGTCATCTCCTTGCAGGTTGAATAATAAACAAGAAGCAGGGTAAAAACCGAACCTAGTACATGAACTCCTGAAATAGTAGCTAGGATCCAAGCCTTCAGCCAGCGAATGCATTCCCTTCTCTGGTTAGAAATCTTTGCCAATAGTCTTGCCCAGTTGCTCTAAACAGAACCCTTCTAATGTGGCTAATCCTCATTAGCTCTTCATTGCATTCTTTGGCTTCACCTTTCAGCCTAGGGATCTTTATAAGCTCATCTGCAGCATTTCCGAAATACAATTCATCAAGCGCCATAAGGTACTCAATGCCACGAGGGAGCCGCTTCAGCTCTGGGCAGTCCGCAACCCATAGCTTAACAAGGTTACCTAGTGCATCTTCTTCTATTTCTACTTGGCTGAGTTGTGGAGCACCCGATATATATAGTTCTCTCAGTCTAGGAAATGACTGTGCAGAGAAGCATAATGTATTCCCATCATAAGCCTTACAAAGGTTAAGTGAGCATAAATTACGCAGCACCATGAGGTTAGGAAATGAGTTCTCATCAAGTTTGGAGAATGCCAACCACAGATAAGTGAGACAGTTAAGGTGCAACCAGGAAGAGAGAATTTGAGGCATCTGTTTCTTCTCCAGCGGCCCTGTCAGTCCGAGTTTAGAAATGGTTTCCGGTAAAATAAGTTGTTCCAATGGCAACGCCTCATTTTCGTTTGACATAGTAATTGACAAACTCACAAGATTTCTCATGTTTCGGATAGCGCTACACAAGATTATTGAGTGCCCACTTGTCACGTCATCAACTGAAAATGTTCGTAAATCCGTCAAAGCAGCAACTTCATGTAGTGTCTCTGAGCAAACTTTAACAATTTGCAGAGCATGCAGTCCTGTCAAGTTCTTTATTATGCCCCTAGGCACATTTACTCCACGATACCATATGAAAGATCCTTCATGGACCCTTACAGTTGCATATAGGTACCTAAGCTTCTTCAGTTTTCCTACATCCTTTGGTAAAGATACTAGACCAGTTTTGGCTGCATCTAGTACTTCTAAGTTTTGCAATCTTCCAACAGCCTCTGGTAGAGTCTCAATTCCAGTATCACGGAGACCCAAAAAATGCAGATTAAACAAGCTGAAGACCTCGTTAGGGAAGCATCTTGATTTTAGTACCTTGCAGATCCAATGTTGACAACAATGTTGAGGATGCAAGGATAGGCCTCAACAAATCGATATCAACATAACTTGTAAAAACATAGATTGCACGGAGATGTGTCACACCTATAGATGGATTCAGCGGTACAATATTGGCACTCTTTATTGACAGTCGGCGTGTTCCATCTACCGAAAAATGTCCCACGGCCCTCAAAAAAAACTTTACCAAAACATTCCTTTGCTGCTTTATCCAGGGCCAGATGGCGGATAACATCATGCACTCGGCAACACTTCAGTCTTCCAGAGTCATTCTTCCTCAAAACTTGTAGCAAGCTTCGATTTACAAGATCGCCCAAGTATCCCTCTGCCACCTGTTCTAGTGTTGTGTTCTCCTTTTCCTTAATGAATCCAGATGTAATCCAGTGCCTAATTAATCTTCGCCTCCTCAACTCGTAATCCTCTGGAAATATTGCACAATGCAAGAAACAACTCTTTAGTTCATACGGAAGGTCCTCCAAGCTGAGTTTTAGAATACTATCGAAACCTTGGATCACATTATTAGTGGACTGCAATTCTAACTCCTTGTACACACTATCCCAGTCAGAGTGTGTTGGTTGTTTGAAAGACAACAGACGGCCTATGCATGCAATTGCAATAGGCAAGCCTTCACACTTTTGTAAGAACTTCACAGCCAAATCCTTTAATTTTGACGGGCACCTTTTGTCATCACTAGTCCGGAAAGCTGCTTTGCAAAATAACTCCCAAGAGTGCTTATCTCCTAGAGGTTCCAGCTCAATTCTGCAATTATTAGTTGCCAATGATGCAACTTCAAACTTTCTTGATGTGAGAACAAACCGGCTTGTACAATTAGTTGGGAAGACTTCCATGATATTGTTAATCCATAGATCCTTTTCCCAAACATCATCAAGTACCAAGATATACCTTTTGCCTTCAAGTTGTTTTCGGATGATCTCAACTAGGCTCCTAATTTCCATGTTAATAGTATCAGTTATGATGCCAAACTCTCTTGCAATCCTCTTCAGCAAGTCTTCAACTTGGTACCTCTGTGACACAGTTACCCAGGCTGCAATATCAAAATCTGGTTTCACAACCTTGTAAACATGGTCAACCAAAGTAGTTTTTCCTACACCACCCATTCCCCACACTGTGGCTATTTTGTACTTCTTTTCCTTCATATCACCTACTAGCAACTGTTTCAGCCTGTTTGCATTATGTTCAATACCCACTACATCATCTTCCCTTGCAAAACAGAATTTTTGATTGGTGGATCTGCCATGTTGGTCACTACTCCCAGGTTGTCCCTGCATTCCTGGGATGACATAACGGGCCCTCCTTTTTGCAGCTTCTTCAAGCTCGGTATTGATATCATGAAGTCTGTGAGCTAGACGGGTGCCAAACCTTGAGATGCTTGATCCTCTTCTTCATCTTAGCTGCAAATCCTCCATGCTTGTCGTCCTCAAGCTTGTACATGAACTCATCGATAACATCCTCAATCTGAAATGATAGTTCCCTGATATTCTTTGATGAAGATGCCAGTGGTCTCATCAGTATCCTTGAACTTCTCTGCCTGACGCAGGTAGGCCTTCATGCTCTCCAACTCCCTCTCAGCTTTGCGGATCTCGCCAAAAAGACCCTTGAGGGCTGAAGCTTCCTTGCCAAGCAGGGTTGCTCCATAGGTTGCCCTTCTCTCGCCAAGGCTGCACCTAGCTTGCCTATCAGCACTCCCACAACAGCCTCGGCCATGGTGGTTGTGGGGACTTCCTTGAGTGCTCAGAATCACAGGTGTGCCAAGTATCTGCCGTGTCCAAATTTCAAAAACAAGTTCAATTCTCAGATCTAGCTGTATTTGTACTGGAATCTTAACTTTGAAAGCAAGATTTAGTTAGAACTTTATTTTGACCTGCTGAAATTAGGTGGTTAGTTACCTGAATAGGAGACGAAAACAAGTGCTGCAGATTGATTCGTCTTTAAGTGATAGTATGCTTCAACGAAGTCAGAGGAGGAACGCCCAGCGAGAATCGACTAATAGATTGAACAACTTGAAGCTGTACACGAGTGAATTTGACAAAACAAGTCAATTTTCAGAGCTTGTTTTCAGCTTAAGATTCTAGACTTCTAGACATGCAGATGGGTACCGAACAAACTTTGAGAGAGGATAATACCTGAATACGATGATGCCAGAAAGAAAGTATGAATGGTTGCAGATTGCTGGTCCTTGTAGCATCCAGAGGATGATGACCGGTGACACACAACTACAAGAGAGATAGAAAGAGAAGAAACTGAATCTTCCTGCAGCTCTGTGAATGAAGGAAAAATCTCCTTCGACACTGAATCTGATCCAGTCTTTGGAGCTTGTTTTCAGGCCAACAAACTTGGTACCAAAATTAAACAAACTGTACGAACTGGTGAAATTTGATACCTGAACAAACTGTGAAACTAGGAAACTAGCTTGTGTTGCAGAAGGATTTGCTGTTGCTCAATCCAATGTCAACCTCGCTGCACAGAGTGGTTGTGTTTTGCGAGCAAAGATGCTGCAAGAGGACCTAGAACAGCGACCAGGAAGACATGTTGTTCACAGAGTAAACTACCAACAAGTGGGCTATGTACATTATAACAATTAACAAGTGGGCTGTTGACAAACAATTATTATTGGAACAAGTGGACTAGTAGTCCTCAAATAAAAAAGTCTGCAGACTGCATGTGTATGCAGTGTTAAAAAATCTAAATCGATGCAGTAGTTTACAAACTATTCATTTCTTTTATGCCAAAAAAGAACACTAGATGCCGGAATAAAGTAACAGTCACATAAATCAAGTCGAACTATGCTAACAAAAAGCAATGGACGCAATTGTTGAGTATACAACCTGTGAGAAAATTGACCTTTCGCTTCTATGGAAGAAAGAGAAAAAAAAAGTAAAGAAAAGAAAAGGCACAAGTGCTGAATACCAAATAGCAGAAAGCCTGGGCCTAGATACTCCAAGTGTTTCAACCGCATCATCACGTCTCAGGCCCCCTTGTATTGATTTGATCTCCCTCGAGGTGACATGGCAGACTAGCAGCCCGTGTAAGAACTGCCCCTCATGGCGCTCCAACCCAACAGTCTGACAGATGTAAATGGCTAGTATCATTTGTGCACCAAAACTTGCTCTCCCAAGAGAACATAGCAACACACCAAAGCTTCCTCTGTTTTGAGAAAATAGAAGCATACGTTTATGGGTCTACTTATTACTAATAGCATGTTATCATTACCGCTGCCCAAAAACCTATATTAAATTAGTACCATATTTAGCATGTGCTGGCCCGGTTAGGCAAAAAGGAGAGTTTGCTTCATTTATCAGATGATGAAGCTGAAGGACCCCTAACTACTACCCTGTTTATGTGACAGTGACGCCATAGAGAAAGACAAAATATTTTCAGCAACAAATTAAAGGCTCTATAACTTAGATTTAGACCTGGGAGGGGCCTCAGCAACAAATTGCAGCATCCCAACCGTCCTCCTCACCGCCTCGCGCACCAGCACTACGGCAAACACCTCTGGAGCCAACGCAGAGAGAGAGGAACCGTGCCTACCTAGAAACATGCACGCAGTCTCAATCAGCCAAGCCGAGCGGCGGTAGTCCCGCACCACCCAGGCGTTGAGACTGCACAGGTCCCTCCATGACCCGGCCGACGGGGACGGGGGCGGGGGGTGGGAGTGGCTGCGGCCGCGCAGGAGAGAGGAGGCGGCTTTTTTTGGTCTGGGGGGGTGGGGCTAGCTCGTGTGGTGGGCTTGGAGCTTCGCCTGCGGAGAAAGCAAGGGGCTGGGGTTGGGGTGGGAGTGGGGACGAGGGAGGCGGTGGAGAGAGAGCCGCCGGCGGGAGGCGGCGGCAGCCATGGGAGTCAGCCAGTTTGGGATGAGAAGAACAGGGAGGAGAAGATTACTTACATGTGGGACATGCTCTGTAACTTACAAGTTGTCCCCACATGGCAGGGAGGCTGCGGCAGGAGAAATTTGCTTGTTGCAATGCATGGTTTTAAATTTAAATTGACTAGCAAAGTGTCGCAAGTGCGTTGCCGCGGAAAAAAAAAGATTGTATGTATCACAACATTGTAACACCCCTGGTGTTATAACATTAAAACTTGCCATGTCATCATCATTAGTAATGCAAAGCATTCATATTAGCCAACCCGAAATGCATTAATTAAAATAAGTTTATATTTAGGGAAAATGTTTGTGTTTAGGGGTTAGAGTGATTTTATGTTGATCACATGTTTTTGATCCTAAGTATGAGGTTGGGTGATTGTTTTTATATATATTGATTGATGGTTTGAAATTTGATCAAATTCTACTTGATTTGAATTTTGAAAACCCTAATTTCCAAAACCCTTTTTACCCCCTTTTCAATAATTCAAAATCTAAGCAAAATTTGACAAAAGTTCCAAAAGCCAGTTTGTAGATCTTGTTTTGTTGTACCGAGTGCTTTTGGAAGTTTTTAAAGTTGTTTATAAAATTTTGGAGCAATTTTGAATTTATTCAAACCCACCTTTTGACCCTATTTCAAAAAGTCATATTTAGAGGCTGAATTTAAAAATGTTTCAAAAAGGGAAAATGTTCATCTTGAAAAGTTAAGCAAAGTTGCTTTTTGAAGTTTTTCGAGTTCAGTTCAAATTTTGGGTGAATTTCGCATAAACCGAAAGTTAGGGTTTTGGGTGCTACGGTGAATGAGGGGAGTTCTTTGCTCCCCCTCCATACCGCCGGTCGCCGGCGTCGCCGTGGTTTCGCCTCGCGCCTTCGGCCATCCTCGTGCGTCACCGGCTACCGGCCGGGTTCGCGAAGTCGCCATCCACGTCCCCCGTCCTTTTCTTTCTCTCTTAAGGCCGGAGCCGACGCCGTGTCTTTCTTCTTTCTTCTTCCACCGCCGGCAACCACCTCCGCCTCCGTGCCATTGTCGCCGCCGCCGAGCTCCAATCCACCAAATCGACCTTGCCATCCGAATCGCAACCGTTGCGGCGTCGTTTTGAGCCAGCTCGCGCCATTCCTCGTAGCCGAGTCATCTGCGCGACGCCGTCTTCTCCACGGCCGGCGGCCGCGCGTCCGCAAGTCCCTCACCGTCGCCAGACTCATTCGGTGGACTTCTTGAAAACCATCTAGTATATTTGAATCGTCTTGTTGTTAGGTGGTCGTGATCGACTGCTCTTTCTCCAGGTTGAAGCCCCGACGCGCGGAACGCCGCATTGTTGCCACCGGAGCACGCCGCCATCGCCAGCCGCTGTCACCCGCCGAAGCTAGCCCCCGCGCTCCTTCCTAACCTCAAGCGGCGTGAGCACCATGCTCGGCCGAGCTCCCGCCATGCCCGCGGTCGTTCGTTTTTAGTTGTCCGTCTTAGGCCGCCCAAAACGTCGTCGCCGACGAGAAACTCCGCAGCGTCCGGCGCCGCCCGCGCGCGCCGTTCTTGCGTAGGGTCGGTTTGGGTTTACTTTAGACGGGGTTCGGGATCGCCGATCGTGCGGACTCGCCGGGTGCCCTCGTATCGTCGGAGAAAGCTCAGACGAAGCCTTGCCGCCGCAGCGCCGCGCCCGTTGCCGCCATGGCCGTCGGTGAGTGTGCCGGGTGTCCTTGCCGCCGCGTTTGTGGCCTAGATCGATCGCAGGGGTCGCGTAGAGCATGTAGGTGCCGACCCTCGCCCCGCCGAGGTCACCGCCGGGCGAGGAATCGCCGATCAACCGCCCGCCCGTCGCCCGTGGTCGCGTGGGGCGGGAGGGCTGGGCCGGGCCGGCCTGTTAAGTGTCCGGGCGGTCCCGGTGGCTTGTTGGGCCGAGCCTAGGAGTTTAGGCCCGAAGGCCTTTTCCTTTTAATGAATGCTTTATGTATTTCTTTAAATATGAATAGTGTCTGTTTTTTGTAAATTTCATATAAATTCAAAAGTTGATTCAAAAATTCTGAAAATTTTTTTGTAGCCTTCCTATGAGTATGTCTACCCATGAAAAATTTGAAACTTAGATTTTGAGTAGTTCTTGCATGTGTTAAAATTACAATCTTTAATTGAAAATGCATCTACCATGATTTTTTAGAAAATAAAATATTTGTTCAAAAATCATGAAAATTTATTTGGTGTTGTTTTAGGGTATAACCTTTCTGTACAAAAAGTTTGGAGTCATTTTAACAAAGTTTATTTCTTAGTTATTTTATGCTCTATCATTTTATTTATTTAAATGAAATGTTTAAGGTGTTATGACTTAGGAATTGTGTGACTTTTGGATTGTTTTGTGAATCTTGGATCATACCACAATCAAATGGTCTTTGAGAACTCCTTTAGTGATAGAAGTAGTTCAACAAGTTGGTTTTGTTGGGTTGCAACTTTATCGTGAAGAAAAAGCCGTTTATTATTTCATGCACTTGCAAGCATCATATTTAAACTTATGGCATCATGTTGAAGCATATTTTATTTTGTGTAGTGAAGCGAGAACGAGATTGTTAAATCGAGCAAGTCCACGAGGAGGTTCATTATCCAATTGGAAGCGGGTTCGGATTTCTCTGGATTTTTCGAAGAGATAGTTTATCCCCGGATCAACGAAGGCAAGCCCCGGTGCATTTAAACCTTCCTTGACATTTTACAAAGCTTTATATCACTTTTGTTTATGCTTTGTTGCATTAAGTAATTAGGAGTTGAGTGATAACCTAATTGCTACACTATCATCCTTTTATTGCAATACCATCCTTGTTAACCGTTTTATTTGAAAATGCTTAGTAATGCTTAGCCCTCGCTTAATTAGTTAAGTTTTTTTTTTTCATCAAAAATTATTTTATATGAGAATGTGGTATTTTTTTTTGGAAAAGAATGAAGTAGTGATGAATTTGAGATCGGGCGGGACGTAGGTTGAAAAGCCGGCGGGATACCTAGCCGTGCTTGTCCCGTGTTGGTCGTTTAAGGACCGTCCGTTGTTTGGATTGTTAAGTTCGGGACTTTTTGAATGCAAGTTGCTTTGAGGCCTTTTGGTCAATAGCACGTCGTAGCGGTCACCCTGGTGTCGACGAAACTAGTCTGGCCACATACTCCGTAAGCGGATCTCGTGGAGCCAAATCGGGAACGGATAACTACGCACTGGGAGTGGAGAGATGGCGGGAGTAGCGTGTACCCGCCCTACTTGAAATTTGGTACGGTGGTGGGGTACTGTACTCTCGGGTGGCGTGTGACCCAGTCCCGTTTTGGACATATCTAAAAGAAGGTTGATATATGCAAGCTTAGGTGCTACATATGTCGCGGTGGTTAGAACTCCCTATTTGGGTTATAATCGATTCATGAATCGCCGTTGCTTCTCGGATATGGAGACCCGTTCTTACGCCCCTTACATCGTAGTAAGTGATGGAATATGTTTTTGAGAAAGAAAGTTGGAAAAGGCGAGAGATGTTTGATTTAGTATAGGATCACCTAGATTCTATGAGCTACTAATCTGAAAGTAAAATATGGAAAGTAAGGATTTATTATTAGTAAGCTTTTTACGCAAAGCGAGTCTTTGACTCTTGCTAAAAAGCCTTACCTTGATCCCCTAAGCCACGCATTCCCGGAGTCTTCTCCTCTTTCCTTTGACGGTTAAGTCTTGTTGAGTACTCCCGTACTCTCAGGGCTCGTTAACCCATGTTGCAGGTACTGACTTGTGCTATTAACCAAGGTTATGTCGGTAGGCTCGACATGATCCGGTGTCTTCTAGTTCTACCTAGCTTCCGCAAATTAAGTTAAGTTTACTCCAAAGTAACTTATTCATGTTTTGTAAATTAATGTTATTATTCTTCCGCACTCTGATTTATATTTTTTAACAAATATTGTAATGTTGTAACTACTCCTTTGTTGATCTTGGTATGAGACATAAATTGTGGTGTGTCGGGGTTCCGATGACACCCAGCTTCTTTGAGTTATTGGGTGTATTCGCATGCTTGCTAGGAGGTCTTTGGGACAATAACAGTGCATGGTGGGCCCCTGTAATTTAGGAGGTTCTGTCACAAACATGCTCTCGTGGAACTTCACGTATCAAGGCTACGTAAGCGGGCCGACGATGTCTACATTCTCATGGAGTTTTTCTCAACAGCGTCACCGAGTGCACGCTCCTCATGCTCAAGCTGCTTGAGAGAGCGCTCACTCTAGCATATTTGTTAACTTATAATTATTTTTTTGTTATAGTTTATTATCTCGCAATATTATATTAGATTTTGTAATTTCTATTATCTAAACCTTCTATATGGGAAACCCCCACTAGGGGAGTTCTCTCGACATGCAGGGCGTCCACGTAGGCAGCCCCATCATATTTTCTTTCTCTCGACATGCGGGGCGTCCACGTAGGCAGCCCCATCATATTTTCTTGCATGCAGCAATTGATCAGTTATTGTTTCAGTTCGTGGTTAGGCTCGGTGGCCTCTTCATGCCTGTATGCTCATCGCCGGCATGGGGTATTGCCACAGCTCGGCCTGTTGTCCTTCCTCAGCGTTTCCCCATCCGCAATGAAGAGCTTGGTCCGTCGCCCTTCCCTACACGGTCTCCGTTACGGTGTCTGCTCCCCTTCCCATTCCCATTAGTTGTATATATACGAAACATCCACAAGCCTGTCCCAGCCGCCGCCACCTCCTCTTCCCTTCCCTCTTGCACGGCCACGTCGGAGATGAGAGCGCCGCCATCGTCGAGCGGGCACACCGGCCTGCACGATCCCACCGGACTTCAAGCTAGCTCCGTCCTCTGTGCGCCATCCCGTCGATCGCTTTATCCCCACCCAACCGCGACGGCGGCGTCCGGTCACGTCGACCGTGACGTCGGCCCTCCAGGCTGCCGCGGCGTAGCCTTCCCCCGTGGACCGGCTGCAGTGCAACTAATCCCGCGCAGGGGTTCAAGTCGCTGGCCTCAGGATGGGTGTGGTGACGATGCTCCTACTGGTCATGGGAGATCCATCCGTCGAGCAAGTCACTCGAGACCCGGCGCTGCTCGAGATGCAGCGTCCTTGCAAGTCGCTGCAGATCCGGCACCGTACTGACGTCGGGCCTCACATGATCGAGGCCCCGGCGGTGACGGCCCCTAGCCGGTTTCCTCACAGCAGCGACACGATCTACGCCATGGATCCTGTGTGCAGCGGTGATGCCATCTCCACCAACAAAGGAGTCCAGTCCGGCAGTAGGAGGAGGTCGAGCCCCCTCAGATCCGCCGTCTGAATCCCTCTCGGTATGCGGGGTGCGGGGTTTGGCCCACCTCACTGGCACCAACGTCGCGTCCTCCTCCGTTGATGAATCCTCGCCGCGACGAACTGTTACTGGTATGATGGCTCCAGAAATTGATTTGTTATATGTTTTATTTTTATAAATTATTACTGTGAATTCGGCATGTGAGTAGTATAACATTTGTGCTATTTTTCTAGAACGTATACGAACGTACTCTGATATTCCTCTTCTCAGAAAGTTTGTACGTATATTTTATCTACTACACCAGGGGAACCACCGCTCAGCGGAGATCGCAGCTGAGCCCTCCATATGATGATGCTGCCTCATTCCGTCAGCGGCAGGGGAGCACCCAACGATCTCAAGACCATGGCATTGGCATGGTACGCGCATGGTGAGTGGGGTGTCTCCCTAGCGCCTGTACCTGCTCTCCGCTCACCAGGTATACGACTCTAGCAGGCTAGCATGTGGCTTGCTTCCCTTTTGATTAGCCTCGCAGGCTAGCTACGATATCAAAAGAATTGGACACAGCATCCAACAAATTGTTCCGTATTATTTATTCTACTAAGCACAAGCTTAATAATATTCAGATGTGTCTGTGGCCTTTACTGTTTCTTGGGGAGTTTCTCTCGGCATGCGGGGCGTCCACGTAGGTAGCCCCATCATATTCTCTTGCATGCAGAAAAAAATCCCGCCTGATCCCCTTCCTCCCCTCGCAGGTAACTGGACGGTCTTTTCCTGAAACGCATGGTGTGAAACGACATGCATTGCTATCGTAGCACCTCAGCCTCTCCCTCTTCCACTTTCCTGAAACGCATGGTGTGAAACGACATGCATTGCAATCAACGATTTTGCAGGGACGTGTGGCGCTACTGCGTGATAGTTTTTTCGACCCGCAGGCGAGGATGAGAAGCACCAAGTCTACACCGTCGACATTCGGCAGCATCCGTTCGAACAAACTCATGTCTGATCCGGCGACGACATATTCATCGACGCAGCGCACATACATTACCACAAGAATCGACCCTTGGGCCGTGCCATGCATCTGCTCTCCTCGATGCAATCCCCTGCGTCGCCGAGGCAGACAGGCTGCGGTTGTTGAGCGCGGTGGCGCGCGACCCTGGAGCTTGGATCCCAGGAATCCGTACTGGTGTATACCCTACCCATATCTATATTTTAGTGGATAATCCAATTCCTCCCCCTTAAATATAGTTTAGATATATATGGTTTACTATCATGGTCCGTACACAACATTGTCGTGAGAGCAAGCGTTGCGTTGAGGCGTGGGCTCTCTCCTACTAATTTTAAATCAGCGTTTCTCCACGCGTGCTATTGGTTGGCAAGGTATACGTGGACTCTCTCCTACTAATTTTAAATCAGCGTTTCTCCACGTGCTATTGGTTGGCAAGGTATATAAGATCAATTTTGGTGTTGTACATTAATTTACAAATATTATCTTTCACAAATTAGCGACCCATGTTTTGTTTGAAGTTGGAGATCCAAGATTAGCATGATGCATTTTCTTTAGTTTATTATCAAAATTACTTTTACATTCCTCTCAACACGATTGAAATTATTCTTGCATGCCCGCAATGGCGCGCTGAGAGTTCTCCTAGTTATACTACATATATGTCCGTGCACACGTGGTCTCAAACTCTATGTGGCTTGGCTAATTTCAAAAAGCTAATATTTATTACAATCAGTTAGAGTCATAATTGATCTTCGGTCATCTTTTCGTGTATATAGCAAGATGCTTTCAGTTAAGCTTTGTATATAAGAACCTTTTCCTCTCTTAAAATGAATGAAAATGACCGTCAATGTTTGGATCTCACCACAACTTTTGTTGTTAAAAAAACATATGTGGCTTGGCTTAGATTCTTTTTAGGCAAAACATGAGACTTGGCTTAGATGAACGTAATAAGAAACAAGTCAGAACTCAGACTTGTGTGTGCTACAAAATATATGTTCCCTCCGTCGAGCTTGAGTGATGGTTGATATATAATACGTACATACCTGTGGTGTCGTTTGGCTGGGACTTCCTGGACGCGGCCGTCGTTATCAGTTGAAAGCGAAATCTGATTCCGCTTCTTCTTCTCATCTGTAGGTTTGGCCGCTTCGTCAGGGGTTCAATGCCACGCGTATCAAAGAAATCCTCCGCGCAACTCGCGGGCAGGAGCGGGCCGCACGAGACACGGGAGTTACCACGTCGCACGCGTGGGCGCCTGGGCTGGGCGCAGGCCCACGTTGGACGCGTGGAAGGCAGGCAGACAGAAAAAGGAGGTGGACAAAAATTTTTCTTTTTATTAGTAGGTATAGATATAGATATATATATTTTCCTAACAGATTTAATTATTTTAGTTGATTGATCGTAATTTTTTCCCACATAAATACATCTCACTTTCTTACGTTAGTTCCTTAATTTCTCTCTTTCCTTGCATGGATGTTTATATAGTTATTTATTTATGATTCATTTTGATTGATTTCCTACATGGCCGATAAACTCTACCCTTTGCTAATCTTAGCAAGAGTGAAATTCACTCAAAGTCTCTAAAATTGTCTTAAGTGTCGCTAAAGTCTCGATTTGCATTTTTGGTTTCAAGAGTTTGTTTGGGTCTCGCCGGTCATTCATTGGAATGGGTCTAAACCCGTCTCGGTAGCTGACGTGGCCCTGCACGAGATGTCCGTAATGGACTCGGCGTGCTTCGTCCTGGTAGCTGACGTGGCACTCCACGAGGCGTCTACCATGGATTCAGCACACTGACGCAGCGTGGACCCTTGACTGGTGAGGTTTTGGCCACGCCCCGCGTCCACCCTCCTTCATTCATTGTTTAACCATGGACTAACTAGGCTTAAAAGATTCGCCTCTCGCGTTTTTTTACCCAAATGTGCAATTAATTTTTTTTATTTACCTACATTTAATCTTCCAAAAATACGATAAAAGATTCGATGTGACAGGGAAATCAGAAGCACTTTTTGGGTTCTTGTGTTGCAACTGAACACCCCCATAGGATTGGATTGCAGGACATCTCTGATTAGTTTGGGGATAGTGCGGGATGGAATAGTCTCATCTTTATTTTTAGGACAGGATCGACCTTGTTCCGTAGATGCAAGGACAAATTCCTTTACGTTCTTTGTTTGGTTTTAGGGTCTCAGAACATAGGATCAACTATCTGACGCATGGGGCCTATCCGTTATTTTCTTATTTTCTCCTTATTTCCAAGGGAACGACTTCATTTGTCTTTGGTGGGAGGAATAGTCTATGATCTAAAGGAGTCAACAACGAAAAAAATTACTCTACTAATCTACAGGTGAAGCACCTTGTGTTTGTAATCTGAGTAGCCCACGAATTAGTAGCTATAGGTTGTAAATGTCAGGAGGCCCGGCCTTCAGCGTTGGCCGAAGTGCTAAATTGTATTAGGTATTCTATTACTCAACCATGTCAGGTAATATTTGGCTTCAAGTTATTTAGTTGACATGGTTGAGTGAAACCAAGCCATATACTCCTGCTGCCAATTAAAAAGAACATACAAATTCCCAATTTATGAACAACGGTGCAGCCTAAACCTGCGTATTCAGCCCTTAATTATAGTACACTGAATTTTTATGACAATTAAAATGACAATGTCATTGGAGCAGACTTTTAGGCTAATCACACCCATATTCCATTCATCTGATCAAATTATTCGTAAACAAATTGCTGGTTGAAACTCAAAAGTTTTGGCTCCATACATCAGAAAAGCACCGCCAAATAAAAAGGTTAAGTTCTGCAAAACGAGAAGTGAAGACTCTGACAAGCTTATTTTACCAACCTGGGAAATGCCTTACCCATAATGGTCATCAGACCAATCCATTCTGACTAGATAGACTAAAAGAAAACCCAAAGCAAGCACTCTCTAGTCTCTGCACCAGGCACAAATTTTTATTTTTAGATGTACACCACAAACAACATGATGGAGCAACTAAGGCCTCGTTTAGATGGCAAAATATTTGCCAAAAGCACTGTTCTAACTCCTGTAGCACTTTCGTTTGTATTTGGTAAACATTGTCCAATCATGGACTAACTAGGCTCAAAAGATTCGTCTTGTGATTGACAACAAAACTGTGTAAGTAGTTTTTTACCTACATTTATTCTTTCGAACATATGTCTTTTGGTGTATTTAATGTGATGTGATGGAGAGAGAGTCTAAAAATTTGCAAGTTTTTGGCAAAACTTTAGCCATCTAAACAAGGCCTGAGATCACAACAGTGCTTGTTTGCAAAGTGATTTAGTAAATTCATATTGACACTATTTTGTAATCTGCACCCATGCAGAATTCAGGCATTTCTCTAGCTGATGGGCAGATGTCTTCCTCCGTCGTAGCTCAATACATGTCCACTAATTAACCACTGAACTGAACCACCAAACGTCCAAACAGAACAAAGCCAGCAGCAACCTGAGGCATTTTCAGAGCCACGGTTGTGTTCCAATATAAAGAAGAGTTTGACAAGCGTATTACAAACCTGGGAGACGGCGAGATGCCTCACCCATAATTCCATAAAGGACATCAAGCGAATCTCTTAGGAGCAGAGACTAAACAGAAACCTAGAGTTCTGCACCAGGCACAAAGGACATGATGAAGCAACTAAACTCATAACAGTGTTTGTGCTTAATTCGCAAACAGATTTAGTAAATTCGGATTGGTACTCTTCAGCAATCTGCAACCATGCAAAGCGTTCAGTCACTTCCCCTGCTGATGATAGCAGGTTGTCCTGTGCTCTGCTTCCGTGATCACTAGCTCAATACATGTTCACTTGCCCCGGAACTGATGAATCACCAAGGGTCCAAAGCAGACCAACAAAGCCAGCAGCAACCTGAGGAAATGAAACAGAGGAGGCATTTTAAGAGCCACGATTGTGCACCGTCCAGTCCAATAAACAAGAAGCAGCGTAAAAACCATACCTTGTACACGAACTCATGAAATATAGTAGCTAGGATCCAAAGTTTTCAGCCACGAGTGCATTCCCGAGTGCATTCCCTTCTCTGGTTACAATTCTTTCAAAAAAGTTTTCCCCAGTTACACTAAAACCAACCATTCTAATGTGGCTAATCTTCATTAGCTCTTCCTCGCATTCATTTGCTTCACCTTCCTGCCTAAGGATCTTTATAAGCTCATCTGCAACATGTACCAAATATAATTCATCAAGCGTTGTAAGATACTCAATGCCACGAGGGAGCCACTTCATTTCAGGGCAGTCCCAAAACCATAGCTTAACAAGGCTTCCTAGTGCATCTTCTTCTATTTCTACTTGGCTGAGCAGTGGAGCATGATTTATCCGTAGTTCTGTTAGTCTAGGAAATGACTGCGCAGAGAAGCATAATGTCTTCCCATCATAAGCATTAGAAAGGTCAAGTAAGCATAAATTACGCAAAACCATCAGGCTAGGAAATGAGTTCTCATCAAGTTTGGAGAACATCAGCACTAAATGAGTGAGACAGTTAAGGTGCAGCCAGGAAGAGAGAATCTGAGGCATCTGTTTCTTTTCCAGCTGGCCATTCAGTCCGAGTTTAGAAAGAGTTTCTGGTAAACTAAGTTGTTCCAATGGCAACACCTCATTTTCATTTGACATAGTAATTGACAAACTGACAAGATTGCTCAGGTTACAGATAGTGCTACACAAGATTAACCAGTGCTCACTTGTCACATCCTCAACTGAAAATGTTCGTAAATGTGTCAAAGCTGCAACATCACATAGCGTCTCTGAGCAAGCTTTAACCTCTTGCAAAGCATGCAGTCCTGTCAGGTTCTTTATTATGCCCTTAGGCACCTTAACTCCACGATAATATCCCTGCAAAGGTCCTTCACTGACCACTGCAGATGCATATAGGTACCTAAGCTTCTTCAGTTTTCCAACATCCTTTGGTAAAGATAGGAGATGAGTGCCTGATGCATCCAATACTTCTAAGTTCTGCAATCTTCCAATGGCCTTTGGTAGAATCTCAATTTGAGTATTTCGAAGACCCAAGAAACGAAGATTAAACAAGCTGAAGACCTCATTAGGAAGCATCTTGATTTTTGTATCTTGCAGATCCAATGTTGACAGCAATGTTGAGGATGCAAGGATGGCCTTGAACAAATCGATATCAACAGAACTCATAAAACATAGATTGCACGTAGATGCATCACATCAGATTGATTCAGCGGTACAATATTGGTGCTATTTATTGACAGTCTGTGTGTTTCTTGTACCAAAATGTCCCATGGCCCTCATAAACTGTACCAAAGCATTCTTTTGCTGCTTTGTCAAGGGCAAAATGGCGGATGACATCATGCATTCAGCAACACTTCAGTCTTCCTAACTCATTCTTCTCAACGACCTGTAGCAGGCTTCGGTTTACAAGATCAGTCAGGTATCCCTCTGCCACTTGTTCTAGTGTTTTGTTCTCCTTTTCCTCAATGAATCCAGAAGTAATCCAGTGCCTAATTAACCTTCTCCTCGTCAATTGATAATCCTCTGGAAATATTGCACAATGTAAGAAGCAATTCTTTAGTTCATATGGAAGGTCCTCCAAGCTGAGTTTTAAAATACTATCGACACCTTGGATCACATTATTAGTGGACTGCAATTCTAATTCCTTGTACATGCTATACCATTCAGAGTATGTTGGTTGTTTGACAGATAATAGACGATCTATGCAAGCAATTGCAATAGGCAAGCCTTCACACTTTTGTAAGAACTTTCCTGCCAAATCCTGTAACTCTGATGGGCACCTTTTGTCATCACTATTCTGGAAAGCTACTTTGCTGAATAGCTTCCAAGAGGGTACATCTCCTAGTGGTTCCAGCTCAATTGTGCAATTACTAGTTGCCAATGATGCAACTTCTCGTTTTCTTGATGTAAGAACAAATCTCTTGGTACAATTAGTTGGAAAGACTTCCATCATATTAATCCATACATCATTTTCCCAAACGTCATCAAGAACCAAGATATACCTTTTTCCTTCAAGATGTTTCCGGATGATCTCAACTAAGCTTCTAGTTTCCATGTTAGTTGCATCAGTTAAAATGCCAAACTCTTGCACAATCCTCTTTAGCAAGTCCTCAACCTGGTAACTCCTTGACACAGTTACCCACGCAGCAGCATCAAAAGCCAGTTTCACAATCTTGTAGACATGGTCAACCAAAGTAGTTTTACCAACACCACCCATTCCCCAAACTGTGGCTATTTTGTTGTTCTTTTCTTCCAGATCATCTACTAGCCACTGCATAAGCTTCGTTGCTCTATATTCAATACCCACTACATCATCTTCCCTTGCAAAATACAAGTTTTGATTAGTGGGTCGTCTGGCTTGATTGTCACCACTCCCAGCATAGCCATGCATTCCTGGGATGACATAACGGGCCCTCCTTTTTGCAGTTTCTTCGAGCTCAGCATTGATTTCACAGAGCTTGTGCGCCGGACGATGCCAAACCTTGAGATGCTTGATCCTCTTCTTCATCTTGGCTGCAAATCCTCCATGTTTGTCATCCTCAAGCTTGTACATGAACTCATCGACAACGTCCTCAATCTGGAAAGATAGTTCCCGGATCTTCTTGATGAAGATACCAGTGACCTCATCGGAATCCTTGAACTTGTCAGACTCAAGCAGGTAGGCTTTCATGATCTCCAGCTCACCTTCGGCTTTACGGATCTCGCCAAAGAGACCCTTGAGAGCAGAAACTTCCTTGCAAAGCTGGGATGCACCATAGGCTGCTGCTTCTTTGGCCAAGGCTGCACCTAGCTTCCCAATTAGCACCCCCACAACAGCCTCTGCCATGGTGGTTGTGTACACTTGGAGGCGTCAGAGTTATATGTGGACCTGAACAATCTGAACCCCAACTTTCACAAAATTAACTCCAGTTACCTTTCAGATCCACAATTTGAGCAATTTTTTTTTTTTGAAAAAACAAACAAACAAAATCCAAACCTTGCACTGTTGAAACTTGACAGTGTTTACCTGAATATGAGAAGCTATAGAACAAGCAGGCATTGAAGTTGAAGTTGAAGATCAGGCCTTGTTTTAGTCACAGTTAGCATTGGGGAGTGGGAGGAGTTTCATCGTCAGAGATGGAAAAGGGGTAGTCATGCTGGAAGGAGCCGTGAAAAAACGTCTCTGTGCTTGTAGAATTAGGGGCTGATTGAAAGATAAATAATCATTAATCCATCACCTAATGCATCATCCACTAGGTGAGGGCTGTCTGTTACACAGCATACTGACTTGGTCATTAGAATTTAGACCTGTAGAGTACAGTGTACAGCAGTCCACCAAACTGTGGCACCAAAGCAGAGCAGGTAAGGCATAACAACCTGAAGAAAATGAAACAGACCATAAGTTTATGCAACTACGTCCATTATAATAGTGTGTCACCACTGCGCCCAGAAAGCTGTATAAAATGAGTAGCTTAATGGGCATGTGCTAGGCACGTTAACAGAAAGGAAATTTTGATTCATTTATCAGATCAAATTGATGAACTTGCAGGATAAGGGACGACCAACTACCCTGTCTCTATGACACCAATAGACCAGGTTCAGGGAAACCAAACATACATGATATACCAGGTTCAGAGAAACCATCAACCCAGAGATACAGCAGGTTAATATCCAGCAAAACGGAAACTAAAGGCTCTGTCACTTGGATTACAGAACTGGGAGAGGCCGACCACCCGTTGGATAGCTGATGAGGAAGTGCCGCAGCGCCACACACCACCTGTTCGTCGGAGGGCCTCCGAAGCGCCGGCTCGAGCGCGCCAAAGGAGTCGACAAGGCCGCGGTGTCCGTAGTCCCGCACCACCCCGGCGATGAGGCTGCAAAGGTCCCTCTCCATGACCCCGCGGCCGCAGGCGAGAGAGGAGGGTGCCTTTTGGCCTGGGGCTGGGGCGAGCTAGTGGGGGGAGGGCTTGGTGCTGCACCTATGGAGGAGGCCTGGGGCCAGTGTTGGGATGGGTGGGAGTGCGAGTGGGAAAGAGGGAGGTGGATGGGGTGGAGAGCGGCGGCGGCGGCCATGGGAGCCGGCCAGAGCAGCAGTGGAAGGGAGGAACACAGGGGTGGATACGTCACTTACATGCTGGCCCCACCTAAAAAGGAAGGTGATTCAGTACTTTTTTTTTTTCTTGTTCTTTTTGAGAAATCCACTTCAATTTTTGTGTCCTGCAACCATAAAGAGATTCCGAGTTGTGAGGCATTCGGAAACTGAACTCGGCCGTCCAACACTGCAAGTTTTAAACTGGCCATATAAAGAGTCCCGGTAATGCTATCAAAATCGTGTGCAATCATCAAATCATAAGACTTTTAAACATACAAGTCATAGAACGTTGACGTCAATAAATAATCATTCCTTTTTGCAAAGATTACTAAGACAAAATGGAAATTTGCGAACCACGCCATTACATTTTCGGTGCATCTAAAAATAAAGAATAAAAAAATAAGCTCATTTGAAATCAAACACCACAGGGCACGGGCAATCCACGCCGAAAATTTGATACGGATGCATCTAACTCTTTGAAACCTTTTGAGGCAGTGTGCCAAGTCATTCTCCAACTTGATGACACCTCAATTCCGAGGCAGTTTTGGTTCTCACCCAACAGAAAACATTGACTGACCAAAACAGCGACGCTCTGCAAAACGGGAAGAAAAGCATCTAGACCACGGCAATCCACGCCAAAAATTAAATACCGATGCTCACAGTCATGCTAACTCTTTTGAAACCTTTGAGGCAGTGTGCCAAGGCATTTTCCAACCTTTTGACATCTCAGTTCGAGGCAGTTTTGATTCCTCACCTTTCATAAAGCATTGACAGACAAAAAAAAACTGATGCTTTGTGAAACAAGAAGTAAAACGTCTAACAAGCTTATTACAAACCAACTGATGAATTGGAGTTCGCCAAATCATAAGACTGTGAACATGCAAATCATAGAAATGTTGGCGTCAATGCCAAATCATGCCTTTTGCCAAGGTTATTAACATGAATTGGAGTTTTGACAACCGCATCATTATATTTATTTATGGTGCATTCCCAAAATAACGAATAAGAAATACTCCCTCCACTTTGTCACCCTAGATTCCGTGTCATCATTTTCGATCATTCGTCTTATTCAAATTTTTTACATAAATATAATTTATTTTTATGACTTATTTTATCAATAAAGATACTTGAATATTGATTAATTTATTTTATTATTTGCATAAATATTTTGAATAAGACGGATGGTCAAACATGAAGTTTAAAAGTCAAAAACGACAAACTCTATAGGACGAGAGGGAGTAAGTTCATTCTTGACTGACCACTTTTGGAGACAGGAACTCAAACAACACAGGCACACCGTGCCGATTTTTTTCGAGATCACGCCCTTCGCCGGCGTTTTCATTAAACAGAATAAACACAAAATAAAGTCACAACACCAGTTCACACCAAGAAAGCTAGGTAACCCGGGTTACCCGGCCGCACCTACATTCTACTTGGATACATCAAAGGAAATTACATACCGTGGATTAGTGCGACTAAGAATAGAAACAACACACACATATTGATGCTTAGAGTCATGCTAACTCTTCGATACCTTCTAAATGCTTTGCTTTAGTCCAAGATATTCTTGTATAATAAGTAACTGACGCCAGGGGTATGCTCCATATAGCTAGAAAAGAAGCCATATACTCATGTTATTACCAACGAAAAAAAGAACACAACATTTGCCAATTTCCTACATAATTAAGATACTAATATATCATTTAAAACAACTATATTGTAATGCCATAGCAGTAACCTTTTAGGCTAATCACACCCATTATATTCCATTCATTCAATAAGGTTATTCATAAACATACTGCTGAATGGAACTTAAAGTTTTGGGTCCACCCCAACAGAAAGCATCGATGGATGAAAATAGCTATGCTCTGCAAAAAAGAGTAAAGGAATGGAACTTGCTCTGTTTCGAAAAAAGCAGAGTAGGCAGCCTCGCTTTGGACTCCTCGGTAAGTATGCAATGCATTCTTTACTTTTGCCCCAATATGATCCAAGCATGAAGGTGCACAAGACGAGTCATGACCTCGGCGTAGGCGACATTAAGTATTTTGTTTAGGAAGACATTAATCAGTGTTGATATTTCTTACACGATCCAAATTAGGAAGGCGAAAGAAATATATATGGGATATCTATCTAATCATGTTAGCTTGGATATGGGATTAACCTCATGATCCAACAAAGCGAAGTTAGGCGGTGTTAGTAGTGGGATGTAAACTTAGCATCATTATCCATAGTGGAGTTAATCTCACCGGGATATGTACTTTCGAGGTATACCACTCATTTCTAAGCATTACCTATACACTAGTCTGTCACCCTAGCAATAACGCTCAAAGAAATGCGGGTATGGTATTTGTTGATAGGCCTTGATAAAAGAATGAACATGATATCCGTAGCGCCGCCGGATAGAAATACCATCGTAGCACTTCAAGGGAGTAATCCGGTATCGTATTTATATTTTACCACAGGGAAGGTAAGTCTATGGAAAGTAGAGAGAAAATGATATCTAATGATTTAGGAAGTGATTTACTTATGAGATCCACTTACAGTAGTATAATGCGAGTAGCCATATGCATCTAACATTACTCAACAGGATAAGTCACAAGATAAATATAATTATATAAATGATAACTACCCAAGTCTAAGATCATCATATGCCACTAGTATCATACGAGCTATTAACATGTTATAGAAAGAATAGAATGAATATTCCTAAGATACTCTTAATCATATATGTCAATGAATACTACAATTAGTGCAATACATCTAGCTATCATGGCAAGGTTGGATTACATCTACACATGGCAAGCATTACCAATAACAACCAAGGACAAAACTTGATCATTACCGTAATTATAAGCTCGACTAGTCCTACATTCGGAGGGTGGATTACAAAGGACTCAATAGGACTGTCACTCCCGCGATCTACCACACGGCCCGGAATGTAGGGTGCAATTGCAGATAAACGTTGTATAAACATCACGTTTACACATTGCTTATCACCCACATAGTGATCATCTACGTGGATGCTATACAATTCCATGCATAAGATATAAGACAAACTCACTAAACTAAACATATAATCATAGCATGCATAAACACATATCAATAAGAATATAATAATTATATAGATCAAAGCCATAACAATTGTATTCGAATATAATAGTACTTACGGTCGAATACAAGAGAGAAGTCTCAAGAACGATGATCCTTGCTACTTCTTGACTATCGGGAACTCAAGATGAACTTGATCTTCAACTAGAACTAGCTAGATAGCTAACTACTTCTAGTATGAACTAGGGCTTAGGTCTAGACTTGGTTGGACTTGATAAGAATGAATTGATAATGACTTGGTATGAATTAGGGTTTAGCCCCGGGGGGGTGGTGGTCTTCTTATATAGGACTTGGCGATGAATGTGGACCCTTGGATCAAACCGACCTTCAATAACGGTGTAGATGCAATCTCAAGGTCGGTGGTAAACCGACATTAAAAGGAGAGGTCGACGGTGGGACCCCACCGGCGGCCGCCTAAATGGTTTCGGGCGGCCGCCAGGGTCAGGATGCTTCGGCTTCGTGTTTCTTACGGTGTCCTCTGGTACCTTCTAGAGTGTTTTAGTCCACTTTTCGGGTTGAGTTACTTCACGGTCAAGTCTTGTCATCATATGTCTTGTATATTAGGAACTTTCTCCATTCTTCTGCATTTATCTGTTAAGTCCCTAGAAAGTCACGAGAATACCAAAACTCGTGGAAATATATTAGTTAGACCCCTAGACTTATGTTGGTCTTTGACTTGAGCCCTTATTTCATGTTATTTGACTTATAATATTATGCTATAACAAGTGTCAACAAGCTCTCCCAAGCTTACCTCTTGCTAGTCTCTAGCAAGACACATGATATTATATTATACTACTTACTTGGATCGGGGAGTTCTTTGCAACGCTATCACACCTTAAAAGTACACATGCTTTCAAACAAAATTTCTCTCCAGATAAGAATAAACTTTTCAAAACTTCAACTTGCCCATATTACCTTTTACCTTTTGGGGCTTATAACCTCTTCTTCAATCTTGGGTAATTGAAAGATAGAACAGTCAAGTCGAGTATTGTATCTCAAACTCTTTTGGTCAATTATCCTTCTAGAGTTTTTTACGGTTTTCAAATAAAACTCAAAGTTCCCAGTATGACTCTCTCTAATCTCTCATTTGTGGTTATTTGTGGATCCTCTTTAAGGCAATAAGATAGTTTTTGCCTTTCTCTCATAATATGTAGTATTTTTGGCTAAAGGCAAAGTAGCACACTATGCCTTCTTCTCTCTCACCCTATATCTAAGGATTATATCTGGAGCTCATAGGTAGGAGAAAACTATTTATTTACTTACTAAGCATATATTGTAAATTCAAGCAATGGATCCAAAGTTACAAGTCACACTGATCAAGTGGTGCATGTGTATGGTGGATAGAATATAGATTGTATGGAATATAGTAAGGTGTATAGAATGAATGAGGTGAAAATCTTACTTTTGCTCCTTGAGGAATCTTCTCTCTTTTAATTTGGAAACTCTGTAGAGAACCTGGGTTGTATATTTTTCTTTCTTTATTTTCTTTTTATGGAGAGGCGAGCATCTAAGTACCCATTGTTTTCAGCGGACACTTGTCCATTTTTTAACTCTCCTTTATTCTTTCTTTTTCTTAGGGAGGTAGGCTCTACTCACCCGTAGGACACTTGTCCATTTTTCATCTCCCTTTCTTTTTCTTTTTTTTTTTTTTAATCTACAACCCAAATCTCTTTTGCAATAACTTTTGAGAGATAAACAAATGTAATGGAGCTTTTGTAAGATATTGGCTAGCAATGAATGAGTGAATGGGTATAGGGAATATTTTTGGTTGCTCTCTCCTAGGATAGGAGAAGAACATTTTTGCTGGCTAGAGTGAATGGGTGTATATGGTATATATATGTGATGAGTGTATATGTGGTGGATGCGTACTTCCAGGGTAGAAATAGCATATAAGTGAATGGAGTCCAGTGGAGTGGAATGTAGTGGAGTAGAGTGCACATGATCAGCATGACAAGTTTCTAAGGGTTGACAAAGATTGAACAAACTCAATGCAAAGCAAGCAGCCTATATATATAAATCAAAAGGTTTTCCTAATCTAGAGAGCATGTATATATGGTTGTGGTAGGAGGTTCACACTCTTGTCACACAGGAATTTATCTTGTGCATTTTCAATTTTCAAAATATAAATCTCCGTAAATCTAGTGTCACTAGGAGTAAGATCAAATAGCAGCTCGGACTATCATATATCATATCCGTCAATTACCTAGACTTTAGAGCAAGCATTTGCAACCCATAGGTTTCAGATTTAGAGTAAATATTAAGTCAAAGTAATTTTACAAATGGAGCTCAAGAGAAATTAAGCTTGAAAGCTAGGTACTAAAAAAGTATAACAACGGAGCAACTATTCATCATCTCCATGTTGGCAGATTTTGGGGTTCATTTTAGTTGAGCAAAGTAAACTTAGTGAGCACTCTCTCTTGATTCTTTTATTCACACTCTAACAAAAGACTCTTTAAACAACTAGACTTTATAAAACTAGACTCTTAACAAACTTTCTAGCAAACAAAATATTTAACTAATAATATTAATACTATAGTATAGATAGTAAGATACTTACCGGATAAGCGGGGGTTGCACTCCCCCAAGCTAGATTGGAGTGTAATCTTCAATGATGTAGAAGTTGAGGTAGTTGGCGTCAAGTGTGGCGCCTAACATGTTTCTTCTTCTCTTGAAATCTGCCGATCTCAAATAGACAACAAAGCTAGTGGAACTTGATTAAATATTAGGGGTTAGCCATGTTGCTTTAGGTTGCCTGGGAATTATTTTTAGATTTTCATATTTTCAAATTTTTATTATTTTTACATGCAAGAAAAGATAAAGTACTTATGCATCTTTATTTTATTTTTTATGCCACCACAAACAAATAGCCTAGAGGTGTTTAAGCCTCGGGAGATATTAGCATGGGGCTTAAAAGTTTTCACAAAACAAAAGACAAAAATATTTTTGTTGTTTTCAAATGCATATATAAGATACTAAAAAGATAAATATGATATGGGAAGATAAATATGCAATGCAGGAATTTACATATGGATAACTTACCGAGTTACCTTTCGGCGAGGATTCGGGATTTAAAGTCCTCAGAATAGGACTTCAAGTTTCGCTCTTTACTCCCATGGTATATCGGTTGTCACAATCGGTGGCACCGATGATTCTATAGTCTCTTCGACGATGTTGCGGGAGATGTCTTCTTCTTCCTCCATCTTTGTTTAGATGATGAACTTTTCTCCGGAGTACTTGATTACATTTTTCTCGTGGATGTATTAGGTGTAATAAATTTGATTTACGCACTTACCTTTTCATCTTCTAGATTTTTGATCCACCGTCTATTATGGCGACGAGCGGACTGTTCTTTTGGGTATTTCATAATTATTATAACCATTAAAAGTAAACACGTACCTTCTCTTTAGGGAAGTGGAAATGAATCTCTCCCGTATGGATATAGATGATTGCGTGTAGTGTTGAGGAATGGTCTCCCAAGCACTAATGGAGGATCTTCTTCCTTCCCCATGTCCATGACTAAAGTCGGTGAGAACATAGTGATCCATGATCTTGACTGGTACGTCCTTGGCAATTCCTTGAGGGGGATTCTACAAGATTGGTGCGCCATCTGTAGCTGCACATACGTTGGTTGCAATGGCAATTTTCCAAACAATAATTCATATGTTACCTTTGCCATTAGATTAATGCGGATCCCGTATCGCAAAATGTATTATAGAAATTCCATTGATTGATAGAGCAATGAATAGTAGGGGTACCTGGATCATCTTGGTGACAAAGTATAGGAGACAAGTAAATGGTCATTATAAGATTTTATTTTATTCACTACCATTACCTTTGTAGGGCTGTGTCTTCTTGTTTTACGATTCGATTCCTTCTTACGTTCTTGTTGTAGATCTCTACCTTCGGTTCGAAACATAAGAATAAGAATTTTAGGAATAAGTAAGAGAGGTGTGTACCTTAGTCTTGAAGTTGAATTTCTCCTTTTTCCCTTTGATGTTGAAACAAATCTTCGCACTGTCTGCGTAGATGATAGCTTTAGCTGAGCATAAGAATGGTCGACCGAGTATGATTGTTGATCTTTCATTTCTTCCGGTATCTACGACTGCGAAGTCTGCTGGCATGTAAGAGCCTCTGATTCCCACACACACATCTTCAAGGATCCCCTCGGGATAACAGAATGATTGATTTGCAAGCTGCAAGCACATATTTGTTTTCCAAAGCGGTTCACTATAAATCTTTTCATAAATTACCTTGGGTAGTATGTTCACGCTTGAGTCGAAATCACAGAGAGCATTATCAAATGTGTGTTGTCCAATCTGGATTGTAATGACTGGCCTCCCTGGATCTTCCTTTTAGGTGGCATCGAGTCATCCAACCAACAGCTTTCTGAGGTCTCTCTATAGTAATTACCGCATTGTAAATATCGACAATGTTTGCATTTTCTAATTCTTCCGGCTGCCCCGGAATCTTACCTTGTGTGGTTAGTGGAACAGAAAGCTGAGAAATCTGAGATTCTATCATCTTATTAAAACTGTGCTGATTCTTTATAGCTGAAGAAAAAAGCTTTCTAAACGAGTATTAATAAGTTCAAGAGCTTTATCATTAGTTGCTATTTTTCTAGACAGATTCTCCATGGTTTTACCTTGGTTAACAACAAGATCTCTTAAGGAAGGTTGATAAGTATTAAAGTTGTTACCTGGATTGTTATCTTGGTAATTTCCTTGATAGTTGGGCCTATGTTGGTTCCAACCTTGATTCTGTTGAGGACGGAAATTATTGTTGTTATTGATGAAGTTGATGTCCTCCATGATCTCTGGGCAATTCCTGTCAGTGTGGCCTATGTTTCCACATTCTTCACACGTCATGCGGGAATCTTGAATTTGCATGACTGCCTTGGGTTGAGGATCTCTATCCTCTAGCTTCTTCATTATAAGGTCCATCTTGACAGATAGCATATCTACCTCTTTTAGCTGGTGCATTCCTCTCTTGCGGGGTTGACGCTCTTCACTCCAACCTTGGTTGGAAGCCATCTTCTCCACAAGCTCTGTAGCATGAGTTAGTGTAAGTGATAAGAAAGCACCACCACCATTTGCGGCGTCCATAGTTTCACGAGCACTGGGAACAAGCCCATGATAGAAAGTCTGCATCAACAGCCACTTCTCCATCCCATGGTGTGGACATTCTGAAATATATTCTTGGAAACGCTCCCACGCTTCCGGGACAGATTCATCATGTTGCTGCTGGAAATTCGATATCTTTCCTCTTAAGGCATTCGTCTTGCCTATAGGAAAGAACTTAGCAAGAAAGGTTGTGGAACATATATCCCAAGCTGTATTCTTCTCTTTAGTAGCATAAAACCATTGCTTAGCCTTTCCCAATAATGAGAATGGAAAGAGACGGAGCAAGATTGCATCTTTGGATACGTCCTTCATAGTGAATGTGCTGCAAATCTCCAGGAAATGTTGGAGATGATACTAGCATCTTCATGTGCCTTTCCGCAGAATTGGCTTGATTGCACCATGTTGATGAGCCCTGGTTTAAGCTCAAAGCCATTGTCTCCAACCTCTACCTTCGGACCAGTGAGAATGTTGTCCGTGGTAGGAGCTGAGAACTCACGAAGTGTCTTGGTTGTCATAGCTTCAAATTCAAGTGTTAAGCTTCGCCTTACTTGATCAACGCCCAAATCGAAGGTCTTGATGACTCAGAAGATGATGATGATGATGTAGGTGCTGGAGTTTTATCGAGTTTTGCTCGGCCTGTCGATTAATTTTTAGGATCTTCAATAAAATTTTCTGAACGGTTCCAATTCATACATATATTTTACCCTGCATAAAATCAAAAACAAATAGAAAACGAGGGTTGAACTTTGTTTGAGTATGTGATAATGGGTTCTCAATGCATTATGTGATGTAAGTGATCTCTCTTGTTTCCTTATATGATGTGTTTATAGGATTTTTGGCTAGCACCCTTTCTAACTAGGAAAAGTTAGAAACAATACCAACTTAATAGGAATAACATTGTCTAAGTATTGGCTAATACCCTTCCAAACTAGAGAAATTTGGAAAGAAGCACTAGGAAAACTTATGTAGCTAGAAAAACACATTTTGAAATTTTTTGAAATATTGACTATGCTATTCCAAACTAGGAAAGTTTTGAAAAACAAAGCCAAGAAAAATTATTTCTCTGGATAGACTACACCCTCCCCGGCAACGGCGCTAGAAATGCTTGTTGATATTTCTTACACGATCCAAATTAGGAAGGCAAAAGAAATATATATGGGATATCTATCTAATCATGTTAGCTTGGATATGGGATTAACCTCATGATCCAACAAAGCGAAGTTAGGCGGTGTTAGTAGTGGGATGTAAACTTAGCATCATTATCCATAGTGGAGTTAATCTCACCGAGGATATGTACTCAAGGTATACCACTCATTTCTAAGCATTACCTATACACTAGTCTGTCACCCTAGCAATAGCGCTCAAAGAAATGTGGGTATGGTATTTGTTGATAGGCCTTGATAAAAGAATGAACATGATATCTCGCAAGCGCACGAGATAGAAATACCATCGTAGCACTTCAGGGAGTAATCCGGGTATCGTATTTATATTTTACCACGAGGGGGAAGGTAAGTCTATGGAAAGTAGAGAGAAAAAGGATATCTAATGATTTAGGAAGTGATTTACTTATGAGATCCACTTACGGTAGTATAATGTAGAGTAGCCATATGCATCTAACATTACTCAACGAGGATAAGTCACAAGATAAATATAATTATATAAATGATAACTACCCAAGTCTAAGATCATCATATGCCACTAGTATCATACGAGCTATTAACATGTTATAGAAAGAATAGAATGAATATTCCTAAGATACTTTTAATCATATATGTCAATGAATACTACAATTAGTGCAATACATCTAGCTATCATGGCAAGGTTGGATTACATCTACACATGGCAAGCATTACCAATAACAACCAAGGACAAAACTTGATCATTACCGTAATTATAAGCTCGACTAGTCCTACATTCAGAGGGTGGATTACAAAGGACTCAACAGATTTGTCACTCCCGCGATCTACCACACGGCCGGAATGTAGGGTGCAATTGCGAGATAAACGTTGTATAAACACCACGTTTACACATTGCTTATCGCCCACATAGTGATCATCTACGTGGATGCTATACAATTCCATGCATAAGATATAAGACAAACTCACTAAACTAAACATAAAATCATAGCATGCATAAACACATATCAATAAGAATATAATAATTATATAGATCAAAGCCATAACAATTGTATTCGAATATAATAGTACTTACAGTCGATGAAGAGAGAAGTCTCAAGAACGATGATCCTTGCTACTTCTTGACTATCGGGAACTCAAGATGAACTTGATCTTCAACTAGAACTAGCTAGATAGCTAACTACTTCTAGTATGAACTAGGGCTTAGGTCTAGACTTGGTTGGACTTGATGAGAATGAATTGATAATGACTTGGTATGAATTAAGGTTTAGCCCAGGGTCATTTGGTCTTCTTATATAGGACTTGGCGATGAATGTGGACCCTTGGATCAAACCGACCTTCAATAGCGGTGTAGATGCAATCTCAAGGTCGGTGGTAAACCGACATTAAAAGGAGAGGGCGGCGGTGGGACCCACCGGTGGCCGGCCTAAATGGCTCTAGCGGCCGCCACGGTCCGAAGCTTCGGCCGTGTTTCTTACGGTGTCCTCACGGTACCTTCTAGAGTGTTTTAGTCCACTTTTCGGGTTGAGTTACTTCACGGTCAAGTCTTGTCATCATATGTCTTGTATATTCGGAACTTTCTCCATTCTTCTGCATTTATCTGTTAAGTCCTTGGAAAGTCACCGAATACCAAAACTCGTGAAAATATATTAGTTAGACCCCTAGACTTATGTTGGTCTTTGACTTGAGCCCTTATTTCATGTTATTTGACTTATAATATTATGCTATAACAGTGTCAACAATCGGCTGGCCGACGGTGAAGGAGGACGTCCTCCGGTTCCTTGATGGCTTCCACTCGGCGATGCCGACTTGGAACGGATCAATCGAGCGGTCATCGCCCTCATCCCCAAAAAGGACGCCTGCGGTTTCAGGGGCGACTCTACCGCCGGTCTCCCCGCAAAATTGCCCCTGTGAAGATCCTAACCAAGATGCTAACCACCCGATTTGCGGGTGCGGTGCGAGGCTGATCGACCTCGACCAAATGGGATAAATCAAGGGGCGCTCGATCTCGGAAAATTTTGCCCTCGCCACGGGGCTGGTCGGACCTACCACAAGCGCCCGAGCACCAACCCCGGTGATCAAACTCGACTCGCCAAAGCCTTCGACTCCATCGAGTGGGGTAGCTTCGCTTTCGGGGCGCTCGAGGTGCGCGACTTCCGCCTCTTGGCGGGGGGCGGATCTTCGCGTCTCCTCTCCACGTCCAAGTCCGCGGTCCTCATCACGGCGCCCGGGCCCGTGGATCACGCAGGCGGGGCTGCGGCAAGGCGATGCCCTCTCTCCATACATTGTTCTGCTCATCGCCGACGTGCTCCGGACCTTGATCAAGTCCCACGGTGACATCCGCCCCATCGGCATGGGCAGCGCCCGATCCCCGTAGTATGCCGACGACACCATCATCTTGGTGCATGCGGACGTCGAGAATGTGCGTTGCCTCAAGGTGGCTCTCAACGCGTTCTCACAATGCACGGGCCTCAAGATCAACCGGCAAAAGCACGGCGACATCGATGCACGCGTCGCGGGGCGGCGTCGGCGTCTTCCTTGACATCCTACGGTGCCCGGCAAGGTGTGTTCCCCCAAACATACACGGGGCCGCCGCTCTCAATGTCAAGCTCACCCTGTCGGCGTTCGCGCCCCGTGATCGCAGCGTGGACCCGTTTGTTGACACCTGTTATAGCATAATATTAATAGTCAACTAAACATGAAATAAGGGCATAAAATGAATATCAACATAAGTCTAGGGGCTTTACTAACATAATTCCACGAGCTTTGGTGATTTATATATTTTCGGGGACTTAATGGATAAATGCGAGAGAAGAATGGAGAAAGTTCGAATATACATCTCATACAATGGCAAGACTTGACCGTGAAGTAACTCGACCCAAAATGTGGACTAAAACACTCTAGAAGGTACGAGAAGACACCGGAAGAAGCGAGAGGCCGAGAGGGTTCTACCCAGCGGCGGTCTATTTTGCCCTTTCGGCCGTCGGGTTATAGTAACCAATCAGCTTCATCTTTCTAGGTCGGTTTGTAAACCGACCTTGAGGTTGTATCTACACCATTATTGAAGGTCGGTTTGATCCAATGGTCATCGTTCATCGCCAAGGACTATATAAGCAGCTCTAGGGTCGACCCCCAAGGCTTATCTCTCTCATTATCTTTCATTAGTTATCTCTGAGCAAAAGTTAGGGTTTCAATTAGAAGAGAGATCCCTCTAGTTGTCTAGTTGTCTAGTTGTCTAGTTCATCTAGTTCAACTAGTTCATCTAGTTGTAATTAGATCAAGGAGAGAGAAGAGGAGAGAGTTGAAGAGCCGGACTTGTCGGATCTTCATCAACTTTGTAATCTTGCAAAGAACTAGTTCGTCTTCAACAAATCTCCGGGTTCTTCATTTATTAATTCTAAACTCTCTATTTACTTTCATTCAACATTTACTTCTACTTTATTTATTAGATTCCGCTTGCATCAAGTGCTCTAGTCTTTTGTACCGCTAGAGTAGTAATTATTAGATTAGGCGTGGTGCTTAGTCTAGTGGTTACACGGAATTGCACCCAATCCCACGGATAGTTTGTGGTAGCCCCTGGTGGTGGCGGCCACGACGGCCGGCGTATTCCACCACGTTCGGATTGGTGTTTGTAGGACCGTAGTCGGAGCTTCCTAGCCCCCCTTCTCATCCCTTTCCGTGGCTAGTGTTACGATGTCCCATAATAAATAAATCTTGAAGTATCTTTGATTCCTAGATCTATTAGAGAAGCCTTAGAAACTTTCTCTCTCTCCCCACAAACCCATAGTTATCCTTGGACAACTTATTATCTTGATTAGTGCACTTCACGTTCCCCGTGGAAATCGATACCTTGGAATACTCGGGTGAAAGCTACATCGGTATCCGTGCGCTTGTGGATTTTTACGTGTGCGTTAATTTATACCAACAAGCTTTCGGCGCCGTTGCGTTCTTGAACGGTAGGCTGTGCTAATCTCGAACCAAGTTCGTCCTTTTACTCTTTCTTTTTACCACTATCCCTTCCACATGGATTTCACTCCAATCTATAAATTCTTTGCTCCAAAGGGCGACTTGTTGGAGCCTCCACCATCATCGCACCCCATTCTTATAGATGGCTATGAGCTTCATACCCCCGCTCTAATAGCCAAAGTGCAAGAGCAATCCTTCTCCGGTTTAGCGGATGAAGATCCATACGCACACCTTAAAGAAATTCGAGTTGTTGTGTTCTTGTCGGGGTATTCGGCATGACACAAGAGACCATTAAATGGAAGTTATTTCCATTCTCCCTTAAGGGAAGAGCGAAAAAGTGGTATGCTCATTACGTAAGAAGCGTAAATGGAAATTGGGATGAACTTCTAGAAAAAATTTTGTCGTGCTTTCTTCCCACTTTATAAAATTGCAGACCTTAGAATTGAAGTGCTTACATTTAAAAAAAAAAAAAGAGAAGGAGACTCTAGGAGCAGCTTGGGCTAGATTCACAAGCCTTACCAATTCCGGCCCAAACCTTTCCTTGCCAGGACCATGTCCTGTACTATCATTTTACCTTGGCCTTAATAAGGAAGTCTGCTCGCATCTAGACATCGCTTCGGGGAGGTTCATTCTCACATAAAATTGCTAGTGAGGGAAAAGCCATTCTTGAGAGAATCCTTGAAAACACCCCATACAACGGCATCTATGATGAATTCTCGAAGAAGAAGTCGAAGTTAAGCCCCGAACCAATAGAGGAGGAACATGCAACCGAATTGAAACTTCCAGTTGACTCTTCTAATATTTTGGTTGTTGAAACACCTCCTGATAAGGGAATACAAAGCCAATTAGAGGATGATGAAACATCACCTTTAGAACTTCCCTTTGAATTCGAGGAAGATATCTTTGAAGATTATGGAAACACCTCGAATTTTCCTATCCAAGCGAGACCTCTAGCAAAGACCACTCCACATGATCAAATAGAAGAATCTATTAGCATAGAACACCTCAAAAGCCTTTCAGCAATTATGAGTTATGAATGGTTAACCGAAGCGGAGTTATCACCCGAGATTATTCGAGTCACCTCCCCTTCAACCATTCTTCTATGCCAAATTAGAGGGTCTGCTAGAAAAGTCCACTACAATTCTTCTGTCGGGATAAACATTATTTCAAAAGAGTTGGCTGATATTCTTTATCCTGACACGTCCTTAACTCCATCACAAAAACTTCTACAAGGCCCATCAGGATTTATTCTTGAAAGTCATGGAGTTTTAAGGGCTATTCTGTTAGAATCAACAACTACGAGTTATGTTTAGATTTTCATATTTATGACATCTCGAAGTTGATCTCTTGATTAGCGAGACCAATCATGAGACTTTTACAGGAAGAACCATTGCGAGGTCACTTAGACTTCAAGGTTGGGAATTCCACCATGACTATTCCTCTTGATCGATCTATTAATACGATAGTGGAATCCAGATCCGAACAAGACCCTATTGAGGAGGTCTTAATGGCATCTCTACAAGAGATGGCCCAACCATCCTTCGACGTTGAACACTTCGTTGAAGAAGAAGAAGAAGAGTTGGTAGAACCCATTGAGCTAGACGAAACTGAACAACCTCCACCTCCTCCAATAGAATTAAAACCACTTCCTGCTGGCTTAAAATATGTCTTCCTTCATAATAATCAAGAAACTCCTGCTATTATTAGTGACAAGCTTTCCCAAGAAGAGACAGATAAACTTGTCACTGTCCTAGAAAGACATAAAAAAGCCATAGGCTACTCACTTGGAGATCTCATAGGGATTAGCCCCGCACTCTGCACACATTGTATCCCTATTGATCCAGATGCATCACCCTCTAGGGAACCACAACATAGACTTAATAGAGCTATGCGAGAAGTTGTTAATAAAGAAGTCCTTAAGCTCCTACACATTTGGGATTATTTATCCCGTACCACATAGCGAGTGGGTTAGCCCCCGCCCAAGTTGTGCCAAAGAAGGGAGGAATGACGGTCGTTAGGAATGAGAAGAATGAACTCATACCTCAACGAACCATCACCGGGTGGCGCATGTGCATTGATTACCGAAAACTCAACAAGGCTACAAGGAAAGATCACTTCCGTTACCCTTCATTGATGAAATGTTGGAACGGCTTGCAAATCACTCTTTCTATTGTTTCCTTGATGGTTATTCTGGTTATCATCAAATTCCAATCCACCCTGGCCGACCAAAGTAAGACTACTTTTACATGCCCGTATGGAACTTACGCGATACCGACGAATGTCGTTCGGATTATGCAATGCTCCGGCTTCTTTCCAACGGTGCATGATGTCTATTTTCTCGATATGATTGAGAGAATCATGGAAGTGTTCATGGGCGATTTCACTTTGTCTATGGCAAAACTTTTTCGATGATTGTTTGGAGAATTTAGATAAAGTCTTACAAAGGTGTGAAGAAAATTCCTTAGTCTGAAGCTGGGAGAAATGCCATTTTATGGTTCAGGAAGGAATAGTACTTGGACACAAGGTGTCCGAACGTGGGATAGAGGTGGATAGAGCAAAGATTGAAGTTATTGAACAACTTCCACCTCCCACAAATGTGAAAGGAGTCCGAAGCTTCTTGGGACATGCAGGGGTTCTATAGGCGCTTTATCAAAGATTTTTCTCAAATTGCTAGACCCACGACTAGTCTTTTAGCTAAAGATGCACCTTTCATCTTTAGTAATGAGTGCCATGAATCATTCCAAATCCTTAAAAGAGCACTCATTTCAGCTCCAATTATTCAACCACCGATTTTAATCTTCCTTTTGAGATCATGTGTGATGCTAGCGACTTTGCGGTTGGTGCCGTTTTAGGCCAAACCAAGGATAAGAAGCATTATGCCATATCCTATGCTAGCAAAACCTTATGCGAGCACAGACTCAATTATTATACCAGCGAAAAAGAGCCGTTGGTCTGTTGTCTTTGCTATAGACAAGTTTAGATCTTATTTAGTGGGGGCAAAGGTAATAGTTTACACAGACCATGCTTTGCTCTTAAGTACCTCCTCACTAAGAAAGATGCTAAGCCTCGGCTACTTCGATGGATTCTTCTACTCCAAGAGTTTGACTTAGAAATCCGAGATAAAAGGGAGTAGAGAATTCGGTAGGCGATCACTTGTCTAGGATTCCATACAAGGAGACACATGAGCTACCCATCAATGATTATCTAAGGGATGACACCTTGCTCATGATAACACACTCCGATCCATGGTATGCAAACATCGTGAACTTTATAGTAACAAGGCTATGTCCCACCCGGTGAAGACAAAGAAAACTAGTCTATGAGAGTCGTCATCACCTATGGGATGAGCCTTATCTTTTCCGAGTTTCTTGTAGATGGGTTGTTGAGAAGATGTGTTCCTATGGTGAGGCTACTCAAATTATGGAAAGATGTCATGCCTCGCCATATGGAGGACATTATGGAGCATTCGGATGCATGCCAAGATATGGCAAAGTGGTTTTTTCCGCCAACGATGTATGCGGATACAAAGGAATTTGTCGAAGATGCCACGGATGCCAAAAGCATGGAAACATAAATACACGAAATGCAATGCCTCTCATAAACAATCTCCAAATTGAACTATTTGATGTTTGGGGATTGATTATATGGGGCCATTTCCCAAGTCTGGAAATTACGAGTACATCTTGGTGGCCGTAGACTATGTATCCAAATGGATAGAAGCAATGCCATGTCAAACGAGTGATTCAAAACATGCAAAGAAAATGTTCCATGAAATCATATTTCCTCGTTTTGGTACACCTCGGGTAGTCATGTTTATCGAGGATCCCATTTCATCGATAAAGTCTTACGAAAGTATTTAGCGGATCATGGGATTCGTCATAACGTTGCAACACCATACCATCCTCAAACTAGCGGTCAGCGAAACATCTAACAAACAAATCAAAAATATTACGCAAAAAGACTATGGATGAAATGGGGAAGACATGGAAGGATCGGCTTTCGGATGCACTATGGGCTTCCGAATCTGCATACAAGACACCTATAGGCATGTCACCTTATCAACTTGTATATGGGAAAACATGCCATTTGCCACGTTGAATTAGAGTTCAAGGCTCATTGGGCGATCAAGAAATGGAACATGGATCTCCACCTAGGCGGCGAGAAGCGGCGTCGATGCAACTATATCGAGCTAGAAGAATGGAGAGAAAAGGCTTATCACAACTCCAAAATCTACAAAGAGAGAACAAAAGATGGCATGATAAGAGAATCAAGCACAAGGAGTTCAAGCACGGAGACAAAGTTCTACTATTCAATTCAAGAGTAAAGCTCTTTGGACATGGTAAGTTCTTGAGTAAAGTAAGTGGGATGGACCATATAATGTCGTCGACACGTCAACGCATGGAGCCATCACCATCCAAGATGATACGGTAACGCGTTCAAGGTAAATGGACAACGTTTGAAAGTTTACTTAGAGCCACGAGATCAACATGGTTGAGGAGCTAGATGTAGTTGGGTTTATATGATTATTATATTAGAACACTCTAGATAACTAATGCTTAATTGCCTAACCTTTAATCAGTTCCACAAGCTTTGTTGTCTATTTGAGTGTTGCGGGATTAATGGGAGAACGACATGATAGGATGACACCCTCATCATTTGTCTACCTTAACTTCCACATCATCAACATCCCGACATGTCAATCTAGCTTGGGGAGAGCACCCCGATTATCACGATAAGTATCTCTTACTATATATTATCCGGCTATATATCTTTTTGCTTTGTTTGATAAGAGTCTAGTGTTTAAAAAAAAAAGAGTCTTTGTTAGAATATGAGAATAAATGATCTAGAGGGAGTATTCACCGGTTGCTTTTGCTCAAATAAAATGAACCTTAAGTTTGGAAATGATGAATAGTTGCTCTGCCTTAGTAATTCCTTACACGTACCTAGTTTTCAACCTTGAATTCTCCCAACTTTCGAGACAAAAAACTGTTTTGACACATGATTTACTTTGAATTTGAAAACTTGTGGGTAACAAATGCTTGATCTAAGTCTAGGTGATTGACGGATATGATATATGAAAGGTTGAGCTGCTATTTATCTTGTTCCTAGTGATACTAGAGTCACGGAGAATTATCTTTAAAATTAAAAGTGCTACATGATGAGTTCTGTATGACAGAGTGTTCTTACCATATATATACCTCTTACAACCTACACTCCACTCATATATGCTACTTCTATCCTGGAAGTGCGCATCCATCATATTCCACAAAAAAGCCCATCATTGCTATAATGCTCGTAGTTCTTGCTACTTGTCTCTCCAAAAGAAAAAAAAAATGATGACTTTGGTTGTATTCAAAAGAAAAAAAAAAAGAGAGAGAGAGACGAAAGGGGAGATGAAAAATGGACAAGTGTCCTACAAAGAGTAGAGCCTACCTCCTAAATGAGAAGAGATGAAAAATGAACAAGTGTTCGAGGGGCGAGTAGAGCCCACATCTCTAAAAAATAATAAAAAGAGAGAGAAAAAGGGACACAAGTCAGAGGGTGAGTAGAGCCCACCTCTCGAAAAAAAGAGAAGAAAACAAAAAGAAAAAAAAGCAGAGAGTATACAACCCAGGTCCTCCCCAACATATCCAAAGGAGAGATAGTTTCAAGGAACAAAAGAAAAATGGGGCTTCATTTATGACTTTCTTTTAAACTCTCATATTTTGAAAATCTTGCAAAAACTCGGGATAATAGTTGATCTAAGAGCTTGAGACATAGTGCTTGACTTAATTATTCTATCTTTTAATTGCTTAAGACCCAAGTGAAGGCTATAAGCCCCATGATAAAAAAGGTTTGAAGTTAGAATAATATTTTTTTTTTTGAGGAGAATTCTTGTTTGAAAGCATGTGTATTTTTGAGGCATGAAAGCATTGTAGCAACTCTGATCCCTTTGTTAAGTTTGGCTTTGCTAGGGATTAGCAAAGGGTAAGCTTGGGGAGCTTGTTGACACCTGTTATAGCATAATATTAATAGTCAACTAAACATGAAATAAGGGCATAAAATGAATATCAACATAAGTCTAGGGGCTTTACTAACATAATTCCATGAGCTTTGGTGATTTATATATTTTCGGGGGACTTAACGGATAAATGCGAGAGAAGAATGGAGAAAGTTTCGGAATATACATCTCATACAATGGCAAGACTTGACCGTGAAGTAACTCGACCCAAAGTGTGGACTAAAACACTCTAGAAGGTACCGAAGACACCGGAAGAAACGAGAGGCCGAGAGGGTTCTACCTTGGCGGCCCGGTCTATTTTGCCCTTTCGGCCGCCGGGCTCTGGTAGCCAATCGGCTTCATCTTTCTAGGTCGGTTTGTAACCGACCTTGAGGTTGTATCTACACCGTTATTGAAGGTCGGTTTGATCCAATGGTCATCGTTCATCGCCAAGGACTATATAAGCAGCTCTAGAGGTCGACCCCAAGGCTTATCTCTCTCATTATCTTTCATTAGTTATCTCTGAGCAAAAGTTAGGGTTTCAATTAGAAGAGAGATCCCTCTAGTTGTCTAGTTGTCTAGTTCATCTAGTTCAACTAGTTCATCTAGTTGTAATTAGATCAAGGAGAGAGAAGAGGAGAGAGTTGAAGAAGCCGGACTTGTCGGATCTTCATCAACTTTGTAATCTTGCAAACAACTAGTTCGTCTTGACAAATCTCCATGTTCTTCATTTATTAATTCTAAGCTCTCTATTTACTTTCATTCAACATTTACTTCTACTTTATTTATTAGATTCCCGCTTGCATCAAGTGCTCTAGTCTTTATAACGCTAGAGTAGTAATTATTAGATTAGGCGTGGTGCTTAGTCTAGTGGTTACCAGGAATTGCACCCAATCCCACGGATAGTTTGTGGTAGCCCTGGTGGTGACGACCACGACGGCCGGCGTATTCCACCACGTTCGGATTGGTGTTTGTAGGACCGTAGTCGGAGCTTCCTAGCCCCCTTCTCATCCCTTTCCGTGGCTAGTGTTACGATGTCACATAATAAATAAATCTTGAAGTATCTTTGATTCCTAGATCTATTAGAGAAGCCTTAGAAACTTTCTCTCTCTCCCCACAAACCCATAGTTATCCTTGGACAACTTATTATCTTGATTAGTGCACTTCACGTTCCCGTGGAAATTGATACCTTGGAATACTCCCGTGAAAGCTACATCGGTATTCGTGCGCTTGCGGATTTTTCGTGTGCGTTAATTTATACCAACAACTGCTACCTAGTGACACGGAAGGCGATCCTCCTCCAGCACGGCGGCGAGAGTGGTCCTCATCAACGCTGTCTGGACGGGCTCCTCACATATGCCATGGGAGCCATGGAGCTACCCCGGCCGCAATCGAAATCGTTGAGGGGCGGCGATGTGCTCCTACGAACCGGCACAAGTGGCACGGCGGTGCCCAATGCCTCGTGGCTTGGGAGAATGTGTGTCAAGACAAAGAAGATGGTGGGCTAGGGATCCGGAGGATAGACACCCGGAACGCACGCCACCTACTCAAGCTCATCCACCGCTTGCACCACCCCGGCGACTCGTCGTGGGCAACGTGGGCACGAAGCTCCACCGACCTGGCCACGCTCCAAGGTGAACTAAATGGCGTCCACTGGGGGGCGCTCCGAGGGCTCCTACCGGCCTACCGCGCGGTCACCACGGTGATCACCGGCGACGGGAAGGACACTTCCTTCTGGCACGATCGATGGCTCGTGGACTCGTCACTGGCGGAATTGATGCCGGCGCTCCACAGCCACTTCACTACTCGCGGGGAGTGCGTCCCACGCGGTCTGGCGGCACGGCGAGGGACAAGTTCAACGCCGCCTCTCCCAAACCGCGACCAGCGAGCCGAGCCGCCTCGAGGAGATGCTTGAGGGGGGTGTCCACGGCCGAGGAACATGACTCCGGGACCAGCCCGTTCGAGGATGGGCAACACCGCTTCCTGGTCGGGCTCGTCTACAAAACCTCCGTCGCCGGCGACCACAACCACCCGGCGCACAGCTTCGTCTGGGGCTCCTTTGCACCCCCACAGGTAAAGTTTTTTGCTTGGCTCCTAACAAAGAACGGGGATCAAGCTGCAGATCGGTCTTTGGCGTGCAAGAACATCATCGGCGATGCTAGATGCCCCATTTGCGCGGCCTCGCCGACGAGCGGCGGCAGACCACATTGTGTCCGGCTATACCTTTGTGATCAGCTTCTGGGCGTCGTTCCATTGGGACCCTGCCGATGTGGCCAAGGTCCACGAGCTGTGGCTGTCCCGGCCTCCCCCATCTGTGCCGAAGGGCACCCTGCACCCCCTGCTGCTGCTCCTCTGTTTGGGAGATTTGGAAACACCGGAATGAGGTCGTCTTCCGTGCTATGCAACCTGATATCGGCCGGCTAAGGGCAAGGTGTTTGGAGCAGATTAGGAACTGGAAATGCCATATTCCCAGGAAGAAGATGAGCATGGTTAGAGATTGGAGTAAGCTAGTGGCTATGTAATCTACACCCTATCCCCTCTCTTGATGTAATGTTGACATTCGAGGCCTCATCTCCAGCCACCGATCCCTTATGGGCGCGGCATCTGTGGAGCTAATACAAAGCAGGTGGGGATTTCCAGCCCCCCCAGTTTCCTCAAAAAAAAAAAAAATTGACAGGCAAAAATCATGTCAAACCTTATGCCAAACCGATGTGATTTAACAAACCAAAGCACCAAATTAAAGAACGTATATGAAAGTAAGCCAGGTTCAGCGCAGCAGAAACTGAACAATCTGCAAGTTTACTACCAGCCTGGGCATGAAGCAAAACGAAACCATTCATACCAGCATACCACTGAGCCATTGATGACTAAACAGAAACGTAAACACATACTAGCATTCAGAAAAAAAATAAAAGCTCCCAGAGAACAAGAAAACAAATAGTTTCTCTTCCAGCAGGTACCACATGCATCATTCTTACAGCTCAGAAATCAACCAAAATGATGAGGACCATTTGCAGTTCATTCTGACTTTTAGTGACACGAAACCTCCATTAGCTGCCCCTGTTCTAGTAGCATATATAGCACATCTTCTGACTTGTATTCTCTGCATGTACAATTATTCCGAAGCGTTAATCCAAGGATAAAACCAGAAAAATAGGAGCAAACAGTAACTTTGAATTTTGCATTGAAAATATGCACTTGTTTCGCCCCTGCTTGCAGTATAGCCAGAAATACAGGTGGCAGAGAGATAAAATCACAACTATGTTGCATTCGTGAACCCACTAACGAATGCACATATCAAGGCTGCTTTAGTTGCTCTATTTAAATTAATTCATGTGCTACTGGACACCGCAAAACAAACTTGGAGGAGATGTAACTGACCATTGGCATGTTCGGCTGCCATGGCTGCAGCAGCTCTCTACAGGTGCGAATGAAGCAACAAGCAATTGACTAACTGAGCATGTAATGGACAACGAGCACAGAAATTTAGGTAAGTGGTATTAAGAAAATTGCTTACCTCTCGAAACTGCAGCATCCTTGCATTCGTCAGCATGATATTCTTAGCCAAATATTTTTCTTAGTAAATTTAACAATGACCGTTCTGATGTGCATAATTTTCTGAAGTTCATCGCTCCAGGGATTTTCTTTACATCCATCCCTAAGCTTCTCAACAAGCTCCTGCGGTGTCTTCCAAGTATAATTTCTCAAGGTTTCTAAGGTATTCAATGCCCTGAGGCAGGCACTTCAGGTTTTGACAGTCGAGACAATACTAACTCAACCAGGCTTGCCAGTGCACCTTCTTCTATTATGACTTGCTTGATCTGTGGAGCACCCCATATTCTTAGCACTCGCAGTCTAGGAAACGCTTTGTGAAGGGAAGTACAACGTTTTTTCCATTATAAGACTTATTAAGCACAAGACACTGTAAACCATGTAACACCTTGAGGCTAGAAAATGAGTCTTCATCAAGTGGAGAATCTCGAAACAACTTCGAAAGGTTGTTAAGGTGCGACCGGGGACGAGAGAATCCGAGGCAACAAGTTGCTTTCAGTTGCCCTAGCGATTGCAAGTCTAGTAAGAGTCTCTCGGTAAATAGAGTGCTTCTAATGGTAGTACTTCATTTTCGTTTGATGCATGAATTGATAGTTTTGTAAGATGACCCATGTTGGTGATAGCACTGCACAAGTTGGAAGCGTGCTCACTTAGCACATTACAAACTGAAAATGTTCTCAACTCGCCAAAGCAGCAACATCACAAAGTGTCTCGAGCTTGCTTTAACCTCTTGCGAGAACATGCAGGCTGGTCAAATGCTTTATGCCTCTAGGCACCGAAATTCCACTAAAATGTCGTTCATGTCTTTCGATTACTACTGCACCTGCGTACGAAACCTAAGGTTCTTCGTTTTTTGCTATCTTGTTTGGTAAAGATAGCAGAGAAGTAAAGAGTGCATCGAGCACTTCTAAGTTTTGCGAGTCTTCCTATTGCCTCGGGTAGAACCTCAATTGCGGTAAATCTAAGACCGAGAAACCTCAGATTGAACAAGTTGAAGACCTCATTAGGCAACATCTTGATTTGTGTACCTTGCGGATCCAAAGTTGACAGCAAGTTTGAAGATGCAAGGATAGGCCATAGCAATTCAATATCAATGGAACTCGTAAAAGCATATATTGCCCGTAGATGTGCTGCACCAGATTGGCTCAATGATGAAATATCGAACTTTGTATTGATAGTCGCCGTGAGTTGCCTATCGGAAATGTCCTAGAGCCCACGTACACTCTACCAAAGCATTCTATCTCGCTTTTTCGAGAGCAAGATGGCGGATGACATCATGCGGTCGACTTCGCTTCACTCTTCCAAACTCATTCTTCTCCACAACTTGTAGCGGGCTTCGTGTATAAGATCATTCAAGTAGCTCTACGCCACTTCTTCCGGTGTATTGTTCTCTTTTTGGTTGATGAATCCGAAGTAATCCGGTGCCTTATTAACCTTCTCCTCCTCAATTCATAATCCTCCGGAAACAGAGCACAATGTAAGAAGCAGTTCTTCGAGGTTCATATGGAAGGTCGTCAAGCTGAGTTGTAAAATACTATCGACACCTTGGATCATATTATTAGTTGGCTGCAATTCTAACTCCTTGTACACACTATACCATTCGAGTATGTTGGATGTTTGAAAGACAATAGACGCCCTATGCATGTAATGGCAATAGGCAAGCCTTCACACTTTTGTAAGAACTTTGCAACCAAATCCTTTAACTCCGATGGGCACCTTACGTCATCACTATTCCGGAAAGTCGCTGCGAGAATAACTCCCAAGAGTGCTTATCTCCTAGAGGTTCCAACTCAATTACGCAATCGCTAGTTGCCGGTGATGCAACTTCAAACTTTCTTGATGTGAGGACAATCCGGCCGGGTACGGTTTGTTGGAAAGACTTCCATGATATTGTTAATCCGTACATCCTTTTCCCAAACATCATCTAGAACCAAGATATACCTTTTACCTTCAAGATGTTTCCGGATGATCTCAACTAAGCCTCTAATTTCCATGTTAGTAGCACCGGATATGATGAACTCTCCTGCAATCCTCTTTAGAAGGTCTTCAACATGGTAACTCTGGACACGATTACCACGTTGCAAGCATCAAAATCCGGTTTCACAATCTTGTAGACATGATCAACCAATGTAGTTTTACCTACGCCACCCATTCCCCACACTGCGACAATTTTGTAGTTCTTTTCTTTCAGATCATCCACTAGCCACCGTTTGAGCTTGGTTGCATTATCTTCAATGCCCACTACATCCTCATCCCTTGCAAAAAAGAAATTTTGATTGGTGGATCTCGCAACATGGTCACTGTTCACAGCGCGTCCCTGCATTCCTAGGATGACATAACGGGCCCTCCTTTTTGTAGCTTCTTCAAGCTCAGCATTGATATCATGAAGTTTGTGAGCTAGACGGTGCCAAGCCTTGACATGCTTGATCCTCGTCGTCATGTTGCCCGCAAATCCTCCATGCCTGTTGTCCTCTAGCTTGTACATGAACTCATCGACAACATCCTCAATCGGAAAGATAGTTTCGGATCTTGTTGATGAAGATGCCAGTGGTTTTGTCGGTATCCTTGAACTTCTCTGACTCATGCAGGTAGGCCTCCATGCTCTCCAGCTCCTCCTTGGCTTTGCTGATCTCACCAAAGAGACCCTTGAGAGCAGAAGCTTCCTTGGAAGAAAGGTGAGATGCACCATAGTCTGTTGCCTGGTTCGCCAAGGCCACACCGAGCTTGCCCATTAGCACTCTCACCACAGCCCCGGCCATGGTGGTTGTGTGGACTTCCTTGAATGCTGAGAATCATAGGCGTTAGCAGGCTGCCATACCCAAATTCCAGAAATCAGTTCAATTTCCATAGCTAGCTTCTAATGGATAATCTGGACATCCAAAGCAAAGATTCCAATCTTTATTTTGAACTGGTGAAATTAGATGGAGGGTTACCTGAATAGAAGAGGCAAACAAGTACGCGTTGGTAGTATGCTTCAAGGCTTCAACTAGTAGGAGGTATGCCCAGCAGAGCAGCAACTAATAAAGTGGTTCTTCTTTAACTTGTTGAACAGAGGAGACACGTGGAAAAAAAACCCTCAACCTGTACCTGCGTGAATTTCACAAATGATGTCAATTTCTAGAACTTGTTTTCAGCTTAAGAATCTAGACATGCAAATGGGAACTGAACTGTGAGTCTGTGACACAGGATAAACCTGAATATGAGGAAGCCAGAAAGAAAGCTTGAATGGTTGCAGGTCAGTGTTGTTTGTTGCGTCCACAGTCAAGATGGAAGCTTTGACGGAGTGGGAGGAGTTGCATATATATATGACAAGCAATGACTATGCAGGGCCAGAGGATGATGACTGGTGACACAACTAAAAGAGAAGCTTCCAGCGGCTTGGAGGAATGAAGGAGATCAGGAAAAATCTCTTGCTGGTTGAGCGCAATCAGTGCACTAGATGTGCTCCTTCAACATCGAATTTAGTCCAGTTTGTGGAGCTTGTTTTCTGGTCAACAATCTGAACCTTGGAACCAAAACTGAGCAATCTTTGAACTGGTTAAATTTGATACCTGAACAAGCTGTGAAGCTGGGAAACAAGCATGCGTTGCAGATGGATTTGTTGTTGCTGAATCCAACTGCAACCATAGTCTTTGAGCCAAGGAGTTGTGTTATGTGAGAAGATGCTGCATGAGGCCCTTTGCAACTTCGTGGGAAGTGTCGTCACAATGTTGGTCCGACACTGATGCTATTATGATTAATTATCCTCTTGTCCTTTGCGCTGATTGATTTGGGTAACCAGCAGCAGAGAAATGAGTGAGATGAAGGAGAAACCAATGCCAGGATTTATTTAAGGGTCAGGTGATAGGATGTAAGCCTTTATTTTACTAGTGATTGTTCTTGTATCCTTTCGCCTTACATTTCTTAGTAGCTAGGCGATGAGATCATTGTTTTTCCAAATGGATCATTTGTCACTAGTCCTTGTTGGTCATGGCAGTTCATGCTAGCTTTGGTGCATTGTTATGGTTGCTCTTATATATTCATATTGTAACATGTGGGCTATATACAATATAACAGGCTATTTGCAGCCAACTATTAGAACAAGAAAAAAGGGGTCTACATATAGCATAAGAATATGCGTTGTTGAGAAATCTGAATCGGCGCAGTAGTTGACAAACTAGTCATTGTTTGTTAGGGAAAATGGAGAAGAGAACACCAAATAGCCAGGGCCCAGATACTCCAATTGCATCAATCAAGCCCATAATCTTAGCGTCACGTCACGCTAGCGGCCAATGTAAGAATTGCCTCAGCCTGTCTGAGCAGCGCGCCAATTGCATGGGCACATCCAATGGTTAGTACCATCTCCATGCCAAAACTTGCTCTGCTAAGAGAAGAATAGTAGCACACCCAAACTTGCTCTGTTCCCAGAAAACAGAGCATATGTTTATAGATTCACTTATCAATAAGCTTGAAGAAAATGAATACCATATTTAGCATGTGCTGGTAGCCCGGTTAGGCCGAGAGGATATTTTGCTTCATTTAGCAGATGAAACTGAAGGACTTAGGATCAAACCACCAACTAGTCTGTCTCTGTGACAGCGTATACCAGTACCAGGTACAGAGAAACCAAAAATACAACACGTTTTCCAAGTGTGATGAGATTAGATGTCAGTTACCTTTGTGTACTACGGTTCTGGCTACGGTTGTTGATAAGTCTCAGAGATGAGAGATCGATTCAAAAAGCAGAAATTGGCTGTGATTTTGTTAGAACCATATGAATATATACATAGTTGTCGAATTTATATATGCCTGTATCATGTCAAATTTTTTATTGAACAACGGGCGGAGATGGCATCTAGAGGTAGCAAAATATTGAGAGGGCAGGGATGTCTTTACCTCTGGCCGGTCCACTGGGACAAGCTGAGATGGACAGCCACATAGGTAAAAAAAGGGTAAAATTGTAGCACCAGAGAGATTTTCAGGGTAAATCTTTAATTGCCATCCTAAGAGGGGCAACTGAAGAAGACTACATGCAGTGCTACATGCATTAGAAACAACTGTAGTCCTGAGTGAGTTGACTTCCGAAGATTCGTATCGTATAACTAACAAAGGCAGTCCATCCCACTGCCTAGCATCACCATATGAATAGAGACGATTTCGACGAAAGTTCGAATTTAGCAGGGGTCGAAATGGAATAAAAATGAATCGATAAAACAGTCCTAGAAAAAAATTCTGCCACTTAAACTTTATGATATTCTAAAAAGATTGGATAGCAAAGATTTCTCGTTTTATCTCCTTCGGAGTGGGGATAGCATTTCTCTTCTGCATGTCTATGGAGTTTTGCAAAACCCAAACACCTCAGATAGAGGTAGGAATTTGTCGAACGAACCACACTCCTTCGTAGACGTCAGGAGTCCATTGATGAAAAGGGGCTGGGGAAAGCTTGAACCCAAGCTTTTTATCATTCTGGCATCGAGCTATTTTGCCGCAGGACCTCCCCTACAGTATCGTCACCGCAGTAGAGTTTAACCACCAAAGGAGGGCAAATTTTTTAAATATCCGAAATTAAAGGCTCTGCGACTTGGATTACAGACCTGGCAGACGCGTCAACCACGAAATGCAGCATCCCAAGCTAGCGTCCTCCTCGGTCCTCACCAACGGCATCACGGCGAACACATCTGGAGCGAATGGACACAGACAGAGAAGAACGTAACTCTGTCTTCTTGGCCTTCTTGTTGTGTTCCTTTTTTGGTCTGGGGACTAGGGTTGGGGCTAGCTGGTAGGCCGGACTTGGTACTGCATCTATGAAGGAGAACCCGGAGCCGGGGCTGGGATGGGTGGGAGTGGGAAAGAGGGAGGTGGATGGGGTGGAGACAGGCTGCGGCGGCGGCGGCCATGGGAGCCAGAAACAGAGCAGCAGTGGGAGGAAGATAGGGATGGATACGTCATCACTTACACGCTGGTCCCACCTGAAAGGAAGGTGATTCAGTATTTTTATCCTTTTTTATTTTCTTGAGAATTGACTACTATTTCTGCCCTACAACCTTAAACGGACGTGAAGATTTGGACTCGTGGAAATCCTTTTTAGAAACGACAAGGAAACTGAACTCGGCCATCCAACACTGCAACTTCATTCGCCGCGTCTACAATATCAAAAGACCCTATTAAAGATGTACATTTGGCCCGGTCCGCGGCCCGGCCTTTTGGCCTGGTCCGTGCGCGGTCCGGCCCGACATGAGCGGACCCACGGCGGCGCGGCCCGGTGGCGAACCGTGCCATGGGCGCCGCCTCGGCCCGAGGCATGGGACTGGTCCGGCACGGTGGAGAAGGTGGCCCGGCCCAACGGATAGTTGGCATATATAAGGCGGCTGCCGCCCCGGTGCCCCCCCACCGGCCGAACCCTAATTCATTCTTTCCCCCACCCCGGCCGCAATCGTCGCTCTCTCTCGCTCTCGCTCTCCTCCCCTAACCTAATCCTCAATCCGCCGCTCGCCTCTCCGTTGGATCGGTCACCTCGCCGGCGATTCGGTGACCTCGGTCCTTACTCCTTACTCTCCTCTCCTTTCTCCTCTCCCCCCTTGTTCTCTCCGTCGTCGACCATGTGAGTACTCCTTCAACCCTCTCCTTCCTCCGTCCCGTCGGATCTGACCGTTCTCCACTCTTCGGCGACCTTTGCAACTCCGGCACGGGCTCCGCCGTAGGTAAGCGCTTCAGATCTGACCGTTCTCTCTCTCCCTGTCTTTCCTGCTTCTGATATGATGGATCTTGTTCTCTCTCTCTCACTCTCCTTGGCAGGTTCGTGCCTGGCGCCGTTCCTCCTCGGAGTGGACATAGCCAGGCCAAACCAGTTCATGTTCGACAAAATGAGAGACATAGCTTTTTACTAAACGTCAAAACAACTTATAATTTGGAATGGAGGAAGTAGTTACCAAATGATAACTACAATAGGAATAGTTGCAATGATGGAGCCAAAAGAAACCTAAACCTCAAACAAAGCATAATAAAGAAACTACAAAACAGTTGTACTATGAAACAAATGATACACTTACCATAGACGAATATGGTGTCTGCTGATGAGTTGTAAGCTCCTTACTTTTTAATTGAAATGGCTAAGCCTTGAAAAGGTCAGAGTTTCAACAGCTGTCATGTATGCTGGATCTAAAGTCTTTCTGGGGTCTTGGAACATAGTCAAAAGAAGATCAGAATTTCAGATTCATCTTGATCACTTGGTATCATATATCACCCTCGCACTGCTTAAGCTCCGACATTTTGCATAAGAATCAATAAGTGATGCAGTAGCAACCTTTTCATCCCAATAACCAAGCTTGATGATGCAAGTATGAATTAGCTCCACATTGAAAAGCACACTGATTGCTCCACACGCCTTTAGGGCACTTCCAAATGTGAAATGGTCAGGTAGCATCCCTGTTAAGTTAGTGACGTGAGAGATTGGTAACCCAATGAAAAAAGAGCATATATCATATTGAATTGATGTAAAGAATCACAGCGCTATGCTGCTATAAGAAATATAAAATGGGCATGCAGTCACTGAAAATGATTGCTGTATACACGTCAAGAATATTCAGTACATCAGTGTCTGTGATTGTATACTTTGTCTATTATGTTAGAGAAACAAGGATATTGTCTGTCTATTTAGATTAATTTAGCTGTATAGCCATTTCTTCTCTCTTTTTTTGACTAGAGATAATTTGATGTAGTGATGTGCTAAGGTGCAAGAGTAAGTGTGGATCGAGTTGCATATAGACAGCAAAGGGACAAAAGAATTCATGATCATGCCATCTCTCAGCATCGAAGCAAACAATCCAAGCGCATCACTACAATGCCCCCGCTCCACAAACCCCCTCATCAGGGCATTCAGGACACCAAGTCTTTCCTCTCCATCTCGGCAAACAGTCGCCTCGCGTCCCCACCGACCCGCACCTCAGGTGCATATCCATGGCGCGCTCTGCACGAACATGTCACCGGCGTGCCTCCCTTTGGCGGCGCACGCGTGCACCTGCTCCCGCTCTGGCGCGGCGGGCGCTTCAGCGCCCGCCCGCCGCGCCCGAATGTGAACTGGTTTAGCCTGGCGCCGGACCGTGAACTTATATTGTTTCATATGTTTTGAATCGTGATCTGTGATCTTTACTTTGAATATGTAATCTTTACTTTGAATCTGTGATCTTTGCACGCGTGCACCTGATCCCCGCTCCTGGCGCAAAGCGGCGCCGCGCACGCCCGGCCGCGCTCGAATGTGAACTGGTTTAGCCTCGGCGCCGGACCGTGAACTTATATTGTTTCATATGTTGTGAATCGTGATCTGTGATCTTTACTTTGAATCTGTAATCGTTACTTTAAATCTGTGATCTTTGCACATTCCTGTGAAAAACTTGATCTATGTTTGAAAAAAACTTGTCATTTGTGACCTTTGGAAGCTGGCGGGCTGTGGGCCGGCCCGAGGTACCGGGCTGAGCGGCGGCACGGCCCGGTAAAATGGCCCACGGGCGGACCATGGGCCGCAGGCTCAACCCGTAAGCACGGTGGTGGCACGGCCCGGCGGCCCGTGGCCCGACCCCGTGCCATGCCGGCCCGGCCCGTTGTACATCTATAGACCCTATTCACCCTTTGCAAAGGTTATCAAACTCGTGTGCAATCAAATTAGTTATGATGCCAAACTCTCTTGCAATCCTCTTTAGAAAATCTTTAACTTGGTAACCCTGTGACACAGTTACCCAGGCTGCAATATCAAAATCCGGTTTCACAATCTTTTAGACATGGTCAACCAAAGTAGTTTTATCTACACCACCCATTCCCCAGACTGTGGCTACTTTGTAGTTCTTTTCTTTTAGATCACTTACTAGCCATTGTTTGAGCTTCGTTGCATTGTGCTCAATACCCACTACATCATCTTCCCTTGCAAAACAGAAATTTTGATTGGTTGATTTGCCATGATGGTCACTACTCGCAGGCTGTCCCTGCATTCCTGGGTTGACATAACGGGCCCTCCGTTTTGCAGCTTCTTCAATCTCAGCATTGATATCACAGAGCTTATGAGCTAGACGGTGCCAAACCTTGAGATGCTTGATCCTCTTCTTCGTCTTGGCTGCAAATCCTCCATGCTTGTCGTCCTCAAGCTTGTACATGAACTCATCCATTACATCCTCAATCTGAAATCCTTGACAAAGATGCCAGTAGTCTCATCAGTATCCTTAAACTTATCTGCCTGACGCAGGTAGGCCTTGGATTACAGACTTGGTAGAGGGGTCCCAACCACGAAATGCTCACGTAGGCCACATCAGCCAAGCCAGATAGAGAAACTTTTGGAAACGAGAAGGTAACTGAACTCGGCCCTCCAACACTGCAGTTCATTGGCCACATCTGTGATCAGTTCACCCTTGAAATGAGTTGCGTCAAAATCGTGTGCAATCAAATCATAATACTTTAAACATGGAATTCATAGAATTGTCGACATCAATTGCTAATCGTGCCTTTTAAAACGATTTCGAATTTTGACAACCATATTGAGTGCACCATTATATTTACCCTGCATATAAAATTTATGAATAAAAAAAGCTCATTCTTGGTAGACTAGACAAGAACAATATACGTACATTATGCTTCCAGAAAACAGAGTAATAGAACGAAACTGGCTCTGTTTCCAGAAAACAGAGTAAAAGAATGGAACTTGCTCTGTTTCCAGAAAACAGAGTAGGAAGCCTCGCTTTGGACTCCTCAGTAAGTATGCAATGCACTTGTTTATGTTCTTCTTTATTTTTGCCCCAATATGATCCAAGAATGAAGGTACACAAGCACCAGTCATGGCCCTGGCGTAGCTGACATTAAGTATTTTGTTTAGGAAGACATTAATTAAGGTCAATTAAATTTTGCCTGGCAAAAAACATGTCAAACCTTAGGCCAAACCGATGTGATTTAACAAACCAAAGCACCAAATTAAAGAACGTATATGAAAGAAAGCCAGGTTCAGCGCAGCAGAAACTGAACAATCTGCAAGTCTATTACCAGCCCCACCATGGAGGACATGAAGCAAAACGAAACCGTTCATACCAGCATACCACTGTGCCATTGATGACCAAACAGAAACCTAAACACATACTAGCATTCAGAAAAAATAAAAGCTCCCAGAGAACAAGAAAACAGATAGTTCCTCTTCCAGCAGGTACCACCATTCATCATTCTTACAGCTCAGAAATCAACCAAAATGATGAGCACCATTCGTAGTTCATTCTGACTCCAGTGACGCGAAACCTCTGCCGCTGCCCCCTTGTTTCAGTAGCATATTAGCACATCTTCTGACTTGTGTTCTCTGCATGTACAATTATTCCCAAGCGTTAATCCAAGGATAAAACCAGAAAAATATGAGCAAACAGGATAACTTTGAATTTTGCATTGAAAATATGCACTTGTTTCGCCCCTGCCTGCAGTATAGCCGGAAATACAGGTGGCACTCAAAGAGATAAAATCAACTATGTTGCATTCGTGAACCCACTAACGAATGGCACATATCAAGGCTGCTTTAGTTGCTCTATTTAAATTAATTCATGTGCTACTGGACAACACAAAACACACTTGGAGGAGATATAATTGACCTTTGGCCTGTTCGGCTGCCATGGCTGCAGCTGCTGCTGCAGGCTCTGGCTGCAATTGCTATCTACAGGTGCGAATAAAGCAACAAGCAATTGACTAACTGAGCATGTAATGGACAATGAGAACTGAAATTTAGTTAAGTGGTATCAAGAAAATTGCTTACGTCTCGAAACTTCAGCATCCATGCATCTGTCATCATATTCTTTGACAAATATTTTTCTTAGTTAATTTAACGACGACCATCCTGATGTGGATAATTTTTCTGAAGTTCTTTGTTCGAGGCATTTTCTTTACGTCCTTCTCTAAGCTTCTCTACAACCTCCTCTGCAGTGTCTTCCAAGTATAATTCCTCAAGGTTTCTAAGTTATTCAATGCCCCGAGGCAGGCACTTCAGGTTTGGACAGTCACGACAATACTAACTCAACCAGGCTTGCCAGTGCACCTTCTTCTATTATGACTTGGTTGATCTGTGGAGCACCCCATATTCTTAGCACTCACAGTCTAGGAAACGCTTTGTGAAGGGAAGTACAACGTTTTCCATTATAAGACTTATGAAGCACAAGACACCGTAAACCGTGTAACACCTTGAGGCTAGAAAATGAATCTTCATCAAGTCTTGAGAATCTCAGATACAACTTGGAAAGGTTGTTAAGGTGCGACCGGGATGAGAGAATCCGAGGCAACAAGTTGTTTTCCAGCTGCCCTTTCAGAGAAAGTTTAGTAAGAGTCTGTGGTAAACAGAGTGCTTCTAATGGTAGTACTTCATTTTCGTTTGATGCATTTATTGATAGTCTTGTAAGATGACACATGTTGCTTATAGCACTGCACAAGTTTGAAGCGTGCTCACTTAGCACATTACAAACTGAAAATGTTCTCAACTCTGTCAAAGCGGCAACTTCACAAAGTGTCTCAGAGCTTGCTTTAACCTCTTGCAGAACATGCAGGTTGGTCAAATTACTTATGCCTCTAGGAACCGAAACTCCACTCAAATGCCGTATATATCTTTCGATTACCACTGCACCTGCGTACAGAAACCTAAGGTTCTTCAGTTTTGCTACCTCGTTTGGTAAAGATAGCAGAGAAGTATAGATTGCATCCAGCACTTCTAAATTTTGCAGTCTTCCTATTGCCTCAGGTAGAACCTCAATTGCAGTAAATCTAAGACCGAGAAACCTCAGATTGAACAAGTTGAAGATTTCATTGGGCAACATCTTGATTTGTGTACCTTGCAGATCCAAAGTTGACAAAGACAAGTTTGAAGATGCAAGGATAGGCCTTAGCAATTCAACATCAATGGAACTCGTAAAAGCATATACGCCCGTAGATGTGTTGCACCAGATTGACTAAACGATGAAATATTGGAACTTTGTATTGATAGTCGACGCGAGCTGCCTATCGAAAATGTCATGTGTCCCATGTAAACTTTACCAAAGCATTCTATCTCTGCTTTGTCAAGAGCAAGATGGCGGATGACATCATGCACTTTCGACACTTCTTCACTCTTCCAAACGCATTCTTCCCAACAACTTGCAGTAGGCTTCGGTTTATAAGATCATTCAAGTAGCCCTCAAAGAACTTCTTCCTGTGTATTGTTCTCTTTTTCATTGATGAATCCGAAGTAATCCAAGTGCCTTATTAACCTTCTCCTCTTCAGTTCATAATCCTCTCGGAAACATTGCACAATGTAAGAAGCGGTTCTTCGATTCATATGGAAGATCCTCCAAACTGACTTTCAAAATGCTATCAACACCAGGGATTGTGTTTCGATTGATCGCAACTTCTGGTACACCTTTTCCCATTCAGAGTAAGTTGGAGGTTTGAAACACAAGAGCCGGCCTATGCATGCGATAGCAATAGGCAAACCGTCACACTTTTCTAGGAACTTTGTGGCCAAATCCCATAACTCCAAAGGGCATCTCTTGTCCTTGTTGTTCCCAAAAGCTAGCTTGAAAAACAGCATATAAGAGTGATTTTCTTGTAGAGGTTTTAGCATAATTGCACAGTCATTAGTTGCCAATGACGCAACTTCGGATAATCTTGATGTCGAACAAATCGGCTTGTACCATTGGTAGGAAAAAGATTCATGATATTAATCCACACATCCCTGTTCCCAAACATCATCGAGCACTAAGATGTACCTTTTACCTTCAAGATGGTTACGGATGGCCTCAACTATAATTCTCATTTCCATATTGCTAGAATCAACTGAGATGCTGAACGCCATTGCAATTCTTTTCATAAATCCTCAATTTGGTAACTCTTGGACACGATTACCCAAGCAGCGATATCAAACTCGACTTTCACAATATTATAGACATGATCAACCAAAGTAGTTTTACCCACTCCACCCATCCCCCAAACTGTAGTGATTCTAGTGTTCCTTTCTTCCAAATCACCGACTAACCACCCCTTGAGCTTGTCGGCCAGTATCTTCAATACCCACTAGATCGCCATCCTTTGAAAAACACAAATTTTGAGTGTAGGATTTCACATGATGGTCACCGCTGTGAGTGTGTCTATGCACTCCTGGGATGACATAACGGGCCCCTCTTTTTGCAGCATCTTCAAGCTCGGCATTGATATCGCGGAGCTTGTGAGCGAGACGGTGCCAAACCTTGACATGCTTGATCCTCTTTTTCATCTTTGCTGCAAATCCTCCATGCTTGTCATCCTCAAGCTTGTATCTGAACTCATCAACAACATCCTCGATCTGGAAAGATAGTTCACGGATCTTGTTGACGAAGATGTCGTGGTCTCGTCAGTATCCTTGAACTTCTCTGACTCATGCAAGTATGCTTTCATGCTCACCAGCTCCTCCTTGGCTTTATGGATCTCGCCATAGAGACCCTTGAGAGCAGAAGCCTCCATGCAAAGCAGAGATGCACCGTAGTCAGCTGCCTGGTTCGCCAAGGCTTCACCTAACTTGCCAATCAGCACCCCAACAATAGCCTCCGCCATGGTTGTTGTGCGCACTTGCTATGCTAGAGGACTCCGTACCAGGAGATACCAGTGTGTAGTTGCGTAGCTGCAGCCAAAGGCCAGAGTTCAGGAATCAACTTATCTTCAAACTATGCTAAACAGTGTGAACGGCCAAACCAAAAATAATCTTGCAGACTTCGAAGGATTACCTTACCTGAGTAGGCGAACAAAACCAGCAGCGCTGCAGATCGGTCAGCTTCCTTCGACAAGGGCTGAAGGAGTTACATCTGGAGATATATAACGGTGA